>CM055274.1:51697300-52363008 GCA_029237695.1 Conchocele bisecta
GTTTCTGAGAAAATTAGTTAACCATGTTAAATAATATACGACCCGAGATACCATAACATTTCAACTTCAACACGCTTGTGTGGAACACTGTCAAAAAATTTCCGAAAATCGAGATAAATAGTGTCAGTTTGCTGGTCATTATCAAATGTTTCCGTCCAGTCTTCCGTAACGGTTAACAATTGCAAGATAGTGCTTCTATTCTTCCTAAATCCAAACTGACAATCCGATAGTAGGCTATATATAGACAAATGTTGAACAATAGCTTCTTTTATGTGTTTTTCAAGAATTTTGCATAGTACAGATGTAAGTGAAACGGGCCGGTAATTTCCAGGCTTTGACTTAATCCCCTTTTTAAATATGCACGTGATATTGGCTTCTTTCCAGTCATTAGGCACTATTTCACTTTGTAATGAGTTATTGAACATGTTGCTTAGTGGAATGTAAATTTCCTTAGCACATTCCTTCAGGAAAATAGGTGACTATTATCTGTACCACACCCTTTTGAAACATTTAAGTTCATCAGCTGCTTGAGAAGTAATTCCAGTATCGTCATCGGTCAGTCTTTGCTGAAAATCTGGCAAAACTGAGTTTCCTTCAACTGTGAATACAGACGAGAAAAAATAATTTAAAGTATCTGCATGCCTTCTCTTTATCACTGATTTTCACATTTGCATGGTTATATATCCACAAGTTCTGCTATATTACTCTTGCTCTTAGTTTCCTCCTTCACATGACTCCAAAAAGACTTTGGCGATTTTTTCACACTTTCCGCAATTCCCTTGTGGTATTTCCGCTTTGCGAATCTAATAGCATTTGTAGCACTGTTCCTCATTTTACAATACTCCTCATAATCCCTGTAACTGTGACTGTACGTATAACGCTTCCAAGCATGGTATTTTGTGATTTTCACGGGTATGAATGTATCAACACAATGGTGAATATGATCAATACAAAATATCCACGACTCTTCCACTCCCATCGGTGTCATTTTCATTCCAATCCAATTCCTCTAAATATTTCCGAATACCATGGTAATTCCCTTTATAGAAATTTGGTCGCGTCTTACTGGATCTTGTTACACTAAAGTCACACTGTACTTTGAAAATTATACTAACATGGTCACTTGCTCCAAGTTTATCTCCGAACTGCACATCACTAATAATATCGTCACCGTCAGAAATAAGTAAATGCAAACAACTAGGGTTTTGACCATCCTAGGATATCTAGTATATCTAGGAAATTATCTCTCAGACACTCAATGAAATAAAAAGATGCTTGGTTTTCATTACCACTATTTGTCCATGTTTCCCAGTTTACATCCGGAATATTAAAGTAAGTCTCCAACAATGATTATTATATATATGTGTTTATAGTTTTCACAGACGCTTACATCTTAATTTTAATTCGAACTGTGTGTACTCATATGCAGCGATGGGGGACGGACGGACGAAGGGAAGGAGGAGGGAGGGAGACAGACAGAGAGAGAGAGAGAGAGAGAGAGAGAGAGAGACAGAGAGAGAGAGAGAGAGAGAGAGAGAGAGAGATGCGGGGGAGGAGGTGTTAGTATCTAATTGGTAATTGTTACTACATATTTTCTATACATTTATACTGACTGCATTGAACGTAACTTTGTACTTTGTACTGGCCACAAAAACAAAATAACAATAACAACAACAACCGTTTACACATTTCAAACTTTATTTTGAGATTGATGAAAGAAATAGTCTGATATCTCGCTTGTTGTATACTTGACTGATATAATATTTATAGCACGCTGTTGTCATATCTGTCTATGATGTCATATTGTTTACTGTACGTGTCAAACGCTCCACGTGGCGAAACTGTACGATGGCTTGTACATACAAATATGATGGAGATGGCATCTCAATGTATCATATACAGTATACATGGTATATAGTAAAAGATACTATTCACATTATATCTTGTATTCATATATCACATCACTCTTACGAAGCAATTATCATTGTAGACAAACATAATGTTTTTCTGACCTATGTGCTAAGCGACAATTTAGTCAGTTTAGATATGTATATGTGTAAGCTATCTACAGTTTCTGTCAAATTGATTAATGTTGGCTGTGATTGGAGAATATTATATGTATGTCGTTTGTCACCAGTATTGTCTTAACGTCCAGTAGCGGATTCAGGGGGGGGGGGGGAGGGGGGGGGGGGGGGGGTTTCAGAAGTCCCGTTTTTTTATTATATTTTTTTACGAAATATTGAGCATAGAATGCAGGAAATGGCTTCCTCAATTTAATTTTTTTCCGGGGCGGGGGGGGGGGGGGGGTCATGCCCCGGACCCCCCTACCCAATCTCCCTCGCACCGCTCAGTCGACGAACGAACGAGCATATCCCGATTTTTTAAAAAAAAACAACAAAATATTCAGCGTAGAATGCAGGAAATGGCTTCCGCAATTAAAAAATTTCCGGGGGGGGGGCATGCCCCCGGACCCCCCTAGCCAACTCCCTCGCACCGCTCAGTCGACGAACGAGCATACCTCGTTCAAGTTCCATGTGGACCCCCGGGGGGGGGGGGGGATTTTCAAAATGTAACTTCTTCTCCAGCACTTTTTTTCCACATGTTTCCCCTTGGTGAAATCCTGGATCCGCCACTGACGTCTGATCAGGGACTACAGTGTTCGCCAATGATACAAATTGTAGCTCCTCCCAAGTAAGACTAAGAAGGCGCCAGCAGATCAGGACCTAGAATGATCATAAATGTCACAAGCCCCATTTCTGCAGGGACAGTCACACATTGATGAGAGGTATTTTAGTCCCTGCATCTGCCTATCGCGTGGTTCATTAACGACATGAGCATGATGAGAGAGCAAAGTTCGATTTGCTGCCTCCAGAGCATCGGTGATTGTTTATAAGATAGTCCTTCCATGGTGGATCGAGTTTGTTAGACACGCCAGATATTTACTAATTGGTCAGGACGAGATGAAATTAACGTAAAAAAAACAACAGAATTCTCTTAAAAAACGTGGCACACGTGACATCGATAAATTAATTATATCTGTGTGTAGACATAATATATTAAAACCTCGTCTTCATCAGTTAGTATGTAGTATTGACGCGATGCTTATCGTATCAAGGAAAAAACTTGTCATAAAATCTATGTCCGTATTGCTTAAGAAATCACAGAGATATACAGAAAATAACATAGATAGAAGCGACCCGAAATAGGATGTGCGTGTGATATGCATTACCCACTGTACATACTGTTTGTTACCGCAACCCAACATCGAACAATGTACGTATGCCCTGATCATAATGTGCGTATGCGGTCGCAAACTAAGTACGCCATTTTCATAGCGAGTCCTGCACTTATTAGTATCGTTACATGTGTAATAGAACACAGCGACAGGGCTACAGATAAGTAATTAGTAATTGAGCATTGTCACTCCATCATTTCTGAAGCAATTGGGTATTTCAAAATTTTAATTGGATAATATAAAATCACACTACTGTTTACACATCAACAGACAGCAATTGTTAAAAATAGTTTGCTTCGAAATGAAAACATGTCTTGGCATTTCATGAGAATTGTCTCCTTGGAGACAATTCTAATGAAATACCAAGATGTGTTTTCATGGAAAATAAGAAAAAATATGCTATATTTGTGGTCTGTTTATTGTTTTCTGCAGCATGATAAAGGTACCATGATTTTTTTATTGCTTTTTGACACTCGCTACTTCTGATTTCAATTGGGTTTTTGGCAATTTTAATTGCGTATTTAAGCAAATACGCAGCTTATCTGGAGTTATGCAGAGATAACATGTACATAGTTGTGTCATTATAATTCTTTACTAGAATGGTAATCATGGTAATGTACGTAGTACGCTGATTGTGTTTCCTATGCTTTCCTATGATTTCTACGTGTATTTATACGTGTATATGTACACCAGTCTAGTCCTCAGAACAGTCTGTGCCTCACCTGGGACTATGTAATGCTGGCTAATTACTCGGTGAAATATAACTTGTGCCTCTAATTAACAACTTATATCAATATCCACCGTCTTGCATTGTATGTATATGAACGTTTGTTGTATGTTTTCTCACGAGACCGTTGTCTCGATGCAATGAACGATTCTTATTTAGTGACTATATATATATCAATATCCATGATAGCAGGTTGCACGAGAGTATTCGACTGGTACTCTGATCAATGTGCTCTCAAAACCTGAATGTAATCCGTCTTTCTCATGTGCTTTTCTTATTGCTGTCTTCAAATTGATAATAAATGAGCATGAATCTAACGAAACGCCCTTATTGCATGTCAATATATCGCACAGAATATTGCGTAGAAATATGTGAATTATCCGTCAACATTTCATGTAAAATAAGTTCAGAATCCCGATTTTGAAATTATTCATCAATAAATATATTAAATTTTCAGAAAAATGATTTACCCATACTTTGTAACCAATTCCGGTCTCAACTGCGACTGTATTTGATGAAATGAGGCTTATGCCATTTGTGAATACTCTAATTCCTTATCCATCGCGAATTCCTGCAACCTGACAAGGATCAATACGGTTTGTTAGACGCATGCCATCTGGCTTAATTGTTTAATAATCAACTGACAAACGGTGACGACCGAGATCAGCATGCAGTTCTGGATCTTAACTGGTCACACATATCATAAGCCCCATTCCTCCAGTCACAGGCGGATACATACTTGCAGAATTTCACGCCTAATTGACGAAATGGCACCATTTCCATAGCACCGCTATCTCCCAATTGCTGACGTCACTGGATCAATGAATGGTACATTGGAAAGCCAATAAAAAACAAACACAGTTTCGGAATATATTTCTGTGATTTTGGATATTTTGCAATATCGGGATATGTATCTGTATCATTTTTCTTACTTTGCGATATAATATCAATATAATGTCATTCTATTTGTTTGCATTTGGCAGGTTTGATAGGAATCCTAATCATTACATACATAATTTGAAATCACTACTGTAATTGTTTAAGCTATGAGCGTATTTAATTGACGTTTACTTTTATAATACTTATACTCTACATGTATTTATAAGTATTTAAATTCAGATATTTGACAATACTTTCAGATTATAGATACTGTATACTGTTGTACATTAGCATATTAATTTCGTGAGACTGTATGTAAAGAGAAATCTGTCATTCAAAAGAATAATATGCATGCTGTGTATATGCATATGTATATATTTATTCCTGTATGTTGACTATACATGCATAGTTAGATACAATACTTATTGAACATGCACAACACGGTCGCCGTTGTTTCATTCGTCGCCCAGTGGAGATGCAAACGTAAGAAGGATGCTTCAAGGAGACACACAAAACCGGGTGACCGTCGAATATCGGAGACTTTCAACGCCGGGGACCATCTTACTTGTAACGAAACCGTAAACTGTGACAGGAGTACCTTCAGAAAATCTGGCACGAAGCAGGTAATGCAGTGGAACCTCTCTAAACCGGACACCCCTGGGGGTGTCCGGATTAGAGACGTTCCACTGTAATTCTGATGTTATAAGATTGTGTGCTTTCCAGTCATATTGAACATATAAACATGCATTTAGATAGAGACAGATGAAAGCGAAACGTATCAAGTTAATCACACAATTAAATGTTTTCTGCATGTTAGGTTTAGGGTGTCATCCTGTGGTAAATATGGGTCAAAGTGTGTGTCTGTAACGGGAGCAATGGGGCTTATGGGTTTTGTGACCAGTGTAGCTCCTGGTCAAACATCACACTCATGTGGTGTGATGGCGATCTATATCCCTTGTTACACGCATTACGGGTGTTTAATTGATGTAATCTGATTTAGGTCTACACTGTTCGCCATTCCATTAGTGAAACCTGTCGTGCTTCTACCAAGCAATATATATCGTTATCAGGCTAAACTGAGTGTGCCATTTGATGAGGAGCTACACTGGCTACAAATCCCATCAGCCCCATTTCCCCAGTCACAGCCACATATGTCAAACGTTATATAAGGTGCATTATCTCAGCTGGCGGCCTTCAATAATCTTAGATAATCCTCCGGGCGGTGTCTTATCATCTTCTACCCATGACAGGTATTTGTGACAGGACCTGATAAAATGGTTACTTGAAGATGGTCGGTCATATGTGGCTGCGACTGGAAAATGGGGATTTTGCGACCAGTGTAGATCCAGATCAGCCTGTGCATCCGCACAGTCTGATCGGGATCTACACTGTTCGCCATTCCATCGATGTATCACACATCATGCTTCTAACAAGCATTATATATCGTTATGAGGCTATAGGAAAGTGTTATTTGACCAGGAGCTATACTGGTCACAAATACCATAAGCCCCATTTCTACAGTCACTGCCGCATCACTAACTTATATATGACCATGGCTGGTGCAATTAGGCTTATCGTGGTCATTGCAACAAATGTATACCCTGACCAGACCGTGCCTCAATATTCACCGTACATCCAGTGAAATATACTCCATGCACCTAACAAACAGCGAAGGTATCACTGGACGGTTCGCATAATTACCGAATATTGAGATGGAGGATGTCTTTTGTATATTTTATAGCAATGATTCTGACAGCTACATGAGCGTGTCTATGAAATATGAATGGGAATATTTCTACAGTTTGTAAGGCTGCAACAAGTGTATTTATAGCAAAATTTCAGACGTTCACGAAATTTGTGGACAGCAAAGCTTGATTCAGCAATCTTGGAAAATGCCGAATTGCTTCGTACATGGAATTTTCGGTCTAAATTCCACATGTTGCCTATGACAGTATGGCCCACGATCTGCCATGGCTGGGATTATTGTCTCACAAATGTAGCGATACTCACTGATTTTGCTACGGACATAAAACCCCATTCAATCAATCTAAGCACCGTCGCATATCTACCGACCAGTAGCCGATTTCACCAAAATTGCTAAGCATACTTATCTAGCTAAGTATACAGTCAAATACAGTACAATTATACAATACAATTTAATAAATGTATCGTTAACTTTAAAATTTCTCCCTCAAAGTGTACTTTGCAATTTTGGTGAAATCGGCTACATGTGCCGCTCTCATATAGCCGGAAATGTTCTATATTATCCCACAGGTGTTTGATCTATAGCCGATTTCATCAACATCGCAAAGTATACTTTAGTAGCAAATTATACTTTGAGGGAGAAATTTTCAATTTTATGATAAATTTATTAACTTTTATTATACTGAATTTATTATATTATCACAGCCAATTTGGCTGTGATAATGTAATAAATTCAGTATAATAATTCTGCATACTTTTAATCATGAAATATATGCATTTGTTAGTTCTATATGAAATAATGCATTTCAGGAAAAATAAATGATTACCTCCCTCAAAGTATACTTTGCTAGTAAAGTATACTTTGCAATGTTGATGAAATAGGCTACAGATGGTCAGTATGTTGGTGACATATGGGTATTTTGGGTAGATTTGGTTGGATTTCGTTGGTTTGGGGTAATTTACATAGTTTTGTGCAACTACTAATGCTCACTCATTACACACACGACAGAAATCGTCAATTATCTGCACGTTCACCATTCCGAACTTTCTGACCCCTTTATCCTGTCAAAATACTCACGTATTACCGTACTTATACGTGTACTAACTCGCGGGAGGTGACGTAAATTGTATGTTAATTGGTAACAATGCACCCAAACCACCAGATTTACCAAAATAACCCATAAAACAGCGAACCTGGGGCCCGTTTCACTAAACGTCGTACGACTAAAATGTTCGTAAGTGCAAAATTAGGATCGTCTGGAAATTTAAATTTATGTATTTACATTTATTGAGCATAGGCTGCATGCTCACTAAATGTAAGTCCAATAATTGTTTACAAGACAACATTGTTAATGTGAAATTTGCATTACGAACATTTTAGTCGTACGAAGTTTATTGAAACGGCCCCCTGTGCTCTCATATAGCCGGACGATATTTAATATTGTCCTAGAGAAATGTTGCAATACATTTCATTTACCCTTTCAACCCTAAATAACTGGAATGGATTTTGATATGTTAAGTTTGCAACCAGTCCAACCGTCACAAACTGATGTTAAGACTATAGTGCATTTATAATCAAAGTACTGAAAGTACTGACTGGCGGGAGACAATAAGCCACTTGTGAATTTGCATACTCAGAAATTCCTTGTTAAAAATATATTCCAGGTTGATTATTGGATGTACAATCTGCAAATTTGGAGAACTTGATCAGTTACTGGTGTTTGTAAAATACAGCCTGCTCTAAACACAAATAGGTTGATGAAGCAAAGGTGCTTTATGAAAATCGCCCGTAAACCACAATATGAAAAAGAAATGGCCTTCGACGTCGCATTGCGACTGCGTGGCACACGATACGGGTGGCGTCTCAATAAATGCGATTTGTTCTCTTCAAAAGTAAAGTTGGGCATGCCAACTATTTTACACATAATGTTGAGCATTGCCGTTGCTATTAATAACTTGCTTTCAGTTCACTCGCTGACTTTAAATGTCACCTGACTGTTGTTAATTGCGAACGCAAATTGAGCCTATTGAGACGTCCCTCGATGAACAGAGAGCCACTTCCGAAAGTAGGAGGGCGTCTCAATAACAGCAATTTGTTCTCTTCAAAAGTAAAGTTGGGCATGTCAACTATTTTACACATAATGTTGAGCATTGCCGTTGCTATTAATAACTTGCTTTCAGGTCAATCGCTGACTTTAAATGTCACCTGACTGTTGTTAATTGCGAACGCAAATTGAGCCTATTGAGACGTCCCCCGATGAACAGAGAGCCACTTCCGAAAGCTGGGGGCGTCTCAATAACAGCAATTTGTTCTCTTCAAAAGTGAAGTTGGGCATGCCAACTATTTTACACATAATGTTGAGCATTGCCGTTGCTATTAATAACTTGCTTTCAGTTCACTCGCTGACTTTAAATGTCACCTGACTGTTGTTAATTGCGAACGCAAATTGAGCCTATTGAGACGTCCCCCGATGAACAGAGAGCCACTTCCGAAAGTAGACCCGTGCAAACGGCCAGAATCACGATCCCAATAGCGTGGAGACAGTATGTCTCCCGCCAAAAATGGAATGGGAAAATATAAAAATAATACTATTTACGAGCCGGCTCATGTGGATCTACACTGTCTGCAAACCCCGCTATAGCGGGTTGTCGGGTTTAAAGGGGTTAAATGAAGTTCCAGTGATGTCTCTAGTCAGAATACACGTACCACAGGTGGAAGACTCGGACATAGGACCTGATAAATGGCTCATTTGTAAACCGTTATCCCACCCACCAATTTCCGTATAATAGACACTAAGACTATCCTGTATATTGTAAGGAAATGGGTAGGTGGGGTAACGTTTTTCAAATGAGCCATTTATTGGGTCCTAGGTCCGAGTCTTCCACCTATGACACGTACCTGGTCTATCTTGGTCGTCCTGTAGCCGATTTCATCAAAAAGTATACTTTGAGGGAGTAATCATTTATTTTTCCCGGAATTCATTATTTCAAAAAGAACTAACCACTGCATACATTTGATGATTAAAAGTATGCAGAATTATTATATTGAATGTATTACATTATCACAGCCAAAATGGCTGTGATAATGTAATAAATTCAGTATAATAAAAAATAATAAATGTATCTTTAAATTGAAAATTTCTCCCTCAAAGTATACTTTGCTAGAAAAATAGACTTTGCAATTTTGATGAAATCGGCTACTGGTCCCAATGTAAGGCCATTAGCCACATGTTTCGAAAAGGACGAAATCAAACGAATTCATATCATAGTGAGAATATCAATGGTTTAATACAGTGTTCTATGTTTTTTTATTATACAAGTTTATACAGGTAACATTTTATTTTGCGTAGCCATACATTGTACATGTAATTGTAGCGCCGTCTATGGGCGGTGTGAAGACACTTGTTGACATGTCACCGCCTCGACTACAACCCTCCACCATGAACTGACATCAATTCATCCGGACACCCATATTATCCAGAATAAGATTGACATCAGCTCAAAAACTCGCCAGCACCCAGATATAATGCACACCCTACAAGACTGTGCCCCACTATCTGAATGCAATGCCTTTTCTGATCTATCACCCGTGATGTTACGTCACACACTGTGGAGGGTGGAGCCGAAACAAATATATGTCAACAAGTGGCACCAGTTTAAAGGACATGATACAATATATGGAGTACATTTTTTTTTCATTTTTTTTTCGTTCTATGTGGTGGTGGGGGGGGGGGGGTTAGTGGCGTCCCCCGAAGTACGCCAAGTCCCTTTGGAGGGCGGCGAACACAGGGTCCAGGCCGAGGACGCCATGCCAGTAGAACGTCTTGTCTGAAATAATAATAATGTTACATGTTATGTTCAATTTTGTTAATATGACCACTTACATATATATATACATGTACCAGTTTATACAATCGAGAATAGTTGAATTTCAGTAATTTATCTTTATGTTTTATATCCTCGGTTTCGTATATCTGCAAACCTAAGTCTGACCTATTGGACACTTCTATAGCTAGCACAGGCGTCGATGGCACCCGTTTCAAATGTCAAGGTCAGATCACTGACTTTTGTGTCAAAGTTTTTATATCTCTGCAACAATAAATCAGCCCGAACGTCGACATGTGTCTTTATTATTATTATTAGTAGTATCAATATTATTTTCATTCTATATCTTAGCCATATAGCTCGGTCGATCACTATCCACACTATATTCACTCTTCTGGACCATCAAATTCCTCTGCGGGTGCCATATACTGGCCATCTCGTTATATTATATTTTAGAACAATGTACTTAACCCATTACAGACGGGATACACTTGAAGCAGCATAAAGCGTTTAAGAAAAGAAAATCAATTTTCATTATGTCATCTTCAAAGTGTATGTTGTCACCACTCATTTGAACCGTCTCAACGAGGTCAAATGAGTAGTAAGAACGTATACATTTATAGAGAACAACGGAACATTTATGGAGAAACATACATGCATTGTGATTTGTTTTAAACACAAACTGTAGTACCTTTAGTCTGAAATGGGTTATATTGTTCACAATCTCAATACAGGAATATCCAGGATACTCACTGTATAATTCGTCCGCTTATGGCTGGAAAATACAACATTTGGTGTGTATGCAAACATATACCCGGTATATATTGCTGGATATTACATGTAACTATGTACAACCAGGCGCGGATACAGAAATAATTGCAGTGGGGGGGGGGGGGGGGGTCTGTAATTACAAATCGGCATAGCCGACCTCCATCGTAAAGTCGTTAAGTAAATTTTTAAATGCCAGATCGCCGCAGATGCGATTTCCTGGCACCTAGGCCACGAACAAAGTCATCCAACTATTCGAGTATTGTATATTTTTTTTTTTTCTTTTTTTTTTTCTTTTTTTTTTTTACCGGAAGCAGGGGGGGGGGGGGGGTGGGGGGGACCCCCTGGACCCCGCCCCCTGTATCCGTGCCTGACAACGTTTGGTGTGTATGCGAACACATATATAAATATATGATATGTGCTTTGCTGGGTTTGGTGTGTATGCAAAATATACCCGGTATATATTGCTGGATATTACATGTAGATACAGCGTTTGGTGTGTATGCAAACAATTGTACCCTATAGCATAGCCTCGTTTCTCATGAAATCAATACATTTGTTTAATAAATATAATTTCTCACGCAATCTTCCCTATGTACAATGATGTAGACTATATGTGTAATAGCTCCATATCCTTTCTCGCCGACCGTGAAGCTCACAATGTTCATAATGTCGGCAGTGTCGGGCCGGTCTGATTTCACTTCAGCCCCTTCTCCAAACGGACCCTTTGTCCCGTCCACGGGGCTGTGCACGGCATCCTGTATGAATAAAGCATACGAGCTCCATGTATATAGTTGCACTACAACACCAGTGATACATTGCTAAGTGCATACCACTTTGGCTTCCCGCTCGACTTTGTGATTTAGACTCATGGGCTTTCAGGAATGCTACATTTAAACTACTGCAGATTATGTAAAAACGTCATATGTCCACTGTGTAGTACCACTGACGATAAAGAAATAGAGAATAGTAGGTTAGTGCCGTGAATGGGAAAAAATATCTGGCAAGGCTCAGGAAACGGGATGGGCGAGGCTCTGCCGAGTACATCCCGTTTCCGTGCCGCGCCAGATATTTTTTCCCATTCACGGCACTAGCCTACTATTCTATTTATCCCGTCAACACCTACAAATGGCTGTAAAATGCAAAAATTGTATTGACTGGATATCAAAAATGTTTCACGGCACCGTGTTTCACGGCACATACGCACTGTATTGACGGGATAAAATACTGTAGATGTTTTATGCTATAGACACTCTTTTCTTGCAGAAACCGGTTACTTGAAGTACTAATCTACTTCACAGGCACGTTAATGCATCATTTACATGTTTGAGGATTATTTTGTAAGTCGGAACATATATTTTATCATGTGACGTGGTTTCAATTCCATTTATTGGGTGGTCACCGGAGATTGAATTTATCTTTCTTAACAATAAATAAACCTATATTTTAATTAGTGAATATCCAGAGCAAAATGGGCGCAGGTTATGGGAAAATAGGGCCCACAACATCCATACGAAAAATGAAAGTAGCTGAGAATAGCAAACTGTGTGGTAAATGATTAGGTTATATAGGAAAAATCAATGGTGGTGACCCACCTACAGTAATGGAAATGAAATGACGACACACACGACACGTGACAGGGATGGGAAATGGCCAACTACAGCAGATACATGACTACTATTTCGTTGTTACACACTATGGCTGCAGTATCACATTGTAAATTAATTAAGACATAAATGTTAAATCTTACATTTCCGTCTTCAGTGCAGTTTCCCGTCTCTCCGTCACCAGCGCATTTCGGCCACTGGACGACTCGCGCTTTGCGGGCGCGCGTAAATTTCCTCACTGGATAACACGTAACATCGAGCGTTGTCACCGCGGGCCCTCGCACCCTCGGGACTCCGCTTCTCAATAACAGGGCTAGATACTCTCTGCTTACTGCAGCCATCTTCGCTGTTAGTGTCGTTGCTAGATGCAAACTGACGCTGTGTGCAACCGTTGACGACGAATAACGTCACGTCCGGTCACATGACGTGACGTCGCAATTGCTGATTTTCAGTCAGTACAAATGCGATGATTTGCACTAAGTGGACAATCCAATTGTTTGCATGATTGGTTTGGTTGATTGCCTGATGAATTGATTGAATGGGATTTGCATTCGCTGAAAAATAATTTCGGGAGAAATGAGGAGTATTGCATTTGTGACCAGCGTAGAATTCCGCATTTGCTATGGAAATTTCGTAACCGTACGACGTCAAATAGTCCACAGTTTCTCTACATATTTTGCACGCCTTATTACGTACAACATCCAATGGCTATATAATCTCATTTTAGTCAGATCTACATGTTCAGTGGAACCTCTCTAAACTGGACACCCAGGGAGGTCCCCAGGGTGTCCGGTTTAGAGAGGATCCACAGTAAAACAGACAGATGACTTCTTCAAGACAAGCGTGAATGCTTTGCGGTTGTGAACATACATTATCAATGGAGATAAATAGAATGACAATTGACATATCGCAAAATTAATCACTACTATATTGTCCCTGTGTTCGGTTTAGAGATGTTCTATTGCATGTCCTGTGTATGCCATCAAGTATCGCATAGCCGTATTCCGCCAGAATTAATTTCGAATGACTACAAGTTTTACCGTAAATGACAATGAACACCGACACAAAATTCACAACTCACGCGGAATTGATTGTGCTTTCCTACTATATATTTTTCGAGGCCTTTTACTGAAAAAATCCGATTTTCGGAAACAATATTGACGAAAGAAATGTGTTATGAGAGCCGAGCCCATACAAGAGTTGCTGTCATAGTTTGAATGATTCACAAGTGTGGCTGTGACTGGAGAAATGAGTCTGCTGTGACTTATCACCTGATCGACTAGCACACTCGTGTAGCCCGACACCGACCTATATTGCTGCTTGTTAGAATCATGGCGGGTTTTTCATTAATGGAATGGCGAGCAGTAGAGATACTGATCCAGTTGTTCGCATTTAGTTTAGGGCGGCTTCAACTATATTCAGTGTTGATGAGTTTCACTGTAATTTACCACCAATGATAACGCGTATTGTATAGATTGGTAAACAGTGGAACCCTCTAAATCGGACTCTTGGGAAAACATAGATGTTTACCTTAGATGTGTTTCGCTGTTGTGTATCTCTGATTACAATGACTTTTCATGATTTAAAAAAAAAATAGAATGTGTCATGAAGTGCTCACGTGTCTGATTCACAGTGGAACATCTCCAAACCGGACACCCTGGGGACCTCATAGGGTGTCCAGTTTGGAGAGGTTCCACTGTACGTGTATTACAGCGGCACCTCGTTAAACCGACACCCTGCGAAACTTCCCGACAGGGTGTCCGGTTTAGAGAAGTTTCACGGCAGCAGTAGCGAAACATGTTTACCATGTTGAGCAAATAATCACATCGTAAAACTTCGTATTTAATAGATGCGCTCTTTCTTTATTTATATTCACTTTTAGAAGGCACTTGTGTTGGCAATAAATATCTTGTACATATGCAGTAGGACTTATGGGGCTTATGGGTTTTGCGACCAGTGTAGATCCAGATCAGCTTTTGCATCCGCACAGTCTGATCAGGATCTGCACTGTTCGTCATTCCATCAATGAAACACCTGTCATGATTCTAACAAGCAATATACAGTGGAACCTCTCTAAACCGGACACCAAGGAAACACCTGTGATCTTATCTTTGATGAGTTTCTTGGTCATTTATCTCAGGTGAAAATGTATGTACGTGCTCGCATAGCACACAGCTATGGCTCAAAATGATCAAATGCCTGATTATCAGTGAAACCTCTCTAAGACCGGACACCCTGGGGACATCCCAGGGTGTCCGGTTTAGGGAGGTTTCACTGTATATACATGTATAGCTAAACAGTTTTTACCTAACTGCAAATATGTTTCTTGAATTTATTGTCACAACGGCGGAATTTCCAGTCGCTGAATAATTAATTTAAAAATGTAAACATGACTACAGTGAAGGTTTTGTTAGCAACTGGTCCCATAATTATTCGTTTGTGGTCCCTCCTACAATGGTTAAATTGCATCTGGTAATAGGCGATTTTATGAATACAGCAAGATAAGTAAATAATATTTATTGTCGTATTTGTGTACACTGTATGTACAGACATTTCATTCATAGGCCATGTTAACAGTCCTTTTTTTAAGTTTCATCGACCGCTTTGAATTGTATGGTAAATATAGTTTGTTTTCCTGAAATATTTACATATGTTACAGTGTCTTGGTAGGCTGATGGGACAGTCGAATTCAGGAAGTACATACACTACAATGTTGTTGTGACTGGAGAACTGGGGACTTATGGTGTTTGCTATCAATGTTGTCTCAGATCAGCCAGTGCATATGTACGGAAGCCCATTAGGGCCACTTCACTTTTCTTTTTATCTTTCCTTGAATTTTCTTGAATTTTCAAGTTCTGAAAAGATCTTGAAAATTCAAGAAAGATCTTGAAAATTCAAGAAAAGAACTTGAAAATTCAAGAAAACATCTTGTTTTCAAGATGTTTTCTTGAATTTTGAAGTTCTTTTCTTGATTTTTCTTGAATTTTCAAGATCTTTTCTTGAAAATTCAAGAAATGATCTTGAAAATTCAAGAAAAGAACTTGAAAATTCAAGAAAACATCTTGAATAAATGGAAATTAAAAAAAAATAAAAAAAAGTGAAGTGGCCCTAATGGGCTTCCGTACATATGCCAGTCAGTCTGTGAAACACCTGTTCTGAGTCTAGCAAACAGTATAACATATATACAATGTAACCTCTCTACAACAGCCACCCATGGGAAGACGAAAAACTGGCTGTTGTAGAGAGGTGGCTGTTGTAGGGAGGTTAATGCTGAATTAAATTTTGTCGTCCGCTGTTTATTTATTTTCTTCGATAATTATCATCAGAAACATGCTTTGGCAACATTTTAGAATCATTTCCAATGGAAATGATTCTAAAATGCTGTCAAAACATGTTTTTATTGAGAAAGAAGGCAAAAACAACAGCAGACGACAATTTTCGTGCTCAGCAGTCTAAGGGTTAGATACAGAGGAAATCATCCATTTGGGATATAAAATGCGGCTATTATACAGAGGGTGTTGTTGTAGAGAGGTGGCCGTTCGGGAAGGTTCGACTTTAATAGTACATATATGTACATTCTGAAGTTGTTATCAGGCAGCTGTAGTGCACTAGTATACTAGGAGCCATACCTGCCACAAATGTCAAAAGCCGCATTTATTCAGCTAGCCACAGTTACATAACTCATGACCTAGACTGACCACACATGCCATTATGGAAGGGGATATCCGCCACTACATTGCATGCTGCTTCATGACAATGCAGTCGACCATTGTTACATGTCATCCTGCACTGCGGCTACTCGTTACTGCTTAATGACAACTCCATCGTGCATTATTACATTTCACATTGCATACCTCGATTGGCTATTTGACATTGTTGCATGACATCCTGCATATAGGCTATACAATACTGCTTAATGACAACTCCATCTTGCATTATTACATTGCATATTGCATACCTCGATTGGCTATTTCACATTGTTACATGCCATATTCTGCCATGTGTCATTCTGCTTACTGCTTGCTGGGATGCGTATATGACTATATGAATTCCGCCGAATGACGCATGCAAGCAGGCAGAATGGCCCATGTCAGAATAAGAATTGGCCGAATGAGGGATGTCAGCATCGCAGTAAGCAGTAGGCCGAATGAAACTTGGCAAAATGTGCAACGCCCTCTGTTGTCATAATGGGAACGCTTCCATTATGACGCCAGGTGGCACTCCAAAATAAGTACAGTAGACACCGTGTGGCACTGCCCGAACGTTATCACGGTGATTCGCCGTGGTCGTTCACGGGGGATCACCGCGATTGCGTATCTACCTGTATAAATGCATGTACGCGAAGGTGCAGTACTTTAGCAAAATACAACTTTTTTGTTTGTATGAGAAACGATGAATTAAGTGAGCACGTGCGTGTGTATGTGTATGTGTGCATTCGCGGTTTGATGTAGCTAAAGTCGAACATAATGCTATATCACTATTCTATATGTACACGAGTTATGGTGTTAACTTCTTAGACACAATGCCATCAATGTTTGTCAAATTGCAGGCCCGTAGCAAGTGGGGGGGTGGGGGGGGGGGGGGTGTCGGAGCGGTCGGACGACCCCCCCCCTCGACCAGCCTCGAGGTCCACTTTTTTAGCCTCGATGTCCACTTTTAGCCTCGAGGTCCACTTTTTTAGGCCCCCCTAGATACCTCAGGCCCATTGGGCCTTCAAAACGACACACCCCCCCCTTCAAACAGGTTTGGCTACGGGCCTGAATTGTATATATATTTTCTTAACTTGGTTGATTGATTGAATTGCGAATAAAGATGATTTAATCCATTCTGGCCGCAAAGGAAATAATCCCGTCTTTATCATTTAGCGGCTTACCTGTGACTATTTCGAGAGATTGAACACCATCGGTCTAATTATTATTTTTTTTTAGCACGAACTATAATTAGCAGGTACTCTTCATTAGTAACTGTACATGTAAATACGGACATAAGTATCCATTGTCAACAGATGACTAAATGGAAAGTGTGATTATTACCTTAATAGAAGTAATTAGAAATCGTATCGGTCCCCGTTATTCGTTAATTTAATGACCGGCCTCCGTTTCGCCCTTCGACCAACTCGTCCCCGTCAGTCGCTCAAAAATAATATGATAGCCGACACAGGTTACGACAGGCCCGTACGCAGGGGGGTGGGGGGAGGGGGGGGGGGGGCTTGCGACAGTGACCGCACAGTGATCACAGTGACCGAGGATGCTGTCACCGCGATCCCACTGCCTGAAACAGTGATCGCGGGGGACAGGTAGGCTATGCCCGCGGTGATCGACCACTTTAAATACATTATGTCCGCGGTGGCACAGTGACAAAATACCACAATAAAAAACGTCTACTGTACTAATTACTTCTATTAAGGTAATAATCCCACTTTCCATTTACTCATCTGTTGACAATGGATACTTATGTCCGTATTTACATGTACAGTTACTAATGAAGAGTACCTGCTAATTATAGTTCGTGTTAAAAAAAAATAATAATTAGACCGATGGTGTTCAATCTCCCGAAATAGTCACAGGTAAGCCGCTAAATGATAAAGACGGGATTATTTCCTTTGCTGCCAGAATGGATTAAATCACCTTTATTCGCAATTCAATCAATCAACCAAGTTAAAAAATATATACAATTCAGGCCCGTAGCCAGACCTGTTTGAAGGGGGGGGGGGGATCGTTTGAAGGCCCAATGGGCCTGAGGTATCTAGGGGGGCCTAAAAAAGTGGACCTCGAGGCTAAAAAAGTGGACATCGAGGCTAAAAAAGTGGACCTCGAGGCTGGTCGGGGGGGGGGGGGGGGGGTCGTCCGACCGCTCCGACCACCCCCCCCCCACTTGCTACGGGCCTGCAATTTGACAAACATTGATGGCATTGTGTCTAAGCAGTTAACACCATAACTCGTGTACATATAGAATAGTGATATAGCATTATGTTCGACTTTAGCTACATCAAAGCGCGAATGCACACGTACACATGCACACGCACATGCTCACTTAATTCATCGTTTCTCATACAAGCAAAAATGTTTTATTTTGCTAAAGTACTGCACCTTCGCGTACATGCATTTATACAGATAGATACGCAATCGCGGTGATCCGCCGTGAACGACCACGGCGAATCACCGTGATAACGTTCGGGCAGTGTAGTGCCACACGGTATCTACTGTACTTATTTTGGAGTGCCACCTGGCGTCATAATGGAAGCGTTCCCATTATGACAACAGAGGGCGTTGCACATTTTGCCAAGTTTCATTCGGCCTACTGCTTACTGCGATGCTGGCATCCCTCATTCGGCCAATTCTTATTCTGACATGGGCCATTCTGCCTGCTTGCATGCGTCATTCGGCGGAATTCATATAGTCATATACGCATCCCAGCAAGCAGTAAGCAGAATGACACATGGCAGAATATGGCATGTAACAATGTGAAATAGCCAATCGCGGTATGCAATATGCAATGTAATAATGCAAGATGGAGTTGTCATTAAGCAGTATTGTATAGCCTATATGCAGGATGACATGCAACAATGTCAAATAGCCAATCGAGGTATGCAATGTGAAATGTAATAATGCACGATGGAGTTGTCATTAAGCAGTAACGAGTAGCCGCAGTGCAGGATGACATGTAACAATGGTCGACTGCATTGTCATGAAGCAGCATGCAATGTAGTGGCGGATATCCCCTTCCATATGCTATAAGACCAATATCTCCAGTTACGGCGGCAAGTCAGGAGCCAGAATAGCCACAGATGCCATAAACCGTATTTCTAAAATTACTGCCCACAAATCAGGAGCTGGACTGATCACAAATATGAAAGATTGACAGCGGAACAACTATAAACCACATACCAGGGTGTTCGGTTTAGAGTCATTGTAGATGTATGTGCCAGTGATGGGCTAAAAAACTCAATAAGCCTTTATTGTCGTGGTGGGGAGAAATGGGGAGAAATGGGCTTTGAGACCAGTGTAGCCCCTGATCAAATAGCACCTGATAACGATTCAAATTGCTTGTTAGACTCTTGACGCGTGTTTCATTGTAATGGCGAACAATGCAGATCCTGATCAGACTGTGCGGATGCACAGGCTGATCCGGATCTACACTGGTCGAACAACCCATAAGCCCCATTTCTCCAGTCACAGCCACATATTCTACGACATTGCGCATTTTTAAGATCTATCGAAAAACTTAATGGGACCCCTTCATTTCTTTCATTATCAACCCTTGATCACACAATCTCCTATCGGACAACTGTTAAAGTACCTGTGTCTCAGATTATGTAAACATATTTAAGTAGAGTGATACCTCGCTAAAGCGGACACCAGGGTGTCGACTTTAGATACGTTCCACTATAATTGAACCATGATCAATTTCTATGATTTTCAATCATGAACGAACACGACAATGAAATCATTTGCAGTGAAACCCATCTCAATTAAACAGAATGGAGTCCCCATGGTGTCCGGTGTCGAGAGGGGCAACTAAATCTGGTTTTTCGCTATATGGATTGGCAATAACCCATACCATAACGCACCGTTTTATTTCATCGACTTTCAAAGAGTTTGTGTCTGTTTTCATATTTTATATTATCATAGAATAACATAACCAAAGGGACAATAATTATGATAATGAATTTCTGTTGATGTCGACCCGAAATCACAATATGTCATATATGTACAATATTTCTATTGGCGATGATACTAGTGCTAGATATTTTATTGAAATGGTTGTTAAATTTCCAGTCACTAGCTGAATCAGTTTACATAGCAATACTTTAGTAACCAAGGTGCATGATCACGTGGTTACAACAACAACAACGTCGCCCACTCCAAAGTAAGTATTGTTTGATGTTGTCCTTAATTTGCAACGGATTTTTATGAAATATGGCGCAGCAAACACGTCTTCAAGAGCTGCATTTGGCGGTCCATGGAGTTCGCCACAGACTTATGTCGTTTTTGCGAAGAATCGATTTCCGTGTACAGAGACCACCAAATGCAGCTTAACAAGACGCGTTTGATGCGCCATATTTCATCAAAATCCGTTACATAACAAGGACACTATAAAAGAATACGTACTTTGAATCAGATGGATTCTGGAAGTTGCAGTACTTGTTGTTGTTGTTAGAACCACGTGATCATACACCTTGGTAACCATCGACTGGACAAACAGCTAGGTATTCTTCAATTACTAAAAACATATGTTTGCCAATACGTGATTTCTGTCCACAAGTTAACATAGTTCAGACTTTGATACAAATCTAAAATGTATTTCTTCCTAATACACGTGTATATATCATTAGTTTCTGCGCATATCTGAGACCCAGTGCCTTTAAGAAAACTATGTAGCATCTAAGGAAACACAAAAATGAAACATAAATATTCACATTGATCACAATGAATCATTGAATTCGTACAATCCAGCCGTCACAATGGCGGGGATCAAAGGGATTTGTGATCCCGGCACATGTGGCTGTCATAGCGAACCGCGTGTTTGTTTCACAACTAAACATGTGTCGATGGATAGCGCGTGCTTGATTCACAACTAAACATGTGTCGAATGATATGATTGGATGTTTTATGTAGTTTAGATTGTTTTAGTGTTCCAACAATCAGAGCTCCAGTTAAGGTGCGTATTTTGATCAAATTTGGGGGGAATTTTATTTCTTCACCAAAAATGGCAAGTTGGGAGTGCTTTAGAATCGTCTCATTGAGACGATTCTAAAGAACTCCCAACTTGCCATTTTTGGTGAAGAACTAAGAAAAATACCTCGAATATTTGGTCAAATTACGCACCTTAACTGGAACTCTGAACAACGTATTTCCTGATCAGACTGCACGGATGTACGGATGTGCAGGCTGATCAGGATCTATGTTGATTTAAGTTTACATAGTTAAGCTATATTTTATTTATATGATAAGACGATTTATGTAATTCAAACTATTCAAAATATTGTAGTGTTTCAACAGTGTAGATCCTGATCAGACTGTGACTGTGCAGTCTGATCAGGATCTATGTTGATTTAAGTTAACATAGTTAAGCTATATTTATTTATATGATGAGACGATTTATTTAATTCAATATATTAAACATATTGTAGTGTTTCAACATTGTAGATCCTGATCAGACTTCCCGGATGACCAGGATTTACGTTGACTTAAACGAATCTTGTTAAGGCATGTTTATTTCACGCGGATGGATATGATGGGACGATTTATGTCATTCAAAATACTCAAAATATTGTAGCCTTTCAACAGTGTAGATTATATTCTGGTCAGGATCTACGTTGATTTAAATGAATCTCTTTATTTCGTGCGGATGCATATGATGGAACGATTTATGTCATTCAAAATACTCAAAATATTGTAGTGTTTCAACAGTGTAGACTCTGATCAGACTGCATGGATGTGCAGGCTGGTCAGGATCTACCTTCATTTAAATGAATCTCTTTATTTTACGCGGATGATTTTTGTCATTCAAAATACTCAAAACATCGTGGCGTTTCAACAGTGTATCCGCTGGTCAGATTGCATGAGCTAGAGTTTGAAAAATCTAGTTTTTTATTGAATGGTGTACATTTACAGTGGGGTCAGCGTGTAAGTGCACACACGAACGGACACGACAGGTTAGTTCCAACCTGTCGTGTTCGTTCGTGTGTGCACTTACACGCTGACCCCATTGTAATATAATTAGAGGATATTCATTTCACATGGCGGATGGATAAGATGGGATAAGTTATGGTATTCAAAAGTTATAGTGTTTCCGAACAGTGTAGATCCTGATAAGATTGCACGGGAGTGCAGGCTGGTCAGGTTCTACACTGATTTAAATGCTATTTATTTTACAACATATGCCAATGGATATCAAACGGCATTTTAGGTAAATCTCATATTTGTGCGAATAGTTTGGGATTAAAGTTCATGTAACATTTAGTTGCTTATCACATTTTTGATACATTTTCGAGTTTTGTTTCTGCATTTACACAACACATGGGCAATGTATGGACATGAGGATGTGATAACACAGTTACATCACGTTCGTCCGCAGGTACGATTGATAATCCACTCGCTAAAGCTCGCGGATTACCTCCTCGTACATACGGACGAACCGTGATATAAATGTGGCTTAAGGATTTCCGTCGCAAGCCAAACTATTCTGGTCATAATGACATATGTATCCTGTGGTATTTGCGACACGTTTGTGAGATTCCGTCGTCATCTGTCAGCCTCAGTATGTAACATTTGTATGTTGATGAGAACAAATGAACCGCGAAATACCAGTTGGTGATATTTGGTTGAGTTTCAATATACTCAGTGACATTTATTTCAAACTAATCATTGAAACGGAATTGAAACGAATTTGTTTTTGGTATAAGCGTACTTATATTTTTAAATTACAATTTACTTCAATTGTGAGTAAACAATTTGTTTCAGTGTGATTGCGATATATACGTATTAGCAAATGCTCGTATTAGGAACCAAAGGCACATGCACGTCGTTTAATGTGGATTTTATTACACCATGTGCATGGGGGGTAATGTATAAACATGTGTCGATATATTCTTTATGGATCCTATACGTGTATGTGTGCGATTGACTAACTTATTTCATGCTAACTTGCACTCGGATAGTTCTAAATCAAGGTTCGTGTTTTGCCATTTCTTATTTGAAAATAAGCGTTGCGGCCACTCATTTGAATCGTAAATATCTAGTACCATCGTATCCGTCTGTGGAGATACTTAAGGACTGTGATTTGTGAATTCCGTCAATATGCAAGTCATACGCATTATATGGGTCTTCATCTAGTATTACCCCCTGATCGCCGATATTAATTTTGGAAATTAGAAATACTTTTCGTAAACCACGTCGGAAATTGACGAAACATTCAGAGCTCATGTGGAATTCAATTCCACATGAGCTCTGAATGTTTCGTCAATTTTCGAGGTAATTCCAGAACCAGGCTTATATTAAATACGCCAAATAGTGCATAGACAGCTCTGCTACACGACGATTGCTGAAAACCGAGTTTTCTGTCGCCATGGTAACGGATTGTGTGGCTATACTGGAACTGAAAGCTGGACTATTTAAGAATGTGCGACATTCGGAAATTAAAACTACCCAGGATCCGGAGATTTGACGTCGTGACGCCCAAGCATTGTATATTACAGAGGACGACTGAACAGGTAATGCTGTTTACTTTATTTGTTTACTTTGGTGGCTGATATGCAGCTGTGACTCGAGAAATGGGACTTATGGGATTTGTGACCAGCTCCTGATCAAATAGTACACTTCTGTAGCCTGATAACGATCTACATGTATATTGCTTGGCTAAACTGCAGAATTGCTCCGCCACTATTCTGACTTCACACTAATATTAGGGTTTGAGCCATAACACAAGGTCCTAGCTTTAAGTTTTAGCCTGATATAACTCCTCACATTAACAATAGGTCCAGGGTTAGGTTTAGATATCAGGGATATACCAATGTGCAGTTACTGTCTGTTTCACGAAAGCTGTCCAAATTTTACGGCTATACAAACAATGCAAAAACAATATTTGTTTCGATAATATTAAATTAAAGAAACAATTAAGAATGAGTCTTCTATTTATTTCGTGAAATTTTGTCCTTTATTGATTTTATGGCGAAATCCACATAGACATTTTCACTCAATGGGGATTTAACATGGGGACATTTTCGAATTTCAAAAATACTGGACCGATTTTCAATTCTTAGTTAGACCATTTCTAAGCTGTCTAGCTAGGTTTCAGAGTCAAAATCCATTTCTTTTCTTTTTTTTACTCCACTCACAGCTCCTCTGCCTCCTTTTCCCCCATGTTAAATTCCCATAGACAAATACATTTTTCGTAATAAAATCAATATTTGACCATACAACTTTCACGAAATAAAAAGAAGGCTCATTCTTAAATTTTTATACAATTTAATATTATCGAAAATAATATTGTTTTTGCATTGTTTATATGGCCGTAAACTTTGGGCAGGTTTCGTGAAACAGACAGTAGGATTAGTGTTGTCAACAAAGTGGCGGACCAATTCTGCAGTCGCTTCTATTGCTTGTTAGAAGCATGCAAGTGTTTCATTGATGCAATAACGAACAGTGCAGATCCTGATCAGACTGTGCGGACGCACAGGCTGATCTGGATCTACACTGTTCACAAATCCCATACGCCCCAGTTCGCCAGTCACAGCCACATATGTGTCATTTCTCAATGGCAACGAGCCGCTAGAGACGCATTTTCAGACTTTTACGACAATACGACAACAGTTGACAAATCGCCAAATTGAACCAACTGCGAATTGATGTGGCGATAACTCTGTAGGTAGTTTATATCGGCGCTGTGTCGAGTTGTCGTCACCTTATAGGGGATTCTGAGTTTCTTTTTTATCCACTCGCCGCGGCAAGAGGGGATAGAGCGTTAGTCCATGTACGTGCTTACGAGCGTACGTTAGTTACACCTTTCATTTCTCAATAACTATGAACAGCTTCACCGATTTTGACAATATTTGGCCACAAGGTGTGTCTAGGGATGGTACGTGCTTTGTTTCGCATACGACTCACGTCCGACCGCCCAAGGTCAAGGTTACTGAGGACTTATGTTCACCTTGTTTGTAAGGCAAATGCGTTATCGTAATTTTTGTTTGTTCAATAACTTACGAATCGCTTCACCGATTTTGATAATATTTGGCCACAACGTGTGTCTAGAGATGGTGCTTTGTTTCGCACACGACTCGCGTCCGACCGCCCAAGGCCAAGGTCACTGAGGACTTATGTTCACCTTGTTTTTAAGGCAAATGCGTTATCGTAATTTTTGTTTGTGCAATAACTTCATCGATTTTGATAATATTTGGCCACAATGTGTGTCTAGGCATGGTGCTTTGTTTCGCATACGACTCGAGTCCGACCGCCCAAGGTCAAGGTCACTGAGGACTTACGTTCACTTTGTTTGTAAGGCAAATGCGTCAACGGTTGTTTTGTTTGTTCAATAACTTATGAACCGCTTTACTGATTTTGATAATATTTGGCCACAATATCACAGCTATGCACCAGCCCCGCCTAATTCAATTGAGACTTTGGTAAAGAGGAGGATAATGGCGGACGACATGTAGGCCTCCAGGTATGTGTTTATATATTCCGCTATTGTGGACGTAATAATGACGAGATTCCTTATTACTTGTGACTAACTATGCTGTGGTATCAAGGTGCATGATCACGTGGTTACAACAACAACAACGTCGCCCACTCCAAAGTAAGTATTCTTTGATATTTTCCTTAATATGCGGAGACACGGAAATCGATTCTTCGCAAAAACGACAGAGGTTTGGGCGAAAATACAGAGACCACAAAATGCAGCTTAACAAGACTCGTTTAATGCGCCATATTTCATCAAAATCCGTTACGTAATAAGGACACTATACAAGAATACGTACTTTGAATCGGTAATTGTTGTTGTTGTTATTACCACGTGATCATACACCTTGGATATGTCAATGAAGACTCGATATATCGCTTTGTGTCGAAATATCATCTAATGCTAGTAAAAATGGCATATTTACACGGCCTATCGATCACAATTGGAAAATGAAGTAAGGTTGGCCTATTCCAAAGTTTGTTTGTATGTTTAATGGAATTTAACGGCATATCAACAGCTAAGGTCATGTAAGGCCGGGCAAACGGGTTCGATACCGTTTTAACATGCTGCATTGGCGGGAAATCACAAAATCAGAACGGAATATTTACATCGAGAAAAAAATATATTCAGCCCTGAAATTAGAATAACCTGTGGTGTCGGGTCCATACCACACCAGTCACTTGGCCCCTTCCACTAAAATAGGATTACGAATAATCGTAATACTCACATAAGGGGTATAACCAGATTCAACTGTCACATACAAAATGCCAAAGATGTATGTGAGGGCCGAACCAGATCTCCAGATGAAGCGCGATTGTTAAATTACCCATCACATGCTCCCACTATTCTATTCCAAAGCCATTTTCTCCTATTATTCTGGCGAACACCTTATGATCTCAGTCCGTATTCCAAGACTCAAGCAACCTGATGAACTCGTACATGTACTCACATTGACTCTAAATGGCGGGAAGTATATTGTTGTTATATACATTTGTGTTTGTTAACGAAGACGAGTTTCATACGCTGTCAAGACACGTATTTGATGAGAGGGCACTTTATTATATTAATTTTTACTGTTTACCGTCCGCCCGGGCATTCGAAACCGCTACGCTACCATTATACCACCGGCACCACGGGTTCGACACCCTAGGCGGTACCATGTACACTAATAATAATAATAATAATAATAATAATAATAATAATAATAATGAATCATTTCTCCTGTCCTGGGTAGATGGTAAAGGCACATGACACTTGCAGGGATTCCGGTGGGGAAAATAAAAAAATCGCCACTTCCAAAAAAATAAAACAATTGGCGATAAAAAATTACAATTTTCGAAAAAAAAGAAAAAAAAGTTAAAGTGGCGATCGCCAGCGGAATCCCTGCACTTGAACGTGAGTGAAACATCTCTAGACCGGACACCCTGGGAGGTCCCGAGGTCCCCAGGGTGTCCGGTTTAGTGAGGTTTCACTGTACATCAGACATTTGATCATTCTGAGCCATAGCCATGTGCTATGCGAACGGACGGACAGTATCACCTGAGATAAATGATGAAGGAACTCATCAAACATAATATCACATATGTTTACTTGATGTCCGGTTTAGAGAGGTTCCACTTTATAACCAGAGTAAATTACCATAACTCAAGTTCCCAAGTCTCCGTCAGTTCTGCTCAGTTCCTCTCAAGTGGTTCTTGTCCTGAAGTGTCGCTATCTTCGTGTCTCTCCCAATGTTGTCATAAATCTGACGTGACGACTTTTCATTATCAGTGTCCTAATTCTGCCTAGATTACAAGATCGGGGAGGGAAAACAAAGTTAATACATTTACCAAACAAATGAGACAAACTCTGTGATGTTTTGTACCTAAGAAGATGTGCGATGTTTCATGAAACTGTTCTGTAAATGACGTCGAAAGCTGAAGAAAGGATCATAGAAAATGTGGAATTCTATTCCGTATTTGCTCTGTAGCCGATTTCACCAACATTGCAAAGTGTACTTTTCTAGCAAAGTATACTTTGAGGGAGCAATCATTTATTTTTCCTGAAATGCATTATTTCATATAGAACTAACTACTGCATATATTTGATTACAAGTATGCATAATTATTATACTGAATCTATTACATTATCACAGCCAAAATGGCTGTGATAATGTAATAAATTCAGTATAATAAAAATTAATAATATTTATCCTAAAATTGAAAATTTCTCCCTCAAAGTATACTTTGCTAGATAAGTATACTTTGCAATGTTGGTGAAATCGGCTACAGGACATTTCGTCAACTGTGGATGTCATTTTCGAAAATTATCGTAAATTTTGTAAATATCTTTCATGAGATGAACGCACATCTTCTTAGGTACACAATCATATGGCATGTCTCAAATGTGTGTTTACGATCATTTGGAAGAAACACGCATGGTTATCAAAGAGTTTGTAGTTTATCAAATTTAAAAACAACAAAATCAGTGATCGTGCAATGATGGATGTATACGACTGTTAATTAGCTGTATTCTGCTCTACAATACAATATCTGAGAATCGGATACAAAATTGGGCTTTTAATTATTAGTGCTAGTAGTTAGTTTTAATGTATGGAACAATAGATATGCAGAACATTGAATCGTAATATGCCGCACTGACTTTCACAACACCAGTGATGGACATATTAAGTTAATTTGAAAAATGATGTTTCATTTGTTGTTATGTGAGATTTTGACTGTTGCAACGACTACATAGAATCATACGCTGATAAGGTATATGTCCGTTTAATGAGAAGATACATGTTCAGGATACAAGATACAAGATACAAGATACATGTATATTTAAGAATGTAGGACGAAACCTTATAGCAACATACAGTGCAACCTCTCTACAACAGCCACCCATGGGAAGACGCAAATGTGGCTGTTGTAGAGAGGTGGCTGTTGTAGGGATGTTAATGCTGAATTAAATGTGTCGTCCGCTGTTTATTTATTTGTATCGATAATTCTCATAAAAAAACATGCTTTGGCAACATTTTAGAATAATTTCCAATGGAAATGATTCTAAAATGCTGTCAAAACATGTTTTTATTGAGAAAGAAGGCAAAAGCAACAGCAGATGACAATGTTCGTGCTCAGCAGTCTAAGTGTTAGATACAGAGGAAATCATCCATTTGGGATATAAAATAGCGGCTGTTATAGAGAGGGTGTTGTTGTAGAGAGGTGGCCATTCGGAGAGGTTCGACTGTACTACTATTTGACGCTGACTGTGAAAATGGGGCTATGACCGTTTTGACCACAGTAGACTCGGACCAACCTGGCATGCTTCTAACGAACAGTATATACCATTAGAGCATACAACTGGCTTCATGGTGTAATACGACAGTGTGTTAACATCATAATACAACAATGTAATAAACGTGTAAATAGGACAAGTACATTAGGCTAAGGTGATCCGCACAGTTTCAATGTACGATAATGTGCTCATGCAATGAATACAATCTAACATTTACGTTAATTAGTATGGTATTTACTGTACTCGTTGACTGATTTCATGCGTAACTCTGCGTAGTCTCGTTTCTTATGAAACCAGTAAACTCGTTTAATGCATATTAAATAATATGTCCTCTATTTATCAGAGTACACTGTCGTGCTTCTAACAAGCATTATTACAATTGCGGCAAAATGCACCATATAGATTAGACTGGGCACACCGTCATTAGTCACATATCTCCATTCACAGTCACATATGAGACAAGCCATGTGATTTTGTACCTAAGAAGATGTGAAAACTCATGAAATGTGAATGTGAAGCTCATGAAAACTATTTACATAATTTACGATATATTCCGTAATTTACGTCAACATTGAACGAAATGTTCAGTAGCTGATTTCATCAAAATTGCAAAGTATACTTATCTGACAAAGTATATTTGAGGGAGTAATCATTTATTTTTCCCGAAATACATTATGTCATATAGAGCTAACGACTGCATATATTTGATGATTAAAAGTATGCAGAATTATTATACTGAATGTATTACATTATCACAGCCAAAATGGCTGTGATAATGTAATACATTCAGTATAATACAAATTAATAAATTTCTCCTTAAATTGAAAATTTCTCCCTCAAAGTACACTTTTCTAGATAAGTATTATTTGCACTGTTGGTGAACTAGGCTACAGAGCTAATGCGGAATAGAATATAACTGTACATGTAAATCTTTTGCAGAATATTACACAGTTTATATATGTATTATACATACCCATGAAATACATAGGTATACGATGAAATAAACAACTTCCGGTGAAAATACGACTACTTCCGCTATCTATATTCATAACGCGCACCTGAAAGAAAATAGCGCAAATAGGCTGCAAATACACATTCATTACCGTATAGAGTCTAAAAAACTGCTAATTTCCATGGCGCGGTATATAATAAATAGAATATTCATATTTTTACAACGAATATGACATATATGTTCATCTCGTGGTGTGAAATGTCCATATTTCACTCATGCCTAACGGCACTCGTGAAATATGGACATTTCACACCACTCGGTGAACATATATGTCATATTCGTTGCAAAAATATGAATATCCTCTATATATTTTTAAATAAAAATCGCACATCTTCTTAATAGGTACACAATCACATTATTTGTCTCATGTAAGAATGACGCGCCTGGGAAGAAAAATACTGTACAGCGATTCCGACGTCCCACTCTCTCGAAGTTGGACGAGCAGACGTGAATCAGACGTCCCGACATGCGGTAGCTGGGTCAGCAGACGAAATTCCGACTTCTTTTCGTTTGGCAGCAAGACGAACGGACGAGAATCAGCATCAGACGACACCAACAGACGTGTGTCTCTTTCCGACCTCGGTTTCACCAACAACCGGAAGTCGTCACGCGAATCAATATCAATCAGCCGCTCGCGCGCGTTCAGCTTGACCAATCAGAATACAGTATCGCTGTCACATGATGAGAAACGTCAAAACTTCAGAGACAGGTTTATGCGCACAAATAGTCTTGCATCGCAGACGATTCTGGAACAGAAATTCCTGACCAAAGATTCGTCCAATAGTTTTCTGTTATCGTTGAAAAGAGAGAAACGCCAGAAAAGACCGATGGTTACCAAAATACCGATTGATTCGGTGTCAAAAAAGCCAGAGAAATACTCCGTAAGTAGCTCTACGTGTAATAACACACATCGATGGTCTAGTAACATAAGGTCGTAACTGCTATGCTTTAGCATAGCAGTTACGACTTTATGTTACTAGACCATCGACATGTAATGGCCACATGGCTACCTAAAGAGACTGTTATGATGTTTGTATTGTTTCGTCTTGTTGTGTTTCATCTGAATAACAGTGTATCGAAGTTTAAATGTGTATTTCCAAAAATTATATGAGACTCGCCATTTGATTTTGTACCTTTTTCATGAAATACGTTTACAAAATTTAGAATAGTTTCCGTATATGGCGTCAAAAGTTGACAACATTTTTCAGTGTACATGCGAAATTTTGTAAACTTTTAACTTTGTGAAACATATTGTAAGTTGTGAAAACGTATTTACGAAGGTACAAACTCGCATGGCGTGTCTCATATGTGATTTTTTTAAAACCTTATTATTCCGCAAGTACATGCCGTTGAATACAGTGTAGCTCTATAGAGCTACCCATTGTCTAACTAACCCGAAGGCGTTGCGTTACAGGCAGAACATTCGGGTTACCCATTGTCTAAATAGCGGAAAACGTCCAGTTAGCTGTACCGGTGTACTATCTGGTCAGAGTTAAGTGCACGCTGGCTGAAATATAAGAACCCTTTTTTGTCTTGTCGTGTCGTGTCGTACACGGAACATATGTAGACGACTGTCTAGATGTTCCACCCCACTTCCACTCCCGCGATGTGTAATGTAGTTGATAAACAACACGCCGAATGAACATGAAAAATACATTTGCTGTCAAGTTGACACGAATATCGTACATATGATACTTGTACGTGCGCATGTACAGTGGAACATCTTCAAAACGGACATGAGACATTCTAGTGTTTTGCAATCATGAAGTCATTGTAATCAGAGATATATACTAGAGAAACACATCTAAGTTAAACATCCATATTTTCCCGAGTGTCCGGTTTAGAGGGGTTCCACTGTACATTCAGATTAGCAGTCGACCGTTGAATGGCTTCTTTATTTTGTCCCTTGAAATATTCTGAAACCGACTAATTACCAATTATTTTTATTCCTGAGACAGTGTTCACAGTTTTTCTATAGAGACGACAATATTAATACATTTTATTTTGGATACACGATATCTCTACGTGTATCTGGTCGCTTCTACAAGCTGTCTAATTCACGCGCCTTGTGTATTGTTGCGGTCTAATTGACAATGTATGCCCGCCGATCCTACTACGGGAATACGTTGATGTGCCAATTATTAATGACGTTCAATGGACAGTTCTATGATTTAGTGTTTTGTGTTATTTAACGAAGATGGTCTGCTACATATGATTTTGTTTTTACAAATACACCAGTAAAATCAGTCTCTGGATCCGAGACCGCATATTTATGACTATCGGTATTTTCGCTGCCGAATTACTATTTATTTGTCATTGATTTAAATCAATAATATGTTTGTATTGATCATATCGACCGAATGCAAATTCGATATGGATAAATTGAGCTAAATGGATTTAATTCAGGAATTAATTGTCGAAATGGTTTATTGTTGGATGCACGAACTTTTCTCCTTTAATTTGTTTAACACAATCGGGTGTAAATGGTCCAAAACTGGTCTACATATTGACAAAAGGTATTTTACAACATTTGCGACCCGCGTAGTTCTAGATTAGCCCGCGAATGCGCGGGCCAATTTAGAACTAGGCTGGTCGCAAACGTTCTAAGCTGCCATTTTACAGCCGGGTGCTCGATTTTCACCGCTTACGTCGTTGACAAAAAGCTATCTTACAACGTTTGCGACCAGCGTAGTTCTAGATTAGCCCGCGAATGCGCGGACCAATCTAGAACTAGGCTGGTCGCAAACGTTGTAAGCTGCCCTTTTACAATCGGGTGCTCGATTTTCACCGCGTACGTCGTTGATAAAAAGGTATCTTACAACGTTTGCGACCAGTGTAGTTCTAGATTAGCCCGCGAATGCGCGGGCCAATCTAGAACTAGGCTGGTCGCAAACGTTGTAAGCTGCCATTTTACAGCCGGGTGCTCGATTTTCACCGCTTACGTCGTTGACAAAAAGACAGGTTTCTTTCATACCTTTTGTATTCGATTGCTTCGTTTGTGAATCTTGAACAAATATTGCAGAATGAATCTCGCGCATGCGCTTACTTAAGGCCTGTAATCTCCTGAATGTGACAAATGTTCATTCCATGTAAAATACACGCATTACCACAAAGCTAAACAAACATGACACTGTTAAAAATATTTGTTGAACTATTAGTTAACATTCCATAAATAAATACACCATATGCCTCTGATTGCTACGGAGCCCCGCAGGGGACCTATAATTCTGTTTTATTAATTCGTTCCCACGAAATAACAATTCGTTCCCACGAAATAGCAATTCGTTCCCACGAAATAACAATTCGTTCCCTCAATTTAACAATTCGTTCCGTCGAATTAACAATTCGTTCCCACGAATCGTTTTGGAGCCCAGCTGCAGGCGTAGTACCTTTGATCTACTTTGAAGCTGTTTGAATTGTTAAATTGAGGGAACGAATTGTTATTTCCGGGGAACGAATTGTTAATTCGAGGGAACGAATTGTTAAATTGAGGGAACGAATTGTTATTTCGTTGGAACGAATTAATACAAAGAAATCCATGTCCCCTGCTGGGCTCCGTAGAATGGTATTTGCCTAGTTTGAACAAACCATCATAATATTTAATGATATGCAATCAGAATTCTGAAGAAGAGATGACGACAAATGTGTTCGACTGGCTGGAAAATCATACAATAATATACTTGTTTTATGTTGCTTTACATCGACAGTTGTGTAAACCTTAATACAAAAATGTGGATGTGATTGGAGAAATGGTGTTTATGGGATTCGTGCCCAGTGTAGATCGTGATCAAATATAACACTCAAATTACTGTAGCCTGATAACGATTTACATCTACATTGCTTGTTAGAAGCCTGACGGGTGTTTCATCGATTGAATGGCGAACAGTGCAGATCCTGATCAGACTGTGCGGATGCACAGTCTGGTCTGGATCTGCACTGGTCGCAAAGCCCATAAGCCCCATTTCCTCCAGTCACAGCCACAAATGTGCATCGTCAACAAGTAGATGCATAAAGGCAGAACAATTATCCACCCATCTCCGACCTTGAAAGGTAAAACTAATGTCCTGTCACACAATTGAACACGGATATGTAAATGTTGACTTTTTCCAAAACGGAACAACACCCAAATGAATTGAAAATATATGACAACAAAACAAAACAACAGGGCGGGTTACTTCAGTTACATAAGATGCGATTCATATTTCCACCCTTAACAAATAATATTATTCAACAATGAACTGATAATACAATTATACAAAATCCACGAACAATAAAATAGTACAGTGGAACTTCTATAAAGAGGTCACAGGGTGTCCGGTTTAGAGACGTTCCATTGTAAGTAAGCACTCTATGTACAATTCCTACCATGAACAGACGCGACACTGAAGTAAGTATTTTTGTATCAATAACAAAAAAGTCACCATCCCCCAACAAAATTATTTGATTAAATTCCATTAAATATTGATTTTATTGCGATAAAACGATTTTCCTGTGGGAATTTAACATGGGGGCTAAAAAACAGATTTTTATTTAAATATTTGTTTTATTGTGGACCGATTTTCAAAATCTAACTTTTGTTTTCTTAGTTACATCATTTTCAAGCTGTCTATCTCGCCAGGTTTCGGAGTCAATTTCCAAAAAAACCATCGGTTATTGATCCTTCAAGTTTTGAAAATTGACTCCCCATGTTAAATTCCCATAGGAAAATCGTTTTTTCGCAATAAAATCAATATTTGATGGAATTTCACACAAATAATCTTTTTGGGGAGGGTGACTTTTTTGTTATTGATAAAAAAGTACTTACTTTTTAAATATTTTTAGATTTAACGTGTTTAATAGCCAAAAGTTCGTCGGCAGCAAAACGTGGAACAGACAGTAGGAACAAAATTGCTATCCCGCTCCATACCTCTCGCGAGGATAACATATCGGAGGCGAATTTTTGTAGCTGGGGACTATCGGAGTGTAGCTCTTGATCTAAATATCACTCATGTCGCATGATAATGATCTATCTTGCTTGTTAGAGCATGACGGATGTTTCATTGAGGAGACAGCGAACAATGTAGACCATGACATACTGTGCGGATGTACAGATTGATCTGGATCTGCACTGGTCGCAAAACTCACAAGCCCCATTCCTCCAGTCGCAGTCACATTTGAATTGTCAAAAACATGTTGTTTGGGCAAATGTGTTTATACACAGCAATTACATTAAGAGTTTATCACTTACAGGTCAATCAATGTCGGTTATAAGTTCTAAAATCAGTATTTTACGTAGAATTCTTTTTTATTAATTCGTTCCCACGAAATAACAATTCGTTCCCACGATATAACAATTCGTTCTCACGAATTAACAATTCGTTCCCGTGGGAACGAATTGTTATTTCGTGGGAACGAATTGTTAAATTGGGCGAACGAATTGTTAATTTGTGGGAACGAATTGTCAATTTATGGGAACGAATTGTTAAATTGAGGGAACGAATTGTTATTTCGTGGGAACGAATTGCTAATTCGAGGGAACGAATTATATCGTAGAAACGAACTGTTAAATTGAGGGAACGAATTGTTAATTCGTGGGAACGAATTGTTAAATTGAGGGAACGAATTGTTATTTCGTGGGAACAAATTAATAAAACAAATAATTCTACGTCCCTTGCGGGGCTCCGTATAGCTCTGCTTAAAAACAAAGTTTTTTGATATTGGTTTAGGAAAATACTCTCGCAGGAAAAAATTTGCAGGCCGTGCTACGACGATAGTCACATACTATGAAGACATGTGTGTTCGCAATGGAGAAACAGAGATTTGATGCGTACATGGTTAAATTTATATTTACAATGCACGTGTTTTATTATTTTAATTTATATCCAATTGTCGTGAATAACGTGAAATATGGTGTTGACATTACACTTCAAGGGTCAGTTCACATCCATAAATATTGGTTTCATTTTTACAGCTTTGTCACTGAACATAGATATGGGCGCATCCATAATATATCATATTATATCATGATTTATGCTATATAGTATATACAATGGAAACTCTCTAAACCGGACACCCTGGGATGTCCCCAGGGTATCCGGTTTAGAGAGGCTCCATTATAATGCATGTATTTAGCACTCCATGACATGTGCTGTTGTGTGTGTGTGTGCGCATGAGCGTGCGCATGAGCGCACCAATGAGCGTACATCATCATAAGATATGCATCACGGTGACAGCCATCAACATCAGACACTCTGGTGTTTTCTGGGCGTCCGGTTCAGTGAGGTTCCACTACAGAATTAAACTTAATAAGATTCGTTTTGGTGTACCGAGAAACATATACATTTATTTATTACGTCAATTATAATAACAGGGGGAATTAAAACTCATAGTACACACGTGTAATAATTATGAAGAAAGAACACACAAGAAATCAATGCGAATGTCTGCTTCTGTCGTCATGCAATTATAGTCGGTCTTATAGCTATAGTTTTTTTTATTAAGGATGCCCAAAGTTGCGCCACAGTGCAAGACTAAAAACACACATCGAGATATGTATCAAAATCGTTAACTGATTTTTATAAGAAACTTGACATAGCACGTTTCATATATAATCAGTACACTCGTTGAATATAAACCATATTAAATCATCATTCATTCACACTACCGCCTGCGTTAATCTTGCCATGATTATCAACGTTGCTGAACATCTTTTGACAGTTCCTACTCGAAATCAAGCAGTTTGATTGTCTGAGCCTGAGCTGTAGCACAGCTCAGGCTCGGGCAATCAAGCTACTTGATCTCAAGCACAATATTCAATTACTATAAGATAAAGGAAGTGACAAATAAATGCAAGATTAGCGCAGGTCGCAGTGTAAGATACTCTAGTCATGACGTTGAATAAATATCATATTCAGAGCTCCAGATAAGTGTTATATCTAAAGAATATTATACCCCCATATTTTAAATTCAATGCGTATTTTACTTTTACATATGTTGTATTGAGTTTCTTCCCTATTAAATAGGGAACAAACGATAAAAATAAAACAAATTTAAAAATTCACTTATTTGAAGAGTTTGCTTTTTTGCTGCTCAACTAAGTAAATTTTCAACTTTATTACTGTATTTTCACTACTCAATTTGAAAATCAATGCGTATTTTCACATTGCTGTGAGTATTTTGTACTCCCAATGTTGATACTCAATGCGTATTCTGCTAAAATAAGTTCGTAAAAAAACGCCAATACGTACCTTATCTGGAACACTGACCATATTAAATCATTACTCATATAAGGTCATCTATTTATGATCTATATAACGGATGTCCGGTCAATGTTTGGGTCATCTTGTTAACATCGATTCGATAAGTATGTAGACGGATTTTAAATTCCCATAACAATCCATGACCTTAAATTATTGGAAAATGAATTAACTATGTCGTCAATATGTGGTATTCGTGGACTGCAAATGACCTATATAAACCAAATACACGGTTTTATTTGATTAAATTCCAAGGAGCTTGCGTTGTACTTGATTAATACAATCACAATGTAATTGTTCTGCCTCTACATCTGAACCGGTACACGAAATACATCTAGATATCAATCCGCTAACATGCTCCTGTAGCTTGATAATGATCTAACTACTGTCTGTTCCACGTTTTGCTGCCGACGAACTTTTGGCTATTAAACACATTACATCTAAACAAATATATAAAAGTAAGTACTTTTTTCATCAATAACAAAAAAGTCACCCTCCCCAAGAAAGTTATTTGTGTGAAATTCCATCAAATATTGATTGTATTGATAAAAAACGATTTTCGTATGGGAATTTAACATGGGGAGTCAATTTCGAAAACTTTTCGTTTTTTGATCCTGAAGGATCAAAAAACGATTTTTTTTTGAAATTGACTCCGAAACCTGGCGAGATAGCTTGAAAATGATGTAACAAAGATAACAAACGTTAGATTTTGAAAACCGGTCCACAATAAAAAAAATATTAAAACAAATTCTATTTTTAGCCCCCCATGTTAAATTTCCATAGGAAAATATTTTTTTCGGAATAAAATCAATATTTCAATATTTGATTGAAGTTCATCAAACAATCTTTTTTGGGGAGGCTGACTTTTTGGTTATTGCGGAAAAAGTACTTATTTTTAAATATTTTTTAGATTTAATGTGTTTAATAGCCAAAATTTCGTCGGCAGCAAAACGTGGAACAGACAGTAGTTAGATCATTGTTAAGTCATGTTAATGTATTACACTGTGATCATTTATAGTAACATATCCATATTTCATGTTCAGGTTACTCATCTATGAATGTGGGTGCAGAAAAGAAAATGATAGTCATTAACAATTATGTTTTACTTACTCCTTTCATCAGTTTTGATGCATATTACATTACAGAGGCCCGTGAATAGTTGCATGTAATTTGTGATAAACTTAAAGGTACATGCCCACCCAGTAGACAAAAAATGTTCTGTATATCAGAGACATCATCTGAGACATTTTCTGGCAAAATAAACATGCATTCACCATTACCCAACGTTTTGATTGGCATTATTATACATTTTATATCAGACGCATCTTTCCGCACTGATATCAGGGGCGATAACCGTGTTTCCGTAAAATGTTAACGGACATTATTATTTATACTCTGTTTTATTTTTTGATGTGCAATTATCATACTTTATAATTTGTCGAAAATGTTATTTTTTCAGGTGACGCATTTAATTAGTATAAATAATTAAAAAATACTATGCCTCATTTGCATACGAAAATAGCCTGATACCAACGCGTGTCACTATCAGTAAAATACATATTACTAAATGATTATGCCTGTATAGCGGGCACTCGTAGTTTTTATAACTTGTGGAATAGTGACACAATTATACACTTATTTAATTAATATAAAGAACAGTTTGTGCCTACTGAGTGGGCATGTACCTTTAAGTGTTCGTTAACGGTTTCACCTACATGTTTGAAGACCATTGCCAATGTTTGGGAAACATGACCAACCGTGGGGAAAAACTGAAGACACATTTCTAATTGATACCACGTAACATAATGAGATTACATAACGTTCCCGGAATATAAAATGAAGATACATGTACAGTCGAACCTCCCCGAACGGTCACCTCTACAACAACACCCTCTCTGTAACAGCCGCTATTTTATATCCCAAATGGATGATTTCCTCTCTATCTAACCCTTAGACTGTTGAGCACGAAAAGTGTCGTCTAATGTTGCTTTAGCATTCTTTCTCAATAAAAAACATGTTTTGACAGAACTTTAGAATCATTTCCATTGGAAATGATTCTAAAATGCTGTACAAACATGTATTTGATGATAATTATCGAAGAAAATAAATAATTCAGCATTAACCCCCCAACAACAGCCACCTCTCTACAACAGCCAGTTTTGCGTCTTCCCATGGGTGGCTGTTGTACGGAGGTTGCAAGCGAGTCGTCGAAATTGAATAGGCGAAAGCTTTCTGTACACCTTTTAAATTTCAAACACATTTCGGTGTGTATTTCTCCTGTGCTGAACTTATGTTTATTGGTTTGGATCGACGTGCTAAAGACCTATTTCTGACCACTATAAACATACAATAACTGAAATCTAACCGCAATAAACAAAATTATAATAATATAAATAATATATCACTGCACATGAGACAATACGTATTTGCTATAATTCGACCAGTGAAACTAATTCTGCACAAACTATTAATCATGCATATTATGTGTTCGAAGAACTTGCTATACAGTATCAAACGTAGTCACCATTCTTACCATACCATTTGTAACTGACTCATTGCTCAGCATTATGAACCCTTTTCATGCTGATGATACGCCATTGTGTTTGCCGTAAATCCTAAATACATTTAGTTTCCTTCTACGAGCTCAGAAGTATGAGAAATAAAAAAAATATTTGTTTAATAAATGTAATACCCGTAAAGGTGTATTCCGAAAGGAATGGGTTAAACATAACCACACTATGAATGATAAATGTACACAGTCGGGAAAATATTTAATTTCCTCTTGTACATTATATTTTGTGACTTTTTTAGTGGTATTTGTTTTTTGTTGTTGCTTTTTTACTGTTAATGACATAGCATGCGAAACTATATATGTGGCTGTGAGAAATGGGGCTTATGAGTGTTGCGACCAGTGTAGATCCAGATCAGCCTGTGCACAGTCTGATCAGGATCTGCACCGTTCGACATTCCATCAATGAAGCACCTGTCATGCTTCTAACAAGCAATATAGATCATTAAGGCTACGTTGAGTGTGTCATTTGATCCGGAGTTACACAGGTCAAAAATCACATAAGCCCCATTTCTCCAGTCACAGCCACATATCAGTTTGGCAAAGCTCCTTATTCGACAAGCCAGTTTCTCTCACGAATCGATTCAGTTCCTAACCCATTCAACCGGCTATTACATCAGTAATGGATTTGATCAAAGAATAGACTTTTAAACTCATTTCAACAATAATTAAATTGCCTTTCATGACGGATTGATATTAAAGTGGAGGCGGGTATATAAGACTGAAAACGCCCGTAGTTAGATAACATAGTCCGAGGACTTCGCGAAGCTGCATCTGAACTCGATTCTAAGTAATGTACTAACCGTTGTAAAGGATGTGATTACGGAGCCCCGCAGGGGACGTAGAATTATTCTTTTTATTAATTCGCTCCCACAAAATAACAATTCGTTCCCTAAATTTAACAATTCTTTCCGTCGAATTAACAATTCGTTCCCACGAAATGACAATTCGTTCCCTCAATTAAACAATACACAGGAACGAATTGTTAATTCGTGGGAACGAATTGTTATATCGTGGGAACGAATTGATATATCGTGGGAATGGATTGTTACTTTGAGGAACGAATTGTCATTTCGTGGGAACGAATTGTTAGATTGCGGGAACGAATTGTTAATTCGTGGCAACGAATTGTTAATTCATGGCAACGAATTGTTAAATTGAGGGAACGAATTGTTATTTCGTGGGAACTAATTAATACAAAAAAGAATTCTAAGTCCCGTGTGGGGCTCCGTGCATCTGAACTCGATTCTGTGAGTGCGTTGTAATGCACTAACCGTTGTAAAGGATGTGATCGATTGAACTGTATACGCAGTTAATTATGGAATTAATATAGCAAACTGCACTTCAGTACTATTTCCACAGGATGGATTATGACATTATAGTCCGTTTCACGAAAGCTGCCCAAATTTTACGGCTATATAAACAATTCAAAAACAATATTTTTTTCGATAATATTAAATTAAAGGAAAATTTAAGAATGAGCCTTCTTTTTATTTCGTGAAATTCGGTCAAATATTGATTTTATTACGAAAAATTGATTTGTCTATGGGAATTTAACATGGGGGAAAAATAGGTAAGGAAGTGTGGGGGGAGTCAAAATACGAACATTTTTGGAAATTGACTCCGAAACCTGACTAGATAGCTTGGGTATGATCTAACTAAGAAAACAAAAGTTAAATTTTAAAAATCGGTGCAGTATTTCTAAAATTAAAAAAAAGTCCCCATGTTAAATCCCCATAGACATCTTCAAGCCATGTTAAATCCCCATAGACATATTCACTTCGTGAAGATGTCTATGGGGATTTAACATAGCCATGTTAAATCCCCATAGACATCTTCACTTCGTGAAGATGTCTATGGGGATTTAACATGGGGAGATTGTTTTTTCGCAATAAAATCAATATTTGACCAAATTTAACGAAATAAAAAGAAGGCTCATTCTTAATTTTTCCTTTCATTCAATATTATCAAAAGAAAACTTGTTTTTGAATTGTTTATATAGCCGTAAAATTTGGGCAGCTTTCGTGAAACAGACAGTAGTTTATATTTATTTACGTGTGGCGCTTCATTCCTGCGTGATTTCCGCTGGATACAGTTGCTAAATCAGCCAATTTGACATTGTGTAACTTAAAACTGGTGACAGGCTTTTAATTGAACATTAAACAGCAACGTGAGGCTTATGTGATGTGTGACCAGTGTAGCTCCTGATCAAACAACACACCCCTGTCGTCTGATAACAATCCGTATTGCTTATTAGAAGCATGACGGAAGTTTCATCGATGAAATGAACAGTGCAGATCCCGATTTATTCCAGTCACATAAGAGACACACCATGTGATTTGGTACCTTCGGACATCTGCGTCATTTTGTCAACTTTTCACATTATTTATTAAAAATATTGTAATTTTCAAATTACAATATTTTTAATAAATAATGTGAAAAATGTACAAAATTTTCAAAGTACATGCCGAATGTATTCTGAAAATGTGGTTAACTTTTGACGCCAAATACGGAATATATTGTAAATTTTGTAAACGCATTTCATGAAATTACGTAAATGTCCGAAGGTACAAGATCATCTGTGTATTTGTTTAGACCAATATTAGACAAGTACGCACTATTTCGCCATGGATGAGTGGACGGACTTTCTCTCTAGTAGTCAATGGAGAAGCAACGCCCCCTCCCCGACACTCCAGTCGCCGAATGACCTTGAGCGTGACATTGAGCGTGACATTGACACTGACACCACCGTCACACGGCAGAAATCATTCACCGTCACCAACAACGGCAACAGACTAAGGCCGTATTCGTACGAGAAATCCAAAGTGGAGGCCAAGTTAATCCACTCAGGCTTGAGAAAGGTTTCTGATAAATTACGAAATACGACAAAGGGGAAATTAAAACCATTTGGGGAGACCACGGTTCTTCTTCATATACCTAATGGGACAAATATTGGTGATTACAAAATAGGTCAAACCGGTGATAAGTTACCGTGCAATGGAGCTGTCGAATTGAATGGAAATTCGTCAATAGATTTACCACTATACCCTAAGGTAATGTATTTAGTTGAATTCATTAATTATGCATTCATCATGTTAATGTCTCATTTGCGGTGATTATATTCTCACGAATAGATCATGTAATTCATAAGGCTGATTATATAATTCGTCTTTTAGATTGTGTAGATACATCAGAGCACATGTACATGTATGTATACTTAACAACACATTGGACATAATACATTTAGTATCCTGAAAGTGGTTATATAATTTACCAATGTATGCATGTGGACATCATAACTAACGGCATATATTTGCGTTATTAAATCAGCAAGCAAGAACAAAACTTGGCGACAGCCATGGAACGGCCAGTGATTATATAGTGTCCTCTGAGGCTTATTGAACAGGAGGCCGTTTCACTAAACTTCTTACGACTGAAATGTTCGTAAGTGCAACATGATGATAGTCTGTAAATTTCACATGAATAAAGTGTTCTTGTAAATAATGATTGAATTTACATGTATTGAGCATAGGCTGCATATGCAGCCTATGCTCAATAAATGTAAATCCATCAATTGGAATTTACCGACTATTCTAAATCTGCACTTACGAACATGGTCCACAATCATACGGCTTTACTTCTCACTTCTTAGTTTTCACAATAACAACGACGAATTATCAAATATACATTGGTTATATTAAATCGATTCCGACACAGAAAAATCCAAGTATTTCACAAGATAAATGTCACAATGCACTGTCTAACGAGCACTCGCAGTTGCAATCACGAGCACTTACAGTGGAACTATATGTTACTAATGTAGATAGTAATGAGAAGACATGGCCAAAAAGGAGTTCAGCACTGAACTATTTAATGGACCAGTCTATAAATAGGTTACCGGACTTGGACAATAATGAATGACCTCCCTTAGAACTACTTTCGGGGCTTGATTGACGTTAAATTGAACGTCACGTTGCTTAGTTTTTTTCTAGATACATTCACTATGAAACTGAATAAGCGTACACGATTCGGCAATTATAATGATGTCGCCTAAGTAATTCTAAGGGAATTTACTCATGATTTTGCAAGTTCGGTAGATTTTTTTTATATGACTAGTCTATTCTGTGTCCGTACTGCGTAGAAATGTTCTCAGCACGTTCTCAAACTTCGTACTCGAAAACAGCTCAGCCTCGGCCAATGAAACTTCGTGATTTTGAGTATGAGGACTGAGTACGTGCTCAGACCGATCTATAATTACAGGTTGAAGTAACGGACCGAGTTCTATAAATACATTAAATATGCCTAAAAGCATCAATAAATGAAAACAAAAATAAGCTAAAAATCATATGGAGGGATTAAACAAAATTATTTGTTAGCTTATTTTGGTTTTCATTTATTGATGCTTTTAGGCATATTTAATGTATTTATAGACCTCGGTCCGTTACTTCAACCGGTGTCTATAATGTGTTTCAGCCATTGGAACAGTTCCGCCGGGCCGCCAGAACAGTACAAATCCTACTCAAGGCCGTAGCCAGCAGCAGGTAAGTAAACATGGGACTGTGTTGTAGAAAATGGGCGATCGTAGCTAGTTATCTCCCTTTGAATATATTTATAGAAATCCGGTCCATATTGTATAGTTTATGGCCTGATTGCTTGTAACAAACCCGAATATCGCATGCTTTGTTGTGTAACGAAGCAATTATAGTGTTTTCGACTGATGTTGATCCAGATCATCCTACACATCTGCGCAATTTGACTCGGAACTGCATTATTTGCCATATTCATATGTTCACACTTATTAAAGGTACATGCCCACTCAGTAGGCACAAATTGTTCTTTATAGCAATTAAATAAGTGTATAATTGTGTCACTATTCCACCAGTTCTAAACGTTACGATAGGCCGCTATACAGATATAATCATTTAGTAATATTTATTTTACTGATATTGACGCGCGGTGCTATCAGGCTATTTTCATATGCAAATGAGGCATGATATGTTTAATTATTTATACTAATTACATGCGTCACCTGCAAACGTAATAATTTCGACATATTATGATGTATGATCATTGCACATCAAAACATAAATACAGAGAATAAATAGTAATGTCCGTTAACATTTTAAGGAAACACGGTTATCGCCCCTGATATCTGTGTGGAGATTTACTTCTGATATAAAATCTATAATAATGCCAATCAATACGTGGGGTAATGGTGAGTGAATGTTTATTTTTCCAGAAACTGTCTCAGATGATGTTTCTGATATACAAAATATTCTGTGCCTACTGAGTGGGCATGTACCTTTAACCCTGCCAACGCTACATACATACCTGTCTAGTGGTATTGGCATAATTTTAGATATTGTTCTCGAACATATGAAAACACTTGCAAAAAGCGCAGATCCTGATGAGACGGCTCGTAACGAGCCGTCTCATCAGGATCTGCACTTTTTGTAAGTAATGTTTGAGACCATTTAATGTCATTTTAATGTCATTGCAACCAGTGTATACCCAGATTAGACTGCACATATGTGCAGTCTGATCTGGGTCTACTCTGTTCGCAATATCAACGGTTGTACTCGGCGTACAGTATGAAATAAACGTTAAAATACCACATAGGAACGGATCTCTATAAATAGATTTACAAAGGGTAATCACTATCTACGATCCTGGGGGGCCGTTTCACTAAACTTCGTAAGACTAAAATGTTCGTAAGTGCAAAATTATGATAGTCTGTAAAGTTCACATTAACATTGTTTTTTTGTAAATAATTAATGGATTTACATTTATTGAGCATAGGCTGCATATGCAGCCTATGCTCAATAAATGTAAATCCATCAATTGAAATTTACAGACGATCTTAAATTTGGACTTACGAACATTTTAGTCGTAAGAAGTTTAGTGAAACGGGCCCCTGTATTGGACGATCGCTGGAGGATTATGCTAAAGCTGGCGCTAGGTGTGTAAGTCAACCTTTTATGACGACACTTGCACAGGCATCGATACAAATTAATATATGAATTATACATTGTATCTGGTAGTCGTTTTCTCTGGATTCTTTGAATTTGTCTTTTATTTTCCAACTGACCGTTCCAAGTTGGAACATTTGTGGAACGTTGGCTTGTATCGTCTTTCAATGTATTCCCCCTTTCATTTCTTGGAACTTTTGTTTGTAAGGGGCCTCGTGTTCTATGTGTGTCTGTGACGAACTCGTAGCAATAAGGTCTCATGCTACCTATTTTATAAACCCTTTCAACCCTAAGGAACTAGAATGGACTTTGATATGTTAATTTTGCAGCCAATCCAATCATCACAAAATGATTTTCAGACTAGTCAATTTTTGAAAATGGGTTATTTTTTGTTCTCACAAATATGAAGATTACTTTCAAAAAGTGCAGATCCTGATGAGACGGCTCGTTACGAGCCGGCTCATCTGGATCTGCACTGTTTGCATAAACCGCTATAGCGGGAATTCGGGTTCAAATCTGATAATCTTAGAGAGTGCACATTAGTACTGTTGAACACTAATCTACGACCACCGCTGTACAACCTGCTGTTTTATATTGTATTAAATGGTTAATTATTTGGTTTACCTGTAGCCGATTTCACAAAAAAATCAAAGTATACTATCTTACTAAGTTGAGGGAGAAATTTTCGTTTAATTTTTATTTAATAAAATAAAATATTTTCTGACCAAATTATTATACTGAATTTAATGCATTATCATGTGATGTTGTAATACATTCAGTATAATAATTCTGCATACTTATAAGATATATATATATTATAGATTTATGTATGCAGTCGTTAGTTCTATATGAAAACATAAATGATGACTCCCTCAAAGTATACTTAGCTAGATAAGTATGATTAGCAATTTTGGTGAAATCGGCTACTGGGCTCTGCAGTCTCCTTTCGGTATATGACTTTTTTATTTGTATTCCAACGCCAAGGCATGTCCCCTAAATTCACTGATTACAGACAAGGGGAGCAGCAGCATGGCCAGGAGTACATGTCATTCACCCAGATATACGATGAACAGAACACGGCCAAGCGGACCTACGATCTGTTCGGCATCTCCTTCGATCCCACAATATTCCGGGCGAACAGAGAAGTGGGTATCGTTCGTCATAACTTTATCCTATTATAGTATATATATTTATAGCACACTAAACTGTACAGAAAGTCAAACAATTACATCTACCTTTAGTAATTATCCCGTCAACACAGTGCGTATGTGCCGTGAAACACGGTACCGTGAAACATTTTTGATATCCAGTCAATACAATTTTTGCATTTTACAGCCATTTGAAGGTGTTGACGGGATAAATAGAATAGTAGGTTAGTGCCGTGAATGGGAAAACATATCTGGCGCGGCACGGAAACGGGATGTGCTCGGTAGAGCCTCGCCCATCCCGTTTCCTGAGCCTTGCCAGATATGTTTTCCCATTCACGGCACTAACCTACTATTCTATTTATCCCGTCAACACGTACAAATGGCTGTAAAATGCAAAAATTGTATTGATTGGATATCAAAAATGTTTCACGGCACCATGTTTCACGGCACATACGCACTGTGTTGACAGGATAAAAGGCTTGTAGAGCTAGCTTTATTTCATCTAGCGCTGTTCTTAGGCATTTAGAGCTAACTTTAATGTATTTAGAGCTAATAGTAAGATAGATAGAGCTAGCTTTAAGATATTTAGAGACGGATTAAGGCATTCAGTGCGACACGAACCTTTGCACAAACGCCACTCATAGTGCACTATCCTTAGATATGGAGTGAAAGTTGATGTGCACTTGAAGTAAACGATTTGACGAACAACATTTAACTTTCCATTGTTAACATTGTTAATCCATTTGTATTTTCAATGAGAATATCTGTTGGCACGTGCCTGTGTTTGTCATGACCTTTACAATGTGCAAGGAAATAAGATCTCGGCAAGCATGTCGTCTCACTGTCTCGTTTGTATATTACGATATGTGTGGTTATTACGTTTTTACAAATGTACTTCATGATCAGCTAATACGTTCATGTAGCTATATACGGACAATTCATCAAGAATGAACCAATTGTGAGCAATGTAAACATGTTAATGTTGATCTAGGATATACAACACTGAAACATTTTTGATATCCAGTCAATACGACAATCACTGCGTATGTGCGGTTGCTGTGGTTATTTCTTGGCATTAAAAAGCCATTTGTATGTGTTGACGGGATACATAGAATAGTAGGTTAGTGCCGTGAATGGAAAAAATGGAAAATTATTTCTAATTTTAGTTTTTATTATTCATACTCACCTGAATGGTTGCAAACTGATAGGTTGCTATGAAATCGTCCTAATAATAAAAATCTGCCTACTCTAATCACTCAAATAACCCACCATAGACCATTCCGCTCTACCCACAGCCAATTGGCTAGTCCGCTATTTAAACTCCTCCTATTATTGTTAGGTATACAGCTTCAAAAGTAAATCATTTCCATATGGAAATGACACTGCTAGATAAAAATAGCCTGAAGTATACTAAGTAGGGAGAAGATAAAACCATCAAGCGGGGACGGGAGGAGGGTCTACCTTACCATTCAGGTGAGTATGAATAATAAAAAACTAAAATTAGAAATAATTTTCCATTTTTATGTCTTCAAACTAACCTGAATGGTTGCAAGAATTCGTAGTGATGGTGGGAGGTATTCTCACTACTCATACTCGACCGGAATGGTAAGGCAGATTAAAAACCCTCAAAACAGACAAAAATATTTGGTCTAGGTACAAACTTGGGTGTTACCTATATAGTAATAACATGGTCTCACCCTAGAATCATAGGGGAGCCCAAAGCGGGCCCCCCCCCCCTTTTCTACGAAAGTAGAAGAGAGGTGGATAAAGACAAGCACCACCACGCTAGTCTCGTAGACTGACTCGTAGACTCCAACCTGCTATACTTGGTTAGAACGCCGGAGAATACTCAAGGTATAGCTGCTGCTACCAGACGAAGCCCTGGCGAATGTAGTCGCCCGGCACTTCACACGCAATAACTCAACTGAGATAAACTCAAAGTCTATACATAGTCTCATGACGACACATGACTCGTACATATCGAGAACACAGTATAAACGCCCTAAGCACTAAGGTCATCCTAACAAGCAAGTGCTGAGGAGTTAAACTGGCCCTAAAGCCAGATCAAAACCTATACCAGGGTTTGACACTAACTTTTGGCCCAGGGATTCCGCAGCATGGACATCCCTATTGTTACAATAATGCGAATGGGATTTTCTTGAAAATGCAGTGATTCCTCCTACAAAACAGGGATCCTCGGGATCTCGGGACACTGCGAGTGTCGACCACTGTATACCTATAAACCCATGTATAGTAGACAAAGAGAATAGAATCATAACCCAAAGTGAAACACTATCCTTTTGCAACAACACTGCTACAAACTAGAAAGGTAGCCTCGCCCTAATTGAAACATGTACAAAACAATGCCTCCTGGGCCAGCGTGATGAACCGTAAGAACCATAGATCACCACAGATCCCCGTTCATCAACAAAAGCAAGTGAAGTTCATCGAGCGGAGAGTCACACTTACCAACCCCCAGGATTCCACTGGGACTGTAAAGACAAAAACCGAATAATCGGGTAATCAGAAAAAATCGCAGACTATCGCGAACAGGTAGATCCAAACAGCCTCCTAAACTTGATGCTACCCGGCTGATAAACCCACAACTGCACCCGCTGCTACTAACGGACCCAGTTCTTAAACATCTCCCTGAGATGCCAACCCCATGTCGGTCACATGAGGAACATGGAGAGAAAAGGGGGTTACTTTCCGGAACACCACATATGTATTCCGGAACACAAATCAGTACTCACTTATATGCATAAAATAAGTTAAATATAGCCTTGGCCCAAGTTTCGGCTACCATGAGCACCCGAATAACTATTGCAAGACGCAAAAACATCACCGCGCTGTGACAGGACCAAATTGGGCCATATCTCGCTGTAATCATAGATGAACAGAAGTGTTGTCCTAACTTCTTCCGATAAAACAATCCCCAAATAAGTTGGCTGCACGCTTAGATCAGACATTATACGAATTACGTGATGAATAAATCAATATCTCTGAGCGCTGGAATATCAAATAGTAATCGCCTAGACGAGAATGATAACGGGTAAATAAAACAATAGGATTATTGGCAGAATTGTATTTAAACGAAATAATAATACCAGATATACCCGCGCCGATCAAAAATCGTACTTTTAATAGTAATCCGTACTACCGTCTATCTAACGTATTTCCCGGAATAAATACGGAAAAATCGTAACAGTTGGCAGTTACGCATCTCCTGCCAGTGCAGAGAGCGATCATAGAAAGAAGTTGAGACTACATGCACCTCGTGCATTTAGGGCCTAAACAACTCAGCTGCAGAACCACTTACTGTAGAATAAACTCAAGTAATGGCCCTATCTATCCAACGGAAGACAAAGGATTGCGATACCTCCCGTTGGCTTAAAATTGGTAATAAAAAACTTTACGGTCGGACCGGATGTCCTAATTCTTCCGAACCTAATGCTTCATCGCACGGACTGGACAGAAAGTGTGAACCACTGTCGCTGACAGGCGTGACGGAGGGAGGCCCGAACCACAACTGATTCCAGATCATGTGAGAAGGGATAAAGTATCTGAGGGAGAAATCTCGGTCATAGGAGAAACTGCTGATGTGTAAACAGTAGTGTGCTTCTATTTAACACAATTAACATTTTGAAATACCCAATTGCTTCAGAAATGATGGAGTGACAACAGCATGTTGTATATACAGTCTATACGCGTTATGTCGACATTGCTTACATCGATATACCTGCATATGTCGATATACGCTAGTGGTCCCGGCCGAACTGCTATATAACTCATACATTACATACCTGATATATCGATATCGGAAATGTCGACATTTCGTTTATATCGATGTGGAAAACAAGTGCCGATGGTATAATTAATACACATTATACTGTAATGTCGATATGCAATTTGAACAGCGGGCGTCGTAAAGTCTGGTCAAACTTAATTGGCACAGGTAAGTTTTTCACACATACAAAGTGATCAAAACATGCCGCCGGTAACCGTGTTACAATCGCGGAATACCGTCAAAGCCGACCACGTAAGCCGTGGTCAACCAATTAACGACAGTGTGACGTGAATCACAAAAATACTCTTGTTAATAGCCAATTATATGCTTGACATGAATCGATCCGTAAATGCCATAATCATTAACGGACGCTTGTTTATAATAATTACAATTGAGTGAATTACATGCGATCTTATAAACACGAACAGTTGGTATCTCAAATCACTTCCTTAGCAATGTCCAACATGCAGTACATGGGTCCGAAGTTATACTGGAACGAGTAAATTGAAAAGTCCGAATCGGTACGTGGCGCAAACAGTGGAAAAAATAAAACCGACGTTTGAGCCTTGCCGCAACAAAACCACAAATGGATACCCCCATCCGGACAAGATAGCACTGGACACCAACGGATGCAGAAGCCATTCCGTCAGAACCGGAGATGACCGCAGAAACCATAACCACCTGTCGTGCAGAACAGAATCCGCCGCTGTCAACCCCCGGAACACTGCCAAAAGCTAAAACATGTTGATGTGTCCCTGAGTTTCCTGCACTGACCACCAACACACCAATGTAGGGGCTCCAATGAGCCCCCCAGCCTTCTCACGACGCGTCTGTGGACAGAAAGCGAGTAGGAGGAGGTAACACTATGGGAAATCCCTGTAGGAACCAGACCTCCACTGCCCACCATCTGATACAACGTAGGAAGATGGTGATCCTAGGCAGAGACCGATCCAAAGGATCGGGGTGCGGCCTCCATAGCCCTAGTAAGTAATACTGGAGGTCGCAAACATAACCTTCCCCTATTCTGCACCCCGAAATTCCAGGAGTGCAGAAATTTCCTAGCTGACAGAGAACCTCTGACCAGTACCCGGAAACTAAAACAAGATGCCACGCACCCTGTCCAAAGGTACTATGATGACTGATAGATCGGTCAATAAGCTAATTCCCACCTAAGAAAAATCTTGTGGGAACCAACTACGACTACTAGATCTAAAAGACACAAAACTCGGAAACAACTTAAACTTCCGAGAGCATCTGCGGAAGGGCACGTGGAAGTACGAGACCCGCAGATCTATGGAAACAACCAGTCTACCGGGCAAATGGCGCTCCGACCACGTCCCGAACTTCCTCTATAGCACTATACTTCAAGAGAGAGACTCTACTAAACCCTTGAAAATACCCCCGTCAGGGGAAACGACCCCACAGGAGGTAGACAAGAAGGAGCAGCAGGAGGGACCATCGGTACCGTAGCTGCCCTTTGGCCGTTCGATCGCACAATTAACAGAGGTCAAAAGAGGCGAACGAAGCAAAACTATAGCCGTTCAAGAAAAAAAACAAACTAGCCGGCTATCACTGTGTCTCACCTGGACAAGAGCATGTCCATAGAAAACTCCAAAGACATGTGACAAGAGGCTAGCGGCACAAATCGCCGACTGAAGCACTGCGTCCAGAGACGATGAATCATACTGATTCAAACATAAATCGAAAGTTGGCATAGCCACAATCGACTTAACAGCCTACACCCATGCCTTCGCAAACGCGAACCAGGACCAGGAGCCGAAGATATCCCAAACGCTGCGGCGTCCTTGTCCAGAAACGGAGATCTCAAAAACCATACCGCATAGAGGGGCATGTAGAACTTAGACCCCAGTGTGGCGATCAAAGTTTGAGCACTAGGAACCCCGCAGTGGCCAAATCCTACCTAAAGCTCCCCAATGTACGTAACAAGAAGCCCTACTGTAGGAGAGCAATGAAACCACGACAACTCCGGCAATTCCACCACCACCGAATCAGCCTCACAACAGCCATCCGAGGAAGTAGACCCCTATGGGAGGCTCCACTGGCAAAACCACCAGCTGTGAAAGAGCCGACAAACCCACTAAGTACTAGGACTTAGACAGGAACTCCAGAATCTTAGCCAACTGAACCATCATAACTCTATCGCGTGTCGAGTCCTGAATATAGACTGGGAATTCGAACTCATATACACTCGAATAAAGAGCAGGCCAGACAAGTACGGAGCCAAAGCACCACGGCGTCCAATACCACCTCGACCGTCTCCTCCGAGAACGGAAGAGCTAGATCTCGAGGAGCCGGATACAAAAACACAATATGTACACAGGATACGAACCCACGAACACCCCGGTCAGAAATAGTTGCTACCCCGGTGCCCGGTACCCGGTGCCTGCCCGGTGCCCGGTGCCCGGTGCCCGTAACACAATACCGGCACCTCTCCTGCGAGAGTTAGGGTACGTTGTGACCGGGTGAATGTGATAAGCACCTGCCGCAGCAACCCTAGACTGGCAGTCATCTACCACATACGTGGAATCTGATTCAACAGAACTGTACTGTATCGTTCCAAATAGTATATGTACTGCCGAAGCTAGTACTACATGTAGAAGCCCTATACAACCGTCTCCTACGACGAACAGGAGAACGAGATCTAGATGAACCTGTTCCAAAACCTGAGAATGACCTCGAGGAAAAGGAAGAACAAGATCTAAACTCCGAACCCGAAATCGAAGAGCTAACCCAATCCTGACCTACGACGAGATCGACTCCTCGACTTACGTGAACACGTATAACGAAGACCAACCGAAGACAAGAACGTCTTCCTACCGGAAGCAGCAGGCTGTCCAAGGAGAGTCTGGTGCCCGGTGCCAGGTGTTTGACCGGTGCCCGGTAGCCTAACCGGTGCCCGGTGCCTGGTGCCCGGTGCCCGGTGCCCGGTGCCCGGTGCCCGGTGCCCGGTGACATAATGCCCGGTGACATAATGCCCGGTGCCCGGTGCCCGGTGACCGGTGCCCGGTGCCCGGTGCCCGGTGACATAACCGGTGCCCGGTGCCCGGTGCCCGGTGCCCGGTGACCGGTGACCGGTGCCCGGTGCCCGGTGCCCGGTGCCCGGTGACATAACCGGTGCCCGGTGCCCGGTGCCCGGTGACATAACCGGTGCCCGGTGCCCGGTGACCGGTGCCCGGTGCCCGGTGCCCGGTGCCCGGTGACCGGCGCCCGGTGCCCGGTGCCCGGTGCCCGGTGACATAACCGGTACCCGGTGCCCGGTGCCCGGTGCCCGGTGCCCGGTGACATAATGCCCGGACATAACCGGTGCCCGGTGCCGGTGCCCGGTGCCCGGTGCCCGGTGCCCGGTGACATAACCGGTGCCCGGTGCCCGGTGCCCGGTGCCCGGTGCCCGGTGCCCGGTGCCCGGTGACCGGTACCTCTACTGTGAGAGGCTACACCGGGCGCCTCTACTGTGAGAGGCTGGGTTCGCTTTGAACCGGGTGTATGGGAACAAGCACCGGCCAAAGCAACCCTGTGATAGGTATAGCTCTATGAGAACCGGGTGATATGAGATCAGTACCGGACCCAGCAGCCCAGTATCCCCTGCATGGATCACCGGCCTATCACCTGAGCAAAGTTTCGAAGTCAGAGAACCTGACCGAACTTTCTCAACGGAACCAGATCCCCCGATGGGGGGATCCATCTGGCACACCCTCCGAAGCCTTACCAACCTCGGAAGGCCCCACCGCTCCCAAGAGCTGGAAAGCGGCCACAGACTACTTAGAACGTGAGATATGGGTCCTACGATACCCATCCTTACCCCACGTCGTATCCGTCCAACGGACAGACAACTCACATGGCCTCTCCTTGCAACACCCGCCACAGGCATAAGCACCTGTCCTTATGGGTGTCCCACGGAGAAGTCATGTGCCCACAAGCAGAGCGTGATTGCGGCATGCTAACCGGTATTGTAATACAAAACCCGATAGAATACACCGCAATACGCTACAAAAAATGTGTCACGGGAACGAATCCATTAAGGGACGAACCCGTTAGGGTACGAAACACGTACACGCGAACCGCGAAAATACGTGACACAGAAAATACAGATGAAAAACCCCAAAAAACGCAATGGAGAATAATCACGCAACACGAATGAGTGATAGTAATATGTATTGAACAATATCAAATGACAAATAAGGTACAATACACGACAGAAATTCAAAATTAGAACGAAATTATGGGAGATACAAAATATACCTGCACCCTGATAGCGTCCTAAAAATAATAGGAGGAGTTTAAATAGCGGACTAGCCAATTGGCTGTGGGTAGAGCGGAATGGTCTATGGTGGGTTATTTGAGTGATTAGAGTAGGCAGATTTTTATTATTAGGACGATTTCATAGCAACCTATCAGTTTGCAACCATTCAGGTTAGTTTGAAGACATAAAAACATATCTGGCGCGGCACAGAAACGGGATGTGCTCGGTAGAGCCTCGCGCATCCCGTTTCCTAAGCCTTGCCAGATATCTTTTCCCATTCACGGCAATAACCTACTATTCTCTATCACTAAATGCTTAGTACAAACTAGGCAATCATGTAAGTATGTATTTACGACAAGGAACACGGTGTCACAGTATGAATAATCTGTTATTTACGCTTTATAGAAAAACCTGAGCAGCGAAGGCAAAGCAATATTATCCATGGATCCATCGGAAAGGACAGATGACCGTCTCCATATAGCGATGTTGGCGTTAAACCAAACGGTAGAAGCGTTTGGAGAGTTCCCGATCAAGTTACAAAGATCTCTGTCTGCTATTGGGTGGTATGAAAAGTAAGGCAACAACTATATGTGGTTATCGCTAGGAGCTATTTTCCGTTCATGTGTCTACCTCCTGTGCGACCGGATTTTCTTTTTCACTCTTTTATTTTCCTGTGGATTCTAAACAACACATATTTCCAAATATGTAATAAACTCGGTCATCAAACCTTCAGCCTTATCAGACCGGTATCAAGATCAACATCAGCTTAGACCAAGGTACTATAAATTGCTGTCCACTCAAATTTGAGTATATTGTATAAGTTCATGTTCATCTGGAGAAATACCTTAAATGTTCACAGGGTAATAATTCCAGCACAAAAATATTTACACAATTCCCTAACATTTGATTGGCCCGTACCAAGTCTCTGTCCAAAATTTATATCCCAGTAAACTCCCATGCCGAACTACTTTCCGTAACCGTCAGGCGCAGTTAAAATAATTCTTAAGAAAACGGAAAATAAACACATTTTCTTGATGAATTTATTTAAAATGCTGGAATTATAAGGAATGAATGGCATTTTTATGGAATTTATCGGGGACATAAACTTGGAAAAGTCGCGGGAATACTGGACGAGGCCTTCCGGCCTTCGTCCAGTATTCCCGCGACTTTTCCAAGTTTATACCCCGATAAATTCCACAAAAAGGCCATTCATTCCTATAATGTTTGTACGTGATTCTATATATACATGTATTCCAGTTTCGAGGCAAAGCGTGTAATAATACGACAGGGTCACATGGCGGATAATTTCTACCTCATTCTTTCCGGCACAGGTAATGGCCTTATCAATATATTCTCTCACCGCCCACCACCCACCACGTAACGTAGATGTAAATGTATCCCATGTGACAATTGTTTGTAGGATTTAAATTCGGATCCTATTGTCACATGTATATACAGTCATTTTCGCATAAAAAGTCGTCCAATATGTTGATTTCTGTAATTACATGTACCACTGTACGTTTCTCGATTTTATATGGTCTTATAGCTTTATAAACATTCTTGTTTACCTGAATCTTCGGTCACGTTGGGTATACGGTATTCATTTGACAGTATTTACTATTATATTTCAGCCGTGGTTACTATATTGGAAACAAAAAAAGAGACTGGAGAGCAGTGTGTGAGGACCGTCGCCTTTCTTCGTAAGGGCAACAGTTTTGGTGTAAGTTTACATCGTCATCACATGTTAGTAGTTACAGTGGAGCGTCTATTATCCGTCACCACCCTACAACATCGTCTCAGCAACGACAAACCATTTTATTTCATAACTTGTAAACTGCTTACATATTTCACCTACCAACAAAAGCCACCACTCTACAACATGTTTTATCTCTTCCCATGAGTGGCTGTTGTAGAGAGGTTGAACTGTAAATATATGCAGCTGGGACTGGAGAAATGGGCCTTATGGGTTTTGCGACCAATGTAGATCCAGATCAGCCTGTGCATCCGCACAGTCTGATCAGGATCTGCACTATTCACCATTCTATCAAGGAAACACCCAGCAAATTATAACACTCAATATAGACAGTTATCAGGTTACAAGAGTGTGCTATTTGATCAGGAGCTACACTGGTCAATAATCCAATAAACCGATTTATCCAGTCACAGCCACAAATGTGTTTAATTTCATGTGGTAGTTTTATTATATTTAAGGGTGGGAATTGGTTCAAAGAACCTTGCATACCCGAACAAGAATTTGCCCAGCGTTGGTTGTTTTCATTCGGCTTATATATAAGGGTGGGAATTGGCTCCAACGTTGGTTGTGATCGTACACCGTTTTCATAGTATGCTCGTTTGTGCTTTATTTGAACATCCTTCGGTTACCACTATACGTTATACTTGTTGTATCCCGTCAACACAGTGCGTATGTACCGTGAAACATTTTTGACCTAATCACTGCGTATGCCTATGTGCGGTGACTGGTTATTTGTTTGCATTTTAAAGCCATTTGTAGGTGTTGACGGGACAAATAGAATGGTAGGTTAGTGCCGTGAATGGGAAAAATATCTGGCGCGGCACGGAAACGGGATGTGCTCGGCAGAGCCTCGGCCATCCCGTTTCCTAAGCCTTGCCAGATATTTTTCCCATTCACGGAACTAACCTACTATTCTCTATCTAGTTTCCGTATTTCTGAACCAAAGTATATGTTGTGACCACTCATTTGAACCGTCTCGGCGAGACGGTTCAAATGAGTGGTCACAACATATACTTCTGATGAGAAATAAACAAATTCTTGAGCCTTGCCGGATATTTTTCCCATTCACGGCACTAACCTACTATTCTCTATATGTATGACTTTAAAGGTACATGGCCACTCAAAATGTTCTTTATATCAGTACATCATCAGAGACATTTTTTGACCAAATAAACATTCATTCACCATTACCCCACGTATTGATTGGCATTATTATACATTTTATATCAGACGTAAATTTCCACACTGATATCAGGGGCGATAACCGTGTTTCCTTAACATGTTTTAACGGACATTACTATTTATTCTCTGTAATTTTGTTTTGATGTAAAATGATCATACTTTATAATCTGTCGAAAATATTACTTTTTTTCAGGTGACGCATTTAATTGGTATAAATAATTAAAAAAAACATGCCTCATTTGCATATGAAAATAGCCTGATACCACCGCGAGTCACTAACATTAAAATAAATATTAATAAATGATTATATCTGTATAGCGGGCACTTGTTATTTTTAGAACTGGTGGAATAGTGACACATTTATACACTTAGGCATTTGATCATTCTGAACCATAGTTGTGTGCAGCAGTGAAATCTCTAAACCGGACACCCTGGGGAAGTCCCCAGGGTGTCCGGCTTAGAGATTTCACTGTAAATCAGGCATTTGATAATTGTGAGCCATAGTTGTGCGCTATGGGATCACGAACAGAGATTATAACCGGAGATAAATGACCAAGAAACTCATCAAAAACAATATCACAGGTGTTTCCTTGGTGCCCGGTTTAGAGAGGTTCTACTGTGTATGTTCCCCTATAGGAGTTGGCGTTGATGCATGGTGCCCGGCGTAGCGCGACAGTCACGTGTAAAACTGATGTGGAACTCCTCGCCGTTCGTCGTGAGGACTTCATAGACATCTTCATGCATATAGGTTCGCACGGAGCCCCGCAGGGGACATGGATTTTTTTTATTATTTTGTTCCCACGAAATAACAATTCGTTCCCTCAATTTAACAATTCGTTTCCTCGAATTAACAATTCGTTTCCACGATATAACAATTCATTCCCGCGAATTAACAATTCGTTCCAGTGGGAACGAATTGTTAGTTCGTAGGAATGAATTGTTAAATTGAGGGAACGAATTGTTAAATTGAGGGAACGAATTGTTATTTCGTGGGAACGAATTAATAAAAAAACCAAATTCTACCACCCCTGCGGGGCTCCGTAGGTTCGCTACCCTTACGGTTTATTGCTGTAATATAATAACTTTTACTTAAATACTTCCCATCCTCCGCTACATTTGTCTTTCTACCCGAGATATTGTAGTCCAAACGTTTGCAAGCACTATATATGTGGCTGTGACAGGAGAAATGGGGCTTATGGGATTTGTGACCAGTGTAGCACTTGATCAAATAGCACTCATTTAACCTGATAACGATCTACATTAATTGTTAGAAGCATGTCGGGCGTTTCTTTGGCGGAATGGCGAAAAGTGTATATCCTGATCAGACTGTGCGGATACACAGGCTAATCTGGATCTACACTGGTCGCCAAACCCATAAGTCCCATTTTTCAGTCACAGCCACATATTATGATGTACCGGATCCCGACTCATCTTCTATGTTTATACCAACATTTTCGGGTTTGTGAAAATACCCATTTCTGATTATTTGAGCAGTCCAAAAATGATAATTGTAAAAGTAAATGTGGATCCTCACCCAGTACAAACATGGCAGCCGATTTGTCGATTAGCCCTCTCAAGAAACTCTCAAGAAACTCTCTACTGAGACCTGATTCGAATCACTTTGAGTCATGTCGCAGTAAGCATCTTGCGCCAAGTTGGTGAGTCGATGAGCGTAGTCATCCAACGACTCGTCCTCCAACTGACGCGCTAATGTCAATTCCTTACGAGCTGTTTTGGGGTTTAGTTTGGTTGAAAACCGCTCGGTTAAGCTCCGCTTCAATCCAGCATAGCTGTTGAGGACAGTCTCATCTTGCCGTTTGGCAAAATCAAGCGCATCCCCCACCAGCAAATCGACCAAATTAAATTGTTAGCCTTTTTCGGTGATGCAGCCACCCCCTTCTTTTTGGCGACAAGCGAGAATTGAAACAGAAAAGTCTCATTTTCATTGCTTTATTGTCCCCCCCCCCCCCCCCCCCCCCCCCCCCCCCCCAAAAGTAGGTAGCCTCGGTTTTCGGTGGACTACGGCTACCATTGGATTCATTATCACTATCATTTATTTTGTAGTTGGAGTTTATCTTGCGTTTGGGAGACATGCCGGACAATGTGGATTTGCCATCATCCGGTCTGCCAGGGGGAATGCCCAACTGCTTTTGGGTTGATTGTTCCGATTTCGATTAAATACAATCCCCAGGAATGACACTTGTAATTTTATCGATCGTAGATTTTTGTGTTTTTGCCAAAGAATTTATCATTTCGTTTTGTGATTGGGTTGTCGCTTTTAAAGTATTAATGTTATTGTGCACAATTTGTAGTTCTGATGCAGTGCGTTTTTCTTGTTTCTGAACCGCGTCGTTTACATAATCAAAATTATCATACAAAATTTGTTTATGCGAGTTTAACTCGTTCACGCTTTCGCAAACTTTCTCAATTTTCATGTCCGCGGTGTCCCTTACAAAACTAACGTCTGCTTTAGTAGCCATGGTCCCTTTAATATGGTGAATGTCTATTTTGAGCGACTCCACCATACCGGTCATTTGTTGTTGTTGTTGTTGAATATGCTTGAACATTGATTTCACCGATGAACTTGGTGGATTGTGTTCCAAGAACTCTGTTTCGTCTGAGAAGGGCGAAACTGAGTTCACTGACTCATCATCTGAGACGCTGGGAGATTTGGGGCCGCCAGACCCACTCGCAACAGGAAAGGACACCTTCCCTGTCTCAATTAACTTTTCCCAGAAAGACTGGTCTTTCCTGGGAAGCCCTTTTGACGCCAGATATTCTGGTGTCAAACTGCGTCGTTTACGCAGCCTTACAATTTTCTGTGCTCTCGCTATGGCAATGTGGAGCAATGATTGCAACTGCTCCACAGTGGCGGTTTGAATGTTTACACATTCCATTGTCAGAAGACTATTTGCTTCCGTAGCTATTTCTGACATGTTTGTGTGTCTGGTTCCTACACAATTTATGAGAATATCAACAAATATTGTTGCAACAGTTGTCACCAATAGAAGTCAGTTGTGACTGTCTGACAATGTCTGACAGCACAAAGGTCGTGTGAAATAATTCACACGTGTTACTAAGAAGTGAATAATTGCAAAATAATGAAATTTATTGACAATAAACAACCGTCAATTTCATGAATTTGTAAACAATCCACAGGTTCGTTGCCGACGACGCCAATATTAGAATAGCTCTAATGGTATAAACCTGTTAACTTACCGGGTCTGTGTGGCCACGTGGTGTAATCACTCAGCTGTGTTGGAACAGGTCTGCTTCAGTCAGTAGTCAGGTGCATAAGAGGCCGCTTCCAGTCTTGAACCTACAACGGGGAGTACTAGACGAGAAAATCATGCTCACGGAAATCCACAACCGACGCCTGTGTGTAACTAAGGGGTTCATTGGCTCAGCTAAAGTCTGGGAACCAATCAGAGGCCATGTTATATAAATGGCGTCAGCTGATAGACCAAGGCTTTCATAAATACCGTAAAGGGTGTATCTGATCGTAATGGATGGTAAAGGAGCGTAATAGGATTACAACAATATATACTGTGTGTACACGGGTCACGTTCTGCAAACAGACAATGTTGTGGACTAAATAAGAGTATTGCTACAGACTTGTAAACTATTTTGGTCACATCCTGTGTTACGTATCGAGACATACATGTACCCGGGTACACATATGTACACATATATAATGCACCAACCGTCACGCTCAATGCATTAACTATCCGCATTCCATCCCGCATGAATACAAACTTGTCCATTTGAGACACGCCATGTGATTTTGTACCTTCGGACATCTGCGTAATTTTAAGAAATACGTTTACAAAAGTTATAATATTTTCTGTATATGGCGTCAAAAGTTGACAAAAAAAGTCAAGAGTACATGCGGAATTTTGTCAACTTTTAACTTTATTTATGAAAAATATTGTAAATTTTGTAAATGTTTTTAATGAAATTACGCAGATGTCCGAAGGTACAAAATCACACGGCGTGTCTCATTTGTTTATCGCCGCCTAAACTCGAATGCTTTTTCATCCGTCCATCTTTCTGCGGCCGCTTACAGAGCAGGACCGGGATCCTGAGCACATCCAGTTCCTGCGGACGATGGACATCCTGCGGGGCTGGCCCATCGACAGGCTGCCCAACGACAACCCCAGGATCTGCCTCTTCACTTACTTCAGGTACCGAACTACATAACCATATCATGTTGGTCCGCTTTTTTCAACTGTTTTCTTTCTTGGACTCAAATGACTTAATCAACTGCCCGGGATGTGAAAAACAATTACCATATTTGTTTTATATACTTTTCGAATCCCGGGTGGACCGTCAAAAAGTATATAAAAACATTATATTTTGGCTCGCCTTTTTCAGGAATTAGTTTCCGTATCAAATACATTATTACAGTGGACATTCTGTGGGGTTGGCACATCGACAGACTGCCCACCGACAACCCCAGGAACTGTATCTTTAGTTACTTCAGGGGCCCGTTTCACTAAACTTCTTGCGACTAAAATGTTCGTAAGTGCAAACATGATAGTCTGTAAATTTTACATTAACAATTATTGGATTTACATTTATTGAGCATAGGATTCATATGCAGCCTATGCTCAATAAATGTAAATCCATCAATTGAACATTACAGACGATCCTCAATTTACACTTACGAAAATTTTAGTAGTACAAAGTTTAGTGAAACGCACCCCAAGTATCTACACGACACATTGAGCTCTCCAATATGAGTGCTGGATGTGATCGAGTTGCCGTTTGGAAATTTCGTGATTATTTTATGCATATTTTTTCTGACTCAGTAATTAGTTAAAAATTACCTTGGTCTCAAAACGTCTAAATCATTTCCATGGTCGAGTGGCCAGTTGAAATATTCCATGGTCGATTGGAAAGTTTGAATTGACTGCCCGATCATATGGGCGGCGGGTAAACCAGTCAGTACATGTATCTATAGGTGGTGCGATGGACACTTTTTGTTCTTGATGGTAGGTGAAACAAGAAGGAGCCATCCGTCGCCACCACCCTTTTTATGAATTCTGGAAAACCCTAAATTGTTGAACTTTATCTTTTCTTACCACTAGACGCGGCGTCCTTCTGTGTCGCGACAGCAACACGACAGAGTGGATCTATGTCATCAAGTCAGGCACGTGCCGCGTCCTCAAGGATCTCTTCGAGACTAAACCCAACGTCCCAGGGCTCGAATATATCCAGTATTCCTCGAATCTCGACAGGCTCAGTACGTGCACCTTTGCATAATTTGTTTGTTTGTATATGATGCTAATGGTTTAGGAAATGGACCGCATATGCAAAAACGATCACGATAACGATCACGATCACGATTGTCTTACATATACATGGTTATACATTTGGATTCAAGCCCGTACGCAGAGGAGGTGCGACCCCCCCCCCCATTAACCCTTGCATTTCAACACCACAGGCCTGTATAGTGGTATTGGCAAAAAATGTAGATCCAGATGAGCCGGCTCGTGACGAGCTGTCTCATCAGGATCTGCGCTTTTTGCAAGTAATTTTCATAATTTTAAGAACAAAAAACACACCATTTTCATAAATGGACTGGTCTGAAAATCATTTTGTGATGATTGGATTGGTTGCAAAATTAACATATCAAACTCCATTCCGGTTACTTAATTAGGGTTGAAAGGGCTAATCTGCCGAGGTCTGTCCGTGGATGTGCAAACACAAATGTTTAGCCCCTTCGCGCCGTCGATACTAAATTTCAGTGATTGAACGGAGAATAACATGTTCTCTGATCAGACGCCGCGGATGCTCAGGCTGAGCCGGGCCTACGTTGGTCGCTAACGTAGTAACGTCTATATTCTCATTATTAATTGGGATAGTACCTTGCTCCAAATAATGATGTGGAAGTTTTACGTTAACGTTTCTTTCCCTACAATTGCACTGGTTTATCAAGATGCCCGTTCCGTATGACATAACAGTTAACGGACGCTATCACATCCTTGACATATTTCCGGGTGTTATTTCTGTATTAACACAGCTCGTGTGCAAGGTATGTATGAGGATGTGATCAATAAGGAGATAGATCACGTTTGTCCGCATGTACGAGCGATAATCCTCTCGCTAAATCTCGCGGATTATCTCCTCGTACATGCGGACGAACCGTGATCTAACTTATACTTAAACACAATCGCTTACTCAGTCGCTGTTGTATGAATACATCCCAGATACATCACAGATACATCGCATATATAGTAGTAGTGTATGCTACGAGGTTGGAATAGAGAGAATAGTAGGTTAGTGCCGTGAATGGGAAAAAATATCCGGCAAGGCTCAATAATTTCTTTATTTCTCATCAGAAGTATATGTTGTGACCACTCATTTGAACCGTCTCGCCGAGACGGTTCAAATGAATGGTCACAACATATACTTTGGTTCAGAAATAAGGAAAATAGATAGAGAATAGTAGGTTAGTGCCGTGAATGGGAAAAAATATATGGCAAGGCTCAGGAAACGGGATGGGCGAGGCTCTGCCGAGCACATCCCGTTTCCGTGCCGCGCCAGATATTTTTTCCCATTCACGGCACTACCCTAATATTCTATTTATCCCGTCAACACCTACAAATGGCTGTAAAATGCAAAAATTGTATTGACTGGATATCAAAAATGTTTCACGGCACCGTGTTTCACGGCACATACGCACTGTGTTGACGGGATAAAGTAGTTTCTATGTTGTAAGGAAAATCCACGATCATTACAATTTAATTTAGTCATTGTATATGTCTATAATTCATGATTCCATATATCTTTACAGAGTTACCTACCATTCCGCAGCGCCGATCGTCTCTACACCAGCACCAACGGGCGTTGTTTCCGACGCACGGACGGACAGCTGTGTACCGACACTTGCCAATCATTCCCCATCGGACGCCGGAACAACGTAATACATAAAGCTATTTAATTAGCTATTCGCTTTGGCTGCTGGTCTTCCAGCCTCTGAAGACTCTGATAAATAGCTACACTGTGACACGCCATGTGATTTTGTAGCTTCGGACATCTGTGTAATTTCATTAAATACGTTTACAAAATTTACCATATTTTCCGTAAACGGCGTCATAAGTTGAGTACATGTGGAGTTATATTCTGCAAATTATATTCCGCATGTACTCTGAAGATTTTGTCAACTTTTGACTTTATTTATGAAAAATATTCTAAATTTTGTAAACGTATTTAGTGAAATTACACAGATGTCCGAAGGTACAAACTCGCATAGCGTGTCTCACTGTTTGTTAAACAGTGAGACACGCTATGCGCGTTTGTAGCTTCGAGTGTTGTACGTCTTACAAACAGTGAGACACGCTATGCTGTACGTCTTACAAACAGTGAGACACGCTATGCGAGTTTGTACCTTCGAGTGTTGTACGTCTTACAAACAGTGAGACACGCTATGCGAGTTTGTACCTTCGGACATCTGTGTAATTTCGCTAAATACGTTTACAAAATTTAGAATAGTTTTCATCAACAGCACCGTGTCCAACTCACAGCATGGTTAGAAGTGAAGACACTGATCATACTACGCAGATGATAACTCCCACCGATGAACGGCATTTGCTATAGGACTTACATGTATAAAGTTAAAGTTAGTTGAAATGAAACTTGTAAATGTGTTAACGCTTGAAGTTAAAGTACATGTAGTAGGATTTCGGAATGTGTAGTGTTTCTCAGTACTTATTTAAGACATAGCGTACCCATTTATGATTAATGAAAACATAAGATGGAATAATTCATCAATTGTACAGGGATTACATATTGTTACATGACAGCCGTTGTTCGACACCGCTCACAGTCGTGTTCAAACGTACAGCACATGCGCATGGCCATAGAGAAGTCTCATTAGTTTAAACAATATGTATTAAGTTATAGGTCATGTAAAGGAACAATACATGGTATGATACAAACTTTAAATAGTGTGTGGATTGCAAAACAAGCTTGAGAAAGCTTATATGAATTCTTCTCCACTATGACCGTGAGTGCAATATACATGGCATTACTGTCAGGCAGGTTATGACTAGTTAATTATCAATGGTGACTGAAATAACAATTGATCATGTATATTTGAAATAGATGGTAATATGTGCAGATTTATGGTGGAATATGTATTTTATAGTATTATTTATATAACTACAAGTTCAGTATTTCAGTACTAAACGAGGAGTACACACATAAAATGATCAATTAATCGAAAGTAAAACTATTGTATGGTGGGGACGAGGTAACTGGGGGGGGGGGGGGGGGGGGGGGGGGGGGGGGTCTAAAGGGATGCACTGAGATTGCTGGCATGGTGGCTCGTACTGGACATCTGCCCACTTGTCTCCTCAATTGCCGAAACGTCTTGTAGCCACGATGAACTTCTGGACCTGCTGAAATACGAAGCTGTTTTCCTCGAATGTCAAATGTTCATTGCCGTGGAGCAGTGTGTCTGCTGTGGGAGGACATGGAAGGTTGTTAATATGTGTGTTTCGCTGAAGTGTATATTTGTTGCAATACAAGAGAAAGTGGCTGACTGTTTCTATGGATCCGCATGTGCAGTGTGGGGTGTCGACAATATATCTCCTGTGAAGGTCGAAGTTGAGAGCGCTACATCAAAGACGAAGGCGTGTATGAAGAATTTGTCCTGTCCAGTTTCCAACGTTAAAAAGGGGTGATGATTTGACAGAATTGATGTTTAGGTTTGCTTTAAAAGAGGACAGAGATTGAGAGTCCTTTATGTTCCGATTCAGTGCATTCCAGTCACGAATGGTGGATGGTAAGTATGATTGGTTGTACTGTTGTGTGCGAAAATATATATGAGGTATGTCGTCAGCATGTCTAAGATTGTAGCGAGGCTGCCTTTGAACTCGGATTAAATTTGCAAGATAAAAGATGGTGTAAGATTGTTTAACATCTTATATAAAAGGACTAGTCTGTGTTTCTTACGCATATCGGTCAATGTTTCCCACTCGAGTTCCTGATAAAGTCTGGCTATGTTGCAAAGTTTGGTCGCGCCCGACACTATTCTGGCAGCTTCTGTTTGCACAGCCTCCAGGTCATCTTTCATCTGGTTCGAGCAATTATCCCAGACAACATCGCCATATTCAAGGAGAGGACGAATAAACGAGAAATACATACGTTCAAGCGAGGACCTTTTAAGACGAAATTTTATAGATCTCAAAATGCTTATACGTTGCCATGCTTTGTTGATACACTGTGAGATATGAGAGTTCCACTTTCCGTCGTCAGATAATGTAAGTCCAAGATGTTTGTGTTCTTTGACAAGATCGAGTGAGGCATCATTCATGAGTAGAGGAGGATGTTGTGGTTTGTTGTCTTTCCGGGAAAAAGTCATAGTTTCAGTTTTTGATGGATTGAAGTTTACGAGCCACTTCTCTGACCAATTGTGGAATGCATGTATCTCGTGGCGTTACCAGAACGCGCCATTACGTCACCAGACCAGTTTACAACGGTCGTACTGAAATTTTGTGTAAGAATCACGCGACGTGTACTGCGGCCCCGGAACATGTATGTGTAAATCAGCTGTTTGAATGGAACGGGCTATAAAAGTACCAAAAGTACTGCATATATGCTCAAATTGCATGGTATTTCCGACGGAAATGTAACAATGTCCAGCCGTGGTAAACGTTTGCCGTGACACTCAGGAACTGTTTGAACCCGCGGCCTATGGCCTTGGGGTTCAAACAGTTCCCTCGTGCCACGGCAAACGTTTACCCACGGCTGGACATGGTCGAACCTTATATTTAACTTCGCAAGTCCCCATTGACATTTACAAGGCCCTGTATGTAGAACGACTCAGTAGCACGTATGTGTCATTAACGATTTCCTAATTCATTTACAGTCCTGACGTCTGCCATTGAACACCAAAGTCAACTCAACGATATATACAACAGGCGACACAACCTTGCCAGCTACAACAGAAATGTGGGTATACATGGCTTAATAGAAATATATCGATTTGTGATTCCACATGTCAGTTTTCATTACGGTAATAAACGATACGAATTTATTTGGTTATATAAGTTTATATTTACACTGTCCTTACATTCATAATGGAAACGCCCATTCAACGTTTGCGTTTATATCCCAGTACATTACATTAGCCCCACGTGAAGTCGCGCGACGTTGTTGATTCGTTAAAGTTTGTTTGACGGCATTAAAATACATGACGTTCATCGTCGTTGTCAATAACCTCACACTATTGACCGGCAATGTTGCTGTTCAAGCAATTGCGACAAGACCAGATTAATTTTAATGTTAACGCCATATTGCTTATTTACATTTTTGAATCTATTAGAAAATGCATTGTAAATATAAGTAATAAAACCATGGGCCTTAAGTAAATATCCATGGACATTTCATTACATAACCTGATACAATATTTATAAATTTCTGAAGATTAAATGAATATTCATCGAGGACCATATGATTAAACGTATTCAATGCATCGACACTATTATTGCTGACCACACATTCACATTATGTACACAATAAGTTTGGCACATGCGTAGAACAGATAGGAAATAGACTAGACCATGTTCGAACCTCGTTATATCTATTCAGCTCGGTACCGGGTCGGTCGATGGCAGCGAGGCGGGGAGCCAGCACGCGAGTAAGGTGTTTGTACAGATCCAGACGCTGGGACCCAGGGACACATTTGTAAGTACCTCAACACCAATGCTAAGGTGCATGATCAACAAGCGCCTCCGATTCAAGGTACTGATTCTTTTATATTGTCCTTATTATGTAACGGATTTTGAAAAATATGGTGCATCAAACGCGACTTGTTAAGCTGCATTTGGTGGTCTCGGTATTTTGGCTCAAACTTCTGTCGTTTTTGCGAAAAATCGATTTCCGTGTTTACCATGTGTACTGACACGGACATCGACATAAGTATGTGCCGCAGTCCCGAGACCACCAAATGCAGCTCATGAAGTAGCGTTTGCTGCGCCATATTTCATAAAAATCCGTTGCATATTAAGGAAACTATCAAATAATACTTACTACTTTGGAGTGGACGCGCTTTCAACACTTTCAGTCATTGTTGTTGTTGTTGTTCTAACAACGTGATCATGCACCTTGGATGCAATACTATGGAATCGCGATGTTTCTAGATTTGATTCAAGCCATGTGATTTGTACCCAAGAAGAAACTGTATTAGCAAATGCGGAATTCAATTCAAGTAATACTAGAAAGTCCTGATACAAATACTCATGTCACAATGGGTGAACTAACAGTCTGTGAGAATAGTCCATATATGATGCATTGTGGAAAGTTACCTTAAAGTGTTATAATTAAAAGCATGGAGTGTGTAAAACATGAAACATATGTATTGCACATGACGCCAGCCTTTACAAAACGTGAATGAAATGGACAAGCGTGCATTCTCAACCACTGATTTGACAAGAACAACCTGAGCGGACAAACATTTTTCATACTTTAATGGACACTTCATCATTCATTGGATACCAGTGTCTACCGATCGATGAGTACAATCACTCACATGTGGAAGACTCGGACCTAGTACCCAATACTTGGCTCATTTGGAAAACGTTACCTCACCGACACATTTCCATACACTATACCTTACAGCCTTTCCGGAAAGGCTGTAAGGTATAGTGTATGTAAATGGGTGGGTGGGGTAACGTTGTTCGAGTCTTCCACCTGTGCAAGCACCCATGCAATTGAAGGGGTCAGTGGAAGAAAGGAAGACGGGTGCTAAGCCCTATTCGACATAGCAACCTTTTATTTCTACTGACCCAATCAATTTACACTGCAATTTCCTTGGAACACCATGAGTGGTGTCACAATAGGAGATTCGCCTTGATATAGCTTATTATGTCACGCAAATTTCTATGGGGGCAGCCATTGATCGTGCTGCGCCTAAACGGCGAGTACGACCAAGAAAATAGTTCCCTGTGCCAACGTATTCTATGGCGTTTTGGTCTGTCTTGCTTTGTATCTAAAACTATACATATACTATTCTCTATAGTTTTCACATTTGTGGGCTCAGTTTATCAGTTAAATTCTGGAAAAAGCGAATCAATACATTTCGTGTGTAAGAATACAGTAGCTATTATCTTTAGTTCTCACGGTTAGGTATCAGTGACCAGTTAGCCGCCAGTTTCGTACAATATTTTCTGGGAGTTTCAAACAGTAATTAATTGTTCTAGAGAAAACGTATGGATGGAAATGGGTTTGCATCATCATAGTATATGTGCCTCTGGATGATGATTGACAAAATATGCAATTCTCTAGTTCCGCAAGTGATCAGTTTTTGTGGAGATAACATATGTCAGTACTTTCAGTACTTTGATTTCTTTCATGTTACAATTGGGACTCTTGTGTAACATGAAAGTAAAATGGTCGAACACGTATGGTGACCCCCATGATGTATTGTAGCTCATGTCATGCTGAATACCCGTACACATATATATGGGGCATGAACAACGTGAACTAATGTTGCTATATTTGTTTGTTACTTCGATTCAAAAGTACATGTTGTGACCACTCAGTTGACCCGTCTCCGCGAGACGATTCAAATGAATGGTAACAGCTTACACTTCCGTGAATAATTAAAACAATTATTTTTATTTGTTGTGTTCTGTGTGAAAAGTGTATAGAATCGGCGCATAAAGGGTTAATTAGTTAGACATTTTAAAATGTTTTTCATAAATAAACAGGGTCTGGAGCAGACGGCATTCAGCATGATGGGCGAGACAACCGGGTGTAGTTTGGTTTCCGAGGGAGCCGAGTGTATCCTAATCAACCGGAAGTTCTTCCTGCAGCACCTGTCGGACGAGGTTGCTAAGCAAATACGGAAATCGGTGCGTGCATGTACATGTATTAGTTGCCATTCACAATATCTTTATGTCTAAAGTAGCTGTAGCGGCATCTCGGTCTATACATGTACATGTATATGCATACATTTCCAGCTGGGTTCGGCTTAAAACTATACAAATATTATCATCTCAACTTTGTATATACTGGACTCTGCTATTATTATTATTGCCCCCGTTATCATTGTTATTATATCGTCGTTTTCCGCTGATACTGATTTCGAAATGTTGTAATATTTTTCGTAAACGACGTCTGAAATTGACAAAAACAATCAATTCAATTTCACATGAGCACTGCAATGTTTGTCAATTTCCAGCCTTACTGAAAATATGACTGATATTCGAAATCACAATCGGCGAAATACAGCGATATGTCAAGGGAGACAATTCCATTTACCGAGCTGATTGTCTTCTATGTGTGCCGCCGTCATTGTAGATCCAGCCCATCCCGACCGAGGAGAGCTTGCAACAGAAGCTGCAGGACAAGTCCAACTGGGACGCCTACAAGACGATGACGGTGTCCAAGTTTGTCGTCTATCGCAAACTGATCCACGATCAGACGTTTGATGCATTGTACTTTTGACAATATGGCAACTTCAATCACAAGAACTGCTTCAAGGTGCATGCTCACCTGGTTATAACAGCAACAACAACAACAGTGGTTGAAAGTGTTGAAATCTTGAAAGTATTATTTGATATTTTCCTTAATATAAAACGGATTTTGATGAAATATGGCGCAGCAAAGGCGTCTTCATGAGCTGCATTTGGTCGTCCAGGAAGTTTGGCACAGACTTGTGTTGTCTTTGCGAAGAATCGATTTCCGTGTCGGAGACACATAAATCGATTCTTCGCAAAAACGACAGAAGTTTGGGCGAAAATACAGAGACCACCAAATGCAGCTTAACAAGACGCGTTTGATGCGCCATATTTCATCAAATAAGGACACTATAAAAGAATACGTACTTTGAATCAGATGGATTCTGGAAATGTCTGTACTTGTTGTTGTTGTTAGTACCACGTGATCATACACCTTGTGCTTATACTGAATTAATAATCTTTCCGCGATAATACAATACGTTCAACAATTCTTATAAAAACCAAGAACCCACTTTTCCGACGACGTTTCGGCACAATGCCTTTATCAAGGAATTAGTTCTACTGAACGCTAAGTGGTATCCATTTTAGATTTCACAATGTTTATGTTTTCAAAATGGATACCACTTAGCGTTCAGTATAAACTAATTCCTTGATAAAGGCCGGCACAGTGGCATCCATTTTATATTTCACAATGTTTATGTTTTCTTGAAAACATAGACATTGTGAAATCTAAAATGATGCCACTTAGCGTTCAGTAGAAACTAATTCCTTGATAACCTTGTGCCGAAACTGAAATACTGAATTAGTCCAACGACGACGCCAATAATACGACGACGGTGCCCATGTCATATGTCACATCATGATACATAGCACTTGTGAACGTCAACGACAAACAGGGCTTGTATTGGATAGTACCATAGCTCCAGATAAGCTGCGTATTTGCGTAAATACCCAATTAAAATTGCCAAAAAAAACAAACAATTGAAATCAGAAGTCGCGAGTATTAAAACGCAATAACAATTTTGTGGTATCTTTATCATGCTGCAGAAAACAACAAACAGACATCACATATAGCATATTTTTCTTATTTTCCATGAAAACACATCTTGGTATTTCATTAGAATTGTCTCCAAGGAGACAATTCTAATGAAATGCCAAGATATGTTTTCATTTCGAAGCCAACTAATTCAATAATTGCTGTCTATTGATGTGTAAACAGTAGTGTGATTTTATTTTACCCAATTAAAATTTGGAAATACCCAATTGCTTCAGAAATGATGGAGTGAAAATACTCAATTACTAATTCCTTATCTGGAGCACTGGGATACGCAACCGCATGCGCTAACCTTGCCAAAATGTCATCGCGAGAATGTAACATGGCCCTAACAGGACACCGTAGTCTGAGCTACTCTAGCTGCCTGATTTCTATGGAAGGGGATATCCGCCACTACATTGCATGCTGCTTCATGACAATGCAGTCGACCATTGTTACATGTCATCCTGCACTGCGGCTATTCGTTACTGCTTAATGACAACTCCATCGTGCATTATTACATTTCACATTGCATACCTCGATTGGTTATTTGACATTGTTACATGTCATCCTGCATATTGGCTATACAATACTGCTTTATAACGACAACTCCATCTTGCATTATTACATTGCATATTGCATACCTCGATTGGCTATTTCACATTGTTACATGCCATATTCTGCCATGTGTCATTCTGCTTATTGCTTGCTGGTACGGGGCGCCAAGTGGGACATGGCTCAATTTTATCAACAAAATTCATTTTTGTGCCACAAAATTCAATTCTGTGCACTTTTGTGCCACAAAATTCAAATTCTGTGTCACAAAATTCACTTCTGTGCCACAAAATTCAATTCTGTGTCACAAAATTCAATTCTGTAAATTCTGCACACGCATGTAAGAAGGACTACCATTGGTCAGAAACTGCACTGGAGAAATGGGTCACGGTCGCCGATCTACACATTCAATGTCGATGATTCATTTCTCATTCTGCCGATGATTCATTTCTCATTCTGCCATTTTGCTTCAACTATCTCCAAACAGTCAAACGTTGACAAACCCATTCGTATTTAAACTCATTTGCGTTATAATTGTACACATAATTCATGTACATGTAGATCTCCCGCGAGTACTGACGTCATTTAGTGTGTATCGCAAGGTACATCTGCCCCAGTTAAATCAATAATACACGCGCTGTGGCCTGTGTTCTGACTGCTGTCTGTGTTCATAAACAGATGTGTGTATTGGGCCATTTGAGGAAACCATTTGTAGTATTTGTGTAGATACCATGGATACTAAGATGGTGTATACTGTAAATAATGCATGTAGACACATAGTTGCGAACACGTAACTTCGCAACTGGTAGACACAGATCCAATACCATTTGTTTCACAAGGTTAGATCTACTGTTAGAATACGACGTCATCTAATGTCATTTTCGAGCATAAAACTTTACCTGATAAATAGAATACCAGGCTAGTGTATTTTTAATATCAAGTTTATCAGGCTCGGCTCGGAAACGGTAGGAATTCCTCGGCAAGCCTCGGAATTCCTGCGCGTTTCCTAGCCTTGCCTGATAAACTTGATATCAAAATACACTAGCCTGGTATTCTCTATATATGGGCATGCTCTCAGGTCTAGCTATGTCCCGGCTACTTTATGTTTGACCTTGTTTACATAATTGAGGGAAAATTCTGAATATTGTTCTTATTTCTCCTTCAAAGTATATATGCTTATATGGTGTGACCACTCATTTGTAATCATTATATAACCAAAATAACTGTCCATAAAGAAGTATAATATTGATATATTGGGTTATATTTTCACATTGAAATATTTAAACCTGCAAGTGTACTCCACCATCTAGTAAAATGGACTAAGACCGATCTCAACCAATCAACGTAGAGATGACATAGACTATCCTACGCAAACTAATTTTTGTGGACAAAAATGAATTCTGTCCTACAAAACTGAATTTTCTTCATAAAACTCAATTCTGTCTTACAAAATTGAATCCTTTATAACAAAAATGAATTTTGTATACGAAACGTATGCAGAATTGAATTTTGTGACACAGAATTGAATTTTGTGACACAGAATTGACAGAATTGAATTTTGTGACACAGAATTGAATTTTGTGATTTTTAGTGTTACAAAACTCAATTTTGTACACATAATTAACCTGTCCTGCATGGCGCCCCGTAGCTGGGATGCGTATATGACTATATGGATTCCGCCGAATAACGCACGCAAGCACGCATCAGGCCCGTAGCCAGACCTGTTTGAAGGGGGGGGTGGGGTCGTTTCGAAGGCCGAAGGAGCCTGAGATATCTAGGGGGTCTAAAAAAGTGGACCTCGAGGCTAAAAAAGTGGACCTTGAGGCTGGGTGGGGGGTCGTCCGACCGCTCCGACCCCCCCCCCCCACCCCCCCCGACCCCCCTGGCTACGGGCCTGCGCATAATGGCCCATGTCAGAATATGAAATGGCCGAATGAGGGGATGCCAGCATCGCAGTAAGCAGTAGGCCGAATGAAACTTGGCAAAATGTGCAACGCCCTTTGTTGTCATAATGGGAACGCTTTCATTATGACGCCAGGTGGCGCTCCAAAATAAGTACAGTAGACGTTTTTTTCTTGTGATCTTTTGTCACTGTGCCACCGCGGACGTAATGTATTTAAAGTGGTCGATCACCGCGGGCATAGCCTACCTGTCCCCCGCGATCACTGTTTCAGGCAGTGGGATCGCGGTGACAGCATCCTCGGTCACTGTGATGTACTGCCCGAACGATACCACGGTGATTCGCCGTGGTCGTTCACGGGGGATCACCGCGATTGCGTATCTACCTGTATAAATGCATGTACGCGAAGGTACAGTACATTAGCAAAATAAAACATTTTTGTTTGTATGAGAAACGATGAATTAAGTGAGCGCGTGCGTGTGTATGTGTACGTGTGCATTCGCGCTTTCATGTAGCTAAAGTCGAACATAATGCTATATCATATCACTATTCTATATGTACACGAGTTATGGTGTTAACTGCTTAGACACAATGCCATCAATGTTTGTCAAATTGCAAGCCCGTAGCCAGGGTGTGGGGGGAGGGGTCGGAGCCTCGAGGTCCACTTTTTTTAGCCTCGAGATCCACTTTTTTAGCGTCGATGTCCACTTGTTTAGACCCCCTAGATACCTCAGGCCCATTGGGCCTTCGAAACGACACCCCCCCCCCCCCCCCTTCAAACAGGTGACCGCACAGTGATCACAGTGACCGAGGATGCACAATGGTCGACTGCATTGTCATGAAGCAGCATGCAATGTAGTGGCGGATATCACCTTCCATAGATTTCAAGCACAATGTTCAAGTATTTTGCAATATTTTTTTGTATTACAGATATTGGCAAGATTAGCACAGGTGGTGGTGTCAGGACGTCAGTAATACGGCGTGGTTGATCATTTCATGATGATCCACGATCAATCGCTTGCTGCCTTGTAATTTTGACAATGTATCAAATGCAACGACGAACGGACTAATTACTAATTTCCCATCTACAGTATGTATTAGCTAGTACATGTATATGAATATTGAAACCTGGTATACAAGGTGCATGATTACGTGGTTACAACTACAACCACATTTACTGAAACTTCCAGAAGCGCCTCCGATTTAAGGTACGGATTCGTTTATATTGTCCTTATTATGTAACGCATCAAACGCGTCATGTGAAGCTGAATTTGATGGTCTTGCGACGAATAGATTTCCGTGTTTACTGTAATACTGAGACGGAAATTGATTCTTCGTGAAAACGACATAAGTATGTGCCGAAGTCCCGAGACCACCAAGTGCAGCTCATTTCTTCAATTCTTCACAAAAACGACAGTTTGTGCGAAATAAAGAGACCACCAAATGCATCTTAACAAGACGCGTTTGATGCGCCATATTACATCAAAATCCGTTACGTAATAAGGACACTATAAAAGAATACGTACTTTGAATCGGTACTTGTTGTTGTTGTTAGTACCACGTGATTATACACCTTGACCTTTAGGGGATTTCAGTTCGCGCGTATTGCTAGATTTCTGAAGTTACAAAATGTCATGGCTGGCATTTACATTACAAATACAATTCATTATAATGAATCAGTGAACGAAAAACCAATCTGTCAGCGTACACAGTGGTACCCCACAATATCGAACACTCGGAACAAATATAGATGTTTACCTTAGATGTGTTTCGCTGTTATTTATCTCTGATTACAATGACTTTTAACGATTGCCGAACACTATAAGTGCTCACATGTCTGATTTACAGTGGAACATCTCCAAACCGGACACCCTGGGACAGGGTGTCCGGTTTGGAGATGTTCCACTGTATTAATTTCCGTTCATGACCCAGTTGTTATTATATGTACAATCATGCAATGTGCTTGTGTTGTGTATTCAAATCCACCCTGTGAGCCGTATTGGTCAAATACATTATTCGTGTTCGCTGCCACGACTGTTTGGACACAATTAATATAGTTCACAATAAATACACAAAATATGCCATGTTATTGACTGCCCTAGTTTCTCGACCAATGAAAGTACAGCATCTCGTCTCAATTAATCGCATATTGCGACGTTTTCGCCAATATCTATTAAATTAATCATTAAATGTTTTAAAACGTAGAAATTTATATTTGGAACATTAGGTTCCGCTTTGTTGACGTAATTTCCCGCGACGTGAACCATGTCGCCGCGTGTACTCGATCTATTCGGTGTCAAACAGCCAATAACGTAATAGTATCGCAATTCGAAAGCACGTTTATGGGATGGGCTTCATTGCAACAGGCTTGTGCACGCGAAGAGGCTGGGCCGACAATAAGATAGTGATAGTTCACATATGGATTTTTTTATAGTACACATATCGAACTTTCAATAGACTAATTTCAGTCGCTCGAAAGTAATTTATTAAAAATCCAATATATGAACTATAACTATTACATGCACACCACATACAGTGGGTCAGCGTGTAAGTGCACACACGAACGAACACGACAGGTTGTCGTGTTCGTTCGTGTGTGCACTGACACGCTGATCCCACTGTATATAGAACATTCTGTCTCACCCGCGTGTGAACAGCGGCACATGCATGTATGCATGCTTGAGATCGCAAGCACACATTTACGACATCAGGGTGCACTTTATTATGTAAGTACATCAGCATTGTTTTTTACTTCACCAAATTAATCGACGAACAGTGTTGACCCTTAACCTTAGTATTGACCAGCCTGCTTAGTTACCTCTTGATATATCGTATGTGTTTAGTTTCTTCCGACAGAACGTCTATTTTGAATTAATAATAATAACCTAATACATGTAAAAATAATACATGTAATAATAATACTAACAATAAATAATAATAATAATAAAACGAAATAATAATAATAAAATTAAAATACTGATAATAATAACAATATACTATTTAATACGTCACAGACAAACGTGAGAAAGCGATAACCGACGTTAATATGTTACTACGTGACGTTAGGCGTTACTACGTAACGTACGTTGTTGTTCCAACGACGCAAATCAGCGCACAGCTAAAATCGCACGTTCAACAAATTGTAATCAAGTTTACGATAAATATGTCGAAGCCGGATGAAACCAAGCTTAAAAACCGACTCTGGAGACGCCTAACCAAGCGCCTGAACCGGAGGAACATTCTCCGTCTCGCAACACTCTTCCGACGCTTGTTCGCGCGGGTATTTTGTATGGGGAATGACGGCCACAAACCAACGGCAGGGGCGGAGTGTGGTGATGGGGTAAGTGACGTGACATTAAGTGAAATAAGCGAGACTAGCTTTTTCAATACAGCGGAACCTCTCTAAGCCGGACACCCTGGGAGGCCCCTAGGGTGTCCGGTTTAGATAGGCTCCACTGTAATTAAGCTCATGAACAGACACGACAATGACATACATGACACAATGGGGGTCGCCAGGGTGTCCGGTTTAGAGAGGATCTACTACATTAGTGTATGGTACACGTGCGTTTACAGAGCATAATGGCAACAAGCGTTTCACGGTGAATTGGTATTCTGGAGTTTTTGTCTATTATGGTCGGCTTATATTTATGGGTGGGAATTGGCTTAAACACCTTCCATACTCTGGAGTTGCATTCTAAGATTATTGACTCGTACATTTAATTTCCATTTAGTAGCTATTTATATAGTTATATACATGTATATGTTACATTTATGATTACAGATATATCCTTCCTTGAGTTACAGGTAATATAGTTGCGCGCTCTTTATGAGTGCTACTGAAGTGGGGCTTATATTTGTGTGACAGTGTGGACAAACACCAGCCAGCAAATTCGCGTAGTCTGATTCTGATCCACAGCTATCAAGATTGACGCAGTTCTAGTGAACATTATAGATCCTCATCATAAGACAACAGTGTGTCATCAGATAAGGGGCTGGGGCCCGTTTCACTAAGCTAAGCAGGGATTCCGCTGGGGAAAATAAAAAAACCGCCACTTCAAAAAAAAATTGGTGATAAAAATAAACAATTGGCGATAAAAAATTACAATTTTTATCGCCAATTGTTTATTTTTATCGCCAATTGCGAAAGTGGCGATTGCCAGTCAGTTACATCCACATACCTACAACCACCTTCACGTTTCCAGGAAAGAGAACAATCCGCACCTGGAAGCGATGACGACGTGTCTGCAAACCAAACGCCGGGTGATCCCGAACCCGATGCAGATAGGACGAGCACAGATCTCCGTGAGTCACTATTCGCAGACCGGGATGACTCGATTGTTGACATGGTTGATGCTGACACGGACAGTAAGACTGTAGATGAAGCAGAAGAGGAGCATGATGGCGCCAATATCTCTAGGGAAGCTTCAGGCAAAGGTACAGTCTAACTCTCTAAACCGGTCACAAAAAAAAAGGCACCTGTGATATTATTTTGATAAGTGTTTTTGCCATTTATATCTGGTGATAATGTCTGTTCGTGATCGCACAGCACACAAATATGGCTCAGGATGATAAAATGTCTGATTTACAGTGAAACCCCTTAAGCCGGACACCCCAGTAGGGGCATCCAAGGGTATCCGGTTTAGAGAGGTGTCATTGTATCGTAGTAATTGGTCAGGTCGTTTCTTCATACTCTTTGATCACTTATATGCATGTACAATAGCTGATCTTGAAAATACCGAGGAAAAGATGGTCCCGTGACAATATAAATTATAGCGTACATGTGGTTGTGACTGGAGAAATATGGCTGAAGGGATTTGTGACCAGTGTAGCTCCTGGTCAAATGGCACACTCATATAGCCTGATGACGATCTGTATTGCTTGTTAGAAGCATGGCGGGTGTTTCATTGATGGAACAGCGAACAGTGTAGCTCCTGATCAGACTGTATGAGTATAATACCGCCCGGTCAAAGGAGTTCGTTGCACTGCATAAAGTACTTCCTTATACTCGAACTTCGGTAAATCCGAACATGTGTTCAACATGCGGAGTACAACGGGTTTGATTGCAATACAAAACTATGCAAAATAAAACGTTTCAATACATATGGTATGACAGTTATGATTTTAACTATGATCTTCACAAATGAGTTTGCATGAAACGTAATCCATCAAATTTCTAGTCTGTGACGACATTATTTGCACAATTCCTACATGTGTAATACATGTACATGTACTTATATGTGAGGTACTGCGAGACAAAATGCACATGTATGCATTTATAACAAACCAGATAGACACACTGGTACCCGGATTGCCGCCTTGCGCCAGCTACAGAGACAGATGTACATCGAGGACACGTTCACGGCCGCCAAGCCGCCGCTGCCGCCACACAGGAACCGGGCACCAGTCCAGTGCACACGGCCCGTACATCGATTGCCGGAAGTCACCCCGGCAGCCCCAACACAGAAGGAAATGGCGCCACCAACGGCAGAGGAAGTTGTGCAGATGGAGAAGGAAATGACGGGAACAGAAGAGGTCCCGGAGAGAAAGGTTGAGGATATGACAGACGATGATATTGACGATATCATCAACGAAATCCTCGCCTGTTAGACGGTAAGTTACATTAAAATTAAATTTCTTTTAATGATGTAAAATTTGTTTGACATTTTCCATTGGCCAATGCGAAAACGAAATAATTATATATAAATGTATGCGTGGAACATGATTTGTGACTGTGAATGGAGAAAAGGGGCTTATGGGTTTTGCGACATAGTGTAGATCCATATCAGCCTTTGCATCCGCACAGTCTGATCAGGATCTGCACTGTTCGCTATTCCATCAATGAAATACCCGTCCTGCTTCTAACAAGTAATATAAATCGTGATCGGGCTACAGGAGTGTGCTATCTGATCAGGAGCTACACTGGTCACAAATCCCGTATGCCCCATATGACACGTATTATACTGGCATTATGGAACTGGGGGCCGTTTCACTAAACTTCGTACGACTAAAATGTTCGTAAGTGCAAAATTATGATAGTCTGTAAATTTCACATTAACAATGTTTTCTTGTAAATAATTATTGGATTTACATTTATTGAAATTTACAGACGATCTTAAATTTGAACTTACGAACATTTTAGTCGTAAGAAGTTTAGTGAAACGGGCCCCTGGAGAATAATGAAAATTAAGACCATTTAGAATTTCAATTATTTGTCATAATTAGCAATACGATTTTCACTGTATTAATTAAATGTGTAGCACCCAATCAGAATGTTCACAATTTGTAATTTGGACATTAGTAAATGACATTTCTGTAAAATATTCCAGGGACTAAAGGGGCATGGACGTTGGTATTGGCCGTCCTACGGTTACGAGTAGAAGCAAGATACGCAACATGTGTTCGCCTGCCATATACACGCCTGGATGAATCCAATGTCACGATCTCCCATTGCCCTGCCAGAATATCGTTGCCTACAGGAAGAATCTTTCTTAAATGAATACGCTTTGAATTCATTAAAATATATTAAGCGAGTGAACGTTGTACTGTTATACTATTGGCATTTAAAAAATAAACGTGTAACCACTATAGAACCAGGGGCCCGTTTCACTAAACTTCTTACGACTAAAATGTTCGTAAGTGCAAATTTAAGATCGTCTGGAAATTTCAATTGATGTATTTACATTTATTGAGCATAGGCTGCATAAGCAGCCTATGCTCAATAAATGTAAATCCAATAATTGTTTTCAAGAAAACATTATTAATGTGAAATTTACAGACGATTATAAATTTGCACTTACGAACATTTTAGTCGTAAGAAGTTTAGTGAAACGGGCCCCTGATATATAACATGCTTTATATTTACTTTTTATTGCCCCAAGATATCTCATAATAAAGACAATTTATAACATATCTACTAAATATTATAAATAACTGCTTTATGTGATATCTATGTCACAGGGTGAGAAAATTGTGCACCGGCCCGGTGCTCGAACCCGGGACCTCTGGTTTACCGTACCATCGCTCTAACCCACTGAGCTAGCTGGGCACGAATACACATTTTTTCCCCATAGTGAGTTACGTACCGTGACATACTCCCCCGCCAAATTGGAATTCGTCCCCGAATTCTATATTTAATTCGTCTCTGAAATCCATATTTTTGGTACATTTTGGGCAGTATTTATCATTCACGGCCCCACGTTGGGCGCCAAATGTCACAGGGTGAGAAAAATGTGCACCGGCCGGTGCTCCAACCCGGGACCTCTGGTTTACCGTACCATCGCTCTAACCGACTGAGCTAGCCGGGCACGAATACACATTTTCTCCCCATAGTGAGTTACGTACCGTGACATCTATATTATTTTTTTTAAACAAGATATCTACTAATAATTGGTTATATGCCATTTTATTTTCTGTATAAGCTACATGATTCATATATAATTATACTTTATGAGATATCTACTAAAGTTTCGTAGATATAGTACACAGTTTACAAGATATCTTTATTATATATTTACATACAGTTTAAACGATATCTAGTACACTATATAAATATCTTAGAAAGTTTAGTACATGTTTTATACAGCTACATCATGATACATCTTTTAAGAAAATATATATTAACCCTTAGCCTGCTGATCGCGAAAACTGTCGTCTGCTGTTGCTTTATTTTTTGCCCTGTTTCTCAATAAAAACATGATTTGACCAGCACTTTAGAATCATTTCCAATGGAAATGATTCTAAAGTGCTGTCAAAGCATGTTTTTGATGAGAAAAATCAAAAATAAAACATAAACAGCAGACGACAACATTTCATTCAGCAGGCTAAGGGTTAAAGTTTAGTACGTATCTTAAATTTAATATCTCATGTAATGTAATTTATTTTAGATATCTTATTTATTTTAGTTGATATTTTTATACAATACATTTAATACAGTTTAGTTTGTTTTGGGAATAGCTATGAAAACAGCTTGCCATATTACATCCCTTGCAAGTTAATAAATGTAAGAAGTTTGCTACTATTTTTTTCCTGAAAAAAAAAAATCCACAACCACTGCTGGGAGTAACAGGAGGCCGTTTCAATAAACCGTGCGTACGACTAAAATGTTCGTAAGTGCCAAATTATGATAGTCTGTAAATTTCACATTAACAATGTTTTCTTGTAAACAATTGTTGGATTTACATTTATTGAGCATAGGCTGCATATGCAGCCTATGCTCAATAAATGTAAATCCACCAATTGAAATTGCCAGACGATCCTAAATTTGCACTTACGAACATTTTAGTCGTAAGAAGTTTAGTGAAACGGGCCCCTGATCCCCACAGGAGTGGGAAAACCTTATAGTCTGTTTCACGAAACCTGCCCAAATTTTACGGCTATATAAACAATGCAAAAACAATATTTGTTTCGATAATATTAAATTAAAGCAAAATTTAAGAATGACCCTTCTTTTTATTTCGTGAAATTTGGTCAAATATTGGTTTTATTACGAAAAATTGATTTCTCTATGGGATTTAACATGGGGGGGAAAGAGTTAGAGGACTTGTGGGAGAAGTAAAAAAAACATTTTTTTTTGGAAATTGACTCCGAAATCTAGCTAGATAGCTTGGAAATGATCTAACTAAAAAACAAAAGTTAAATTTTAAAAATCGGTCCAGTATTTCTGAAATTCTGAAAATTTCCCCATGTTAAATCCCCATAGACATCTTCACTCCATGAAGATGTCTATGGGGATTTAACATGGGGAAATTTTGTTTTTCGCAATAAAATCAATATTTGACCAAATTTCACGAAATAAAAAGAAGGCTCATTGTTAAATTTTCCTTTAATTTAATATCAAAAGAAATCTTGTTTTTGAATCGTTTATATAGCCGTAAAATTTGGGCAGCTTTCGTGAAACAGACAGTAGTCACATTACTATACAGTTGCGTCTGTCCGTTTTGTTCCTAGTTTACATGTGGAGTTTTGGTTTCACTCATGCTTGCACTACGTTTACCAGAAAACCAGTGTTTGTAGTTTCCCCTGCGCATGCGCTTCATCGTAAACATTTAACCATTTGTATCACTACACATGCACAGAGCTTCATGGAAACCTGTTTGCTATTTTTGTTTCAGTGAGCATGTAAATATATTTTAGAGGAAATGCTACGTCATGAACAAATGGCATTTTCAATGAACAAGAAAAACAGAAACCCATTTTCAAACGCGACTTGATTGGCTAGTAAGTTTTCGTCCAAACGTGTGTGGACCACGTTCACTTCACCTTCATATGAGGAACACAAACGCTACTGTAATAGTAGGGGGTGGGTGTGAGGGAGGCAAAATATTCACCCCCTGTGAGTAGTTGGAAATACACTGGGGAGGGCATAATGTTCTGCAACACCATCACAAGGTGCATGATCACGTGGTTATAACAACAACAACAACAGTGGCTGAAAGTGTTGAAATCTTGCCCACTCCAAAGTAAGTATTATTTGATATTTTCCTTAATATGAAACGGATTTTGATGAAATATGGTAAGCAAACGCGTCTTCATGATCTGCATTTGGTCGCCCAAGGAGTTCTTTGGCCCAAATTTCTGTCGTTTTTGCGAAGAATCGATTTCCCCTACCGACATGGAAATCGATTCTTCGCAAAAACGACAGAAATTTGGGCCAAAGAACAGAGACCACCAAATGCAGCTTAACAAGACGCATTTGATGCGCCATAGTTCATAAATATCCGTTACGTAATAACGACAATATAAAAGAATACTTACTTTAAATCGGATGGATTCTGGAAGTTTCAGTACTTGTTGTTGTTGTTCATACACCTTGCATCATCTACTCAGATTTTTTTCTGTGACATCCAATTTGCTAACTACGTATACGTATCAATTTCAAGGTCAGTATCTACTATCACACAAATACAGAAATGTACCAGCGTAGTTATAAACCAGTGGTTTGCAAACACTTTGATGCCAGTTTAAATTGTAACTGTTCTATGGAAACAACAGTCACGTGGATGTACAGTCGAACCACGCCGAATGGCCACCTCTGTACAACAACACGCTCTATATAACAGCCGCTATAGTTTATATCCCAAATGATTTCCTCTGTAGCTAACCTTTAGACTGCTGAGCACGAAACTTGTTGTCTGCCGTTGGTTTTGCCTTCTTTCTCCATGAAAACATGTTTTGACAGCATTTTAGAATCATTTCCATTGGAAACGATTCTAAAATGTTGTCAAAGCATGTCTTTGTCATTGATGAGAATTATCGAAGAAAATAATTAAACAGCGGACGATAAAATTTAATTCCGCATTAACCTCCCTACAACAGCCACCTCTCTATAACAGCCAGTTTTGCGTCTTCCCATGGGTGGCTGTTGTAGAGAGGTTTCATTGTATACACAAATAAATTGCAGATTAATAACTACATGTATATAGCTAACACAGTATGTGTGGAATGTAGTTGGCAATAACATATGGATCAGACACAACTACATCAGCAAACTTTTAGAAATTAATCATTCTTAATACCGTTAATGTTGGAAACTTAGAATATCACAGACAAGCGACAATGTACTGGAAGATTCATTGTAAATAAAAGTGCCTGTGGATAAGAATTTAATGTTGCTTTCTCAATTGTGGTAGTTCCTCTTCTATTACACCCAAGTTCTAGTTGCATTACTATTCTGCCATTCTCTGTGTATCTATACATGTGATATGTTACGTTTCATGGAAACTACTACCGACGACATCATTAATCAGTGGGATTTCGATCCTTCCATCAGGATGTATTGTATCAAATATTTAGAGAAGTGGTCGGATTGTATTTTTCTTTATTAGCACATTCAGCTCATATGAAACTATTATTTACAGAAACATATTTAAAATGTCTGTCTGTCTGTATGTCTGTCTGTCTGTCTCTCTCAACATCATTATATAGAAACCATAATATTTCTCTCTCTATCTTTCAACATCATTAGAGAGAAGGACAATATATCTCTCTCAACATCATTAGATAGAATACCGCACCTGCTGTGATTTTGTTTACATGACATATACATATAGTCAAGCGATCCATGATACTCTGTGGACATGACTAACAGAAACACGTATACATTGCAAATGCTGTTTTATTGCGCCTGTTCGGTTGTGTCACGGCCTGTGCTGTATTCACAGTCCATGACACAAGTACCTCTTACCAACAGCTGAAGTGAAGCTGTATGTAAAAAGGACAAAACTAATACGAAAAATAGTCAAAATGTGCTCAAAGACCACCAGGGATCGAGAAAATAATAGCTTCACTGGAAGGACGCACCTGCAGAATTTCTATAGCCGCTACGCTGCACTTAACTTCGCTGATGTCAGTTTAAAAATACAAGACATAATCAAGCGATCCGGGATAATTGGGGAACACGACTACCAGAACAAAGTATACAGTGCAAGTGTACGTCTAGTTCACCTGTTGCTGTAGTCCAGGATACAAACACATCTGACACAGCACTGGCTTAATCAAATGTAAACACAATTGATACCAACAATTGGCAAAATGTGTATAGCTCTCGAAGTGACGTACAGTCGTGCTCAATGATGACTGAGATTGCGAAAATTGGGAATAATATCACTGAAGATGCTTAGCCTTGCTATGTTTTCTTAAAATGATCGTAAATGTACTAATACAGTTTATATAATGCCTAGGCTATTAATGTACTATATATGAAAAGAAAATATCTAAATTGTATCACTGCTTCAAATAAGAGAAGTGCGCCAATGACACCATTTAATTATAATAGAGAACCTGTAACACCAATTGCTAGTTGCGGGAAGTAGCTCTGCAATACTACAATATACTACGGTAGTGTCACTCGGTACCGTTTGTAGCATACTAACATCATGGTAATGCATCAGTCAATGTGAATCCCCGCACCCCCCCTCCTGGGGAGGGGCGGGGCTTTACCGGGGAATACACCGGGGCTTTTACCTTTCATGATGCCCCGCAGTGCGGGGACTTTACCGGGGCTTTTACAAATGGGCCGGGACACACCCCGGGGGCTTTACCGGGGTTTTAACCGGGCTTTACCTGGGCATACCCCGGGGCTTAACATTTCATGATGCCCCGCAGTGCGGGGCTTTTACCGGGGCTTTCACAGCAGCGAAAATATAAGCCCCGCTATTCCCCCGGAGGGGGGGTGCGGGGACTTACATTGACTGATGCATAAATCTATCAATTAATTGGTAAATTGACTTTCATGCACTATAACGTCGCCCGTCATAGTTATAGTACCTATTTCATATTAAGGAAGACATCTTTAATAATAATTAATGTCGGCTTAGGTTAGAAGTAACACATTACACAATTGATTTTGTCGCAGGTAGTTTGCAATTGTTATGTTTGTGTGAATGTGGGTCTATGGGAAATCAATTGGTTGCCTGTTTCCTACAGGTAGACTACAACGCGGAAACGCGTCTCTTGTCAGATTACTCGGAAACCTCGCACCATTTCGTAAATCGAAAATAATTTGATCATTAAACGCGAAAAGATGACAAAGTGGACAGAATCACAGACCTAGAATAAATTAGTCAAATTATTCTAGGTCTGTGACAGAATGTTGTCAGATTACTTCTAACCGAAAGTAGGTAAATCCAAAACAACAACTCGATTCAAACACAATATCTAATAACTGATTGTACTGTAAATTTGTGACATTGTACATATACAAATACTTATCCAAAGCTCATATGATACTTTTATTGTGCTAAGTTCATTTCATTTAAATATATCTCAATAGAATATAATTTAGAGATACCCAAAGCAGACGGCAACATACATTTCGTTTATTATTTTTAATAATTTAGTTTTGCTTCTTGCCAATCAATACATTCAGACGCTTACACTCACTCCCCGAAAGCAGCGCTCTAAAATTTGAAGAAACATGTCGCAGGTTAATGTTTTAGTGATTTTATCATTACTAAGTTATATGCGTGAGCATTTAAAACTTGTTATTTACACAGCGTTCATTTAATTCCATGTCACTGGTCTGAAAGTCCGTTAACACAACTAAATAAATATGTTGAAAACATGATCTGCATCGTCAAACGCTTATTAAAATAAATGCAAATGTCTTGTAACTGGTACACACCCCCTCTGTGACTCATCAGTGGAAACGCTCTCAATGCTTTCATGTACCAAATCATTATGGAGTTTGGGATTAGATAATGTTGTTGTTGCCAGGACCTACTCGTCGGTGCCTCGCTGATCGACAGTATCGGCCAATCTGGGTCCCAGTAATGACACCATCACCTTGTATTATCTGAGGGCGATCGCCCCTTTCGCAATTGGCGATTTTTATATTTTTATTTTTTTTTGTAGTGGCGATTTTTTTATTAACCCCAGCGGAATCCCTGACTCCTTGAGCAGGACACTTTATCCACACTATTTCAGTCCACCCAGCTGTAAATGGGTACCGGCTAATTACTGGGAAAACTTGATACCGTAAGTTGTCAGTTCAAACCTCGCCTAATGCATACAAAAATACTTTCATAGTACATGTATTTCCATCCCACTTGTCTGTCGGATGAGACTTTAAACTGTCGGATGAAACTTTAAACTCATCAATGTGACCTTCGCTGTTGCTAGGATGTTAAACCCTTTCACTTACATTGGCATAACATATATATATATATATATACATTGTATACATGAATAAAATATGATCCTGCACATAATCTCTGATATAATCTCTGAAAGGGAAATTTTGCAATATACATAGAAGAAGAAATATACAGGATTTTCAGGCGCACGATTCATCCAAATCCTCCCCAAATCCTCATTTCCCACCAAATCCTCCCCAAATCCTCATGTAATGAATAAGTTATCCGATTAATATGTCTCAAAACCTTTTAATATCGTTCTTAAGAAGTTATTGAACCCGATTTGAATACGTTTTTATGGTAAAAAGAGTCTTATTTCGATGTTTTAATTTAACTTAGGCATTCTAGCAGCCAAGGGAGATCATCCAAAATAAATTATGAGATAAATGCAAGGGAGATAAATGTTGTTTGACCCATTTTGGTCAATTGAAACATGCAAGTTATTTACCATTCCAAATGTGTATACATGTAATATTTACCATTCCAAATGTGTATACATGTAATACTTATTCATCTGTTTTTTTTAACGGTCATTGGAGGAGAAATAGGGAGATCATTTGTATAATTTACTATCAAAACTGTGACAAAGCCGGACGGACAGACAGTCACAAACAATAACCACTTTATTACGACCTTAGATGTTGATATATGATATGCCGTTAAACAAACAAACATTTATATGGGGACATATATACAAGAAAGACAATTCTGAAAATTAAGACCATTTATATTGGCCACCCATGACATTTTCTGGCGAGCTTCGTTTTAATATCACGTTCTTAGCCAAACTCCTTGCATCAGCTAGGTACCTGAAAATAGTATTATTCAATGATTAGTAACAATTTAAGCTGGTATTTACATCACAAAGTGAGTAATTAAGAGGATTTGGGGAAGATTTGGGGATGATTTGCTGCATATCGGGCCCGTATTGCATAGACACTCGACATTTACGGACGTGGTCATTTTTTCAAGCTATATGTGCTGAATTTGATTGATTGATTGAGATAAAAAAACAGATGAATAAACATTTGGAATGGTAAATAACTTGCATGTTTCAATTGACCAAAATGGGTCAAACAACATTTATCTCCCTTGCATTCATCTCATAATTTATTTTGGATGATCTCCCTTGGCTGCTAGAATGCCTAAGTTAAATTAAAACATCGAAATAAGACTCTTTTTACCATAAAAACGTATTCAAATCGGGTTCAATAACTTCTTAAGAACGATATTAAAAGGTTTTGAGACATATTAATTGGATAACTTATTCCTTACATGAGGATTTGGGGAGGATTTGGGGGGAAAATGAGGATTTGGGGAGGATTTGGGTGAATCGTGCGGCCCAGGATTTTGGATCTATTATTTTCTGAAAGTCAGGGCCCGGTTGCTCAAAACATCCGTTAGCTTAACTGAATGGTTAAAATCTCTGTTTTCTCTGCGGGTACCTAGAACTATTGCATATCAACTGACGAGACTGTTATGGAATAAATAGAGAAATGGAGGTACATGTGTGATATAGTGTATTCAAATAGTTCAATCTCTTTAATTATTCCAAAAAGAAATAAGTCTGGTTTTATCAGATTGTCCCCAAAATCATTGTAATTTTTAGGCATAACTATTTGTGAAATATCTCCGGTGGTACATGATTTATAAAAGAAATATGAATACCAGCATCCCAATACCACATCATGTGGTATTGGGATGCTGGTATTCATATTTCTTTTATAAATCAATCCTTATGGATTCATATGTTAATGGTGCATCTGACTGGAAGTCAAACCTGGGGCCAAGTGATCTTGTGTACTTGGGATGCCTGAAAGTAGATCAAAACACTGTCTTTCAGTGCTGTAAGTTTTTATTTCAATTTCAGTTTTGATTGTATGAGGCTCCCCCTATACAGACCTGTACATTCCCATCTCTATATATATCTTGCAGTTGAATCACAATACACATGTATATCAATCATTATCTTGTGATGGTTGGTTGGAAGTCTGTGATGGGTAATTTATCGGGACTCATTCTTACCGGAATCCCGACCGGAGACTGATTTGGCCCTCCGGTAGGTCTTTGGAATTCTTGTATGTGACAGTTGAATCTGGTTATACCCCATATAAGAGTAATTTTTAATCCTATTACTTTTAGGGAAGTGGCCAAGTGACTTTGGTGTAGTCACTTGGCACCAGTTCAGGTTATTCTAATTTCAGGGCTGACTATATAGTTTCTTCGATTTAAATATTTTGTTCTGATTTTGGATTTCCCCCCAATGGAGCAGGTTAAATGCTGGTTAAAATCCATTGGCCCGGCCTTAAATGGCTGTAGCTGTTGATAGGCCGTTAAACACCAATAAATCAAATCAATCTATGTCTGATTTTGGTAATTTAACAATTATTATCTTGTGAATATTCTACTGCAATGAAAATTCTTGTGTCTTTTTAGGTGTATGAATTCCAGATGGAAATGACATGTGAGGGATGTTCTAATGCTGCAAAGAGGGTGTTGTCAAAGAAAGGAGGTAAATTGGTCTAACTATTTAGTGGAGTCAATACGTCACAGAGATGTTCACTTACAGTGGAACGCGTAGAGCTTTGAACAAGGGTATCATTATCACTAAGATAATCCCCTCAATGGCAGCCTCGATAAAACTTTATTTTTTACATTTTTGCCTTACAAGGTGAACATAAGTCCTCAGTGACCTTGATCTTTGGCAGTCTGGCGTGGGTCGTGTGTAAAATCAAAGCACCATCCCATGACACACATTGTGGCCAAATATTATCAAAATCAACCAGTACAATAATACTAACCATAGCTATTGAGACACGTTTCATACATCCTTCCACATTCATAAAAAAAATTCTGTTTTGCCTTTACCTAATTAGTTTCTCAAATAGGGGCCCTTTAGTGCATCGACAGACCACATTTTCTAGTTTTTGGTAGTTTAAAACCCTGCATAGCTGAGCCCATATGAGACACGTCGTGTGATATTATACTTTCGGACATCTGTGTAATTTCATTAAATACGTAGACGTTTACAAAAATTACAATATATTTCATAACTAAAGTCAAAAGTTGACAATATTTTCAGATTCCGCATGTACTCTGAAAATGTTATTAAATGCCATTAACAGAAAATATTGTAAATTTTGTATTTAAAACGTATTTCATGAAATTACACAGATGTCTGAAGGTACAAAATCACATGGCATGTCTCTTATGGTCTTCATTATGTTTCCAGACAGTGTGACAGCTGTAGATGCCAACCTGGAAACACAGAGAGTGATTGTGACATCAACGCTGTCCTCCGAGGAGCTTCTCGAAACTTTGCAGAAGACAGGCAAGCCAGTCAGCTTCATTGGCATGAAAGATTAACTACAAGGTCAGTTCACATATGTGACTGGATACATTGGGCAGGAATTCTGCTGGCAATCGCCACTTTCGCAATTGGCGATAAAAAATTACAATTTTCGAGAAAAAAAAAAGAAAAAGGATCTTCTTTTTTTTTTTGATTTTTTTTTGAAAATTGTAATTTTTTATCGCCAATTTTTTGAAGTGGCGATTTTTTTATTTTCCCCAGCGGAATCCCTGATTGGGCTTATGGGATTCGTGTAGCTCCTGATTAAATAGCACACTCTTGTAGCCTGATAACAATCTATATTGCTTTTAGAAGCATGACAGGTGTTTCATTGATGTAATGTGATCAGTGCAGATCCTAATCAGACTGTGCGGATGCACAAGCTAATCTGGATCTACTCTGGTTGCAAAACACATAAGCCTCATTTCTCCTATCACAGCCCCAGATTGTATCTCCTCAATCTGAGGGACCGCCCCAGATTGTATCTCCTCAATCTGAGGGGAAAAGTAGGTTATCACAATTGGAAAATCACCAGCAACATCCCTTAGAACTGCTTGCATTGAAAGTAAGCAATGTGATGACGAACCGATAAACTCCGCCAATTCAAATCCAATGATGCTGTGGAACTTGTTCTAAGGAAGCTACTCGTAGCTGATGTTTTATAAATACAGAATATGTAAATTATTCACACACTGATAAACGACAAACACAGCCATATTATGGTACCCATTTTATACTCGAGCAATCCAACATTATCTACAGGCAGAGCTCCAGATAGGGTGCGTATTGGCGTATTTTACACACTAATTTTAGCTGAATACGCATTGATTATCAAAAGTGGGAGTACAAAATACGCACAGCGATGTGAAAATACGCATTGATTTTCAAATTGAGTTGTGAAAATACTGTCATAAAGTTGAAATTTCACTTACGGTAGTTGAGCTGCAAAAATCAAACGGTGTTTGCTTTTTGCAGCTCAAATAAGTGAATGTTTAAATTTGTTATATTTCTTTATCATTTGTTCCCTATTTTGTAATGAAGAAAATCAATAATCCATTTGTAAAAGTAAAATACGCAATGATTTTGAAATCAGGGGGTATAGTACGCTTTAGACAAAAAGCTTATCTGGAGCTCCGTACAGGCAAGGGTTGGTGGTAATTGTTGGCAGATATTCTTAATTGAGTACTTGTGCAATCAAACCTCGGTAAACTGGACACCTAGAAGACAAGACCTCAATGTTTTTAACTCCTTAATTGTCGCGCCTGCTTGCGGACAGCGCGATATAGTCGGCACATTGGCGTAAGTACGTGCATCCGGGTTAAAGGTTTTGGTTAACGTTTTTCGGTATACTATCAAAGCCTCGGCGGGCATGATATGCCGGCTGCGGCCATTTGGTCTGCCACACAGGTTGAAATAACGGACCGAGGTCTATAAATGCATTAAATATGCCTAAAAGCATCAATAAATGAGAAAAAATAAGCTAAAACTATTATTTTTACTCCCTCTATATACATATATTATCATTTATTGATGCTTTAACGCATATTTAATGTAGTTATAGACCTCGGTCCGTTATTTCAACCTGTGGTCTGCCAGTATAATGTCTGTTCATGACTGCAAGTCACTCAGCCATGTCTTCGTATTGCAGATTTACAGCGGGACCTTTCTAAACCAACCTACCAGGGTGTCTGGTTTAGAGAGATTCCACTGCAGGGCTCCAGATATGGAATTAGTAATTGAGTATTTTCACTCCATCATTTCTAAAGCAATTGGGTATTTCAAAATTTTAATTGGGTAAAATAAAATCACACTACTGTTTACACATCATCAGACAGCAATTATTGAATAGTTTGCTTCGAAATGAAAGCGTGTCTTGGTATTTCATTAGAATTGTCTCCTTGGAGACAATTCTAATGAAATACCAAGATGTGTTTTCGTGGAAAATAAGAAAAATATGCTATATTTGTGGTTGGTTTATTGTTTTCTGCAACATGATAAAGGTACCACAAAATTGTTATTGCTTTTTGATACTCGCCGCTACTTCTGATTTCAATTGGATTTTTGGCAATTTTAATTGGGTATTTAAGCTTATCTGGAGCTCTGCCGCTGTATTTGGAAATTCCAAATCTGATATTATGTCTATTTCAGGACTGTGACAGCAGCCAACATCGATCATCAATTCACTCAACATAATCAGACAATGCTTATATGTGGCTGTGACTGGAGAAAATAGCACTGGTCCGAGGACCTAGACCCGCAAATTTTAATGTCGGACCTTTGTATTTTACAAGCAATCATCCTTAGTGGCGATGCTAAATCCGTTCTGATTATCGTCTTATAAGATAATTTTTGGTGACATATTCAAGTATTTACACATGGTGTGACGAGTCATTTAGTACGAAACAGACACATATTTCTTCAGTTTTTCTTACGAATATCCTCTCGGACCTTTCACTTTTTTCCTTGTTAGGTCCCGGACAATTAATAATATAATCTTCAAAAATACTTAATCAATAGGATTAATAAAAATGGAGAAAAACATGTAATTGATATATAAATTACAGGCACTTTATGGTATGAATAGCCTCTGGAAATCATGCCAAATTTTACTCCCCTGTTAAATGTCTACAAGGTACGACACTCGCTATCTTACCAACAAACTGATTGGTCCCCGGCCTTCGTGCGTGTTGCAAGTACTGAATTAGCGAGCCGGGCCCAAGGTACACTATTACCATTTCCGTTGGTTGAAAAGATGGCGAATGTCGTACCTTGTAGATACTTAATATCGGAGTAACATTGGTATGATTTAAAAAGGCTATTGTCGTTCATACCATACAGTGCCTGTTATCTAAATTTGACAAAAACAAATTAATCAAAATTATAGAACTTAATATCATGGCTTTTTGTTTGAAATTATTTAATTGTCAGTGATATTTGAAAATTCCGTAGGATATATAATTTTGATAATAGTACATGTATTGGAAAAGAAAATCGCTATTTCTTTTGATAGCAGTTTTTATCTGGTGAGGTTCAGAATCATGTTCATACTATCACATACTATCACATACTATCACATCTGTTAAACTTTATAAATTATTGGATTTACATTTATTGAACATAGGCTGCATGCAGCCTATGTTCAATAAATGTAAATCCATAAATATAAACTGGCATCAGCATGGCTGTATTAGTCTGTTTTATATACATGAATGCTTATAATGGTGTACTCAATTAGAATAGTTTTTGGTGTCCATCATTACACAAATTACATTCGATGATGTCATGTGATGATCAACCAATGAAACGAGTGACTGTGATAATTTGCGTCAACATCAATCTCTGGTGCAGCAAGATGTTATCAGGCTCCAGATAAGGAATTAGAAATTGAGTATTGTCACTCCATCATTTCTGAAGCAATTGGGTATTTCAAAATTTTAATTGGGTAAAGTAAAATGTTTGCACATCAACAGACAGCACTTTTTGAATAGTTTGCTTCGAAATGAAAACATGTCTTGGCATTTCATCAGAATTGTCTCCTTGGAGACAATTCTAATGAAATACTAAGATATATTTTCATAGATAATAATAAAAATATGCTTTATTTGTGGTCTGTTTATTGATTTCTGGAGCATGATAAAGGTACCACAATTTTTTTTATAGCATTTTGATACTCACTACTTCTGATTTCAATTGGGTTTTTGGCAATTTTAATTAGGTATTTAAGCAAATACGCAGCTTATCTGGAGCTCTGTGTTATCACAGGTGGAAGTCTCAAACAAAATGTATACGGTATTAAACGTAATGTATAGTACGAGAGAAACCAGGTGCCCGTTTCACTAAACTTTGTACAACTAAAATGTTTGTATGTGCAAAAGATAAATTTTCAGGAAAGCTGGCATTAGAAACTGAATTTAAGAAATAAATGTGGATGTAATTAGATTTAATGGCCCTTATATGTGGGTACCACATGACAGCATTAGAGAATCACATTAATGTGTTAAGTGAAATAATTCTAAAAATCATTTTTATCGTACAAAATTTAGTGAAACATGCCCCAGGTGGGTGGGGTAAATGGGCATTTTTTTTGTGTTGCAGGTCCGAGTCTTGCACCTGTGGATGTTCTTGGTTGGCATGTACTAGTATTTGGTCAATATGCATTTATGACCTGATAACTTATGTATGTACTCGTATTGTTGCTTTCATATCTTGTGTCTTAAGTAGTTCAGTAGTATTGTAGCAAACAGTGCAGATCCAGATGAGCCGGCTAGTAATTTTCATATTTTTAGAGCAAAAACACCCCCTTTTCATAAATGGACGAGTCTGAAAAGCATGTTGTGATGATTGGATTGGTTTCAAAATTAACATACCAAAACCCATTCCAGTTACTTAGGGGGGAAAGGGTTAAGCATGAATTTCAGGACAGTTATTGCAACGTTTATTACAGAACTTTTACAATATGCAACAGTATTTATTCCACAGAATGAAAATTGAAAACCAGATATAATTGTGTTATAATTTTATAAAAGCAGATTGCTATGAATTCTTTTGCTACTTCAATGGATTGTTGAATATGTTACTTTCGTATAATGTGTCATTTATGAAAACATATCTCGGCCACATACTGACACAAATTAGGAGCTTTTAGACCAGTGTAGTCTACCATGTGACACATCAATTACACATGTGCACAGTTTCTATCATGGTATGTGACCGGCCTTGAGAAAAAAGGGTTTATTGAGTTTATGACCAGTGTAGCTCCTGATAATCAATCACATTTCTGCAGCCTGTTTCACCAACATTGCAAAGTATACTTTTCTAGCAAAGTATACTTTGAGGGAGAAATTTTCAATTTTAGGATAAATTTATTATTTTTTATTATACTGAATTTATTACATTATCACAGCCATTTTGGCTGTGGTAATGTAATAAATTCAGTGTAATAAGTCTGCATACTTTTAATCATCAAATACATGCAGTCGTTTGTTCTACATAACATGCAATGTTGGTGAAATCGGCTACTGGAACACAGTACGGATATAAAGTTTTCATTGGCATCAAGCGGAAGTGTTTTAACTTGATATGTGCAGTAGGATCTGAATCTATGCTGGTTTCAAGGGCAATACACTCATTTTCACATGGCGAGTTATGTTTACAGATCTAATGCTTCATATATACCTACTATATATACCTCGTTTAGGATAAAAAAAACGAAAAGTTTTGGAAATTGACTCCCCATGTTAAATTCCCATAGGAAAATCTTTTTTTCGCAATAAAATCAATATTTGATGGAATTTCATCAAATAATTTTTTGGGGAGGGTGACATTTTTGTTATTGATGAAAAATTACTTACTTTTAAATATTTTTTAGATTTAATGTGTTTAATGGCCAAATGTTCGTCGGCAGCAAAACAGACAGTAATACATTCAATGTAGGCGCTAACCAGTAGCCGATTTCATCAAAATTGCAAAGTATGCTTTTCTAGCAAAGTATACTTTGAGGGAGTAATCATTTATTTTTCCTGAAATTAATTATTTAATATAGAACTAACAACTGCATGTATTTGATGATTAAAAGTATGCAGAATTATTATAATGAATTTATTACATTATACAGCCAAAATGGCTGTGACAATGTAACAAATTCAGTATAATAAAAATTAATAAATTTATCCTAAAATTTAAAATTTCTCCCTCAAAGTATACTTTGCTAGATAAGTATACTTTGCAATGTTGGTGAAATAGGCTACAGACTGTGTGGATATGCAGTTTGATCTGGGACTATATACTAAAAAATGGACAAATTTTGATGATATATGTATATAGCGCACCAAGATTATATGCAGTTTGATCTGGGACTATATACTAACAAATGGACAAATTTTGATGATAAATGTATATAGCGCACCAAGATTATGGGTGCTCTAAAAGTTCTTTACAATAACTTGTAACTCCCACAAAGGAGCGAGTACCGTTTTCAACCTTATTTTTTCTTTTATTGACATTGACAGTAATCTATACCTCTTTAAAACAACATAATTGTGAAATTAAAGCAAACTGTACAATCGAGGTCAACATGTTCACATTTGGTGCACTATATTTCATAACAATCGGTCATTCTGTTGGAAAGGTATTAGAGGAAATCTCCTGTAAAAAATAATTAGCTAAAAACATGGCTTCACCATGTGATCCCTCTCCCTGACATTGTGTGCAAGACTACCAAAGTTCCTTTAACTTGTTTAAGCATCATTCATATGCCATTTAGTCATCATTTCATGTTTCACAATACAGTAGAAAATTTTCACTTACTACCGATAAATAACATTTTCATGTAGAATAAAATTGATGTGCCAAATTGTCCAATTAGGAATACCCAACTAGTCGAGAACTAACAAAATTAAGCTTATTGCCATTGTAACCAGTGTAGATCCAGACCAGCCTGCGCATCCGCGCAGTGTGCTCAGGGTCTTCACTGTTCAGCATTGGCCTTTCAGTCAGCAAGCCGTTATATATAAATCCAGTGACTAAACATATTTCTATCTTAGTGGCAAACTGGCCAGCATCTACACTGGAGTGAAATTGAATGAGCCTGGTTTTGTGAGATCATGTGGCCCATATCGACCATCCATGTGATTTTGTACCCAAGAGCATGTGCCATTTTTCATGAAAAGTATTTATGATTCTTTCCATGATGTCAAAAATCTGCATCATGCAGATTTTTCACATCATGGACATCATTTACGGAAAATATCATAGTTTCTGTAAATATTTTTTCTGAAAAATCGCACATCGTGTTGGGTACAACATCACATGGCTTGTCTCATATACATGTGTATATCTAGAAACAAAATTGCTACCGCGCTCCATACCTCTCGCGAGTGTAGCAATTTAACCCCATCTCTTTAACCCTTACAATGCTGAATTAATTTGTGTCGTCTGCTGAATATTTTTTATTTTTTCCATTTTTCTCATCAAAAACTTGGTTTGGCAGCACTTTAGAATCATTTCCAATGGAAATGATTCTAAAATGCTGCCAAACCATGTTTTTTTTACTGAGAGAAAAGACAAAATATGAATTATCAGCAGACGACTATTTTCGGTTCCCGCATTCTAAGGGTTAATGTAACACATGGAAGAGTGATTTTGCAACCGCTTATCCGGCGTGTTTGATATTTTAGCGATTCAGAACTTTCAAAACTGTATCAATAAATGATTAATAAAGTGTGTTAGACCCAGCTGATACCACAGGCTAACGTCACGGACCCAGACCCATGCCTCCATGTATTTATTACAATAATCAACAAAAGATGACCGTAATTAAAGTGGCACAAATGTCAATTATATCAATACAAAACATTTTCAAACAATAGTTTCTATTGTCTGAAATTGTTTGTATTGATAACATTGACATACTTATGCCATTTTAATATGGTTCCTGGGTCTGTTGCAGACCCAGGAACCATATTAAAATGGCATAAGTATGTTCTACATTAACACTGGTCAAAAAGGCGTTGTTTTGTTACTGTCAGCATGTCACATGCATTATCAGTATACATGTACATTGTAGTCTTTGTCTCTCTATAATGCATAATAGACTAGGTAGTGTATTAATTATAATAATTATCTAAACATGAATGTCACATGTTGCAGTATACCTTGTGGTTGATCCTCAATATGTTATAACCATGGACAAAGTGTGTCATTGTCATTATCCCCTCACCGATAGGTTTGAGGGGATATAGCGTCAGTCCATGTACGATTACGATATTCGTAATCATATTTTAGGGGAAGGGGCCAAGTGACTGGTGTGGTATGGTCCTGGCGCCAGGTCAGGTTATTCTAATTTCAGGGCTGAATATATTTGTTCTCGATGTAAATATTCCGTTCTGATTTTCCCCCCAATGCAGCAGGTTAAAATGGGATCGAACCCGTTTGCCTGGCCTTACATGACCGTAGCTGTTGATAGGCCGTCAAACACTAATAAACAAACAAAATAGTCCAGGTACGTATGTGCATGCGTACGTTAGTAACACCTTTCATTTTTCAATAACTCGTGAACCGCTTCACCGGTTTTGATATTTGGCCACTATGTGTGTCCAGGCATGGTGCTTTTTTTTTGCATATGACCCACATCCGACATGGTAAAGGACACTGAGAACTTGCGTTCACCTTGTTTGTTAGGCAAACATGTTATTTTCTTTATTATCCAGGCTGTTAGAGGGGACTAGCTTCGTTTAACGATGCCATTTCTTCCTTTCATCCAGTTTTGACCCGTGTGAAATGTACATTGTAGTGTGCTCACAGATATGTGGCACTGTCTGGAGAAATGGGGCTTATGGCGTCTGTGACCTGTAGCCTATTTCACCAACATTGCAAAGTATATTTTCCTAGCAAAGTATACTTTGAGGGAGAAATTTTAAATTTTAGGATAAATTTATTTATTTTTATTATACTGAATTTATTACATTATCACAGCCAATTTGGCTGTGATAATGTAATAAATTCAGTATAATAATTCTGTATAGTTTTAATCATCAAATATATGCAATTATTAGTTCTGTATGAAATAATGCATTTCGGGAAAATAAATGATTACTCCCTCAAAGTATACTTTGCTAGATAAGTATACAATGATTTGGTGCTACATTGTACATTTAATGTATCATTAAACATTGCTTCAAGACTGCTCTTGTTTTTGTGTCCATCCAGAATACACAATTATTTAGCGAACGTTTCTAGTGCAAGGTCAATTTTTCTTTTTGGAGGATGGGCATACCTTAACCATTTCAACCCTAAATAACTGGAATGGACTGGTATGTTAATTTTCCGACCAATTCAATCGTCGCAAAATGATTTTCAGTCTAGTCCATTTATAAGAAGGGGGTATTATTTTCTAAAAAAATATAAAAATTTACTTTCAAAAGTAGTGGGTGGCAGGTGGGAGCATTTGATGGGTAATTTAACATCGGGGTTCATCCTTACCGGAATCCCGACTGGAGACCTGGTTTGGCCCTCACATACGTCTTTGGCATTTTGTATGTGACAGTTGAATCTGGTTATACCCCTTATGTGAGTATTACGATAATCGTAATCCTATTTTAGGGGAAGGGGCCAAGTGACTTGGTATGGTATGGACCTGGCACCAGGTCAGGATATTCTAATTTCAGGGCTGAATATATTTGTTATCGATGTAAATATTCCGTTCTGATTTTGGGATTTTCCCCCCAATGCAGCAGGTTAAAATGGGATCGAACCCGTTTGCCCGGCCTTACATGACCTTAGCTGTTGATAGGCCGTTAAACACTAATAAACAAACAAAAACTTTCAAAAGTGCAGATGCTGAAGAGATGGCTGGTCGCTGGCTGATCTGCAAACACTGTCTGTAGTGTTTAAAGGGTTAATGATTCTTTTCTTTACAATGAAACTTACTGAAACTCACAGATGGTTTTATGGCCTAGAGGTTGAGCACTGGACTTAAGTACCGGAAGTGTGGTCAGCAGGTGGGAGTATGTGAAGAGTAAATTTAACAATGGGATTCATGCTTGCTCGGTGCATCGGAGGTAGCGTACGATTGGTTCTGCAAAGGTATGGGGCCCCATCCCAACTCACCCACTCAAAGTTTATGTTGTTACCACTCAGTTGAACCGTCTCGTTGACGGTTCAACTGAGTGGTAACAATATAAACTTATCATCGATAAGAATAATTACGTTCATTAACGTTTTTTTTGTGTTGTATAATATTTATATGAATTCTGAATATGTCAATAAATGTAATATTTTTGTCAAAGTTATTGGTCCGGCAGTCACATGACCTGCCAAACCTGTTCCGACGCCCCTGTTGCTGGAAATCTGGGACCCGTTTCACTAAACTTCTTCCGACTAAAATGTTCGCAAGTGCAAATTTGGAATCGTCTGTAAATTTCAATTGATGGATTTACATTTATTGAGCATAGGCTGCATATGCAGACAGGATAGGACAGGACAGGGTGTTTGTTTGTTTGTTGGGGTTTAACGGCCTATCAACAGCTAAGGCCAGTTAAAGCTGTGTCGATGGGTTTAGTACTAAATCCCATATATTACCTGCACAAGTACATGTTCAAGTACAAATTGGGGGTGGGGGGACGAGGACTCCCAAAATCTGAATATTTACAATAAAATAACTATATATACAGCCCTGAAATCAGAATAGACATACTGTAGCCAACATTGTTTTTCAGGGTACATAAAAATTATGTTCGACAGCATATGAAAATTGTCTCAAGGTGGTGAAAAATGTAAAATACAAAATAAACAGATAAGAAAGTTTAATTCAGCATGCGAGGCCAGGGTTATAAAGTTCATTTACAATGGCGGGAAGTGTTTATTTTGTTTGCTGGGGTTTAACGGCCTATCAACAGCTAAGGCCATTTAAGGCCAGGTCAATGGGTTTAGTACTAAATCCCATATATTACCTGTACAAATGGGGGGGGGGGAGATCCTGAACTGAACATTATTTACAATAAAAAATCTATATATTCAGGCTTGAAATCAGAATAATCCTGATCTGATGCTAGGTCCTCGCCACATGAGAATCACTTAGCCCCCTTTTATAATGGACAACTCCAGGTAACAAGAGCCAAAGATAAAAACGTACCCAACGGCCAAATTGTGATTCCTGTAAGGAGGAGCCCCTATCGTTAATATACGCCGTGGTTCCTCCGACCAACCACCCACAATGACGGGAAATGAACAAATGAGTATGAATACGTATTTCCTGTTCCTATAGTTTATTCACATGAGCATTTATCACAGCGATGTACATAGTATGCACACAAAAATAAATAGAATCTTCGTATAGTACACAATGCATTGATAAATGTTGAAAACAAAATGTCGGAACGAGAATATTGTTGTAAAGACTAAATTGCGTGACTGGTTTCATGCCATACACAGCAAAATGTGACACATATGAAAAAAATCATATGATGTTCATATGTAAAACATGAAATTCATGTGCCACACATTTTGTAGTGTATAGTACCCTGTTTACCCATGACATTCATGGACTATTCCAGGCTGATTTTTTAGACTGTTCCATTAATCAGAAATAGGTTATCTTACACGAGTGATGGTTTAATGTAGTATTTCTTAACCCTGTCACCCCTACATAACTGGATCGGATTTTGATATGTTAATTTCCTGACCAAATGATTTTCAGATGATCGGTAGTTCATTTATGAAAAGGGTGTTTTTGTTCTAAATAACATGAAAATTACTTGCCAAAAGTGAAGATCCTGGTGAGACGGCTCGTCATGAGCTGGCTCATCTGGATCTACACTGTTTGCAAATGCTGCTATAGTTGAAATGGTTAACCCTTACTACGCTGAATTAAATGCTGTCGTCTGCTGGAAATGTTTTATTTTCAATATTTCTCGACAAAAACCTGGTTTTGACAGCACATGAGAATCGTCTCCACTGGAGACGATTCTCATGTGCTTTCAAAACCAGTTTTTTGTTAAGAATTAAGGCAAAAATGAAAACCAGCAGACGGCAATTTCCATCAACAGCATAGGAAGGGTTAAGGTTGGATTCATTGTTAAAGGTACATGCCCACTCAGTAGGCACAAAATGTTATTTATAGGAATTAAATAAGTGAATAATTGTGTCACTATTCCACCAGTTCTAAAAATTACGAGTGCCCGCTATACAGATATAATATTTTAGTAAAGTTAATTTTACTGATAGTGACGTGCGGTGGTATCAGGCTATTTTCATATGCAAATGAGGCATGATATTTTTTAAATAGTTATAGTAATTAGCATCACCTAAAAAAATATTATTTTCAACAGATTATACTGTATGATCATTGCACATCAAAAAATAAATACAGAGAATAAATAGTAATGTCTTTTAACATTTTAAGGAAACACGGTTATCGCCCCTGATATCAGTGTGGAAATTTACATCTTATATAAAATGTATAATAATGTCAATCAATATGTGGGGTAATGGTGAATTAATGTTTATTTTGCCAGAAAATGTCGCAGATGATATCTCTGATATAAAGAACATTTTGTGTCTACTGAGTGGGCATTTACTTTTAAGACATACATACCCTCCCAACATCCAGTTCTTATCAAGATGGTTCAAATGAGTGGTAATAAAATAAACATTTGTGAATAATTGAAGATAACATTTACATTGTCATCGATACACACAGACGGTTAGAATATGGCATGAAACGGTGTAACAACATCACAACCATATAAAAAGATTGTACGACACATACATATTATAAAATGTAAACGGGGTGGTAATATGTGATACATGTGGCGTGGCATGGTTATGAATGGTGCCTAACCAGTTAGAACTACAGGTCGTACACAACTTCCATTTCCATTGTATAGCTCCTGGAGAGTGACTGCCATTTGTTGTGGTTTAACCCTTAGAATACAGGAAACAAAAATTGTCGTCTGCTGTTGTTTTAAATTTCGCCTTTTTTCTCTCAATAAAAGCATGGTTTAACAGCACTTTAGAATCATGTGTTAGAATCATGGAAATGATTCTAAAGTGCTGCCAAAGCACGTTTTTGATGAGAAAAACGGAAATTAGAAAATAAACAGCAGACAACAAAATTTAATTCAGCAGTAATTCCAGCACAAAAATATTTACACAATTCCCTAACCTTTGATTGGCCCGTAGCAAGTCTCTGTCCAAAATTTATATCCCAGTAAACTCCCATGCCGAACTACTTTCCGTAAGCGTGAGGCGCAGTTAAAATAATTCTTAAGAAAACGGAAAATAAAGACATTTTCTTGATGAATTTATTTCAAATGCTGGAATTATAAGGAATGAATGGCCTTTTTGTGGAATTTATCGGGGATATAAACTTGGAAAAGTCGCGGGAATACTGGACGAGGCCTTCCGGCCTTCGTCCAGTATTCCCGCGACTTTTCCAAGTTTATACCCCGAAAAATTCCACAAAAAGGCCATTCATTCCTATATTGTCAGGGTTAAGCCTGACATGGAAGGTCATTTAACACCGGACCAACAGGTTCGATCCTGCATTTAACATGTTGCATTGTAGGGGGATCCCAAAATCAGGACAAAATATTTACATCAAAAGATTTATATATTCAGCCCAGAAATTAGTTTGTTTGTTTGTTGTGGTTTAACGGCCTAACAACAGCTAAGGTCATTTAAGGCCGGGTCAATGGGTTTAGTACTAAATCACATATAGTACCTGTACATTTGGGGGGGGGGGAATATTTACAATAACAAAACTATATATTCAGCACTGAAATCAGAATGATCCTGATCTGATGCCAGGTCCTCGCCACACCAGACTCACTTGCCCCGTCCCAAAGGCAGTAGGATCAGTAATCATCATACTACTTTTATAATGGGCAATAACCTAATTCAACTCCCAGGTAACAAAAGAGCCAAAGATAAAAACGTACCCGAGGGCCAAACCAGGCAAATCGTGATTCCTACAAGCATGTATTAGTTAATTAACCCTGCATTACAATCTCTGTTTCAGTACCTATATAGAGAATAGAATGGGAAAAATTATCTGGCAAGGCTTAGGAAACGGGATGGGCGAGGCTCTGCTGAGCACATCCCGTTTCCGTGCCGCGCCAGATATTTTTTCCCATTCACGGCACTAACCTACTATTCTATTTATCCCATCAACACCTACACATAGCTTTAAAATGCAATAAAAATAACCCCAGCCACCACACATATTCATACGCAGTGATTAGGTTGTATTGACAGGATATCAAAAACGTTTCACGGCACATACGCACTGTGTTGACGGGATAAATGTTATTTCCACGTCGTTAGAAGTCATCTCAGTCGTCAAAATATCCATATTTCCATCACAATAATCCACAAACAACTTCAAGAAATAACGTTGGGAACAAATATTACCATGAATACGATAAATAACTTCTTTGAAAAAAACAACAACAAAAAACAAGAAAGATTTTTGTAAACCTTACAAAACGGAAAGCTGAATTGCTGGAGCATAATAAAACATACAACATCTATGACAAATTCATAAAACATGATTTTCATTGCTCAATCAGTAGCCGATTTCATCAAAATTGCAAAGTATACTTATCTAGCAAAGTATACATTGAGGGAGTAATCATTTATTTTCCTCCGAAATGCATTATGTCATATAGAACTAACGACTGCGTATAGTTGATGATTAAAAGTATGCAGAATTATTATACTGAATTTATTACATTATCACAGCCAAAATGGCTGTGATAATGTAATAAATTCAGTATAATAAAAATTAATAAATATATCTTTAAATTGAAAATTTCTCCCTCAAAGTATACTTTGCTAGATATTAAGATTGCAGAATTATTATACTGAATTTATTACATTATCACAGCCAAAATGGCTGTGATAATGTAATAAATTCAGTATAATAAAAATTAATAAATTTATCTTTAAATTGAATATTTCTCCCTCAAAGTATACTTTGCTAGATATTAAGTATACTTTGCAATGTTGGTGAAATAGGCTACAGTTACGTTGTTACATGAAACAATGAAACATTATCAAGCAGTTTACGCAAGGCAAACATCAGCAAATTGTTTGTTTGTTTGGTGGGGTTTAACGGCCTATCAATAGCTAAGGTCATTTAAGGCCGGGTCAATGGGTTTAGTAATAAATCCCATATATTACCTGTACAAGTACATGTACTTGTTCAAGTACATGTACAAATCACAAAATCAGAACTGAATATTTACAATAAAAAAATCTATTCAGCCCTGAAATCAGAATAATCCTGATCTGATGCCAGGTCCTCGCCACACCAGAATCACTTGTGTTATTGTGTGGACAACATGTGCCCGCCCGCCCGTACAAGGTGAATACATAACACGTCCTGTTTTTTTCAAACGGGCATATATAATAAGAATTTCAATAAAAATTGGCAGCATTTGTGATATAAAATGCAGTTAACAACAAGAAAATGTATAAATAGAAAGCTGGGTGTTCACCAAGTGTGAGATACAAATACACATGTAGACAAGTGTCTGTCTGATAACGCCAGTTATCACAACTTCACACCTACAGCATAAGGCTCAGGGATTCCGCTGGGGAAAAATCCAAAAAATCGCCACTTCAAAAAAAATAAAACAATTGGCGATAAAAAATTACAATTTTGGAAAAAAAAATTATTTTTTTTATTTATTTTTGGATTTATTTTCGAAAATTGTAATTTTTTATCGCCAATTGTTTATTTTTATCGCCAATTGCGAAAGTGGCAATCGCCAGCGGAATCCTTGAGGCTGAAATCAACCCAAGATATAAAGTGCTTTATCAGGTGATACATATTCTCGAGAGCTGTACACAAAATCATGCAGTTTGATTGCCTGAGCACAGCTCAGTCTCGGCCAATTAAATGGCTAGATTTTGACATAATACAGCGTTATAATCACACAGGCCTGATGTCTGTTATCCATCTAATAAGAGCAACATAGTGTATGAAAGACTCACAGCAAGCATTCATATATAATAGGATCACAGCAAGAAGAATATCAAGTAAAACAGTTATAACAGACTCAAAATAGTGGAGACTGGGATTAAGGTGTGGTATACAACATGACAATGATTACGTCATCAAATATTATACAGTGAAATCATGGACACATATTGTGAATAAGTATTAGAAAACAAGCTCAACGTGAGCCTATGTGAATTCTTCTCCTTAAGTAAGACATCAGTAAATAGTAATGTGGCAGGAATACATACAGTGTATACATACGCAAGTTTGGTTAATTGTTGAATAAGAAAGAAAGAAGTTGAGATCCCAGGCATGTATCTCAAACCATTATACTGAATTTATTACATTATCACAGCCAAATTGGCTGTGATAATGTAATAAATTCAGTATGATAAAACTATTGGTGTTATCTTGTGTAGGTAGTTGTTGACCTTATATACACTTCAAGTACTATTACTGACTATGTGAAACCGATCAGTCGGAGTCGTCTGCCATCATGCAGTGAAGCGATTAGAGGCAATGATGAATTGTTGAACCCTTCGGAATACAAGACTGTTTTCATTATTGCTTAGGAAATTGCTACCATATATTAGATTAGTGAGAATGGGGGGACAAGGCAGCGATGATAAATATTGTTGTCTTTGATTGGTGTAAAGCGGACATGAGAGAATGTAGTGGTTTTCATCCTCGATTGACCCACAGGCGCATGTTTTCGGAATAAGTCGAAGTTCAGAGCACTACACCCTAGCCTAATAGAATCTGACCATGTCAGTCGCCAGCTGCTAATTGGGGTTTAACAGCCTATCAACAGCTAAGTTCAATGGGTTTAGTACTGAATCCCATACATTACCTGTACAAATTGGGGGAAAATCACAAAATCAGAACTGAATATTTACAATAAAAAAACTATTTATTCAGCCCTGAAATCTGAATAATCCTAATCTGATGCCAGGTCCTCGCCACACCAGAATCACCTGGCCCCCTCCCAAAAGCAGTAGGATCAGTAATAATCTTACTACTTTTATAATACTTTTATACAGTAACCCAATTCAACTCTCAGGTTACAAAACAGCCAAAGATAAAAATGTACCTGAGGGCCTAACCAAGCAAATCGTGATTCCTATAAGGAAGAACCCCTACCATTAATTTACGCCGTCGCATTCGCCCGACCAACCACCCACTACAGTGGTAGAGAGAGGCTCCACTTCAATATGGGTAAATGATCACCTAAGAAGTAGTATCACTCTAAACTGGATAGCAAAGGTGACAAGTTTAGTAAAGGTTCACATTAATTCAGACACATGTACACAAGCACTCTAAGACATAACAAGACGATCACCAGGGAGTGTCTTACCCACAAAGGTCACGGTCACCAAGGTGAAAGTCACTCGAATGACACTGGGTGGATAGCTATTGATGAAGTTCGGAAATGATCCGTCTAACGGACCAGGAGAAAATGTGACAGGGTTTAACGTCCCACCAACAGCTAAGGTCATATAAAGACGGGATCACAGTTTAAATTAAAGTCTCATCCGACAGACCAATGCGATGGAAATACTATGAAAGCATATTTTGATGCGCTAGGCGAGGTTTTAACCCACAATCTCCGGATGGAAATCAGAGGCCCGTTTCACTAAACTTCGTACAACTAAAATGTTCGTAAGTGCAAATCGTCTGTAAATTTCAATTGATGGATTTACATTTATTGAGCATAGGCTGCATATGCAGCCTATGCTCAATAAATGTAAATCCAATAATTGTTTACAAGAAAACATTGTTAATGTGACATTTACAGACCATCATAATTTTGCACTTACAAACATTTTAGTCGTAATAAGTTTAGTGAAACGACTCCCTGGTGCTCTAACCCCTTGGCCAAAACCCATCCCTAACAGACCAGGAGAGATTCAACATTTTGACGAATATCCAAAAGTGTTAGTGTCACCTCTATCAAAAGGCCCAGCCAGCTTCGACATATGAGAAACTAATCCCAAGTTCTGTCACATATAGAGAATACCAGGCTAGTGTATTTTGATATCAAGTTTATCAGGAAAGGCTATGAAAAGTGTAGGAATTCCGAGGCTTGCCGTTTCCGAGCTGAGCCTGATAAAACTCGATATAAAAAGACACTAGCATGGTATTCTATTTATCAGGTAACGTATTTGGCTGCATGATGCACTCTTATAATGTTGTTTTCGTTGAAAAGAATGCGGACTTGTTTCCATGAATTACCATTCGCGTGCTCCTGACCAACCACCCACTGAAAGTGAAGAAACTACTGATGGTATTTGCAGAGCTCCAGATAAGCTTTGTGTCTAACGCTTACTATACGCCCTCATTTCAAAATCATTGCATATTTTACTTTTACAAATGGATTATTGATTTTCTTCATTACTAAATAGAGAACAGAAATATAACAAATTTGAACATTCACTTATTTGAGCTGCAAAACTGTTTGCTTTTTGCAGGTCAACTAAGTGAATTTTCAACTTTATGACAGTATTTTCACAACTTAATTCGAAAATCAATGCGTATTTTCACATAATCATTGCTGTGCGTATTTTGTACTCCCACTTTTGATATTCAGCTACAAGAATTGTGTAAAATACGCCAATACGCACCTTATCTGGAGCTCTGTATTTGGTAAAGATACAACTGTATCAGGATAAACTAGAAAACATACATTCAAATTGTTGACAGCAATGTTGCAGGAATTGTGACCGCTATGTCTCACTTTCCACAAAAGTAGGTGAGACAAAAATAGTTTACACAGATTAACTGTGGAATTCACGAGAGGTATTTTTTGTATAAGCTAGATAATGTATTGGAGTTGAATATGATTAGTTCACAGCGCACGGGGGAACTTTATGGTGCCGGAAATCGTCGAGCCGTAGGAAACAGTTTAATACCCGAAAATCAGCCCGATAGTAAGCTCGGGCAGAAATCACAGGATTTCGCCGCATCCATGCAATATTGTTACATGGTTTCCGTTGTTTGCACATATGTGCAAACAAATAGCGCGTGCTGTTTGCACATGGCTTTAGGCAATGCTCATTCCAGGGCCACGCGTAATGGAATTGCCTTCATGACGTCACTACGCGGAAGTGCCTTTATGACGTCACTACTTCATGACGTTCATGACGCGGCCCCGGAATATGCATACCGAAAATTATCTACGTGAATGGGACGATTTTTATAAAAGTACTGAAAATACTGAATATAATGCTCAAATTACATCAGTTTTTTGTTGGAAATGTAACAATAACGTTTGATCATGTCATGTCCTCGGGAACTGTTTGAACCCGCGGCCTGCGGCCTTGGGGTTCAAACAGTTCCCTCGAGCCACAGCAAACATTTGCACACGGCTGGACATGAGCAAACCTTATAATAACAATACCGGTAATTTACAAATACGAAAGCTGAATGCCATTAAGTAAACATCACTATAACACAGGTTGAAGTAATGGACCGAGGTCTATAAATACATTAAATATGCCTAAAAGCATCAATAAATGAAGAAAAAAATAAGCTAAACAATTTTTTACTCCCTCGGTCCGTTACTTCAACCTATGCACTATAACTAGCACATCAAATCAAAACACTTGCACCATCAACAAAAGCCGAAACAACAAGGAATCAGAAGCACTGATGGGTGTACCCCTTAAAACTCTACTCAAGGTCAAATGATATTCCAAGTCATTTGACCTTGACCTTGAGTACAGGGGCTGTGTTAGTTGGCTACAGAATGAAAATATGGATGACGACTAATAAGCATATGAAGTTTCATGCCAATCCGACTTACATTTACAGAGATAGTGGGCACCCGAAAACTTTAACGCAAATTAGACAAAAACTTAACCTTGACCTTGGGCACAGTAACAGGAGACATGTAAAGTAAATAAATTAAGCTAGTACTTCATAATTTGGTTCATCACTTTCTAATTATTTCCATTATTATACCCCCCGCAACCTTGACCTTGGGATCAGCGGGGGTTGGACGGTCGTGGATTTGGCACAGCATGGTAGTAGAGCCTTACGTGATTGGGCCACATAATGTAAATACGGATGACGAATGAACATAATTATGCAGTTTCAAGCCAATTTGACTTGCGGTTTCAGAGGCAGTAGGTACCCAAAAACATTAATGCAACTCTTGGACAGACAGACAAGCAAACGGACGAACAGACAGGTTGGCGACTATATATACCCCAATAATGTTCTTGGGGTACATAAAAATCATACATAAATAATATGGGCACCCAGCTGAGACATTATGATATGGGAGATTAAGAGTACCCATCATATGCACTGTTGTGGGACACGGATATTCTACACGTCCGAGTGTCAGAATATGTCGTCAGAAATTGAGGCTTTGCCTGAGTTTCTGACGACATATTCTGATCACGAGGGTGGAATATCCTTGTCCCACAACAGTGCATATTATGGATACCTTTTCTCGCCCGTATATTGAACATATTTGCAAATCTCAAAAGATTTATCTGTCAGACGAGAATAAGACTCAACTTTTTATTCGCTGAATTTTGGCACCTAACTGAGAAATTACGATATATAAGATCAGCATAGCACTAGATCAGCCAGCTAGATCAGCCAGCTAGATCAGCCAAGTTTTATCTGCTGGTGTTTCATATTTTGTATTCTTTCTCAATAAAAACATGGTTTGACAGCACTTCAGAGTCATTTCCATTGGAAATGATTCTCAAGTGCTGTCAAATCAAATTTTTCATGAGAAAAATGGATAATAAAACCTGAGCAGCAGACGATAAATTCTAATTCAGCAATGTAAGGGTTAAAAGGGAATGTGAGTGATATGAAAACAAGTATATATAACATGTACACTGGTTATATACATTCCACAATATATATAAATACTCCACATAATTATTGCACACAATAATACTATAAACTATAGTCTGTTTCACGAAACCTGCCCAAATTTTACGGCTAAAAAAACAATGCAAAAACAATATTTTTTTCGATATTAAATTAAAGCAAAATTTAAGAATGAGCCTTCTTTTTATTTCATGAAATTTGGTCAAATATTGGTTTTATTACGAAAAATTGATTTCTCTATGGGAATTTAACATGGGGAAAAAGAGGTAGAGGACTTGTGGGAGGAGTCAAAAAACATTTTTTTTTGGAAATTGACTCCGAAACCTAGCTAGATAGCTTGGAAATGATCTAACTAAGAAAACAAAAGATAAATTTTAAAAATCGGTCCAGTATTTCTGAAATTCTAAAAAATTCACTCCGTGAAGATGTCTATGGGGATTTAACATGGGGAAATTTTGTTTTTGCAATAAAATCAATATTTGACCAAATTTCACGAAATAAAAAGAAGGCTCATTCTTAAATTTTCCTTTAATTTAATATTATCGAAAAAAATATGGTTTTTGAATTGTCTATATGGCCGTAAAATTTGGGCAGCTTTCGTGAAACAGACTATAGATTTGTCAGTAAGCGAGGCATGGTAGTAGAGCCTTACAGGAATGCATGTGTGAAATATTAAGCATTTTAGATTAAGGAAATAGAAGTTATAACATATTTCTCTGATGTTAAGTTTAGTGACAGACGCACGCACAGACGGACAACCTGACTCCAGTATACCCTCCACAACTTCACATTAGCAATGTTTTCTTGTATTAAAACAAGTATTGGATTTTACATTTATTGAGCATAGGCTGCGTATGTAAATCCGTAAATTTCCAGACGATCCTAAATTTGCACTTACGGACATTTTAGTCATACAAAGTTTAGCGAAACTGCCCCCAGGTCTGTAGTGCTGAAAGGGTTAATATCTATATAGTAATTTGTGATTGGACATATGGGTCTGATGATTCCAGCTCCACATCTACTGGTACAGTCTTGCTAAGGATCGACACATTTGTTAGAACCGTAAGCACATGTCACTGATTGAATGGCCAACAGTGTAAACCCTGATCTACGCTGGTCACAAAGAGCATAATCTCAATTTCTCCGGTCACGTGCGGCTATGACTGGCAAAATGGAGAATTTGAGGCCGCTCTAGTTTTTTTAACTGCAACATACACAAGGTGTGGGATCACGTGGTTTCTGAACGGCATGACGTCACGTTTTTTACATGCGTTTGCAATAGATTTCCTTGCTAATGGAATGACATATTTTTATTGTATAGGCAGCTTTAATCTCATAATTATGTAGTTTTGACGAAGAATCAGTTACCGTAAATGTAAATAAAAACTAGAGCATGTGAATGAAAGAAATAAACTCGATTCTTTGTGAAATTTATAACTTATTGTAAAGAACTTTCAGAGCACCCATAAAAAACACATATGCCATCGTATTTGGTGCGCTACATGTCATTAAAATCCGTTCGTTTGTTAGGAAGATTTTAATGAAAATCTACTGTAAAAATGATGTCACAGATTACGTCACGTCGGAAAATCGGGTTTGGAAACCACGTGATCAAACACCTTGATACACCTGCAGCAGAATAACAATCTGTACTGTTTGTTCCAAGTATTATGAGTGAATGGCTGACTGAACGGTGATCAGTGTAGATCCTGATCAAGCTGATCCGAGTCTACTCTGATTGGAAAGGGCATAAGCCCCATTTCTCCGGTCACATATAATAGAATAGGATGCATCATGGCAGAAAAGGACAGGTGTAATTCTTTAGACAGCTATAATACAATACACCTGTGGCCTCAATAGTTGGTATAGTTCGTGATAGATCAGTAGCCAAAATTGCAAAGCATACTTATCTAGCAAAGTATACTTTGAGGAGTAATCATTTATTTTTCACAAAATGCATTATTTCATATAGAACTAACGACTGCATATATTTGTTGATTAAAAGTATGCAGAATTATTATACTGAATTTATTACATTATCACAGCCAAAATGGCTGTGATAATGTAATAAATTCAGTATAATAAAAATTAATACATTTATCCTTAAATTGAAATACTTTGCTAGATAAGTATACTTTGCAATGTTGGTGAAATCGGCTACTGGTATACATAGTATAGAGAGGTTCCACTGTAATTCAGGCATATGAATACTCAAAGATATGATTTGTATGTTTTGCAATCATGAACATGTATTATTATCCGAGACATTCGGCAGTGAAAACTACCAAAATTAAACAGACAGAGGTTTCCGGGTTTCTAGTTTAAAGAGGGTCCACCACAGTTAGTAATTTTCTGTGTAGACCTATCCAACGAATACTGTGGCGATAAAAACAATCTACATTCCAGAGATTCCGCTGGCGATCGCCGCTTTCGCAATTGGCGATAAAAATAAACAATTGGTGATAAAAAATTACAAATTTCGAAAAAAAAAGAAAAACAAAATATTTTTTTATTATTTTTTCTGAAGTGGCGATTTTTTTATTTTCCCCATCGGAATCCCTGACATTCTGCATGTGACAAACACATTTAACATTCAGGCTAAAATTTGCCAAACTCAAAGCAACCCATGGCATCTCACATGACCATTGGACATGACCATAAAATCATTGCAATTTGATTGGCTGAGCCTGAGACCTCAGGCTCAGCCAATGAAACTGCTTGATTTCGAGCACGAGACCCAAACACACGCTCAAACGCTGTAAAATCACATGCTCTGATCTGCATCCGTGACAACAAACTGTATTCCTGTATCCTCTGTACTGTCCATGAAACTTCCACAATCGTCCGTAACATTTTCCATCGTCGCCACTGTTCGCCCCGGACCCTCCATAACCCCGTCCTCCCCGACACCAACCGTGTCCCCCCGACCCTCCATGACCCCCACTGTGTCCCCCGCGGCCATTTCAAGGATCCTCCTCTGGGCCTCCTCACTGTCTAGGCAGTGCTGGAGGCCGGCACAGTAGTGGACCATCATCATCATCAACGCCTCCATCTTCTCCTCACACCTATCGAGCTGGCTGGTCAGTCTGCGTGCCTGGGTGGGGTCTGTGGAGCGGGATAGGCCCTTCATGATGTCTTGCTTGTGCTCGGTCTCCTTGTCTATGGCCAGCTGTAGCTTGGACACCTGTAGCCGATTTCACCAAAATTGCAAAGTATGCTTAATATCTTGCTAAGTACACTTTGAGGGAGAAATTTTCAATTTAAGGATAAATTTATTATTTTTTATTTAATGACTTAAAATATATTCTGACCAAATTATTATACTGAATTTATTACATTGTCACAGCCAAAATGGCTGTGATAATGTAATAAATTCAGTATAATAATTCTGCATACTTTTAATCATCAAATATATGCAGTCGTTATTTCTATATGACGAGTATGCTTAGCAATTTTGGAGAAATTGGCTACTGGACTACACAATGAATCATGGTGCTGACGACATTTGGTTAAAAACAGAATACATGTTAGTGTATGTTGATATCAAGATTATCAGGCTCGGCTCGGAAACGGTCGGAATTCCTCGGTGAGCCTCGGAATTCCCACACGTTTCCAAGCCGAGCCTGATAAACTTGATATCAAAAGACACTAACTAGTCTGGTATTCTATTTAGCAGGTACTGTGTTTGGCTACATAATATTAAGCAATTAAGACGTTGTGTTCATTGAAAAGATCCCGGACTTGTTTCCACGAGGTGATTCCATTGAGGTAATTTGGTAACATCATGTGACACCGTTCGACCAATGAAACGTTAGTCTTCAATTTCTTGTAACCCGGATATTCGTGACAGTATGTTATCAGTCAGTATATATTCGGCCAATACAAATATCATTACCTAATGACTCATGTATTATCATTGAGTATAGTGAATTGTGTGTTATAAGCAATAGAAAAAAATATGTGACTAAGTACTGTTTAATAAATTGTGTTCTATAAAAGGGGAGAAATTTTAAATTAGCTTACGTGATATCATAAAACAAAGAGTATATATGGGCCGCGCCATACGAAAACCAGGCTTAATGACAACTTAATGAAAAGCGGTAAACGACGTCGGAAAATGACGATTCAAATTGTCTAACGTGAACAGAAAACGGAAAATGATAACTTACTGAAACTTTCACTAATATGAGACGCGATGCCGCAGCACACATATTATGACGTCATGACGTGACATCACGCACTTGTGACGTCACTGAACGTGAATCCATGTTTGACGTTATGGCCATGGTGTCGTGACAAAATATTATAGCAAGGATACTTGCATGAGTTCCTCGCAGCATCAATGACTTACAAATGATTGAGGCGCTGTACATTGTCGCCTAACTGTCGTTCTTTGATATTGTCACTCTTTTTCGTCGGTTGTCCTCATGAATTCAAAATGGTGAACGCATAATTTAACTGGCTATATATCAGCGAAGTCTTCACTTACACTGCACGTTGATTCCTAAATAACCTTAAATATGAACCTAGTGTATGCCAACGATATTACCATCTATTATCTTGGTAAATTGAGACTTTTGAACAATTATAGCCAGTACTTAGCAAATGATATGCCATTTAATGCCACTCATTTTATCATAAGCGGAGGTAGACACGCAGCTATATAATGACAGATATATCGGGGGTTTGTATTGAATTTGGCAAAACAAATGCATAAAAATCTCTCTAATAGATTCAGAATCAGTGATTTCAATGCAGCTTCTTGATTGTTTGCATAATGCACAAAACACACAGTGAGGTTGGTGGAGTTGTCGAAGTCTTGAAATTAATTGGAAATTTGATGGTCATAAACTTGCTTTTCGCACGATTTGTAGTATCAAATCATCAGCTTATCACTTGACTGCATAATAATGTATATCAGGCGATGGTAATGCGATCCTCAAGAAAGACACACGGCGACAATTATAAGGTATCACGCTACCAAATCTGCCCGACGTCGTGTTTTGTCACAAAGTTAATGTAATAAGCGGCCTACTGCAGATGTACACGTGCAATGTCTACAAACAAATACTCCATATGCAGCACCCTATGCTATAATATTGGAATAGAAAAGAATTATCGTGAAAATTATGTGTGGGCACAATCATATTATCCGGATTGGGGATTCGGGGACAAGCGCCCCTTGGGAATATAGTTCATCCCTGAATGCCAATCGGTGTGTCTGAAATGTATTTCATATTGAAATGAAAAGAAAAAGAAATTGAAAGTTTTTACGTGATTTATATCACTTCTTTCTATTTATGTTGGTCTGTAGTAATTAAAATAACACCACTTTATCACGATATGAAAGTCATTCGTCACACATATCTAAAATGAGCTTCCAGCTGTGGCGGATTTATATGGGGGATGGGCATGCCATATGCATAACCTGCAACTGCAACATCCAATTATGTATTATATTTACGCGGTTTGGGTTATGGTCCCGCGGGATAATTTTAGAAGATTTTCAAGCACACTATGTACATAAAGTTTTATGTTCACTCGTGTGGATAATGTTGAAACTGACAACACATCACATTATTACCAGCCATTGATCATCGCGGATAGGTTGCTTGTAAGAGTTTTCGATTTCCAGTGTTGGTTGAATAACCAGTATTATTATGCTGCAACATCCATATGCCTTGGGTTAACTGAAAATTCACATCCATGATGATTGATAAATGCTTCATCGATTTCATATGCACAACTCATCATTAATATATCATGGGCAATGTTATCGTTACCAACACAACGTCATCACGCGATATGGGGCTCGACGTCAAAATGACGTTATGTTAATGTTATGCCCCATATTGTTCAATGGAAGAAGAACATGCCGATGCTTTCATTCGTGCTCACACAATGGGTTATTATTTTTCAAAATAAACGGTATAACATCTTTTTTTTTTATACTAAATGCACTTCCGACAGATAAGTCAGGCAATGCAATTCACCTTTTTTCAAACATACAACCTGAAATATCAGCAGTAACATTATTGACAGCTGACGTGTACGGTATGTCTCCTCATATTGAAATCTTTTTAATCACACAATGAGTTCAACCGATGAAGCATTTCACGAAAAGTGGTCAGTCGACCAAGACTTTTACTTTGGGTCACAACGTCTGACGATGTCACTTGTGTACATCCATGTCTGGCCTAGCCTTTCGCGCCTTCATATCCATTGTTCTATCCGATTGTATCGTTCGTATATTGTCATCACGATGATGGACTTTCTCTCATCATCAATATCTCGTGTTTTGTGTTAAAATACAAACTTTAATATAATCTCTTGGTTTTTCCGGCATATTCTCTTACACAGAGCTGGCAATCGTTAAACTACGTCATTTCCGGTCATGATGTCAGATTTTTAAAATATTTTGTCGCATATGAAATGTTAAATAATGTCGCTATTATTCCCCAAAATTATTTCAGACAGCAGCAAACAACAGGGAAACGCCAACATTTCTCACTCTGCCTTATTTTAAAATTATTCATACGAAATTACATTACTTGGGCCGCAGTCTAAAACATGACGTTACATTAGCAACTGCAACACGAGCTATGAATATTATTTTCATACTTTGTCTTGGCCTAATGGGAGACACTTGGCCAGGCTACGAGGTATCCAAATTTGGTTGACATGCGATAAAAGATGACAAATCTATAGGACTTGTCCAGGTATTTTATCAACACCCCTTGTATACACCGTTGATAAAAAAAGTCGTACAACGTCATTGATCTCAAACGTCATATAAGTTATTACCACGCGTCATAAAAATACTTCTAAAATGAAAAATAATTGGGATACATTGATAATGTTTGCGGCATATGGCTGGCTTTTAAAAGATGTACAATTCAGAATACGCGAAAAAGTAAAAACTGAAAGTTTTGTCATTAAGCCCGGTTTTCGCACGGCGCGGCTCATATGTACATTGCAACATTGGCTGACTATCAACACATGTCTGTAATGTTTATTTATATGGCAATATTTGTGTATATACCTCTCAACACTGTCGATAACATCTTCTCCCTGATGTCTATCACACAAAAATACCTATCAAGACCACGTGGTCGGTTTTATTGCATATTTATCGATTTTTCAAAGGCATTTGATTCAATACAACACAATATATTATGGAATGCTCTGCAAAGAAAGTCGATTGATGGCAAAATTTTAACAGTCTTTCAATCAATGTACAACAAGTTAAAATCGTGTGTACATGTTGGAAATGAGTTATCGGACTTCTTTTTGTGTAATATCGGCACACGCCAGGGTTGTATATGTAGCCCGGTTATATTTTGTCTTTTTATAAATATTCTTGTTGCTTACTTACGAAGTACATTTGATTGAGGTATATTTGTGACAGAAGATATATGTGACCTACTTGCATTGATGTATGCTGATGATGTTTCTAGTTTTAGTGAAACCGCCATCCAATTACAGAGACAAATTGATTGTATTTCAAAATTTTGAGATGCAGTAAATATGAAAATTAACCTAAATAAAACTAAAATAATTGTTTTTAGAAATGGTGGTATTTTGCGTAACTATGAAAAATGGTATTATAGACACAACCCAATTGAAACTGTGTCATATTATAAATATTTAGGTATGTACATGACGCCAAAACTAGTATGGTCGAAAACACACGAATATGCATCTAAACAAGCACAAAAGTCAATAGCATGCATATTTCGATATCAGCGCTCATTTGGACAATTTCACCATGCTGATATTTTTAAATTATTCGATTCGATGGTGAAACCGATTCTTTGTTACGGTGCCGAATTATGGGGGTTTCAATGCATTGAACGTATTGAAAGGGTCCACATAGCTTTTTGTAAACAATATTGTGGATTACCCCAGCAGACGGCAAATGTATTTGCATACGGTGAATGTGGCTGTTTACCACTCTGTACTACATATATGCCACGATGCATCAAATATTGGTCGACTATTTTACGTATGGATCGTGACAGATATCCGCGTCAATGTTATATTATGCTCAAGCAATTGGACGATAGTGGCCGCAAAACTTGGGCTACTAGTATTACTCCTGTATTCGTTTGGATTCGGTTACATTTGACTTTCACAAGATGTAGGCGACCTAGATTATTTTCTCGATGTTTTTAAGCAGAGAATCTCGGACTGCTATACACAGAAATGGCATGATTTATTACAAACAACTAGTAAAGCAGATACATATAGTGGGTTGAAATCCGCACTAACACCTGAAACCTATTTATCTGTAGACTTATCGTTTCCGTATAAACAAGCGCTAGCTAAGTTCAGATGCTCAACTCATAATTTACTAATTGAAACTGGTCGTCATATTGGCATTGACAGGAATTTACGGCATTGTCCAATTTGTCGACAAAATAATATACATGTGGTTGAGACCGAATACCATTTCTTTGTAGAATGTAGCTCTTATGAACAACTACGCCTACAGTTTTTAAATTTTGAAACTATTAGAAACCATAATCATGATTCGTTTAATAGAATGATGGCGAGTTCACATATACCACATATTCACAACATTGCTAAGTTTATATTTCTAGCATTGGAGAAAAGACAATCCATTATACAAGTTGAGTAACGATGTGCACTAGTATACATGTGCTTGCTCGTATAATGCTTGTCTACATTGTTGAGTGATACATATGTATGTGTTGCGTTGTCACGGTCCTATGTGCATAGTAGTTATTACATGTGCTGCTCGTATATACTGTCTTACATTGTTAGACCATACATGTAATGTAAGACGGTGTATCACTCCTATGTCACTAGTACATGTGCTTGCTCGTATAATACTTGTCTACATTGTTAGATATACAGTGTGTAACTGTTAAGACGGTGTCACTCTATGTGCATAGTATACATGTGCCTTGCTCGTAATAACTTACTTGTTTCTACATGTAGACTACTGTTATGTAGAACGGTGTACATCCTCTAATGTGCACTAGTACATGTGCTTGCTATAATGCTTGTCTACATTGTTAGATACATGTAATGTAAGACGGTGTATCACTCTCTAAATGTGACTAGTATACAGTGCTTGCTCGTATAATACTTGTACATTGTAGACATACATAGTAAGACGGTGTATCACTCTCTATTGTGCACTAGTATACATGCTTGCTCGTATAATGCTTGTCTACATTGTTAGTTCAATACATGTACTGTAGACGTGTATCACTCCTAATGCACTATATAACATTTGCTTGCTCGTATCTTTCTACATTGTTAGACATACATGTACTGTAAGACGGTATCACTCTCTAATGTGCACTAGTATACATGTCTCTCTATGCTTCTACATTGTTAGACATACTGTAAGTAAGACGGTGTATCACTTCCTCTATGTCACTAGTAACTGTGCTGCTCGTATAATATGCTTGTCTACATTGTTAGACTACATGTATAAGACGGTATCACTCCTCTAATGTGCACTGTATACATCTTGTCGTATAATGCTTCTATTGTTAGGATACATGTAATGTAAGACTGTATCACTCCTCTATGTGCACTATACAGTGTTCTCGTATAATCTTGTCTACATTGTTAGACATATACTGTAAGACGGTATCACTCTCAATGCACTAGTATACATGTGCTTGCTCGTATAATGCTTGTCTATATTGTTTAGACATACATGCTTGTAAGACGGTGTATTACTCCTCTAATTGCACTAAAAGTACCATGTGCTTGCTCGTAAATGCTTTGTCTACATTGTTAGACATACATGTAATGTAAGACGTGGTATCACTTCCTCCTAATGTGCACTAGTTTACATGTGCTTGCTCGTATAATGCTTGTCCTACCGTTGTTAGACATACATGTAATGGTAAGCGGTGTAATCACTCTCTAATGTTCACAAGTATACATGTGGCTTGACGTATAATCTTTGTTCCTACATTGTTAGACCATACATGGAATTGAGACGGGTATCACTCCTCTAATGGTGCACTATAATACATGTGCTTTCTCGTAAATGCTTGTCTACATTGTTTAGACATACATGTAACTGTAAGACGGTGTTCACTCTCTAATTGTGCACATAAATAACATGTGCTTGCTCGTAAATGCTTGTCAACATTGTTAGACTACATTAACTGTAAGACGGGTTAATCACTTTCCTCTTAATGGTTCACCTATATAACATGTGCTTGCTCGTATAATGCTTGTCTACATTGTTTAGACATACATGTACTGTAAGAACGGTGTAACACTCTCTAATTGCACTAGTATACATGTCTTTGCCTCGTAATAATGCTTGGCTACCTTGTTAGACAATACATTCAACTGTAAGACGGTGTATCACTCCCCTCTAATGTCACTAAATAACATTGGCTTGCTCCGTATAATGCTGTCCTACATTGTTAACCATTACATTCTGTAAACGGTGTATCACTCTCTAATGTGCACTAGTATCCATGTGCTTTGCTCTATAATGCTTGTCCTCCATTGTTAGACATACATTAACTGTAAGACGGTGTATCACTCCTCATCCTGTGCACTAGTATACCATGTGCTTTCTCGATAATGGCTTATCACATTGTTTAGACCTACAGGTACTGTAAGACGGTGTATCACTCCCTAAATGTGCCTAGTATACATGTGCCTTTGCTCATAATGCTTTATCTACATTGTTAGACATACATGTAACTGTAAGGACGTGGATCACTCTCTAATTGCACTAGAAATACATGTGCTTCTCGTATAATGCTTGTCTACATTGTTAGACATAACATTGCACTGTAAACGGTGTTATCACTCCTCTAATTGCAACTAATATACATTGGTTGCTCTATAATGTTGTCTAACATTGTTTAACATACATGTACTGTAAACGGTGTACACTCTCTAAAGTGCAATAGTATACATTGGCTTGCTCGTATAATGCTTGTCAATTGTTAGACCTACTTGCACTGTAAGACGGTGGTATCACTCTCTAATGTCAACCTATATACCATGTGCTTGCTTCGTATAATGCCTTGTCTACATTGTTAGACATAATGTAACTGTAAACGGTGTATCATCTCTAAATTGTGCACTAAGTAAACATGGCTTTGCTCGTATGCTTGTCTACATTGTTAGACATAATGATGTAAGACGGTGTATCACTCCTTAATGTGCACTAGTATTACATGTGCTTGCACGTATTTAATGCTATCACCAATGTGTTAGACATACATATTGTACTGTAAGACGGTATCCACTCTCTAATGTGCCTAGTATTACAGGTGCTTGCTCGTATAATTGCTTGTCTACATTGTTAGACATACATGTACTGTAGACGGTGTATCACTCCCTAATGTGCACTAGTCTACATGTGCTGCTCGTATAAGCTTGTCTACATTGTTACATACATGTACTGTAAGACTGTATCTTTCTCTTATCGTGCACTAGTTATTACATGTGCTGGCTCGTAGTATGCTTGTCTACATTGTTAGACATCATGTAACTGTAAGACGGTGTATCAAAAAAAAAAACTCCTCTAATGTGCACTAGTATACATGTGCTTGCTCAAAAATGCTTGTCTACATTGTTAGACATGAATGTATTGTAAGACGGTGTATCACTCCTCTAATGTCATAGTATACAGTGCTTGCTCGTTTATGGCTTGTCACTTGTTAGACATACATGTAACTGTAAGAACGGAGGTATCACTCTCTAATGTGCACTAGTAATACATGTGCTTGCCTCGTATATATGTTCTTTACATTGTTAGACATACATGTATGTAAGAACGGTGTATCACTCCTCTAAAGTCACTAGTATACATGTGCTTTGCTCGTTTATGCTTGTCTTACATGTTTAGACATACATGTACTGTAGACGGGGTGTCACTCCTCTTATGTGCACTTGTATACATGTCTTGCTCGTATTTAGGCTTTGTCTACAATGTTAGAATACATACTGAAGACGGTGTATCACTCCTCTAATTCACTATTATCCATGTGGCTTGCAGTATAATGCTTGTCTAAATTGTTTTAGACATACATAATGTAAGACTGTATCCACCTCTCTAATGTGCACTAGTATATGTGCTTGGCTCGTTTATGCTTGTCTACATTGTTAACATACATTGTTTTACCTGTAAGACGGTGTATCTCCCTCTAATGTGCATAGTATACATGTGCTTGCTCGTTATTAATGCTTTTTCTACATTGTTGAAATACAGTATTGTAAGACGGTGTATACTCCTCTTAATGTGCACTAGTATTAACATGTGCTTGCTCGTATAATGCTTATCTACATTGTTAGACATAACATGTTAATGTAAGGACGGTGTACACTCCTTCAAGTGCACTATATCATGTGCTTGCTCGTATGTTGTCTTACATTTTGACAATACATTACTGTAAAACGGTGTATCACTCCTCTTAATGTGCACTAGTATACATGGTGCTTGCTCGTATAATGTTGTTCTACATTGTTTAGACTTACATGTAATTAAGACTGTGTTCACTCCTCTAATGTGCACTAGGATTACATTGCTTGCTCGTATAAGCCTTGTCTACATTGTTTAGACATTCATGGACTGTAGACGGTGTATCACTCCTCTAATGTGCTTCTAGAATACAAGTGCTTGCTCGGATAATGCTTGTCTACATTGTTTAGACATACATGTATGGTAAACGTGTTATTCACTCCTCTAATTGCACTAAGTAACATGGTGCTTGTCGTATAATGCTTGTCTACATGTTAAGAACATACAATGTAATGTAAGACTTGTGTTATCACTCTCTAATTGCACTAGTATACATGTGCTTCTCGTATTAAATGCTTTCTTACATTTGTTAGACATACATGTAATGTAAGGACGGGTGTCACTCCTTAATGTGCCACTAGTATACATGTGCTTTGCTGTATAATGCTTGTCTACCTTGTTAGACATACATGTACTGTTAACGTTGTATCACCCTCCTCAATGTGTGCACTAGTATTAACATGTGCTGCTCGTATAATGCTTGTCTACATGTTAGACATACATGTAATGTAAGGGACGGTGTATCACTCTCTAATGTGCACTAGTATAACATGTGCTTGCTCTTATAAATGCTTTGTTCTACATTGTTAGGAACATACATGCACTTGTAGAACGTGTATCACTCCTCCTTAAGTGCACTATATAATGTGGCTTGCTAGTATAATGTTTGTCTACAATTGTTCGACATACATGTACTGTAAAGTCGGTGTAATCACTCTCTAAATGTGGCACTTAGTATACATGTGCTTGCTCTTATAATGGCTTGTCTACATTGTTTTAGACATTACATTACTGTTAAACGGGTATCACTCTCTAATGTGACTAGTATACATGTTGTTGCTCGTATAATGCTTGTCTACTTTGTTAGTCATACATGTACTGTAAGAACGGTGTTATCAATCTCTAATGTTCATAGATACAGGTGCTTCTCGTTTAATTCTTGTTACATTTGTTTGACAACATGTCTGAAGACGGTGTATCACTCCTCTAATGTGCACTAGTATAACATGTGCTTTGCTCGTATAATGGCTTGTCTACATTGGTTTGGACATAACAAGGTAAATGTAAGACGGTATTCACTCTCCTAATGTGCAACTAGTATAATGTGCTTGCTCGTATTAATGCTTGTCTACATTGTTTAGACATACATGTACTGTAAGACGGTGTATCACTCCTCTAATGTGCACTAGTATTAATGTGCTTGTCGGTATTAATCTTGTCTACATGTTAGACAACATGAATGTAAAGACGGTGTATCACTCTCTAATGTGCCTAGTAATACATGTGCTTGGCTCGTTAGAATGCTTGTCTACATTGTTAGACACTTACAATGTACTGTAAGAACGGTGTATCCTCCTCTTAATGTTGCACTAGTATACAGGTGCTGGCCTGTATTAATGCTTGTCTTACATTGTTAGACTACATGTACCTGTAAGACGGTGTAATTCACTCCTCTAATGTGCAATAAGTTACATGTGCTTGCTCGTATTAATGCTTGTCTACATTGTTGACATACATGTAATGTAAGACGGTGTATCCCACCTCCTCTAATGTTGCACTAGTATATTAAGGTGCTTGCTCGTTTAATGCTTGTCTACAATTGTTAGGACATAAGTTAAATGTAAGACGGTGATCACTCTCTAATGTGCACAGTATACATGTCTTTGCTGTATAATTGCTTGCTACATTTTTTGTTACATACATGTTAACTGTAAGACGGTGTATTCACCTCCTCTAATGTGCACTATATACATGTGTTGCTCGTATAATGCTTGGTCTACATTGTTTAGACATACATGGTAATGTAAAGACGGGTTGTCAACCTCCTCCTACTGTTGCATCTAGTTATACATGTGCTTGCTCCGTAATAATGCTTGTCTACATTGTTAGACATACATGTACGTAAGACGGTGTATCACTCCTCTAATGTGCATAGTATTAACATGGTGCTTGCCTCTATAATGCTTATCTACATTGGTTTAGAACATACATGTAATGCTAAAGACGGTGTAAATCACTCCCCTCTAAATGTCACTAGTATACATGGGTTGCTTGGGTATAATGCTTGCTACATTGTTAAACATCCATGTACTGTAAGACGTGTATACTCTCTAATGTGCATAGTATACAGTCTTTTGCTCGTTAATGTTGTCTACATTGTTAGACCAAACATGAATGTTAAGACTGTGTATCACTCCTCTAATTGTTCACTAGTATAATGTGCTTGCTCGTAAAATGTTGTCTACATTGTTAACATACATTTGTAATGAAAACGGTGGGTATCACCTCCTTAATGTTGCCACTAGTAATACAATGTTGCCCCCTTGGCTCGTTATAATGCTTGTCTACATTGTTTAGAATAAATGTAATGTTAAACTGTGTATCACTCCTCTAATGTGAATAGTATACATGTGCTTGGCTCGAATAATGCTTGGCTACATTGTTTAACATAATGTACGTAAGACGGTGTATCACTCCCTAATGTGACTAGTATAACATGTCTTGCTTCCGTATAATGCTTGCTACATTGTTAGACTTACATGTACTGTAAGACGGTGTATCATCCTCAATTGGTGCACTAGTTATATGTTTGCTTGTCGTTAATGCTTGTCTCAATTGTTTAGACATACGTGCAACTGTAAAGAAGGTGTATCACTCCTCTAATGGGCACTGTATAATGTGCTTGCTGATAATGCTTGTCTACCTTGTTAGACATTACATTTAACTGTAAGAAAAGGTGTATATCTCTAATGGGAACTAGTATACATTGCTTGCTTCGTTTAATGCTTGGTCCTACATTGTTAGACATACAGTAATGTAAGAAGTGGGTATCATCCTCTAAGTGCAATAGTATTCATTTGTTGCTTCTTATAATGCTTGTCTACATTGTTAGAACATACATTATGTAAGACGGGTGTATCACTCTCTAATGTCATAGTATACATGTGTTGCTCGTATTAATGCTTGTCTACATTGGTTGACATACATGAAACTGTAAGACGGTGTTATCACTCCCTCTAATTGCACTTGTTACAGGTTGTTGCTTCCGTATAATGCTTATCTACATTGTTTAGAACATACAATGTACTGTAAAACCGGTGTATACTCGTTTCTTAAGTCACTATATACAGTCTGGCTGTATAAATGCTTATCTTACATTGTTAAGATATACTTGTACTGTAAGTCGGTGGTAATCACTCCTCTAATGTGCACTAGTATAAAAGTGGGGCTTGCTCGTTAATAAATTGCTGGTCTACATTGTTTGACATACATGTATGTAAGACGGTGTATCACTTCTCTAATGTGCACTAGTATCATGTGCTTTTGCTCGTATAATGCTTGTCCCTACAATTGTTAACATACATGTAATGTAAGACGGTGTATCAATCCTTAAATGTGCTCTAGTAATAACATGTGCTTGTCGTATAATGCTTATCTACATTGTTTGAACAAACATGTAATGTAAGGGGCGGGGGGGGGGGGGGGGGGGGGGTATCATCTCTAATGTGCACTGTATACCTTGCTTGCTCGTATAATGCTTGTCTACATTGTTAGACTTAACATGTAATGTTAAGACTGGTTACCAATCCTTCTGTGGCACTAGTATCATTCTTGCTCGTATAAACTTGTCTCATTGTTTTAGACTTCATGTGATTGTAAGTTGGTGTATCACTCCTCAATGTCACTAGTATAAATGTGGCTTTGCTCGTATTAAGCTTGTCTACATTGTTAGACTTACATTCTGTAAGACGGTGTTATCATCCTCTAATGGCACTAGTATACATGTGCTTTGCTCGTATAATGCCTTACTACATTGTTAGACATCATGTAATTAAGGCGGTGTAATCCACTCTCTAATGGCACTAGTATACCATGTGCTTGCTCGGATAAATGCGTTGTTACATTGTTTTTAGAAAGTACATGTACTGTAAGACGGTGTATCTCTCTCTAATGTCACTAGTATACATGTGCTTGCTCGTATAATGCTTGTCTACATTGTTAGACATACATGTACTGTAAGGCGGTGTATCACTCCTCTAATGTGTATTTCACCATGTTATATTGTGGGCCGGTGGCCTATATTATTCAATAAACAAACTTCAAACTTCAAACATTTATTCGAACCTCAAAATGATTTCCTTCAGAACAAATTTGTTAGATTTTGGTTTTCATGGATAATTTTATTTTTCACTGATTTCTGAATTGCAACCATTTTATCCACAGTTGAAGTAAAAGCATTAATAAGTGAGAAAAAAATAAGCTAAACAAATTATTTTGTTTAGCTTATTTTTTTTCACTTATTAATGATTTTAGGTTTATTTAATGTATTTATAGACCTCGGTCCGCTACTTCAACCTGTGATTTTATCATCTCTGCTGCATATTTTGCCCCTATTTGACATTTCATCTTACCATGTCGTCAAGTGTCCGTTTGCGTTCGGGCAATGAAAGATGTGCGTAGAGTTCCTTCCCCTTCTCCTTAGCATTAATGACGGCCGAGTCGTCGAGACTGTAGCCTGGCAGGTGGGGCTTGTAGTGAGTATCATCATCACTGTCCTCATCCTGGGGCAAGGTGGAGGGTCAAGGTCATATACAACAAGGTCATAAAAAGTGAAGAAAAAAAAATGGGTTTTAACATCCCAGCCATAGCTAAGGTCATATATTGATGGGCCAAGGTCATAAACAACAAGGTCATTTACAACATTATATGCACCTTATCTGGAGCTCTGTCTGTTACTTTCAATGATTACATCACACTACTGTCTGTTTCACGAAATCGGTCCAAATTTTACGACTATATAAACAATTCAAAAACAATTTTTTTTTTTCGATAATATTAAATTAAAGGAAAATTTAAGAATGAGACTTCTTTTTATTTCGTGAAATTTGGTCAAATATTGATTTTATTGCGAAAAAACAATTTCCCCATGTTAAATCCCCATAGACATCTTCACAGAGTGAAGATGTCTATGGGGATTTAACATGGGGAAATCTTTTAGAATTTCAGAAATACTGGACCGATTTTTAAAATTTAACTTTTGTTTTCTTAGTTAGATCATTTCCAAGCTATCTAGCTAGGTTTTGGAGTCAATTTCCATTTATTTATTTTTTTGACTCCTCCCACAACTCCTCTACCTCTTTTTCCCCCATGTTAAATTCCCACAGAGAAATCAATTTTTCGTAATAAAACCAATACATTGTATTTGACAAAATTTCACGAAATAAAAAGGAGGCTCATTCTTAAATTTTCCTTTAATTTACTATTATCCAAAAAAATATTGTTTTTGAATTGTTTATATGGCCGTAAAATTTGGGCAGCTTTCGTGAAACAGACTATAGGCTTTCCAAAGTATAAAAGAGTCGTCAGAAGACAATGAAACACACATAGTAGTGGTTCAGTTTAAATGAATATCAAGAAGCTGCATGAAAGGAAACAGAAATTAAAAGAAATTTCTCTTAATGTTAAGTCTAAGATTGTGACCTTGACCTTGGTGTTAGCGGGGTTCTGAGGTTTGTGGAATTATAGAGAGCCATTGGAGGAAGACATCTGTGATATATCAAGAAGTAGGGTAAATGGAAACAGAAATTATATGAAATTTTCCCCCAATATCAAGTTTGTGAAAACACTAAAATTGTAACCTTGACAAAATGGTAGGTAGGGGTCTGAGGGGTCGTGGATTTGGCACGGCATGATAGAGAACCGTCAGAGGAAGGCATGAATATCAAAAAGTGGGCTGAAAGGAAGTAGATATAAAAAATTTACCACAATGTCAAGGTGCATGATCACGTGGTTACAACAACAACAACATCGCCCACTCCAAAGTAAGTATTATTTGATAGTTTCCTTAATATGCAATGGATTTTGATGAAATATGGTGCAGCAAACGCATCTTCATGAGCTGCATTTGGTGGTCTATGGAGTTTGGCACAGATTTATGTTGTTTTTGCGAAGAATCGATTTCCGTGTCGGAAATACAGAGACCACCAAATGCAGCTTAACAAGACGCTTTGATGTGCCATATGTCATCAAAATCCGTTACGTAATAAGGACACTATAAAAGAATACGTACTTTGAATCGGTACTTGTTGTTGTTAGTACCACATGATCATACACCTTGAACGTTTAATTTGTGAAAGCACTAAGATTGTAACCTAGACCTTGGGGTTAGCAGCGGTCTGAGGGTCATGGCATGGCACGGCATGATAGAGAACCATTACAGGAAGGCATGTGTAAAATATCAAGAAGTTGTATCAAAGGAAAAGTGAATGGGTTTAACGTCCCAGCAACCAATTTAGGGATGGGACATCAGTTTCTAGTCTCATCCGACAGACCAGTGTGATGGAAATACTATGAAAGTATTTTTGATGCCCAAGGCGAGGTTCGAACCCACAACCTCCGGATTAGAAGTCAGGTGTTCTAACCCCTAGGCCACAACCCATCCATATATCTTATGAATACAAGTAACTAAGTTAATTAATTTGAAGGTAAACAGAACACTAGTTATTTATACCCCTCTTTCAACAAGAATGTGATGCATCCTCTCGAACAGCAGCCGATTTCATCAAAATTGCAAAGTATATTTTTCTAGCAAAGTATACTTTGAGGGAGTAATCATTTACTTTTCCCAAAATGCATTATTTCATACAGAACTAACTACTGCATATATTTGATGATTAAAAGTATGCAGAATTATTATACTGAATTTATTACATTATCACAGCCAAAATGGTTGTGATAATATAATAAATTCAGTATAATAAAAATTAATAAATTTATCATAAAATTGAAAATTTCTCCCTCAAAGTATACTTTGCTAGAAAAGTATACTTTGCAATGTTGATGAAATAGGCTACAGAACAGACCTTATCCATAGTGGAGACGGCAGTGTTGGAATGTGACCTATGTAGCCCGGTGTCTGCACCGAAGAACGGGCTCGGGGGCCGCATGGGACTTCGGCTTGGTCGCACTGGACTGACCGCTGCCTGGCTCTGGGATTGCTCTGAAATCAGTTTGTTTGTTTAATAGTGTGTAATGGTCTATCAACAGCTAAGGTCATTTAAAGCCGGGCCAACAGGTTCGATCCCGCACTCAACCTGCTGCATTGGGGGGAAAATCACGAAATCAAAACGCAATATTTACATCAAAATAAATACATATTCAGCCCTGATATTAGAATAACCTGACCTGGTGCCAGGTCCATACCACACCAAAGTCACTTGGTCCCTTCCCCTAAAAGTATTTGGATTACGAATAATGGTACATGTATTACTCATATAAGGGGTAGAACCAACTCTCACATACAAGAATGCCAAATAGTCTAGTTGCCAAAATCTTGACCCTGCAATTTTAATTACTGTAAACTTTTTTCATGGAAATGTGTTCTATACGGTGATGTGAGCAAAATTAGCTTGGTTGCTACTTGTGCAATGTTGAGCAATTCTCAGAATTCAAGATGGCCACCGCCGCCATTTTGGAAATTGACTGATTTTCAACGTTTGATCTCGATGGCTTAGAGAGTCTTGTAATACAACTTTTCAGGGGTTTTCATGAGTGGGGAATCTATTTTTGATGATATGTCTTTGATTAAGTGCCAGTAGGCATATATATAATTGCATATTTAATTACCCCACCCACTTTATTTCAATTGAAAATGCATATGTTACAATGTGTGTCTTCATACATATGTTGTACCTCACTTAGCGTGGATAATACACATCTGTGTACTTACGAAACGCATACTAACACTAGTTGATGTTTTTATATCAATATCACAAAAAACAACTATTCAATGAATATAAAAGTATACATACATACATTTACCCCACCCACACAGTTTACAGTCGTTTGAGCTCACATATGTCTTCATTTCCACGTTAGATCGGCATGCTAATAATATACATGATTTATAATCATGAATTATATGTGTGTATATACGTTACTGATTGTCCGTATAAGCCACCATACACAAGTATTCACGATGGACGATTGGACGAAGACGACAACAACAACAACAACATCAATATCAACAAGTATCTACCCCGGTTTCTGTGGGTCAGGCGGCGTATTTATTACAGAGAAATAAGACATCATGGTGAGAATTGTTATTATTAATCACATTGTTCTGCTCATGTTGCGTTTTTATTTGTAGATATATCAAAATAGCAACATTGCAGACGATATATTTATGTGTCATGTGTTTCCGTGGTTATTAATAATAACTCTGAAAAATACATTATTTTCATTTAAAATGTGCCTAAACAGAAACAAAGGTTTTAAATTTGATAATGAAATATATTGGCATTATGCAGCTGAAGATCCATCGACTCAAAAAACACGAGACCAGGCTATACACCTCGAACACTACACAGGACCATACAAGCTGAAGCCACCCGTACTTCTCCCGGAAGAGCTGTCTGCTGAAGAGATGCTGCTTCAGTCCTCTGCCGTCAGGTTCAGTCAGGGTCGAGAAACGCGGCGTGGCTGTCCCAAGTCCACGAGACTGAAAAGCCAATAGAGTGGGCGGGCTTCAATGCTCAGCAGGACATAATAGTGGACCACCCCTACCCAGAAGCCCAAGACACTGGTAGTTTTCGGATGAATGATAGACTCACCACCTGCTGATCCTGATACCGTTCTGACTATGCTTGTGTATCTCGAAAAGACACTAAATACTTCGGGATGCAGTACAATCCACCTCTCCGTCGACGTCTAACTGTACCAGACTGCCTGCCTAATCCAGTGGAACGACCCTCAGCGCTGGAACGACTCATACTTCACCCTGGCATGATGCACATTCTCATGAGTTTCATGGGTTGTATTGGACACTGATGAAGGCAACTGGCGTGAAAGTTCATCATTGGTGGCAAGCGTTTGGTGGTATCACCAGCATCGTCAATAGAAAGGCCTGGACCAATGCTCTACAAGCATACCATCTCATCATCGCAGAGTTGTTGCAGAGCTTCTTTTCAAAAGGCGCCAAAACATACCAAGAGCTGAGCAACTACCTTGTTGCATGTAGAAAAGATCCGAAACCTACGCTGCTGGCGCTGATGTTCCTGCGCGGAGAGCGGAATGGTGTTTTTTGTTTGTTTGTTGGGGTTTAACGGCCTATCAACAGCTAAGGTCATTTAAAGCCGGGTCAATGGGTCTAGTACTAAATCCCATATATTACCTGTACAAGTACATGTACATTTTCAAGTACATGTACAAATGGGGGGAAAATCCCAAAATCAGAACTGAATATTTACAATAACAAATCTATATATTCAGCCCTAAAATCAGAATACTCCTGATCTGATGCCATTTCCTCGCCACACCAGAATCAATTGGCCCCTCACAAAAGCAGTAGGATCAGTAATAATCTTACTACTTTTATAATGGGCAATAGCCCAATTCAACTCCCAGGTAACAAAAGAGCCAAAGATAAAAACGTACCGGAGGGCCAAACAAGGCAAATAGTGATTCCTATAAGGAGGAATCACTACCGTTAATTTACGCCGTCTCGATCGCCCGACCCCCACCCACGCGGGCTGGTGGCTTTCTTCTCCTGCAGCACCGTCTCAATGCGATGCTACCGTATTTCTTCGCCGCATGTCACCACAATTATGCCCGCTACCTGACCTGGTATGTACGACAGATGGAGCACCTTCCCAAGCATGCCAAAGAGGACCTACTAGCAGGCGCCCATGTCTGTCGACACTCGGACGGCGGAACCGCGGTGCCAGCCGATCAGTTTGGCGAACAGACATACATCAAGCGAGGGAAGGGTGCTGGAGGCAAGAAAGGCATTTCGACGAGCGCCGAGCAAGTTGCCGTGTGGGTCAACAGTTTCAGTGTATGAGCCCATCTCGACATCGCCATTGAAGATATGTACAGCGAAACTGGAGACGAAGAGAAGCCACATGGTGGAGCGGACGAAGAGAAGAACAAGCACAAGGAGGAAGGAGAGAAGGAGACTGGACGAGACCGATCGGAGGAACATCGCATCAGAGCTGGAGAAATATACTCATCCCCTCAAGGAGAAGCATCCAGCTGTATATAATATCTGCAACGGCCAAGTGGCGCCCCATACAGTGAATGTTCCGGATGCACTGGCTATCGGAAGTGAGCAGAGCGAACAGTTCTCGGCTTCGCAAAGCAATGACTTCCACACAACCATAAAGAGAAAGGTCAAAACCATGGAGGCGCTCAAGAAGGCAGTCACCGTCAAGGGAAAGGCCATATATGACATTGAGGACACTGTTCAGTCGGCTGTTGGTTGTGGGAGAGCAGCGCAGCATGGAGTTAGCAGATGTTTTACAGTTCGAGCTGAGTCCAGTCCCTCCCGCCCTGATCGATGAGTACGGCTGCCTTAGGAATGGTGTCAAGGCCGTGCTCCTCAAGGGTATGAGTGTCACTGTCACAAATCCACCTGATCCAGACGTGATACTAGTTGATGCCGGACAATTGCTGTACCACGTCGTCTGGCCAGTCGCCGGCACCGAAAGATATTTGGCTGCCAGCATTGGAGCTCGAATGGCCCACTACCCTCCTGATTGTAAGAAAATCGTCCTGTTTGATAGGTACGACCAAGAAGCTCCTAGCGCAAAGGACCATGAGCAGACAAGAAGAGGAAGAGCTAAGGAAGTCCGGCTGACCCCGAACACCCCTCTTCCATGTCGAGAAGCTATTCTTCATAGTGCCACGAACAAGGGTCTGTTGAACAATATATTATGTGGCTATACGTTTCCACAAAACATCCAGCTTGTCAACAAGTTAGAATGTGACGTCACTCATGCGGAGGCAGACATTACCCTTTGCAGCTACATGCTGATCGCGGCGGCAGATGGCTCCAAGACCATCCGCATCCTCAGTGAAGACACTGACGTTTTTGTTCTCCTAGTGTACTGGATATCGAGGAAGCGCATCGTTTCCAGGGTTCAACTTGAAAAGTGGAATGGTGATGTCCTGGACGTCAACAAAACTGTTGAGCGGTTGGGCCCCAGAAAATGCAGCCAGCTTCTCGGTGTCCACGCGTTGTCGGGCTGCGATACGGTGTCATATCCCTTTGGAAAAGGAAAGCAGTCAGCGCTCAAGCTCATAGAGCTAGACATACCCGGCCTCGATAGGTACTCGGTCAACCTGACGCAACCCATGCTAAACTGAAGGCGACAGCAGACAGCTTCTTCCTAAACCTCTACGGACAAAAGAGTTTGTACGTCAATGAATGAAGCACGTGCCCGATTCTATCGTGCTCGTAAGAAGCCTCCGCCACTGAAAAAACTTCCGCCGACTGATGCCAACCTGCAGCTGCATGTGCTTAGAGCTTGCCTTAAGGCTCGAAGGTCACACCAGCCATCGCAACAACACCAGTTGCTCCTCAAGCGTTGCTGGATGTAGTGAGCTGCAGCTGCACTGCACAGGGAAAGACATGCAGCAGCGCACGCTGTAGTTGCAACAGTGCAGGACTTTCATGCACAGACTACTGCAAGTGTGAGGGGGGAGTCACCTGTTGTTGTCCGTTCACCAGCAAGCAGGTAAACATTGAAGAGGATGACGGGTGGCTTGTTGTAGACGACGATGATGAAGACCAGTAGATATGTCTAGTCACTGAACAGAGCTATGAGTGGCACTATGGCATCCATATGCCAGTTCTTGCTATACAATTTGTTATTTCATGCCAATAGATATGTCTAGTCACTGAACAGAGCTATGAGTGGCACTATGGCATCCATATGCCAGTTCTTGCTATATCGTTTGCTATTTGATGCCAATATATATGTCTAGTCATTGAACAGAGCTATGAGTGTCACTAGGCCAGTTCTTGCTATACCGTTCGTTATTTCATGCCAATATATATGAATGCCACTATGTCATCCATAGATCAGTTCTTGCTTTATTATTCGTTAATACATGCACAGTTCAATATATAAAAAGAACAGAGCAGAGCTATGAGTATCACTATGTCATTTCATTGTTTTCCTTAAAAAATGAGTGACCTATTTGTGTCATGCTGTATATGTATCGCACCAGTAGGCCTGTCATTTAGACTACATTTTCAATGTTAGGCAAGCCTGTAAATGTAAAGTTTATCTTTATTTATACGTATCTGTGTTATGGGCAGGAAGCCTAAAGATATTTATTTTTGTAATATTATATATTGTGGTTCATATTATGGTTCCGTCTTCCATTCTTGGGAATAATGACAATATTTTTACCTCCGACCTCTGATTTTACATTGACACTGTCCCTATATCGGAAAGTTAACACCAACAATTGACTCCCCACCCTCTACAACCCCTAAAAGGAGGTATTACACGACTGGATAGACCATAAAGATCAAAAGTTGAAAATTTGTCAAAATCCAAGATGGCGGCGGCGGCCATCTTGAATTCTGAGAATTGCTCAACATTACACAAGTAGCAACCAAGCTGAATGTTGTCCCCTAACCATATAGAACACATTTACATGAAAAAAGTTTACAGTAATTACCATTGCAGGGTGTCGTATAGTTCATATAGGGCTGGCAACTCGACTAAAAGACGTATCTGAGGGCCAAACCAGTAGCCTATTTCACCAACATTGCAAAGTATACTTATCTAGCAAAGTATACTTTGAGGGAGAAATTTTCAATTTAAGGATAAGTTTATTAATTTTTATTATACTGAATTTATTAAATTATCACAGCCATTTTGGTTGTGATAATGTAATAAATTCAGTATAATAATTCTGCATACTTTTAATCATCAAATATATGCAGTGGATAGTACTATATGAAATAATGTATTTTGGGGAAAATAAATGATTAATCCCACAAAGTATACTTTTCTGGATAAGTATTCTTTGCAATTTTGATGAAATCGGCTACTGGTCTGGTCGGGATTCAAGTCTGAATCCCGATCATAAAATTACCCATCACATGCTCCCACCTGCCACCCATTTGAAAGACAAGACATGTGGATGTGAATGGAGAAATGCGGCTTATGGGTTTTGCGACCAATGTAGATCCAGATCAGCCTGTGCATCCGCAGTCTGATCAGGATCTGCACTATTTGCGATTCCATCATTGGAACACCCGTCATACTTCTAACAAGCAACATACATAGCTTTCAGACTACAGGAGTGAGCTATGTAATTGAATCTCGACAGGGACCTAACTAGACCTATAATTTTTTTTTTTTTTGCTTATATTTAACGGCGGCACTGGCTCTAGGACCTTGCATGCCGTCTCCCAAGAATGGGAGAATGAACGGAGGTAGAGACTTTTTGAGAGAAGCCGGTAATTCGTATTTACAGAGCAACTACGAATTATCGGTACCCATTTACAGCTGGGTGAACTGGAGCAGTGTGGATAAAGTGTCTTGCTCAAGGACACAATGCACGCCGCTAGTCAGGCTCGAACCCACGACCCTTGGATCAGTAGTCCGACACACTAACCATTACGCCACGGCGCTCCACTTAGACCTATCACAGGAGTGATAGTGATACCCCCACAAACAATGCTTTGACACATCAACAGGTTTAATATCAGAAAGAGTATCATAGGTCGGAAATTTCATGGCCATTTTTTACATTTGACCTCTAAGTGTGACCTTGACCTTGGACGTAGACACATGGGGATTGAACGCGACACATTGTCTCATCATGGCAAACATATATGGCAAATCATTTTAAAATCCATTCATCGGTTGAGAAGATAAATGGAGGAAACAAAATCTCATGCACATTTTTGATCTTTCACCATTTGGAAATCAGATAAAGAAAGTTTCTTTGTCAGATTTACAGATGGTATGGGAAATAAATCTGGTATTTCAAAATGGTAGTGGAATAAATAGTACATTACATTGTATATTGAGGGGCAGGGAGGTACGAACTGGCGGGTATTGAGGGGCAGGGAGGTACATACTGGAGGGTAAATTATTGAGGGGCGAGGGAGGATACAATACTGGCGGGTATAATGGATGGGCAGGGAAGGTCCATAAACTGGCGGGTATATTGAGGGTCAGAGGATACATACTGGCGGTATAATTGAAGGGGCAGGGAGATTACGTACTGGAGGTATATTGAAGGGGCAAAGGGAGGTACGTACTGGCGGGTAATATTGAGGGGAGGCTAGGGAGGTACATACTTTGGCGGGTATATTGGGGAGGGGCAAGATAAGGTACAAATACTGGAGGGTTATATTGAGGGGTAGGGAGGTACATACTCGCGGGTAAATATAAGAGGGGAGGCAGGAGAGGTACATTAACTGGAGGGTATATTTTGAGGGTAGGGAGGTACCAAATACTGAGGAATTATTTAATGTGGGGCCAGGAGGTTACATTACTGGCTGGGTATATTGAGGGGTTAGGTAGGTACATACTCGGCGGGTAATCTTAGGGGAGGGCAAGAGGAGTACATAACTGGCATGGTATATTGAGGGCGGGCATAGAGGTACATACTGGTAGGGTGTAATATTGACGGTAATCAAGGTAACATTACAGGGGGCGGGTAAATATTGAACGGGTGCCAGAAGGTACATAACTAGGTCGGGTATATTGAGGGCAGGGAGGTTACATACTGGCGGGTAAATTAATTGGAGGGGCAGAAGAGTAACATACTGGAGGGTTATATTGAGGGACAGAGAGTTACATACTGGAGGGGTATATTTGACGGGTAAAGGAAGGTACAATACTGGCGGTAATAATTGACGGGCAAATAAGGTACATATCTGGCGGGCTATATTGACAGGGCATAAGGTACAATACTGGCGGGTATATTGAGGGCAGAGAGGTTACCATACTGGCGGGTTATATTGAGGGGCAGGGAGGTACATATTGGGGCGGGGTATATTTGAGGGGCAAGAGAGTACCATACTGGCGGGTATCAATTTGAGGGGTGGGCCAGAGAGGTACGTACTGGCGGGTATATTGAGGGGCAGAGAGGTACATACTGGAGAGTATATTGAGGGGCACAGAGGTACATACTGGCGGGTATATTGAGAGGCAGAGAGGTATATACTGGAGGGTATATGGAGGGGCAGGGAGGTACATACTGGAGGGTATATTGAGGGGCAGGGAGGTACATACTGGCGGGTATATTGAGGGACAGAGAGGTAGATTCTGGCGGGTATATTGAGGGGCAGGGAGGTACATACTGGCGGGTATATGGAGGGGCAGAGCGGTACATACTGGCGGGTATATTGAGGGGCAGGGAGGTACATACTGGAGGGTATATTGAGGGACAGGGAGGTACATACTGGCGGGTATATTGAAGGGCAGAGGTAGATTCTGGCGGGTATATTGAGGGGCAGGGAGGTACATACTGGCGGGTATATTGAGGGGCAGAGCGTAGGACATTACTGGCGGGTATATTGAGGGGCAGGGAGGTACATACTGGAGGGCATATTGAGGGGCAGGGAGGTACATACTGGCGGGTATATTGAGGGGCAGAGCGGTACATACTGGCGGGTATATTGAGGGGCAGAGAGGTACATAGTGGCAGGCATATTGAGGGGCAGAGAGGTACATACTGGCAGGTATATTGAGGGTCAGGGAGGTACATACTGGCGGGTATATTGAGGAGCAGAGAGGTACATACTGGAGGGTATATTGAGGGGCAGGGAGGTACATACTGGCGGGTATATTGAGGGGCAGGGAGAGGTACATACTGGCGGGTATATTGAGGGGCAGGCAGGTACGTACTGGAGGGTATATCGAGGGGCAGGGAGGTACGTACTGGAGGGTATATTGAGGAGCAGGGAGGTACATACTGGCGGGTATATTTAGGGGCAGGGAGGTACGTACAAGCGGGTATATTGAGGGGCAGGAAGGTACATACTGGCGGGTATATTGAGGGGCAGAGGTACATACTGGCGGGTATATTGAAGGGCAGGGAGGTACGTACTGGAGGGTATATTGAGGGGCAGGGAGGTACGTACTGGAGGGTATATTGAGGGGCAGGGAGGTACATACTGGCGGGTATATTGAGGGGCAGGGAGGTACGTACTAGCAGGTATATTGAGGGGCAGAGAGGTACATACTGGAGGGTATATTGAGGGGCAGAGAGGTACATACTGGAGGGTATATTGAGGGGCAGGAGGTACATACTGGCGGGTATATTGAGGGGCAGAGGTACATACTGGCGGGTATATTGAGGGGTAGGGTGGTACATACTGGCGGGTATATTGAGGGGCAGGGAGGTACGTACTGGCGGGTATATTGAGGGGCAGAGAGGTACATACTGGAGGGTATATTGAGGGGCAGGGAGGTACATACTGGCGGGTATATTGAGGGGCAGGGAGGTACGTACTGGAGGGTATATTGAGGGGCAGGGAGGTGCATACTGGCGGGTATATTGAGGGGCAGGGAGGTACGTACTAGCGGGTATATTGAGGGGCAGAGAGGTACATACTGGAGGGTATATTGAGGAGCAGAGAGGTACATACTGAAGGGTATATTGAGGGGCAGAGAGGTACATACTGGCGGGTATATTGAGGGGCAGGGAGGTACGTACTGGCGGGTAAATTGAGGGGTAGAGAGGTACATACTGGAGGGTATATTGAGGGGCAGGGAGGTACATACTGATGGGTATATTGAGTGGCAGGGAGGTACATACTGGAGGGTATATTGACGGGCAGAGAGGTACATACTGGCGGGTATATTGAGGGGCAGAGAGGTAGATTCTGGCGGGTATATTGAGGGGCAGGGAGGTGAGTGAGTGAGTGAGTGAGTGAATAGGGTTTAACGTCCGCTTTTCTGACATAGAGGTACAAGCCTCAGGGAGTCTACACGCAGACGGGTCAACGGGGTCGAGTCCCGTATCCACCTGTCCAAGGGGGGTAAATCCCAACTTCAGAACTCAATATTTACAATCAAAATATATATTCAGTCCTGAAATTAGAACAACCTGATCTGGTGCCAGGCCCTCGCCACACCAGCATCATTTATCCCATCCCCTAAAAGTAATAGGATTAGCGCTAATCTTACTTTTATATATGGGGCATAACCCGACTCAACTCTCACATACAAGAAAGCCAAAAATGCACATGAGGGCCAAATCCGGTATAGTGGGTTCCGGAAAGTATGAACCCAATCGTTAAGCCAGTTTAGTCGCCTTTTACGACAAGCAATGGCTACTGCAGCACTATTCTCAGGATCAGTTGATCCCGCCCCGGTGCCTGCACGGGGCTGGGGCAGGGAGGTACATACTGGCGGGTATATGGAGGGGCAGAGCGGTACATACTGGTGGGTATATTGAGGGGCAGGGAGGTACATAATGGCGGGTATATTGAGGGGCAGAGAGGTACCTACTGGCAGTATATTAAGGGGCAGAGAGGTAGATTCTGGCAGGTATATTGAGGGGCAGGTAGGTACATACTGGCGGGTATATTGAGGGGCAGGGAGGTACATACTGGAGGGTATATTGAGGGGCAGGGAGGTACATACTGGAGGGTATATTGAAGGGGCAGGGAGGTACATACTGCATGGTATATTGAGATGGCAGGGAGGTACATATGGCGGGTATATTGAGGGCAGGGAGAGGTACATACTGGAGGGTATATTGCAGAGAGGTACATACTGGAGGGTATATTGAGGGGCAGATAGGTAGATTCTGGCGGGTATGAGGGGCAGGGAGGTACATACTGGCGGGTATATTGAGGGGCAGAGCGGTGGTACATACTGGATATTGAGGGGCAGGGGGAGTACATATGGCGGGTATATTGAGGGGCAGAGTACTACGGAGTATGGTTGGGGCAGAGGTACATGGCATATTGAGGGGCTGGAGGGTACATCAGGCGGGTATATTGAGGGGCAGAGAGGTACTACTGGGGGTATATAAGGGGCAGAGGATATACTGGAGGGTATATTGAGGGGGCAGGGAGGTACATACTGGCGGGTATATTGAGGGGCAGGGAGGTATTACTGGTATATTGAGGGGCGAGTACTCTGGAGGGTATATTGAGGGGCAGGGAGGTACATATGGCGGGTATATTGAGGGGCAGGGAGGTAGTACTGGCGGGTTATTAGGGGCAGAGAGGTATACTGGAGGGTATATTGAGGGGCAGGGAGGTACATACTGGCGGGTATATTGAGGGGCAGATGGATGGAGGGTACTACTGGAGGGTATATTGAGGGGAGGGAGGCACACTGGGGGTATATTGAGAGAGAGGGAGGTACATATGGCGGGTATATTGAGGGGCAGGAGAGGTACTACATATGGCTGGTGGAGGGTATATTGAGGGGCAGAGATGGTTTACATAGGGTACATATGGAGGGTATATTGAGGGGCAAGAGTTGGTACATACTGGCGGGTATATTGAGGGGCAGGGTAGGTACGTACTGGCGGGTATATTGAGGGGCAGGGGGAGGTACATACTGCGGGTATATGGAGGGGCAGAGGGAGTCGGTACATATGCGAGTATATTGAGCAGGCCGGGGAGGGTTACGGTACTGGGGTAATGGAGGAGGGGCAGGAGGAGGTACATATTGGAGGGGTAATTATTGGCAGCCAGACCGGTACCAAATACTGGTCAGTATATTAGGGGCAGAGAGGTAGATTGGTCTGGAGGTATATTGAGGGGCAGGGAGGTACATATTGGCGGGTATATGGCAGAGGGGCAGAGGTACATTACTGGCGGTATATGGGATTGCAGAGGCAGGGATTCGGTACATACTGGCGGAGTATATTGAAGGGCAGGGAGAGGGTACATGGACTGTATATTGAGGGGCAGAAGGTGACTGGCAGGTATATTGGAGGGGCAGGGAGGTAATATTGCGGGTATATGGAGGGGCAGGGAGGTACATACTGGAGGGTATATTGAGGGCAGGGAGGGGTACTACTGGAGGTATATTGAATGGCAGAGGTACATACTGGGGGGTATATTGCAGAGGCGGTACATACTGGCGGGTATATTGGAGGGGCAGAGCGGGTACATACTGGCGGGTATATTTGAGCAGGATGGGAGGTACATAATGGCGAGTATATTGAGGGGCAGAGAGTACCATACTGGCAGGGTATATTGGGAAGGGGCAGAGATGGTAGATTCTGGCAGGGTATATTGAGGGGCAGGGGATTGGTACTTATTCTATATAGAGGGGCTGGGAGGGTACTACTGGAGGGTTATTGAGGGAGGAGGTACATACTGGGGAGGGTATATTGAAGGGCAGGGAGTACATACTGGCGGGTATGGAAGGGCCAGGGATTGGTACATACTGGCGAGTATATTGAGGGTCAGGGAGGTACATACTGGCGGGAGGGTATATTGAGGGGCAGGGAGGATGTACATACTGGCAGGTATATTAAGGGGCAGAGAGGTAGATTCTGGCGGGTATATTGAGGGGCAGAGCGGTACATACTGGCGGGTATATTGAGGGGCAGGGATGTACATACTGGAGGGTATATTTAGGGGCAGGGAGGTACATACTGGCGTGGTATTGATTTGTAGCAGACGGTACATACTGCGGGTATATTGAGGGGTTGGCAGAGAGGTACATACTGGCGGGTATATTGGAGGGGCGAGAAGTACATCTGGTTGGGTATATTGAGGGGCAGAGAGGTACATAACTGGCGGGTATATTGCAAGGGCAGGGAGGTGGTACATACTGGCGGGTATATTGAGGGCGGGAGGGTGGTACATACTAGCGGGTATATTGTGGGTCAGGGAGGTACATACTGGCGGTATATTTGAGGGGCAGAGAGGTACATACTGGAGGGTATGGGGTGAGGGACCCAGGTACATACTGGCGGGTATATTGAGGGGCAGGGAGAGGTACATACTGGCGGGTATATTGAGGGGCAGGCAGGTACGTACTGGAGGGTATATTGAGGGGCAGGGAGGTACATACTGGCGGGTATATGTAGGGGCAGGGAGGTACGTACTAGCGGGTATATTGAGGTGCAGAGAGGTACATACTGGAGGTTATATGGAGGGGCAGGGAGGTACGTACTGGAGGGTATATTGAGGGGCAGAGAGGTACATAATGGCGGGTATATTGAGGCGCAGGGAGGTACATACTGGAGGGTATATTGAGGCGCAGGGAGGTACATACTGGAGGGTATATTGAGGCGCAGGGAGGTACATACTGAAGGGTATATTTAGGCAGGGAGGTACATACTGGAGGGTATATTTAGGGGCAGGGAGGTACGTACTAGCAGGTATATTGAGGGGCGCAGGGAGGTACGTACCGGAGGGTATATTGAGGGGCAGGGAGGTACATACTGGCGGGTATATTTAGGGGCAGGGAGGTACATACTGGCGGGTATATTGAGGGGCAGGGAGGTACATACTGGAGGGTATATTGAGGGGCAGGGAGGTACATACTGGCGGGTATATTGAGGTGCAGGGAGGTACATACTGGAGGGCATATTGAGGCGCAGGGAGGTACGTACTGGCGGGTATATAGAGGGGCAGGGAGGTACATACTGGCAGTATATTGAGGGGCAGGGAGGTACATACTGGCAGTATATTGAGGGGCAGGGAGGTAGGTACTGGTCGGTATATTAAGGGGCAGAGAGGTACATACTGGTGGGTATATTGAGGGGCAGAGAGGTACATACTGGCGGGTATATTGAAGGGCAGGGAGGTACATACTGGCGGGTATATTGAGGGGCCGGGAGGTACATACTAGCGGGTATATTGAGGGTCAGGGAGGTACATACTGGCGGGTATATTGAGGGGCAGAGAGGTACATACTGGAGGGTATATTGAGGGGCAGGGAGGTACATACTGGCGGTATATTGAGGGGCAGAGAGGTACGTACTGGCGGGTATATTGAGGGGCAGGTAGGTGCATACTGGCGGGTATATTAGGGGGCAGGGAGGAATGTACTGGCGGGTATATCGAGTGGTAGGGAGGTACATACTGGCAGTATATTGAGGGTCAGGGAGGTACATACTGGCGGGCATATTGAGGGACAGGGAGGTACATACTGGCGGGTATATTGAGGGACAGGGAGGTACATATTGGAGGGTATATTGAAGGGCAGGGAGATACATACTGGTGGAAATATTGAGGGGCAGGGAGGCGGCCTCCTTGTTCCTCAGTTTCCGCAGGATGCCTGTTCGACCCAGGGAGCCGCCGTCCCCCTTGTCTCCGTCGGGCACCACCCACGGCTCACTCGTCTTGTTCTTCATCCGCACACCGTCCCTGGGGGAGTGGAAAACATTAATGGGTATTAGATCATAGGGTTAACTTTATTGCATTTTGGAAATTTGCGGCGTATCTCAGAAAATGATAGGTGGGAAAATCTGGAGATTACAATGCTGTTAACCTATTTCATTCAAGTTTGCAATTTTTTTCCAGTGAAACTTTGTGGAAATCATACTGAGGTGCAAGATGGATGCGAATGTCACGAGACAAAAACTTAACCTGGACGATGCCAATGTGCCGACAATGTCCGCAAGCGGGTGCGACAATAAAATGAACTGAATTTACACAGGAGATAACGCGAGTATGGTTGTTGCTAGATCAGTTTAGTTATGGTAGGCACAAGTTTGAAAACTATGCGGCCATATTGTACATATGGTACTTAAATAAGGCTATGACTATAGAAATCGGGCTTATTTGTTTTGCGACCAGTGCAGATCCAGATCAGCCTGTGCATCCGCACAGGCTGATCTGGATCTGCACTGTTCGCGATTCCATCAATGAAACACCCACCATGCTTCTAACAAGAAGTATAAAAATGTAACATTAACAGGCTACAGGAGTGTGCCATTTGATCAGCAGCTACACCGTCACAAATCCAATGAACTCCATTTCTCCAGTCGTTCAGCCACAAACCAACCAACCTGGTGCAGTAGGTTCCATGTTGACACTTGTCCACACACTTCTTGTGACAGACCATACGACAGATCACACACTGGAGGGCACCTTTCAGCCAGATCTGGGCATAAAGATTTATTTATTTAATGGTGTTCAATGGAATGTAAACAGCTACAGGTGTCATACCAGCTTGCTGTTTTCATACCAGTGTGAACAATATATCGCCAAGGTGAACATTTTAGTAAAATTTGTTGAAAACATTCCCCATTCCGTACAACGTCAAGTCGCGCGGGGGTGGGGGGGGGGGGGGCTTAATCGAGTGTGCCCATTATGTCATTGCCGAGCTGTTCTATAAATACAATAAATTATGTACATATGGTGTTTTCCAAGAAGCGCAGGGTGACAGATTTTTCTGCAGAACTACACAATGCTGTTTACATTGGTTTACAGGCAATAAACTTATGATTTCAATGTCAGAATAGAAGTATGAAAGACGATTATACGTTTGTCCAGATAACTGATTGTCGATGTTAATTTTGGGGCAATCTTATGATCTGACCCAATTTTGAGTGAGAAAGATGGCACATTTTGCTAAATAGTTTACATACGCTGAGAAAGCAAGAACCCAGGATTGTTCTGTGAAAAATTTATGCCCTAGCTGCTATTTTAAGAAAAAATATTGTGAAAACACTGCCATTTGTGTCAGATAATCTGGAGGATCCCTGTATGGTCATTTTAGGTGAGGGGGGCGGGGGGGGGTGGGGGGGGGGGGGAGGGGAAATCCCAAAAAACAGAACTAATATTTGTACAGATATAAATCCAGAACCTGAACTTGAAATTTAGTATACCTGACCTGGTGCAAGGTCATTCACCACACCCAGTCACTTATAGCCCCACGGAACCTACAAGTAATTAGTATTAGTATTAATTACCTGACCTGGTGCAAGTCTTCACCACACCAGTCACTTAGCCCCACGCCTAGAATAGTATTGTATAACTGACCTGGTGCTGGTCTACCACACCGTATAGTATATTTTATACCTGACCTTGGTGCAAGTCTTCACCACAGTTTCCCACTTAGCAACGCCCTAACAAGTAATAGTATTAGTATAACCTGACCTGGTGCAAGGTCTTCACCACACCAGTCACTTAGCCCCACGCCCTACAAGTAATAGTATTAGTATAACCTGACCTGGTGCAAGGTCTTCACCACACCAGTCACTTAGCCCCACGCCCTACAAGTAATAGTATTAGTATAACCTGACCTGGTGCAAGGTCTTCACCACACCAGTCACTTGCCCGACGCCCCCTATTGTATGAAGGTATACTTGACCCTACAAGTAATAGTATTGTATAACTGACCTGGTGCCACCAGTACTTAGCCCCACGCCCTACAAGTAATAGTATTAGTATAACCTGACCTGGTGCAAGGTCTTCACCACACCAGTCACTTAGCCCCACGCCCTACAAGTAATAGTATTAGTATAACCTGACCTGGTGCAAGGTCTTTACCACCACACCAGTCACTTAGCCCACCCACAAGTCACTAGCAGACATACAAGTAATAGTATTAGTATAACCTGACCTGGTGCAAGGTCTTCACCACACCAGTCACTTAGCCCCACGCCCAATACCAAGTAACTAGTATAATAGTATGTATAACCTGACCTGGTGCAAGGTCTTCACCACACCAGTCACTTAGCCCCACGCCCTACAAGTAATAGTATTAGTATAACCTGACCTGGTGCAAGGTCTTCACACACAGTCTTCACACAAGAACCTGTAAGGCCAGCTACAGTAATAGTAGTATAACTGACCGGTAAGGTCTTACAGTCACTTGCCCACGTAATGTATTAGTATAACCTGACCTGGTGCAAGGTCTTCACCACACCAGTCACTTAGCCCCACCCTCACTAGCCTGACGGCCCTAAGTAATAGTATTAGTATAGTATAACCTGACCTGGTGCAAGGTCTTCACACACCAGTCACTTGCCCCACGCCCTCAGTAATATATTAGTATAACTTGACTGGTGCAGGTCTTTCACACACCGACTTACGCCCTAACAATAAGAGTAATAGTACCTTGACCTGTGAAAGGTCTTCACCCACACCGTCACCTGGCCCCGCTACAAGAATAGTTTTAGACCTGACCTGGTGCAAGGTCACCACACCAGTCACCTAGCCCCTGCCCTACAAGTCATAGCCCAGCCCTACAAGTTAGTATAACCTGACTGGTGCAAGGCTTCAACACAGCACTTAGCCCCCGCCCTACAAAGTATAGTATTAGTATAACCTGACCTGGTGCAAGGTCTTCACACACAGTCTTAGCCCCACGCCCTACAAGCAATAGTTAGTAGATAACTGACTGGTGAAAGGTCTTCACCACACCAGTCATTAGGCCCACGCCCTACAAAGTATAGTATTAGTATAACTGACTGGTGCAGGTCTCACACACCAGTCACTTAGCCCACGCCCTACAAGTAATAGTATTAGTATAACCTGACCTGGTGCAAGGTCTTCACCACACCAGTCACTTAGCCCCACGCCCTACAAGTAATAGTATTAGTATAACCTGACCTGGTGCAAGGTCTTCACCACACCAGTCACTTAGCCCCACGCCCTACAAGCAATAGTATTAGTATAACCTGACCTGGTGCAAGGTCTTCACCACACCAGTCACTTAGCCCACGCCTACAAGCAATAGTATTAGTATAACCTGACCTGGTGCAAGGTCTTCACCACACCAGTCACTTAGCCCCACGCCCTACAAGTAATAGTATTAGTATAACCTGACCTGGTGCAAGGTCTTCACCACACCAGTCACTTAGCCCCACGCCCTACAAGTAATAGTATTAGTACTAATTCTACAACTTTTACAATGGATATAACCATATTTAAGTAGAAAGCCAAAAATAACTAGAAATTATGTTTGTAAAACATGGGTATGCCCCCTGGCATACTGGACAATAAAAAAGAAAAAGCAAGGCAAAGCCACATTTCAGCGACATTTCAAACAAGACAAATGTCAAGGTCGTGTTAATAGTGGCGCGAGTGTTTGACAAATGGTGATGGATGATGACTAATAAGCATATAAAGTTTCAAGTCAATGTGACTTAGGACTGCCAAGATATAAGGTATTTAAAAACTAACGCAGATTTCGGTCGGACGGACGGACGGACGGACGGACGGACGAACGAACTTACATTTCGGACCTTAGGGGGTACTTGCTATATAAAAGATCAAAGGAAATACCCCGTAAGACACAATAGGCTTACGGGGTACGGATTAAGTTCTATTGTGTTCTAACCCTAACCCATTGTCTTAGGCCACGCCCCCTACCCCATAAGTACCCTAATGTGTGCCCGGACAGACACACACACGGACGCCTGCACGGACTCCCGGACGCCATTGTTATCACTATGTCTCGCTTTCCGCAAGCGGGCTCGACAAAAATCCATTCCAGTTATTTAGGAGTAAAAGGGTTACACATACCTTTTTCCCACAAAACTGACAGATGGTTCGGGATGAAAACTGTGCGGCCATGAATTGATGAACACCTTCTTGTCTGAAAAACACACATGAATGCTGAGATTTGTCTCTTATAATGGTGGGTAAAGTTAATCAGAAACACATGCTATTTTAGGCCAGTTCTAACCACATTTAAACCCTTACATGAATTAAATTTGTTGTTTGCCGTTTCAATTTATGTTCCATTTTTCTCATCAACACTTTAGAATTATTTCCGCTGTTTATTTTGTACTTTCCACTTTTCTCATAAAAAATGTTTTGGCAGCACTTTAGATTAATTTCCGATGTTCATTTTTTACTTTCCACTAATCTACATATGATTAGCTACATTATATCAACTGTTCTACTTTGCATTTTCCATTCAGTGTTAAACGTCACAAGATGTGAAACTGGCTGATGGCTGGAACACACAAAGATGGCCGACTTGGCCACTCCATGAGCTATATAGTATACAGTAACAAGGCGATGTTCACATAAATGTTAGGCATATATCCCAATACATTTAGGAAGCAATTATGTTTTAAATACTGTCTGTTTCACAAAAGCTGCCCAAATTTTACGGCAATATAAACATTGCAAAAACAATATATTTTTCGATAATATTAAAGTTTATGAAAATTTAAGAATGAGCTTTCTTTTTATTTCGTGAAATTTGGTCAAATATTGATTTTATTACGAAAAATTGATTTGTCTATGGGAATTTAACATGGGGGGAAAAGGAGGTGGAGGAGCTGTGGGAGGAGTCAGAAAACAAATGTTATTTAGAAATTGACTCCGAAAATTGACCAAATTTTACTAAACTAGAAATGTGGCCTGTCGGCACACGAATGTCCCCGCTGGCAGCCAAATAAAACGAGGCATATTTGATTATAAGCCATTTACCCAAGCGTTAAGGTTTCGAACGCACCAAGTCTGTGGCCTTGACCCTGGGCTTAGTGGGGGCGGGACAAAAGTCGATTTGTCACTGGGTGGCAGAGGAAAATACAATAGGCTTACGGGGTACGGATTAAGTTCCATTGTGTTCTAACCCTAACCCATTGTCTTAGACCACGCCCCCTACCCCATAAGTACCCTAATGTGTGCAGGACGGACGGACGGACGGACGGACGGACGGACGGACGTTCTTACGAGAGATACATTGTGAGGTTATTTCCTTTGATGTTTACACTGTGGGGTTAACCTCACAATGTAGCAACTTATTCCGTTATTTTCTTCCTTAACGATTCTCTTACGGAATAAATCGCATAATATGCAAATGAGCTAGCCATTAGTTAATTATATTTGAAAAACACTTATCCAAGTGTCTTAAATAGGGCGGTGGGTGGGTTTCAGCACAACACAGCAACCTCACAATGTAGCTCTCGTAAGTACGGACGGACGGACGGACGGACGGACGGACGGACGGACGGACGGACGGACGGACGGACGGACGGACGTTCTTACAATACTATACTTATGTGGCTTATCACATGTTAAATATTGGCCACATAAAACGATTTTTAGCCACATAAAAGGATTTTTTAGGTGGCTAATTTTAACCAACCCTATCCTTTACCAAGTCCATGACCCTGTGGGGCTAGCCACATAAGTACCCTAATGTGTGCCCGGACGGACGGACGGACGGACGGACGGACGGACGGACGGACGGACGGACGGACGGACGGACGGACGCATAGACGGACGGACTAGGACGGACGGACGGACGGACGCCTGTAACACTATATGCCCCCTCACCATTCGGTGGTAAAAAGAAGGCTCATTCTTGAGTTTTGCTTTAATTTAATATTAAAATTCCCAACCCTGTAAACATGATCCCATACTTTTCTGCCTCCTGTGATTGGAAGTAGATGGACTGGGGCGGTGGGTTGAGGATCTCCTCGATTATCTTCCTGCGCTCACTGCCCTCCACTCGGCGGAATGGGACGTGGCTGAACGTCAGTGAGATGTCGCCGTGGCAGATCGTCCGCTCAAACCCCGAATGGCTAGCCTCGGCCGGCTTCGTCCTACTGTAATACAACAGGAAACAACATTACAGCCATAAATTTTGTCACAGCATGATAGTAGACCCTCAGAGGAATGCATGCGTGAAATATTAAGCATTTTAGTTGAAGGAAATAGAAGTTAAAACATATTTCTCAGATGTTAAGTTTTGTAAAAAGACTAAGTATTTGACCTTGACCTTGGGATCAGCGGGGGTTGGACAGTTGTGGATTTGGTGCATCATGATAGTAGAGCCTTACAGGAATGCATGTGTGAAATATTAAGCATTTTAGATGAAGGAAATAGAAGTTATAACATTTCTCTGATGTTAAGTTTAGTGACGGAAGTCCGGACGGACAGACACACAGACAACCTGACTCCAGTATACCCCCACAACACGTTGCGGGGGGTATAATTATCATACTTCATATTCGTCCTACAGTAACACAACTGGAAACAATTAACCCTGTCAACACTACAGACCTCTATAGTGGAGTTTGCAAACAGCGTAGATCCAAATCAACCGGCTATTGATGAGCCGTCTCATCAGGATCTGCACTTTTTGCAAGTAATTTTCATATTTTTTAGAAGAAAAAACACCCCCTTGTCATAAATGGACTAGTCTGAAAATGATTTTGTGACAATGAGAAAATGAACATATCAAAATCCATTCCAGTTATTGAGGGGTGAAAGGGTTAATGTACAGTATGCCACCCTTGAATTATAAGCTGTGTACATCCTTGTTATGTCAATCATTTGACTCTCAGTATCATTCTGGAATTGTATGTTTTATATTAATTTCTAAATTAATCACAATCATCACAAAAAGAAAATATAGTACGAAAAATCATCAGGTTTGCTTGTGCAATTGATGATTATTAAATTATTTATATACACTAATTCAACTACTTTCCTCTATGGATATCTATTTCTAAATGTAGTATAGTATTATCATTTCTCAACTAAAATATGTTGTGTTTCACAAATTGTGCTTCTTGGTACAGTAATAGTGGAACTACATTATCAAATTACCTCCCCTGTTTAACATCCTAAACCACGCACGTGTCTCTTGATATCCAGTTTATCACACACAGAAGGGAAAGTGAAAGTGATTTTAACGTGCCAGCAACAGCTAAGTCATATAGAGACGGGACCACAGTATCATCCGACAAACCAGTGGAATGGAAATACTATGTAAGTATTTTTCACGCCTAGGGTGAGGATTGAACTCACAACTTACGGTACTGAAGTCCAATGCCATATCCCCTTGGCCACAGCCCATCCCAATATGACAGTGTAAACCACATCACACACCAGTAGCCTATTTCATCAACATTGCAAAGTATACTTTACTAGCAAAGTATACTTTGAGGGAGTAATCATTTATTTTTCCTGAACTGCATTATTTCATATAAAACTAACAAATGCATATATTTCATGATTAAAAGTATGCAGAATTATTATACTGAATTTATTACATTATCACAGCCAAATTGGCTGTGATAATGTAATAAATTCAGTATAATAAAAATTAATAAATTTATCATAAAATTGAAAATTTCTCCCTCAAAGTATACTTTGCTAGTAAAGTATACTTTGCAATGTTGATGAAATGGGCTACAGAAGGGTACGATTAAAATGTCCGTAAGTGCAAATTTAGAATCATCTTGAAATTTCAATTGATGGATTTACATTTATTGAGCATAGGCTGCATCTGCAGCCTATGCTCAATAAATATAAATCCAATAATTGTTTACAAGAAAACATTGTAATTTTGAACTTACAAACATTTTAATCATACAACGTTTAGTGAAACGTCCCCCTGTTCAATGCTTACCTGGCCACAAGCATCTCTTCGGGGGGTTGGAGGTAGAGGGTGTACTTCGCGTCCCCCTGTAGGGTCAGGAGGCATCCCGCCGCTATATCTGTCAGTGGCAGGCTCACCTGTAAGGATAAAATATAAAGTGTGTACCCAAAGGCCGAATAGCCCAGGTGAACTAATGAGATACACCAAGTCATATTGTACCTAAAAACATGTGATATTTCATGGAAAATATTTACGATAGTTTCTGTAAACGACGTCAAAAGACGACAAAATTTTCATAGCAAATGCGGCATTTAATTTTGTTATCTTTCGACGTCATTTACAGAAAATATCGCAGTTTCTGTAAATATATTGCAGCCATCCATTTAAGACCATATAATTCCAGCACAAAAATATTTACACAATTCCCTAACATTTGATTGGCCCGTAGCAAGTCTCTGTCCAAAATTTATATCCCAGTAAACTCCCATGCCAAACTACTTTCCGTAACCGTCAGGCGCAGTTAAAATAATTCTTAAGAAAACGGAAAATAAACACATTTTCTTGATGAATATATTTCAAATGCTGAAATTATAAGCAATGAATGGCATTTTTGTGGAATTTATCGGGGATATAAACTTGGAAAAGTCGCGGGAATACTGGACACCAGTATTCCCGCGACTTTTCCAAGTTTATACCCCAATAAATTCCACAAAAAGGCCATTCATTCCTATAATACAAAGCGATCGCAGGCGAGTATCTCACCCATGAAGGTCAAGGTCAATGTCACCTGAATGGTACTGTGTGCAGGGATTCCGCTGGGGAAAATAAAAAAATCGCCACTTCAAAACAAAATAAAACAATTGGAGATAAAAAAATACAATTTTCGAAAAAAAAATTAATGTGCTTAATAGCCAAACGTTTGTCGGCAGAAAAATGTTGAACAGATAGTATACTTATATAGGTCGATACTTACAAATCCAATCTTGGTGGTGACCTCATACAGCGGCAGACTGTCGGTGGGTGGGGTGCATTTGCCCTCGGGTTTCCCGGGGGCGGACTTGGAGCCGCGGTCCACCTGGGCGATGCGACACCAGACGCACACGTTCACATACTGGTCCTCCTCCCCACACTCAAACACAAACTCCTCGTTCCACACCGGGTTCTGAAATGGGCGGAATCACAGGTGGAAGACTCAGACCAGTGACACAAAAAAATACCAAGTAAAAAAAAATCCATTACCCCTCCCACTTGATCTCATACAGTACTATGTTCTATTTTTTATATATAGTACTGTCTGAGACAAAGTGTGTGGTAATAGATTTTTTTAAATGGGTATTTATTTTGTTGTGTCACAGGTCCGAGTCTTCCACCTGTGGGAGAAATTAAGTGTAAGTCGCACAATGTATTTGAGTCGAATATGGTTAGTTAACAGCACATGGGGCAAATTTAGGGGGCTGAAACTATTGTGGCCCACTAACAAATTCCCCCATGCGCTGTTAAGTAACCATATTCAACGAGAAACATTGTCTAATTCATGGCACGGATATGGCGAAAACATGAGATAAAATTGATACATTTTGTCGAGTTTATAATAACTTCAATACAAACGCAATAACTTCACAATTTAATTCCAGACATTTTCCTTGTCATGTTATCAGTAGCCTATTTCACCCATAGGTGACATTATCGGGATAAGATTTCCATCAAGATCAGTTAAAATAAAGAAAAAGAAATGGGATGGGATTTTTTTTCGAACTGATCTTGATGGAAATCTTATCTTGATAATGTCACCTGTGATTTCACTAACATTGCAAAGTATACTTATCTAGCAAAGTATACTTTGAGGGAGAAATTTTCAATTTAAGGATAACTTAATTAATTTTTATTGTGAATAATTCTGCATACTTTTAATCATCAAATATATGCAGTCGTTAGTTCTATATGAAATAATGCATTTCGGGAAATATAAATGATTACTCACTCAAAGTATACTTTGCTAGATAAGTTTACTTTGCAATTTTGATGATATCGGCTACAGAGCATGGCTGGTTACATGGCTGGATACACAATGTAATTGTTCTACTTAATGGATTACGGAGGGTTGCAGAAGCACAAATGGAAAGACAACAAGAAATGCGTCTGTCGAACGTGGATGCCACCTGCAGCATATTTGAGAAACTGTGACAAAGTGGTTAACCGAAAAGTGTGACGGACGGACAGACAGACGGACGGACGGACGGACGGACGGACGGACGGACGGTCCAAACACTATATGCCACTCGTTTCTTCGAAACCCGATGGCATAAAAACAATATATACCAGGTGTATCCAAATAAATGACACACAAATTTGGCAAACTTTTTAAAATGTATGTGGTGACCGACGCGGATCTCACTGAAACTGTCTTTGTGTGTCACTTGCCACAATAAGCTAATTTATTGTTATAACACTAAACACATATTCACATAATGTGTATTATACACAGTGAGCTTACCTTGGAGAAACGCACCTCGGGAGTATTAACCTGCCCCGTCTTCCTGTCATCCTGGTAACTATAGCAACTGGCCGAATCACCGGGGAGACTGCTAGAATCTCCATAAAGCACCTGCTATATAGAACCAGGGGCCTGTTTCACTAAACTTCGTACGACAAAAATGTTCGTAAGTGCAAAATTATGATCGTCTGTAAATTGTGCATTAACAATGTTTTCTTGTACACAATTATTGAATTTACATTTATTGAGCATAGGCTGCAGCCTATGCTCAATAAATGTAAATCCATCAATTTCAATTTCCAGACATTTCTAAATTTGCACTTGTCCAAGTATGGTTGGTGTAGGGCCAGGAGTATTCCATCTACAAGCTTGACTAAAAACCTTAACCAAGGGGAATTAACTAAGTAATTCAAGAGGAAATGTAGGTCAAGGTCAAATATAGTTCAGGGGTTATTGATGTACATCCCTATGAGAAAAGGTTGTCCAAGTATGGTGTCTGTATACACACTAGTATTCCATGTACAAGCTTGACTAAAAACCTTAACCAAGGTTGACTAAAAACCTTAACCAAGGGGAATTAACTAAGTAATTCAAGAGATAATGTAGGTCAAGGTCAAATATAGATCAGGGGTTATTGATGTACATCACTAGATGAAGTTGTCCAAGTATGTTGGGTGTAGGGCCAGTAGTATTGCATATACAAGCTTGACTAAAAACCTTAACCAAGGTGTGACGGTGACGCCGACACCGACACCAGGGTGACAACATAAGCTCTAACTATTCTTCGAATAGTCGAGCTAAAAAATGTCATGCCTTATTTGCATATGAAAATAGCCTGATACCACCGCGCGTCACTATCAGTAAAATAAATATTACTAAATGATTATATCTGTATAGCGTGCACTCATAATTTTTAGAACTGGTGGAATAGTGACACAATTATACACTTATTTTAATCATATAAAGAACATGTTGTGCCCAGTAAGCGGGCATGCACCTTTAACAACATCACCAACGTTAATTAATGGCTATTCTTGACTAAGAGTTCATCAGTTAATACACATTCAATTGTCACACTTCTATTACCTGGGCCCGGTTGTTCAAAACATCCGTTAGCTTAACGGACTGTTAAATCCTTAACTGAATGGTTAAAATCTCTGTTAAAACAGAGATTTTAACCATTCAGTTAAGGATTTAACAGTCCGTTAAGCTAACGGATGTTTTGAACAACCGGGCCCAGTCCATTAAGCTAACGGATGTTTGAACAACTGGGCCCTGGTTGTTATTTTCCAGCCTCAAGTGGTCATGTGATGTTTGGTAAATTGGGCAACACCAGAGCTCCAGATAAGGTACGTACGCAATTATTTTAGCTGAATACGCATTGATTATCAAAAGTGGGAGTACAAAATACGCACAGCAATGTGAAAATACGCATTGAATTTCAAATTAAGTAGTGAAACTACTGTCATAAAGTTGAAAATTCACCTAGTTGCAGCTCAATTAAGTGAATCTTTAAATTTGTTATATTTTTTTTATCATTTGTTCCTTATTTACGGTAGTAATGAAAAAAATCAATAATCCATTTGTAAAAGTAAAATACGAAATGATTATGAAATCAGTGGGTATAGTACGCTTTAGACACAAAGCTTATCTGGAGCTCTGCAACACAATCAATCTCCTGACCTGGCGCCAGTAACATGTTCCAGATGTTTTGAAAGTGTTTTTATAGTGGATTTTAACACTGTGGGACATAGTGGTTTTGCGTAATGGCGATTGTTCTACTTCTCGAATTTGAACTTTCCGCGGTAGGTTTAATGCAATTTTTGCACCGCGCAGTTGGTTCCGAGGTTAAGCATGGGTGACGTGTTTTACGTGATTCTAGCCAACGAGATTCAATTGTAAATCAATTCCATTTCTGGATACAGTGGAACCTCTCTAAACCGGACAACCTGGGAGGTCCCCAGGGTGTCCGGCTTAGAGATGTTTCACTGTAATTCCGATGTGCGAGCGCTGAAACACATGCCTGTGTGCATTGCAAACATGGATCAGCAGTATTTGACAGAGAAATCGGTCATAACTTAACACATTAATGTTGCAAGGTTGTTCGGTATAGAGGTTCCACTGTACCTTATTTAGACTAGTATCACTATGGGCTCGTAATCTCTTCATGTCGGACATCATTTTCTGTGGGGACGACTGCGCGGACTGACTCCCATTTGACACAAACCCCTGGGTGGGGCTGCTGTCACTGGCCGTGAGGGGGGAGTGGTCAGGCTCCGCCTCCATGGAATTACGCCGCAGTTCTACGTCGTGGGCAGGGGCAGGGGCGGGGGAATCAGGCGGGGACTTAGTGCCGAGAATCTTCCGTCTCCCAGCATCAAACAGGTAGGATAACTATGGGTTACAGATGGGTTAATAATGAATACGTAGTTAGTTCCCTTGATGGGAGATAATTTTATGATTAACCCTTAAACCAAAGCATGTTTTTGATGATAAAAATAGAAAATAGAAAATAAACAGCAGACGATAAAAAAAAATAAGATAGCGGTCTAAGGGTTAAATTGCATAAACATGTGAAAGACCTATGACCATGCTGACAGAACAAAATGCTGATTAACAAAATAACATTATCTCACCCACTTGTTACATTAAAGGAATAAAACCGTGGACTGTTGCGTTTATTGTATTACGAACAACATTTGGTCTGTTTAAAGTGCGTGCAGTCCGAAGGACTCCTCGCAAACTTTAAACAGACCAACTATTGTTCATAATACAGTAAACGAAACTGCCCATGGTTTTATTACTTATATTTACACTGCATTTTCGGATAGTTTCAAAGATGTAAATAAGCGTAAAAATTAGGAATCTTAATGTTTTACGTCGTTTTGTCACAATTCATGGAACAGATTAGCGCTTTTACACCAAATCGATCAAGCATAAGCGATGACATGGAACGCACCACAGGCACTTACATAAAAAAGCGGGACATGTGTTCCTAAATATACTTTGTACGCATTGCAACATTTAATGATTAATTTATAGATAGTGGCGAAAGTATCGCAATATGCAATTAATTGAGATGAAATGGTGTGCTTTCATTGGTTGAGAATAAACTAGACATTATGTTTGTAAAACGTGGTCTCTAACTGGTCTCTAACATGGTCTCTAATGGAGAAACTCTTACAAACTTGTTTTACTTTTTGACGTAAATGAACACATACAGACGTGCGGAACCTCAAGAGCAATGCAATATGCCCACCTTACTATCGCATAGGGGCAGAATAACAGGGTCATTTAAGACCGGGTCAATGGGTTTAGTACTAAATCTAATATATTACCTGTACAAGTACATGTACGTGTTAAAGTACATGTACAAAATTGGGGGGGGGGGGGAGGGGGAGGGGGGGGGGGGGGGTAAAGGGGGGGGGGGGGGGGGGGTAAATCCCAAAATCAGAACTGAATATTTACAATAAAATAACTATGTATTCAGCCCTGAAATCAGAATAATCCTGATGTTAGGTCCTCGCCACACCAGAATCACTTGGCCCCCTCCCAAAAGCAGTAGGATCAGTAATAATACATCAACAGAGTTATATCAATACCAACAAGAGTTGTCAGAAAACAACGAAGCTCGTCTGTTGGCAGCCTTCATTCAAACTTGTCACAGTTGTATAAAAAACATGAATATTATATAACTTGACCTTGGGATAAGGGGTGTGCGGTGGACCTTGACATTGAGGTCAGTGGTGGAAGGTTGGTCATGGATTTGATATAGCATGATATAGCATATTAAGATGAATGCATGTATGAAATATCAATGCGCTCCCTGAAAAGAGAAGGAAAACAAAATTTAATTTAACCCAGCGTTAAGTTTATAAACACACTAAGTTGGTGATTTTCTATAGCATGATAGCTATTCACATGAGGAATGCATGTATAAATGTGCTAAGTTTGTGACCTTGGCCTTGGCGAAAGGGGTGAGGGGGGGGGTGGGTGGGTCATGGATTTGCTGTAGCACAATAGAGTATCATCAGATGAATGCATGTATGAAATATGAAGGTGTTCCCTGTAAAGAAACAGAAGTTATAAAAATAAATTTACTCCAACGTTAAGTTTATGATGTTGATCTTGGGGAAAGGGGTGGGGTGGGTCATGGATTTGCTGTAGCACAATAGAGGATCATCAGATGAATGCATGTATGAAATATCAAAGCGTTCAAAGTGTAAAGAAACAGATGTTACACAACATTTACCCCAATGTAAAGTTTATGAACATGCTAAGTTTGTGACCTTGACATTGGGGTAAGGGTTAGGTGGTGGGTTGTGGATTTGCTACAGCATTATAGAGGGTCATCTGAGGAATGCATGTATGACATATCAAGGCGTTCCATGAAAGGAAACAGATGTTATAAGACATTTACCCCAACGTTAAGTTTATGAATGTGCTAAGTTTGTGACCGTGACCTTGGGGAAAGGGTTGGGGGTTGATCATGGATTTGCTATAGCATGATAGAGTATCATCAGATGAATGCATGTATGAAATATCAAGGAGTTCAAAGTGTAAAGAAACAGAAGTTACACAACATTTACCCCAATGTAAAGTTTATGAACATGCTAAGTTTGTGACCTTGACCTTGGGGTAAGGGTTAGGTGGTGGGTTGTGGATTTGCTACAGCATGACAGAGTGTCATCTGAGGAATGTATGAAATAGCAAGACGTTCCATGAAAGGAAACAGACATTTACCCCAACGTTAAGTTTATGAATGTACTAAGTTTGTGACCTTGACCTTCGGGTAAGGGATGGGCGGTGGGTCATGGATTTGCTATAGCATGATAGAGTATCATCAGTTGAATACATATTTGAAATATCAAGGCGTTCCATGAAATGAAACAGATGTTATAATACATTTACCCCAACATTAAGTTTATGAATGTGCTAAGATTGTGACCTTGACCTTGGGGAAAGGGGTGGGCGGTGAGTCATGAATTTGCTATAGCACGATAGAGTATCATCAGATGAATGCATGTATGAAATATGAAGGCGTTCCCTGTAAATAAACAGAAGTTACACAACATTTACCCCAACGTTAAGTTTATGAACATGCTAAGTTTGTGACCTTGACCTTGGGGTAACGATTGGGTGGGCATTGGGTCATGGATTTGCTATACCACGATAGAGTATCATCAGATGAATGCATGTATGAAATATCAAGGCGTTCCATGAAAGGAAACAGATGTTATAAGACATTTACCCAACATTAAGTTTATGAATGTGCTAAGTTTGTGACCTTGACCTTGGGGTAAGGGCTGGGTGGTGGGTCATGGATTTGCTACAGCATGATACAGGGTCATCTGAGGAATGCATATATGAAATAACAAGGTGTTCCATGAACGGAAACAGAAGTTATAAGAAATTTACCCCAATGTTAAGTTTATGAATGTGCCAAGTTTGTAACCTTGACCTTGGGGTAAGGGCTGGGTGGTGGGTCATGGATTTGCTACAGCATGATAGAGGGTCATCTGAGGAATGCATGTATGAAATAACAAGGTGTTCCATGAAAGGAAACAGAAGTTATAAGACATTTACCCAACGTTAAGTTTATGAATGTGCCAAGTTTGTGACCTTGACCTTGGGGTAAGGGCTGGGTGGTGGGTCATGGATTTGCTACAGCATGATAGAGTGTCATCTGAGGAATGCATGTATGAAATAACAAGGTGTTCTATGAAAGGAAACAGAAGGTATCAGACATTTACCCAACGTTAAGTTTATGAATGTGCCAAGTTTGTGACCTTGACCTTAGGGTAAGGGCTGGGTGGTGGGTCATGGATTTGCTACAGCATGATACAGGGTTATCTGAGGAATGCATGTATGAAATAACAAGGTGTTCCATGAACGGAAACAGAAGTTATAAGAAATTTACCCCAACGTTAAGTTTATGAATGTGCCAAGTTTGTGACCTTGACCTTGACCTTGGGGTAAGGGCTGGGTGGTGGGTCATGGATTTGCTACAGCATGATAGAGGGTCATCTGAGGAATGCATGTATGAAATAACAAGGTGTTCCATGAAAGGAAACAGAAGTTATAAGACATTTACCCAACGTTAAGTTTATGAATGTGCCAAGTTTGTGACCTTGACCTTGGGGTAAGGGCTTGGTGGTGGGTCATGGCTTTGCTACAGCATGATAGAGGGTCATCTGAGGAATGCATGTATGAAATAACAAGGTGTTCCATGAAAGGAAACAGAAGTTATAAGACATTTACCCAACGTTAAATTTATGAATGTGCCAAGTTTGTGACCTTGACCTTGGAGTAAGGGCTGGGTGGTGGGTCATGGATTTGCTACAGCATGATAGAGGGTCACCTAAGGAATGCATGTATGAAATAACAAGGTGTTCCATGAAAGGAAATAGAAGTTATAAGACATTTACCCAACGTCAAGTTTGTGGACGACGCTGACGCCTACGCTGACGCCGCCGGGGGTATGCCATAAGCTCATATGCACTTTGTGCAGGCGAGCTAAAAAACAATATATTTAGTCATGTCTCAGGGTCTGCCTCATTAATGTTCATACTTTTACATTGATACGACTAGAAATGTGGCCTGTCGGCACACAAATACCCCACTGGCAGCCAAAGAAAACGAGGCATATTTGATTATGAGCCATTTACCCAAGCGTTAAGGTTTCGAACGCACCAAGTCTGTGACGTTGACCCTGAGCTTAGTGGGGGCGGGACAAATGTGGATTTATCACAGGGTGGCAGAGGACCGTTGGAGCAAGGAAATTATAAGCCATTTACCCGAGCGTTAAGGTTTCGGGACGTACGGACGTACGGACGGACGGACGTACGGACGCCGGTAACACTATATGCCCCCCTCACCATTCGGTGGCGGGGGCATAACAAGAGTTGTCAGAAGACAACGAAGCTCGCCTGTTGGCAGCCTTCACTCAAACTTGGCACAGTTGCATAAAAAAACATGAATATTATATAACTTGACCTTGGGTTAAGGGGCGTGCGGTGGACCTTGACATTGGGGTCAGTGGTGCAAGGTGGGTCGTGGGTTTGCTATAGCATAATATAGCATATTAAGATGAATGCATGTATGAAATATCAATGCGCTCCCTGAAAACAGAAGTAAAACAAAATTTAACCCAACGTTAAGTTTATGAACGCACTAAGTTGGTGATTTTCTACAGTATGATAGCTATTCACATGAGGAATGTATGTATGAATGTGCTAAGTTTGTGACCCTGACCTTGGGGAAAGGGGTGGGGGGGGGGTGGGTTATGGATTTGCTGTAGCACAATAGAGGATCATCAGATGAATGCATGTATGAAATATCAAAGCGTTCCCTGTAAAGAAACAGAAGTTACACAACATTTACCCCAACGTTAAGTTTATGAACATGCTAAGTTTGTGACCTTGACCTTGGGGGGGTTGGGTGGTGGGTTGTGGATTTGCTACAGCATGATAGAGGGTCATCTGAGGAATGCATATATGAAATATCAAGGCATTCCATGAAAGGAAACAGATGTTATAAGACATTTACCCCAAAATTAAGTTTATGAATGTGCTAAGTTTGTGACCTTGACCCTGGGGTAAGGGGTGGGCGGTGGGTCATGTATTTGCTATCACACGATAGAGTATCATCAGATGAATGCATGTATGAAATATCAAGGCGTTCCATGAAAGGAAACAGATGTTATAAGACATTTACCCCAACGTTAAGTTTATAAACGTGCTATGTTTGTGACCTTGACCTTGGGGAAAGGGGTTGAGGGTGGGTCATGGATTTGCTATAGAATGATAGAGTATCATCAGATGAATGCATGTATGAAATATCAAGGCGTTCCCTGTAAAGAAACAGAAGTTCTAAAAAGACATTTACTCCAATGTTAAGTTTATGATGTCTTGGGGAAAGGGGTGTGGGGGGTGGGGGGGGGGGGGTGGGGGGTGGGGGTTGGGTGGGGGTTCATGGATTTGCTGTAGCACAATAGAGGATCATCAGATGAATGCATGTGTGAAATATCAAAGCGTTCCCTGTAAAGAAACAGAAGTTACACAACATTTACACCAACGTTAAGTTTATGAATGTGCTAAGTTTGTGACCTTGACCTTGGGGTAAGGGGTGGGTCATGGATTTTCTATAGTACAATAGAGTAATCATCCTAGATGAAATGCATGTATGTAAATTTCCAAGGCGTTCCATGAAAGGAAACAGATGTTATAAGACATTTACCCCAACGTTAAGTTTATGAATGTGCTAAGTTTGTGACATTGACCTTGGGGAAAGGGGTGGGAGGTGGGTCATGGATTTGCTATAGTACGATAGAGCATCATCAGATGAATGCATTTATGAAATATGAAGGTATTCCCTGTAAATAAACAGAAGTTACACAACATTTACCCCAACGTTAAGTTTATGAATGTGCTAGGTTTGTGACCTTGACCTTGGGGTAAGGGTTGGGTGGTGAGTCGTGGATTTGCTACAGCATGATAGAGGGTCATCTGAGGAATGCATGTATGAAATATCAAGGCGTTCCATGAAAGAAAACAGATGTTGTAAGACATTTACCCCAACATTAAGTTTATAAATGTGCTAAGTTTGTGACCTTGACCCTGGGGTAAGGAATGGGCCGTGGGTCATGGATTTGCTATAGCATGATAGAGTATCATCAGATGAATCCATGTATGAAATATGAAGGTGTTCCCTGTAAATAAACAGAAGTTACACAACATTTACCCCAACGTTAAGTTTATGAACATGCTAAGTTTGTGACCTTGACCTTGGGGTAAGGGTTGGGTGGTGGATCGTGGATTTGCTACAGCATGATAGAGGGTCATCAGATGAATGCTTGTATGTAATATGAAGACATTCCCTGTAAATAAACAGAAGTTACACAACATTTACCCCAACGTTAAGTTTATGAACATGCTAAGTTTGTGACCTTGACTCTGGTGTAAGGCTTAAGTGGTGGGTCATGGATTTGCTACAGCATGATAGAGGGTCATCTCAGGAATGCATGTATGAAATAACAAGGTGTTCCATGAAAGGAAACAGAAGTTATAAGAAATTTACCCCAACGTTAAGTTTATGAATGTGCTAAGTTTGTGACCTTGACCTTGGGGTAAGGGTTGGGTGGTGGGTCATGGATTTGCTACAGCATGATAGAGGGTCATCTCAGGAATGCATGTATGAAATAACAAGGTGTTCCATGAAAGGAAACAGATGTTAGAAGACATTTACCCCAACGTTAAGTTTGTGAATGTGCTAAGTTTGTGACCTTGACCCTGGGGTAAGGGTTGGGTGGTGGGTCATGGATTTGCTACAGCATGATAGAGGGTCATCTGAGGAATGCATGTATGAAATATCAAGGCGTTCAATGAAAGGAAACAGATGTTATAAGAAATTTACCACAACGTTAAGTTTATGAATGTGCTAAGTTTGTGACCTTGACCTTGGGGTAAGGGTTGGGTGGTGGGTCATGGATTTGCTACAGCATGATAGAGGGTCATCTGAAGAATGCATGTATGAAATAACAAGGTGTTCCATGAAAGGAAACAGAAGTTATAAGACATTTACCCAACATTAAGTTTGTGGACGATGCCGACGTCGACGCCGACGGGGGTATGTAGGCGAGCTAAAAACGGATGTATTGGAACACTTTTATAGATATGTATATAAGATCCTACTGTATGTTTCACGAAAGCTGCCCAAATTTTACGGCCATATAAACAATACAAAAACAATATTTTTTGTGATAATATTAAATTAAAGCAAAATTTATTTCATGAAATTTGGTCAAATATTGATTTTATTGCACTAAAACAATTTCCCCATGGGGAAATTATTTTAAATTTCATAATTACCGGACCGATTTTCAAAATTTAACTTTTATTTTCTAAGTTGGATCATTTCCATGCTATCTAGCCAGGTTTCAAAGTCAATTTCCATTTATTTTTTATGGACTCCTCCCACAGCTCCTCCACCTCCTTTTCCCCCATGTTAAATTCCCATAGACAAATCAACTTTTCGTGATAAAATCAATATTTGACCAAATTTCACGAAATAAAAAGAAGGCTCATTCTTAAATTTTGATAAAATTTAATATTATCGAAAAATATATTGTTTTTGCATTGTTTATATGGCCATCAAATTTGGGCATGTTTCGTGAAACAGACAGTAGAGTACTGAGTCTAAGCCATCTGGAATGTAATAAAAATGTAACAGAACAGCAGCATTTGGCTATTTGGGTGGTACAAATTGTCATTATCAACATACCATATTTATTCTAATAAACGCCCCCGGGGCTATGCAATTTGTGGGGATCAAAACATGGAAAATAAGATCAATATATGTTATTTTAACATACAAAAGCCAATTAAAACATTGTTTTAAATGGCTTTTGTATGTAAAAATAACATATTTAGAATGCAAATATTGGAGGGGGGCTACTATTAGAAGAAATATAGTAAGTACCTTTCTCGGTGGCTGGCTGTCTGTAGATTTCGGCGGCTCGCGGTGATTCTGTGGCTCTGGTTTCTGGTCGTCGCGGTACTCCACGTTGATGAAGCCCATGTCGTCCTCCTGGTCCGTGATCAGGTCTATGTCATCCATCTGCTCACGGAATATTGAGAAATAATTCCAACTCCAGTAGCATATTTCATCAACATTGCAAAGTTTTCTACCAAAGTATACTTTGAGGGAGTAATCATTTATTTTTCCCGAAATGCATTATGTCATATAGAACTAACGACTGCATATATTTGAAGATTAAAAGTATGCAGAATTATTATACTGAATATATTACATTATCACAGCCATTTTGTGTAATAAAAGTTAATAAATTTATTTTTAAATTGAACATTTCTCCCTCAAAAGTATACTTTGCTAGATAAGTATACTTTGCAATTTTGATGAAATCGGCTACTGATGGTGTACACGATTCTGAGCATTTTGATTGGCCGAGGGTAGCCACATATGCCATATGACAAGAATGACAACAGTTCATACACCAATGAACTCCAGTAGCCGATTTCACCAACATTGCAAAGTATACTTATCTAGCAAAGTATACTTTGAGGGAGTAATCATTTATTTTTCTCGAAATGCATTATGTCATATAGAACTAACGACTGCATATATTTGACAATTAAAAGTATGTAGAATTACGATTCTGAGCATTTTGATTGGCCGAGGGTAGCCACATATGCCATATGACAAGAATGACAACAGTTCATACACCAATGAACTCCAGTAGCCGATTTCACCAACATTGCAAAGTATACTTATCTAGCAAAGTATACTTTGAGGGAGTAATCATTTATTTTTCTCGAAATGCATTATGTCATATAGAACTAACGACTGCATATATTTGACAATTAAAAGTATGTAGAATTATTATACTGAATATATTACATTATCACAGCCAAAATGTAATAAATTCAGTATAAATGGCTGTGATAATGTAATAAATTCAGTATAATAACAATTAATAAAAAATTTAAAACTTCTCCCTCAAAGTATACTTTGCTAGATAAGTATACTTTGCAATTTTGGTGAAATAGGCTACTGAACTGCTGAATGTATGTATCGATTCAAAATTTCAAATGTGAAAAATTTCTTAGAAGAATTAGTTGTACCGTAAAGATTCTAATAGACGCCCGGGCATCTATTAGAATCACCACTGGCCATGAAGTCCTGGGTGGGCGTTTAATAGAGGCAGGTGTTATTCAGCAAAGGGAAAATGATAACAAATATCCGATTTCTAAAACCTGAACAAAAACATAACAAAGGACGTTACTCTCAAGTCTAAAATGTCTGATGGACTTGGTTGTACTGTCTGTCAGTTTATGGACGTTTTGACCAAGACGTTTCGGCCCACTTTGGTCATTATGATACACTCGGTAAAAATGTTAAAATACTGGTAATGTATCATTGTATATAGCAAGACAGCGTCAATCGTTAATGCTGATCAGATTAACGTTTCTGACTGTCAATGTTTCAGACAATGGACGTGTCAGGCCGTGGACGTTTTGGTTCGTACCAGTGCGATTAATTTCGGCCCACGGCCACGTCCAGAACAAAACATTTTTTTTTTCTGCTCATCTCGTAGGAAATATCGGCCAACAATCAAACACGATATCAATTTCACCCATATTATACGAGATGGGTTTGAGATGCTTTGAAAATGGCGCCTCCATAACCGTGTAAATTCTGATCGCTATGTCCTTGCAAATAGCTACTGCCAATGAGGAATTTACTGTGACACCGGAAAAAGTCGAATTTCGCTTCCGCTTTTGAAAGTGAAAGTAGCAGTTATGTTTTTTTTCCTGATTTTCAAGGAAGTTATCTTCGAAATACTGGAAAGAAAATAAATCTAGTTGGACAATTAGCTCCGATTTTGTTTCAAGTTAGTACTGGGCGTTTATTAAAGGCACTACTTTCATGAAAATCAACCAAAAAGTTGGTAATTTTCAACCCAAAAATTTAGGGGTGGGCGTCTATTAGAGCATGGGCGTCTGTTAGAATCTTTACGGTATTAATAACTTACCATTTGCTTCGAGCTACATCACAGAATTTGACGCAAAACATCAAAAATGAATGCACACAAATATTGGTGCGCACATTCGTTGGAGTTTGGAAAAACAATGAAAATATTGGGTTAAAAATAATTTTAGTCACCTTCAGACAAAATTGTGTTAGAATGATAAGGAATATACAACATTTTTTGAGACTTTAACAGAAATATAAACTTTTAAAGTCCAACATTACTGGCTGATAGCATTCAACGAGTATGGTTGAACTTTTAAAAGTTTACACCCCGATAAATTCTCAACAATATTCAGAGCTCCAGATAAGGTGCGTATTGGCGTATTTTACGCAATTATTTTAGTTGAATACGCATTGATTATCAAAAGTGGGAGTACAAAATACTCAAAGCAATGTGACAATACGCATTGATTTTCATATTGAGTAGTGAAAATACTGTCATAAAGTTGAAAATGCACTTAGTTGAGTTGCAATTTGCTTTTTGCAGCTCAAATAAGTGAATGTTTAAATTTGTTATATTTGTTTTATCATTTCTTCCCTATTTAGTAATGATGAAAATCAATAATCTATTTGTAAAAGTAAAATATGCAATGATTTTGAAATCAGGGGGTGTAGTATGCTTTAAACACAAAACTTATCTGGAGCTCTGAATATTGTATATTCCTATAGTATTAGACAACTAAAGCAAATGGTCAAGGTTACCATGACTGTCTACACCGAATAACAAGAATGTTTAATGGAAATGTTTCTAAACTTCAATGTCAATTTCTGAACCACTGGAGTCACATGGGAAATGAAAATAGGATGCTGATAAACAAGTGAGCCAAACTTAAGGTTAGACTGATAGAATGTTCACAAATGCAATAGATGGATAAAGAGAAGTATGACTAAATGGAAAGGCGAACATTATACACCAATCAACACACTATGCGTGATGTTACCGAACGACGACAATGTAACATAAACAGGCCTGCTGTTTTCAACAAAATCAACACCAGAGTAAGTGAACAGCGGCTCACTGATACCCGGCAACCACAAAATACCACATATAAGTCATTTGGCCTTGACAGTGGGCATGAAAGTCACATGGGTGGGCTATAGAATGAAATTATTCTTCATGATAAAAAGTAGGGATGGCAACGAATATTCGAATATTCGAATATTCGTTTATTGACCGAATATTCGAATATCAGTTTGGTATTCGAATGGAAAACTTTTTTCAAGGTATTGTTTGGTTTACTTATTTATCACCGTCGCACATACAGCAACTGATCCCGGCAAGTGTCAAAGTTTGTATTGTCCGTTATCGACGATTAATACGGTATCGCGTCAAAGTTTGCTTGTCCCTAATATCGACAATTAATAACACGGTATTGTTTAATCCGTACCGTAATAAAGTTTAATTGAATTAAATAGCGTAATTGTTGATCCTTGGTAAAGAACTCCCGCTGCTTTGTCGGTACACGGTGTTTCGTGGTGGTAAAATTTAATCCTGATATGCGTCTGAAATTTCCTTAGAAATCTGTAATTCCTGATCAGACTGCGCGGAGGCGCATGCTGGTCTGGAGCTCCACTTTTCCCAAACTCAATACACCCATTATTCTCGTGTCGGTATACACATTTCATCATTCCGCTGTGTGATGCATGACGTCATTTGAGATTTCCAATACACACAACACACAACGGAAGTTTGACACAGCGTATTATTGACACATATTTTAATCGACCATTACACGTGTACACGTGTACAAAGTGTTTTCGTGTTTTAAAGTATCATGTTGTTTGTTGGATTATTAAATTATAAAAGAACAGATTCGTTGTTAACATGTATCCCCAGGACATTAATTTTCCACTCGCTTGAAAAAATAGTTAATTGATTATTATTTGAAGCACGTGGGAACTCAATTACGCGTGAACTTGTAATGAAAATCTTACAGACCGACGGACAGACAGATGTTCTCACAAATTGGAACTTATGTGGCTATTCTTTTGTTTAAAGTAGCCACGTAAAAGAATATAACGATAAGCCGCGAAACGACATGATATCATCATCATATAGCATAACACTGTTACGGCTGAATCTCCATATATCACATGCACTCACTCAGCCCTTATCACGGTCTGACATACCGGATTTGTGCGATAGGAGAATGAACTAGGTAGGTTCAATTAACAGCCTCATTGCCTCCTTCAATTAATGCACATATTTCGACTGTATGGCAGATATTAGTAAATTCGGAAATAAATGGGTCAACGGTCATTGGCCTGACACTTTTGGGCTCAAATGCCCAGATTTGGAATGCCTGGGTTCCCAAAATCAGAAAGCTATATTTACATAAAAAAAATAAATATATTCAGTCCTGAATTTAGAATAATCCGACCTGTTCATGCCACACCAAAGCCACTAGGCCCCTTCCCCTAAAGGTAACAGCATTATGAATAATCATATTACTCATATAAGGGGTATAACCAGATTCAACACATACGCACAATTCCTTGATATTTCGTAGTTGTGTCTGATAAACTTGGTATCAAAAGCCATTAACCTGGTACTCTATTCTGTAGTTGTGGCTCTCACTGGAGAAATTGGGCTTATGGATTTGTGACCAGTGTAGATCCAAATCAGACTGTGCATCCGCACAGTCTGATCAGGATCTGCATTGTTCACCATTCCATCAACGCAACACTTGTCATGCTTTTAACAAGCAATATAGATCGTTATCAGGCTACAGGAGTGCGCTATTTGATTGCGATCAACACTGGTCACAAATCCAATAAGCCCCATTTCTCCAGTCACAGCCACATATTTGATACACGAGTCTGATACAGGAGTCGCTGTACCTGTGTGCTGGGTCCATCAGGAAACTGGACGTCATCCTGACCAAACCGGTTCTGTTTCCGCGTCAGCTGGATCACAAACCTACAGTAGACAATACAGGTGTAATGATTCACCGTACATTTGATGCAGTACGGTATTTTTCCGACTCTGATATTCGATTTGATACGGTGTTCACAATTCAATGCTGTGGAATCCAAAAGTATGCTATAAATAGACGTCTGATATTCTATTTGATGCTGTTTTCTCCATTCAATGCTTTGGAATCCCAAATTATGCTATAAATAGATGTCTGATATTCGATTTGATACGGTTTTCACCATTCAATGCTTTGGAATCCCAAATTATGCTATAAGTAGATGTCTGATATTCGATTTGATACGGTTTTCAACATTCAATGCTTTGCAATTCTGAATTATGCTATAAATAGACGTCATTGTCAGGTACATTTTACAACAGATAAATTATCGGGAAGATATAATCACAAGCCAGTTCCATTTCCTGGTGTTTTTTTTGCATTATATCAAGTGTATAGACCAATAATTCCAGCACAAAAATATTTACACAATTCCCTAACATTTGATTGGCCCGTAGCAAGTCTCAGTCCAAAATTTATATCCCAGTAAACTCCCACACCGAACTACTTTCCGTAACCGTGAAGCCCAGTTAAAATAATTCCTTAAGAAAACGGAAAATAAACACATTTTCTTGATGAATTTATTTCAAATGCTGGAATTATAAGGAATTAATGAGTGCCTTCGTCCAGTATTCCCGCGACTTTTCCAAGTTTATACCCTGATAAATTCAACAAAAAGGCCATTCATTCCTATATTGAAAAACTAGTATTGCGAGATGTATTGTATCCTGATCTAAGTATCACGATACGTATCTTATCATGAGGGAGGTGTATCGTTACACCCCTAGTAGACGACATAATAAAAACAAGGCTCTAATCAGAGACTAGGCTAGAGACAATTACAATAGGAGATTTTCTTTCGCTATTTTCCCTATTTCTGTTCGAAAGTGTGTGTCGTTAACATTTATATGAACCATCTCAATGAGACAGTTCAAATGAGTGGTAACAACATATACTTTTATTGAGAAATAAACAAAATAATCAGTTTTTTTCAATAACTAGATGGCCGCACAGGTTGAAGTAACGGACCGAGGTCTATAAATACATTAAATATGCCTAAAAGCATCAATAAATGAAGAATTTTTTTTTTTTTTTTACCCCATCCATCTAATCTTATGGGACCCATAAGATTAGATGGATGGGGTAAAAAAAATATTATTTTTTCTTCATTTATTGATGCTTTTAGGCATATTTAATGTATTTATAGACCTCGGTCCGTTACTTCAACCTGTGGATGGCCGCGGACTGCATGTCGCCCGCCGAGGCATTTACTGGTACTAAAAAAAAAGCTTTTAATGCAAAAACGCTTTAACCCATACACATACTATCGATGATTTAAAAATATAAGAAACGCAAAATCTTTATCCAAATTTGACCTTGACATTGGACACAGGGGCCACACAGGTTGGGCATAGAATGAAAATATGGATGATGTAAAACACACATGTGAAGTTTCGAGTGAATTGCCTGCTGATATATGCGGAATATTTTTTAATTTTCTTTTTCACTTTGTAATTTTCATTAATTTGATCTGGTGTATGCGTTGTACATATTCTTCCAGAATCAACACAAAATCAGGAACACTGATGATGGAGAGACTACTCAAACACCATAACACACATCTTGAGAACATGGGTCACATGGGTGGGCTATACAATGAAAATATGGATGATGACAAATAAGTATATGAGGTTTCAAGCCAATCCAACATATGGTAACACGAGATAGTAGGTAAATGAAACCGCCAATGCAAATCTTGGACAGACAGACGAAGAGACTGACTGGGTGGTGACTATACGTGTCCCGGAAAACATTTTCGGCAAGGTTTGACACTCACTGTTGGGCCAGGGATTCTGCAGCATGGACATCCTGATTTCTACATTATGTTGAACATTCAGGGATTCCTCCTATAAAACTGGGGAGCGTTTCATTAAACTAAAATGACTAAAATGTTTGTAAGTGCAAAATTATGATAGTCTGTAAATTCCACATTAACAACGTTTTCTTGTAAGCAATTATTGGATTTACATTTATTGAGCATAGGCTGCATATGCAGCCTATACTCAATAAATGTAAATCCATCAATTGAAATTTCCAGACGATCCTAAATTTGCACTTACGAATATTTTAGTCGTACAAAGTTTAGTGAAACGGCCCCCTGGTGTCCTCGGGATCACAGGACTATGTGAGTGTCGTCCCATGTTCGGGGTACATAAAAACAATATGGCCACTGACCAACGTTTATGACAATTTATACACTACCTATCTCCACACTGTTTTAGCTGCTTGATTGCGTGTTTCACCGACAGGACGCGCACATGCCCAATGCACTCAATTATGTCGCCCTGCAAACAACAGAACGTAGACACTGAGCAGTGCAGTGTCTCAACAGTGTCTCAACATATGTGTGGCACTTATCGATTTATGCGACCAGCGTAGCCCCAGATCAGCGTGGATCTGATCAGGCACTACACTGCTTGCCATTCATTCAGTAAATCACCTGGGGACCGTTTCACTAAACTTCGTACGACTAAAATGTTTGTAAGTGCAAATTTAGGATCGTCTGTAAATTTCAATTGATGGATTTACATTTATTGAGCATAGGCTGCATATGCAGTCTATGCTCAATAAATGTAAATCCAATAATTGTTTACAAAAACGCATTGTTAATGTGAAATTTACAGACTATAATAATTTTGCACTTACGAACCTTTTAGTCGTACAAAGTTTAGTGAAACGGCCCCCTGTTCTGCTTCAAACAAACAGTATAAATATCCATATCAGACTGCAGGAGTGTGCTAGAAGATCAAAAGCCATAAGCCCAATTTCTCTGGTCACGGTCAGATATGTGATGTGACTGGAGAAATGGGGCTTATGGCATCTGTGGTCATCTTGTTTCTGATCTGCTGGCATATTCACACAGCTTCATAAGAATCTACAGCTTGTTAATAGCAAGGCAGGTGTATAAACGGGCACATGAAGTTGAATTGTTGATATGGTAAAGAAGTCAAAAGTCATTCAACATTGGGCAGGTTAGGAACATGGGTGGGATGGGTAATGAAATTACAGATGATGACAAACATGCATATACAGTTTCAAGCCAATCGTTGAAATGGTATAGAAGTGATGTGAGAATGGAGGAGCGCACATGCACCTAGTGAGCCAGAAATTTCAAAGGCATTTGACCTTAACCTTGGGTACGGGTGAAGCATGCGTGGGGCAGGCGATGAAAATATGGATATTGACAAATATGTACACAAACATTCAAGCCAATTTTTCATACAGTAAAGAGGTTATACGAGAATGGAAAATGTGACGGACATAAGGACGGGCTGGTGGATGACTTTTGCATTCCTATATCCAATTATTAATGGGAGAATATCAGTAAGTATCTTCTGATATGACGTTTATCAGGCAAGGCTAGGAAAAAAGTAGGAATTCCGAGGCTCACCGAGGACTTACTACGGATTCTGAGCCGAGCCTGATAAACATGATATCAAAATACACTAGCCTGGTATTCTCTTACAAGTTAACATTTTAGGCTACTGAATGAACAATTATGAAGTTGTTACATTGAATGGAATGCAGACTTGTTTCTGTGAGGTCATTCCACTGATGTCATTCGGTAACATCATGTGACGCCGTTCGACCAATGAAACGTTAGTTTTAAATTTGTTGTAACGGGATATTCGTATCATGTCAATGCCCGATACAGTATGTTACGAGTCAGTACATATTCGGCCAATACAAAGCTTGTTACCTGATAAAACATTATAAAATGAAAATATGGCTGTGACTGGAGAAATTTGTGATCAGTGTAGATCCAGATCAGCCTGTGCATCCGCACAGTCTGATCAGGATCTGCACTGTTCGCCATCATATCAATAAAATACGCATCCTGCTTCTAACAAGCAATTTAGATCATTATCAAGCTAAAGGAGTGTACGGTACTATTTGATAAGGAGCTACACAGGTTAGAATCCCATACTCTCCAGTAACAGCCACAATATAAAAGCCCCGTAACACAATGCTACTACTGTAGATACTGTCAGGCCCGTACGCAGGAATTATTTTAGGGGGGTGCGTTATCGACGGCGTGAAGGGCTAAACATTGTTTTTGCACATCCACGGACAGACCTCGGGAGATTAACCCGTTCACCCCCAAGTAACTGGAATGGATTTTTATTTGTTAATTTTGCAACCAATCTAAATCATCACAAAATGATTTTCAGACCAGTCCATTTATGAACAAAATAATGAAAATTAATTGCAAAAAGTGCAGATCCTGATGAGACGGCTCGTTACGAGCCGGCTTATCTGGATCTACACTGTTTGCCAATACCACTTTACAGGCATGCAGGTTAAGAGTGAAAGGGTTAAGCGGGGTGCGTACGCACCCGTCGCACCCCCTCTGCGTACGGGCCTGACTGTTGTGACAGCGATGGTCAGTGAGTGGGCGTACCCGCTGTATTTTGGCGTGGCCGGCTGCGGAGTCTGTCGCCACTCGTTCCACAACCACCCGCGGCTTCTCCGACCTTTGTCGCGACACTTGCTGTAATACAGAGACGTTCGAGATTTCACAATGGTGATTTTGTACCTAAAAAGATTTTTCGTGAAAGATATTTACAAACTGTGATATTTTCTGTAAATGGTGTCCGAAGTTGACGGAATTTACACAGCAATTGCGGAATTCCGCATTTTCTCAGACAATTTCGTAAACTTTTGACGTCATTTACGGAAAATATTTTAAAATTTATTAAAATATGTTTCAGGAGTAATTGCATATCTTCTTAGGTACAAAATCGCATGGCCCGTCTCATATATGGGGTACAATTTGAAATGGGCAATGTCTCAGTAGCCTATTTCACCAACATTGCAAAGCATACTTATCAAACAAAGTGTACTTTGAGGGAGTAATCATTTATTTTTACCGAAATGCATTATTTCAAATAGAACTAACGACTAAATATATTTGATGATTAAAAGTATGCTTTTATTATGCTGAATTTATTACATTATCACAGCCAAAATGGCTGTGATAATGTAATAAAAATGTAACAAAATAAGTATAATAACAAGAGTTCCGAAGGTCACAATATACGCCCGTCGAGGCAAGGCCAGTGAACAAGGGGAGATAACTCACTGAAAACCAATAGACTTCTTCATCTTGCCTTGATAAACATGTATACCAAATTTGGTTACGATCGGTGAAGTAGAACTCGAGTTATTGCGTGGACAAGGATACAGAGAGCGAAAAATAAAAATGGCAGCCAAAGGGGGGATAAGTCATTGGAAATTTTTAAAATCAATAGGCTTCTTCGTCTTGCCGTGATAAACATGTATACCGAATTTGGTTACGAGTGTTGAAGTAGAACTTAAGTTAGTGCAAAAAAATAAAAATGGCCGCCAAGGGCCAAAATGAATAGGCTTCTTCGTCTTGCCGTGATAAACATGTATACCGAATTTGGTTAAAATCCGTCAAGTAGACCTCTAGTTATTGCGTGGACAAGCTGTGCCCACCCGCCCGCCTGTACAAGATGAATACATAATACATTCTGTTTCTCCCTCAAAGTGTACTTAGCAAGATAAGTATACTTTGTAATTTGGTCAAATAGGCTACAAATATATCATGTATGCAATATGTGGTATTACATTCAATACTGTAACTGATCAATATCAACCAAACACAACATTTGTGTTTTATTTGGATACATCAGAACTCCAGTTAAGGTGCATAATTTGGGGACAAATTTCTTATTTCTTCACGAAAAATGGAAAGTTGGGAGTGCTTTAGAATCGTCTCATCGAGACGATTCTAACGGACTCCCAACTTGCACGAAAAATGGAAAGTTGGGAGTGCTTTAGAATCGTCTCATCGAGGTCATATGTAGATGTGACTGGAGAAATAGGACTTATGGTATTTGTGACCAGTGTTGCTCCTGATCAGATAGCACAATTTGAATGCACCTTGGGTGTTCATACGTGAGGTGTATGCAAAATAAAGGATCATATCTATACACAAATTGTGGCCAAATATTATTAAAATCGGTGAAGAGGTTCATAAGTTATTAAGAAATTAAAAAAGTGAAAGTGAATGGGTTTAATGTCCCAGCAACAGCTATGGCCATATAGAGACAGGACCACAGTTTAAAGTCTCATCCGACAGACCAGTAGGATGGATTTACTATGTTAGTATTTTTCACGCCAAGGGCGAGGTTTGAACCCACAACCTCCGGATTAGAAGTCAGGTGTTCTAACCCCTAAGGCACAACCGATCCCTATTAAGAAATGAAAGCTGTTACTAACATACGTACGTACGTATATGGACTAACATTTTATCCCGTCAACACAGTGCATATGTGCCGTGAAACGCGGTGCCGTGAAACATTTTTGATATCTTGTCAATACCACCTAATCACTGTGTATGAATATATGTAGTGACTAGCGTTATTTTTTTTGCATTTTCAAGCCATTTGTAGGTGTTGACGGGATAAATAGAATAGTAGGTTAGTGCCGTGAATGGGAAAAATATCTGGCGCGGCATGGAAACGGGATGTGCTCGGCAGAGCCTCGCCCATCCCGTTTCCTAAGCCTTGCCAGATATTTTTTCCCATTCACGGCACTAACCTACTATTGTCTATATATCCCTCCTTGATAACATTACATACATCTTTAAAGTTGAGTCCTATGTTCTTGTGGTTCTGTATATGTATCTCCACGTCCACGGTGTAGTAGCTCTGCTTCCACACCTCCTCTATATCGTGCTTATCTGGAGGAGAGTTGATTGATTGGATTGGTCAACAGCGACGCTATATGTGGCTGGGATTGGTGACATTGTGGTCATCAGATTTGTAACCAGCATAGCTCCTGATCAAATAGTGCACTCCCTGTAACCTGATAACAATTGATGGAATGAGAACAGTGTTTGTTTGTTTGTTTGTTGGGGTTTAACGGCCTATCAAAAGCTAAGGTCATTTAAGGCCGGGTCAATGGGTTTAGTAATAAATTTCATATATTACCTGTACAAGTACATGTACATGTTCAAGTACATGTACAAATGGGGAGAAAATCCCAAAATCAGAACTGAATATTTATAATAAAAAAACTATATATTCAGCCATGAAATCAGAATAATCCTTATCTGATGCCAGGTCCTCGCCACACCAGAATCACTTGGCCCCCTCCCAAAGCAGTAGGATCAGTCATAATCTTACTACTTTTATAATGGGCAATAACCCAATTAAACTCAAAGGTAACAAAAGAGCCAAAGATAAAAACGTACCTAAGGGCCAAACCAGGCAAATCGTGATTCCTATAAGGAGGAATCCCTACCGTTAATTTACGCCGTCGCGTTCGGCCGACCAATCACCCACGAACGAGAACAGTGCAGATCCATATCAGACTGCGGTTGCACAGTCTGATATGGATCTACACTGGTTGCAAAGCCCATAAGTCTCGTTTCTCCAGTTACAGCCAAATATATATGGTAACAGTTTCAAACGCCAAATCCTGAAAATGGCTAAACAAACATATTTTTCCACCCACAAATGTGTAAAAGTGTGTTTCCCATGTTGAAACATTAGTATTTTTCTGCAATTATCAGTGAACTTTAGATCCTGATTTCAGAATATATCCTGAAAATTCTAATCCCTGTTATGTGGCTGTGACTGGAGAAATGGGGCTTATGGGTTTTGCGACCAGTGTAGATCCAGATCAGCCTGTGCATCCGCTGTCTGTTGATGTGTAAACAGTAGTGTGAATTTATTTTACCCAATTAAAATTTTGAAATAACCAATTGCTTCAGAAATGATGGAGTAACAATACTCAATTACTAATTACTTCTGGAGCCCTGTTATTACATGTATTGTACATACATTTGTACTTGTCTGCAGATATAGTCAAATAACTAGAAAATGTGGTCTGTCGACTTACTTAGGGCCCCTATTTGAGAAACTCTTACAAAAACTTTCAAAAATATAAACAGACAGACGGACAGAGGGTTATTCTATTAATGTGGAAGGATGTATCGTTACTAAGTAATGCATATGTGCAATATGAAGATATTACCTGAAGGCAAACAAAAATTATAGGTGATTTGACAAACCCTTTATAAAAACTTTCAAAAAACTAGAAATGTGGCCTGTCGGCACACGAATGCCACTGCTGGCAGCCAAAGAAAACTAGATGTTAGGTAAATCCAACAAATGCTCCCCGATGACGCCTTTATTGAAATTCAAAGTCTGTGACCCTGGGTATTGATGTAGTATGTTTATTAATGGTGATAAATGTGAATATGAAGTTTCACATCATAATCTCAATTGGTAACCAAAATAAATTCTAGAAAGGTTTAACACAATATTTTGTTTATTAGTCACAATAAATATTTGGATGCTAATTTGAATTGAATTGAATTAGAAAAACTTTAACATAAAACTTTAACAAAAAGTTTAAAGTCATTTGACCTTGACGTTGGGCTCCTGGGCAGCATGGGTAGGGTATACAATGAAACTATGGATGGTGATCAATGTGTAAATGATGTTTCAAGTTGATATCACAAGCCGTCACAGAGGTTAGCAATTTGAAAAAAAATTTAACGTAAGCTTTAACAAACAAAATTCTAAGTCGTTTGACCTTGACCTTGGGCTCCTGGGCAGCATGGGTAGGGTATACAATGAAAAACTGGATGGTGATCAATGTGTATATGAAGTTTCAAGTTGATATCCCAAGCAGTCACAGAGATATAGCAATTTGAAAAACTTTAACAAACATTTGACCTTGACCGTGGGCTCCTGGGCAGCATGCGTAGGGTATACAATGCAAATATGGATGGTGATCAATGTGTATATGAAGTTTCAATTTGAATTGCCAAGCAGTCACAGAGATATAATTCCAGCACAAAAATATTTACACAATTCCCTAACATTTGATTGGTCCGTTGCAAGTCTCCGTCCAAAATTTATATCCCAGTAAACTCCATGCCGAACTACTTTCCGTAACCGTCAGGCGCAGTTAAAATAATTCTTAAGAAAACGGAAAATAAACACATTTTCTTGATGAATTTCTTTCAAATGCTGGAATTATAAGGAATGAATGGCCTTTTTGTGGAATTTATCGGGGATATAAACTTGGAAAAGTCACGGGAATACTGGACGAGGCCTTCCGGCCTTCGTCCAGTATTCCCGCGACTTTTCCAAGTTTATACCCCGATAAATTCCACAAAAAGGCCATTCATTCCTATAATAGCAATTTGAAAAACTTTAACGTAAAACTCGGACCGGACGCCGGACAAAGCGATAACTATAATATATGCTCCCCTGAAAGGAAAATTGGGGGACCATAACGAGGCACATTTGAAAACACAGAGGGCCAGAGAAGCATAGATTTGTCACAGCATGAAAGCAGATCATCAGAGCAATGGGTGTTTGAAATATCAAGCACAACCATGAAAGGAAACAAACATTATAAATAAAAAAAAGACGATCATGGTTTTGTTACAGGGCGGTAGAGAAACATTAGCACAATGCGTGTGTGAAATATCAAGCAGATCAAATCAAGGAAACATAAATTATAAGACATTTACCTGAGCGTTAAGGTTTCAAATGCACCAAGTATGTGACCGTGACCCTGGGCTTAGCAGGAGCGGAACATTTGTGGATTGCATGGTGGTAGAGGACCATTAGAGCAACGCATGTGTGAAATATCAAGCAGATCCGTGTAAGGAATCAAATTAAATAAAGACATTTACTTGAGCGTTAAGGTTTCGGGATGGATGGACGGACAAGTGGACGCCGGTAACACTATATGCCCTCCCTCAGCGGTGGCGATTCTCGGCGGAGCCCTAAATATGTTTAAACCAACAAACTTTGGTTTTACTAGTCCTATGACACAAATGTTCACTGAACATGCAGGAACGCCAAAAACTGAGGTTAACAATGTCATTAAGTTGTGACTATTCCAAACACTCTCGTTGTATATCAATGCTGGCATGAATACTTTAGACAATATTACAGTAACATGAACTAATTTAAACTAGATTGGTCAGTAAGCGAGGCTTACGGAATACCCCCCGCGTGGGCCCATGTACCCCTTAAATATGTCAAAAATTTCCAAGTGTGTGGGCTTGTGACCTTGGCTCTCGGCTTAGCGGGAGCGGCATGAACGAGAATTTGTCACAGGGTGGTAGAGGTCCATTGGAGCAATGCGTGTGTGAAATAGCAGATCTTCTATTACTTATACATGGAAATAGAAGTTATAACCGATTTATCTGATGTTAAGTTTTGTAAAGAGACTAACTATGTGACCTTGACCTCAAATCAGTGGGAATTTGTCACAGCATGATAGTAGAACCTTAGAGGAATGCATGTATGAAATATTAAGAATTTTCGATGAAAGAAATAGAAGTTATAACTTATTTCTCTGATGTTAAGTTTTGTAAAGAGACCAAGTATTTCACCTTGACCTTGGGATCAGCGGGGGTTGGACGGTCGTGGATTTGGCACAGCAAGGTAGTAGTGCTTACAGGAATGCATGTGTGAAATATTAAGCATTTTAGATGAAGGAAATAGAAGTTATAACAATATTTCTCTGATGTTAAGCTTTGTAAAGAAACTAAGTATTTGACCTTGACCTTGGGATCAGCGGGGATTGGACGGTAATGGATTTGGCACAGCATGGTAGTAGAGCCTTACAGGAATGCATGTGTGAAATATTAAGCATTTTAGATGAAGGAAATAGAAGTTAGAAGATATTTCTGATGTTAAGTTTTGTAAAGAGACCAAGTATTTGACCTTGACCTTGGGATCAGCGGGGGGTTGGACGGTCGTGGATTTGGCACAGCATGGTAGTAGAGCCTTACAGGAATGCATGGGCGAAATATTAAGCATTTTAGATGTCAGAAGGAAATAGAAGTTATAACATATTTCTCTGATGTAAAGTTTTGTAAAGAGACCAAGTATTTGACCCTGACCTTGGGATCAGTGGGGGTTGGACGGTCGTGGATTTGGCTCAGCATGGTAGTAGAGCCTTACAGGAATGCATGTGTGAAATATTAAGCATTTTAGATGAAGGAAATATAAGTTATAACAATATTTCTCTGATGTTAAGTTTTGTAAAGAGACTAAGTATGTGACCTTGACCTTGGGATCAGCGGGGGTTGGACGGTCGTGGATTTGGCACAGCATGGTAGTAGAGCCTTACAGGATTGCATGTGTGAAATATTAAGCATTTTAGATGAAGGAAATAGAAGTTATAACAATATTTCTCTGATGTTAAGTTTACGGACTAAGTATTTGACCTTGACCTTGGGATCAGCGGGGGTTGGACGGTCGTGGATTTGGCACAGCATAGTAGAGCCTTACAGGAATGCATGTGTGAAATATTAAGCATTTTAGATGAAGGAAATAGAAGTTACAGGAATGCATGTGTGAAATATTAAGCATTGTAGATGAAGGAAATAGAAGTTACAACAATATATAACAATGTATAACAATATTTCTCTGATGTTAAGTTTACGGACGGACGGACGGACGGACGTTCTTACAGTACTATACTTATGTGGCTTATCACATGTTAAATATTAGCCACATAAAAGGATTTTTAGCCACATAAAAGGATTTTTTAGGTGGCTAATTGTAACCAACCCTATCCTTTACCAAGTCCATAACCCTGTGGGGCTAGCCACATAAGTACCCTAATGTGTGCCCGGACGGACGGACGGACGCACGCACAGACGGACAACCTGACTCCAGTATACCCCCCACAACTCGTTGCGGGGGGTATAATAATATACTAAATATACATATATGAATTGAACTTTGTTTGTTTAGTTGTTTATTGGGATATGAACACAGACAAATGGTAAATATTCCACAAAGCACTCGTACATGTGACCTTGTATATTCGTCATCCATATAACAGGGAAAAAAGTTCAAATCTTGAGTAAATACATTCCTGAAGCCGGTACCTACCTACGGAGAGTGTACAATACACGGTGGAGTCTGGAGGCAGGTCCTGTAGCCGGCTACAGCTCTCCAGCTTCACCTTGAGCTGACCACAACCCAGTTTACGGTCCTTGAAGCTGATATCAGGCACAGAGATGTTCTGTTCTTGTCGCACAAACATCGGCTTGTAGCGCATCTTATAGTTTGGCAGTATGTGCTTCTTTCTCATGGATCGCTTTATCTGTAATAGGCAAAATGTGTTTCTATTTCAAAGACATACATAACTGTGAATTAAATCAAATGAATGGGCTTTAACATCCCATCAACATCTAAGGTCATATTGGGAAGGGACCACAGTTTAAAGTCTCATCCGCTTTCATGCCCTAGGATAGGTTTTTAACTCATAACCTTCAGTATTGAAGTCCTGTAATCCTGCATTCTGCCACTGAGCCCATCGCTAACTGGAAATGAAGATGTGTTTCTGTGGATACCAGTTATGATGACGAAACTTATACATGAATACTTGATATTGCCATTACACCGTAAATGGGGAGTCCCTACTCCCATCAAGTGCATGTCAATTTTGACAGATTAACCCTTAGACCGCTCCCCACAACAATTGTCGTCCGATGTTGCTTTTATATCTTGCCTTATTTCTCAATAAGAGCATGGTTTGACAGCACATCAGAATCATTTCCAATGGAAATTATTCTGAAGTGCTGTGGCAGCAATGGAACCGAGGGCCCATTTGAACGTGGATTTGCCACAGCGCAGTAGAGGACCCTTGGAGCAATGCGTGTGTGAAATATGAAGCAAATGCAAGCAAGGAAACAGAAAATATAGGCCATTATTTACCAGAGCGTCCGAGCGTTAAAGTTTCGAGATGCACAAAGTATGTGACCTTGACCCTGGGCTTAGAAGGGGCGACACGGACGTGGATTTGCCACAGCGCAGTAGAGGACCCTTTTGGAGCAATGCGTGTGTGAAATATGAAGCAAATCCAAGCAAGGAAACAGAAAATATAGGCCATTATTTACCCGAGCGACTGAGCGTTAAGGTTTCGAGATGCACAAAGTATGTGACCTTGTCCCTGGGCTTAGAAGGGGTGGCACAGACGTGGATTTGCCACAGCGCAGTAGAGGACCCTTGGAGCAATGTGTGTGTGAAATATGAAGCAAATCCAAGCAAGGAAACAGAAAATATAGGCCATTATAATTTTTGAAGACGGTCGGACGGCCGGACAGACAGACGGACGGACGGACACAAGGAAACAGAAAATATAGGCCATTATTTACCCGAGCGACTGAGCGTTAAGGTTTCGAGATGCACAAAGTATGTGACCTTGTCCCTGGGCTTAGAAGGGGCGACATGGACGTGGATTTGCCACAGCGCAGTTGAGGACCCTTGGAGCAATGCGTGTGTGAATGAAATATGAAGCAAATCCAAGCAAGGAAACAGAAAATATAGGCCATTATAATTTTTGAAGACGGTCGGACGGCCGGACAGACGGACGGACGGACGGACGGACGGACAGACGCCGCGGGTAATCAGGGTATGCCATAAGCACGGCTTCCTTCGGAAGACGCGCTAAAAATGGAAAATAGAAAATAAACAGCAGACGACAAAAAAAAATAAGATAGCGGTCTAAGGGTTACATGTAACAGCATGTGACATCACCATTGAAGGGGTTAGTATAAGAAAGGGCCTGAGTCTTATGGGACTTAAACCCTTCTTCTGCTGACCCCTTCAGTTAACAGGCTAGAAATGCGACCTGTCGGCACACGAATGCTCCCTCTGTCAGCCAAAGAAAACAAGGGCACATTTAAAGGTACAAAAGGCCGGAGAATCAGGGACAACATGGACGAGGACCATCAGCGGAATGAACATGTGAAATAGCAAGTAGCTATGCGAAAAAAAACAGAAATTATAACACATTTACCCGAGCGTTTAGGTTTAGAAAGCACTATGTATGTGACCTTGACCTTGGATTTAGCAGCGGTCCGATGACACGATATGCCTTCCCCCTCACCATTTGGTGGCGGGGGCATAAAAAATGCAAAAATAAACGGTGGTACAAATACCAGCTGGTTTATGAAGTTAACAATGATATGCGGATTCCACACGCTCAAGAGAGTGAAAAAACACTAGCATATGGCATAATTGTGGCTGTGACTAGAGAAATGGGCTTATGGTATTGGTGACCAGTGTACTTCTGATCAAATAGCACACTCTTGTAGCCTGATAATGATCAATATTGCTTGTTAGAAGCTTGACGGGTGTTTTCATTGATCGGAGTTACAGAGAAGCTTTTCAAGTATATAATGTCAAGTTACAGCCACATATCTGTGCTATGAGATGATAATATCAATGAAGTGACCAATATCCCCTATAAATAGTCGGTGTTAGCGTAGTAAGACTCAAGACATTACCTGATTGCAATGGTTTATCGCAATAACAATATATTTGGATACAATTTGTTTTGGAAAACCCCTATTTTATAAGGTTTCCCAAAACAAATGGTGTCCAAATATATATGGTTATTACAGTAAGATATTACCTGATTGTACAGGTTTATTGCAATAACAATATATTTGGATACAATTTTTTTGGGAAACCCCTATTTTACAGGGGTTTCCCCAAAACAAATGGTGTCCGAATATGTATGGTTATTACGGTAAGACATTACCTGATTGACAATGAGAGAAGATATCTGTGGCAGGGGACGTCCATTAAACCTCGAGTCCACCTCAAACTCCATCTGGGGCTCCTAGCCAGACAAACCGTCATCGTTAGTTACAGGCAACATGCACAACATAACAATTGAAGTTATACAGAGCTCCAGATAAGGTTTGTATCTAAAGAATATACATGTAGTATTACATGTATACCCCAATATTTCAAATTCAATGCATATTTTACTGTTACAAATGATATTTGAGTATTGATTTTCTTCCTTAGAAATAGGGTACAAATGATAATTTTTTTTTCAAAATTCACTTATTTGAGCTGCAAAAAGCAAACACTGTTTGCTTTTTGCAGCTCAACTAAGTAAATTTTCAACCTTATTACATTATTTTCACTACTCAATTTGAAAATCAATGCATATTTTCACATTGCTGTGCTTATTTTGTACTCCCACTTTTGATAATCAATGCGTATTCTGCTAAAATAAGTGTGTAAAATACGCCAATACGAGCCTTATCTTGACCTCTGGTTATATTTAAGAAATGTAATTATTAATTCAATCATAAAACAAGCAAAATGACGAGGAACATAAATAACAAGATGGCATGTCAAGCCGACTGAAGCGTTGTGAACAAACATTAATGTAGACATCGAACAGAAACTAGAAAATGTGTTCATAGAACACGGATGCCCCACATATCGCTTTGATAATAAATGAGGCCAAATTTACCCGAGCGTTAAAGTTTTGTGACGGACAGACGGACGGACGGGACGGACGGGACGGACGGGTCGGACGGGTCGGACGGGACGGACGGACAAGGGTAACACTAAATTCGTGGTGGGGCATAAAAAGCGAAAGTGAAAAGATTAACGTCCCACAAACAGCTAAGATCATATAGAGACGGGACCACCGTTTTAAAGTCTCATCAAGTGGGATGGACATACTATGAAAGTATTTTTGATGCCCTAAGCGAGGTTTCAACCCACAAACTCCGGATTGGAAGTCAGGTGTTCTAACCCACGGGCCACAACTCATCCGTGACATTGCACAGATGAAAAAGACTTCAGTACTATTAGAGCAACAGAGAAAGAAAACATAATTTGTGAGCTACGGGTGGGTTGGTGATGTGAGAAATTTGTGACAACATAAATCTTCTACAATTAGCATTTAAAACAATATGATGTGCTAGTTTTTAACCCATTTCATGCTGAGGATATGCCATTTTGATTGGGAAAAATCGTATCACACACAAAGCATTACCGTCTGTTTCACTAAAGCTGCCCAAATTTTACGGCCATATAAACAATTCAAAAACATTTTTTTTTCGATAATATTAAATTAAAGGAAAATTTGAGAATGAGCCTTCTTTTTATTTCGTGAAATTTGGTCAAATATTGATTTTATTGCGAAAAAAATATTTCCCCATGTTAAATCCCATGTTAAATTTAACATGGGGAAATTTTTTAGAATTTCAGAAATACTTGACCGATTTTTTTAATTTAACTTTTGTTTCCTTAGTGAGATCATTTCCAAGCAATCTAACTAGGTTTCTTCCCCAAACTCTACTCCCACTCGAAATATTTTACTTTTCTTAACTCAACTGCATTATTTTATTTTAAATAATGCAGATGATCGCTTTACATCACTAGTGCAGATTTTATCCATTTCTATCTGCAAGCATCATAATTAAAGGGACCAGTGGAAGAAGGGGGCTAGCTAACTCCACAAGGGACATAGCCCACGTCTTCCAGTGAACCCTTCAATTATTAATTGTTTTGAATTTAACAAATGTACACAAAACAAGCCTTTGGGGCAATACTCATGTTGGTGTCAAATATTAGTTGAAATTGGTGTCAGTGATACAAAATGACTAGCTCTATTGAACATGTGCATCTTTTCTAACCTATTCCATTTTTAAATATTTCAAGCACAGTACAAAATTTCAATGCGAGTTACAGTTTTAATAGCAAGATTGCGGCCTGTAGTGCATGTACCTCGTAGAAGGCGAATGACCAGTGTGTATACGGGAGGCGGGTCATCTGTAGTCGGGCCTTGCCGCACAGTCGGGTCACCTTGATGGACAGGTACGCCCAGGTCTTCAGGATGATGTCCACGTCCAGGGCCAGCTGGAACCCGCCCGCGTAGTCAACCTCCAGCCCGATATCCAGGGTCTGGGCAAGATCAGATGTCAAGGTCAACACTGAAGGTCACTGTGTCTTCAAGATACATGTCTACAGTCAGGGCTTTTTGGAACATGCCCATATAGTAAACCTCCTGTCCGATATCTAGGGTCTGGTGAAGGTCAAATAGTAGAGGTCAAATGTCATGGTCAATAGTGATGATCATGTGTCTTCAAAATACACATCTACATTCAGGGCCTATTGGAAAATGCCTGAGTAATGAACATCCAGCAGGATATCTAGTGTCTAGTAAAGACAATAGCCAATTTCATCAAAATTGCAAAGTACCGACAGCGATTTAACTTTTAAAAGTCTTGGTTGTCTTGAATTTGCTGTTTAGACTCACAGGTGGAAGACTCGGACCTATGACACCAATGCCTATTAAAAAATTCCCATTACCCCACCCACTTGGTCTCGTACATTACCATCTTCTATTTATAGAAGATGGTAATGTACGAGACCAAGTGGGTGGGGTAATGGGATTTTTTTCAATAGGCATTTTTTTGGTGTCATAGGTCCGAGTCTTCCACCTGTGTTTAGACTGACCAATAAAGGCAAAAATGGCACTTCATGTATATTAGGCTACTTCAGGTATATCAGGTTACTTCAGATATAAACAGCATTTAATCAACCCCCTTTATTATGCAACATGGAGCAATGGTTGCGGTATAAATGAATATAACATATGTGAATATTGTCTTGTTACTGTATACTACACATGTATATGGAGCATTGAGTTGCCATCTCCGCCATCTTTGTATGTACAAGCCATCGTACAGTTCCACCACTTCGTGCGTTTGGCACATACAGCAAATAATATGACAGTAAACCAAATCAAATTTGGTGAAATACATAATAGACAGATATGACAATGGCAAGGTATAAATAGTATGCCAGCAAACTATAGAAAAAACAAAATATCTGAACATTTCTCCCATCAATCTCAAAAATAAAATTTGTGTAAACTTTTCAATTTGATGCACAGCCTATTGTTCGTGTACACGTTACCCATAGGTAAAGTCATATCTACTCGCATAGTAGGCGAGTAGAAACCAGGGACAATACACTCAGGTAACTGCGTACATGTCACTGGTGTTGATAGCTAATAACAGAGTACAGTAGTGGGTATATATGGTATGTGTTGTGTGGTTGGCTGTATATGTTACATAATTATATTCTATCACATTTACTAAGCAATTATGTTTGAATCAAATTATGATCAGTATCCTATTTCACCAACATTGCAAAGTATACTTATCTAGAAAAGTATACTTTGCGGGAGAAATTTTCAATTTAAGGATACGTTTATTAATTTTTATTATACTGAATTTATTACATTATCACAGCCATTTTGGCTGTGATAATGTAATAAATTCAGTATAATAAGTATGCACTCTTTTAATCATCAAATATATGCAGTGATTAGTTCTATATGAAATAATGCATTTTGGGGAAAATAAATGATTACTCCCTCAAAGAATACTTTGCTGGTATAGAACGGGTCCTTAAGCCAATTTGATTTAGTGGAGTTTAACGGCTAAGGTCATTTTAGACCGGGTTAACAGGGTCGACTCCCATGTTACCTGTTGTGATGGGAGGTAAATTCCAAAATTAAATATTTACAGACAAATATGTATTCAGCGTCACTTAGCCCTACACCCCAAAAGTAATATGATTGGTACTAATCGTATTACTTTTACAATGGGTAAACCAGATTCAACTCTCAACTACCAGAAAGCCATAAATGTGTCTGAGGGTCAAGCCAGGGATATCGAGGTTCTGCTAAGGATGAAACCCATCATTAAATATACCCTTCACATGCTCCCACCAACCAGCCAAAGCTAAATGTCAAGGTCAATACTGAAGGTCATGTGTATTCAAAACAATGTCCACATTTATGTCCAACTAAAACATGCCTGTGGAGTCCACCCCAAGCGCAATGTCCAGGGTCTGGTGATGGGCAACTAATGAGGTCATGTTGATGGGTTAAAGCCAAAATCAGTTACCGGCCCAAATTGCCGAAAATGAGGTTTTGCTATTATATAATGCCCATTATTCAAATGTACATTTCAGTCTTAGTTTGGTAGTTATATCTTAATTGTTTGTGATGTTATTAATTAGAACCCAAACCAATTATCAGACGGACGGCTACTTTGTTATGCCATACCGATTTATGTTTGAGTAAGTTGTTCTGGCATCCCATATATATACCGGGCATACAGTGTGAATGTCAGAACAACTTACAATGGTCTAACGGATTTTGGCAAATTTTGAAATGTAAATGAATCAAAATGTGTTCATGCCATAATATAGTATACTGCCCTATAGTCTGTTTCACGAAAATCGGTCCAGTATTTCTAAAATTAAAAAAAAATTCCCCATGTTAAATCCCCATAGACATCTTCACTCCGTGACTCCGTGAAGATGTCTATGGGGATTTAACATAGGGAAATTGTTTTTTCGCAATAAAATCAATATTTGACCAAATTTCACGAAATAAAAAGAAGGCTCATTCTTAATTTTTCCTTTAATTTAATATTATCTAAAGAAATCTTGTTTTTGAATTGTCTATATAGCCGTGAAACAGACAGTACCTCCGTTTGGCTCTGACGTGTACAAACTTAGAACATGTTACTGCTTCTGCCAACACCATGTATCATCACATAAGATGATTTGGCATTTTTTATGAGAAGTCACATTTTGAAGCTAGGTATGCCAAAAGCAGCTATTGATTTATTTTCAGTATTTCTAAATATAGATACAAGACATAGCCCATTTCAAATCACATTGTTTATCTACAATGATATTGTCATCGTTTCAGTTAAGGATAAACAAGTGAATTGAATAATAAATATTTTGTACCCTATCAAACCTTTAAACTCGATTTTCTTGAAAAGTACAAAAATGGAGATAGGTGGTTTTGGCTTTAACCCAGCGATGTATGCAAGGGCAAAAATAAAATGTAAAAAATTGAAGGTTATAGGTCTAAATAATGTCCATGCCCAGGGCCAACTGGAACACACCAGCATAGTCCACCTCAAGCCCTATGTCCAGGGTCTGTGGAAGGTCAAATAGTAGAGGTCAAATGTCAAGGTCAACACTGAAGGTTACTTTCTTTGTCCACATTCATAGTCACACAGAATATGTATTCAACCTCCAGCATGATATCCAGGGTCTCGGGAAGGTCAAATCTCAAGGTTACTAGTGATGATCATGTGTTTTCAAGATACATGTCTCCATTCATAGTCAATTAAAACATGCCTGCACAGTCAACCTCCAGTATGATATTCAGTGTCTGGTGAAGGTCAAGTGTAAAGGTCGATACTGAAGGTCACATGTCGTCAAGATAATTTCCACAACAAAGACGTAGTCTTATCAATTTGGACTTACAATTTGTTTAAATGCACATATTCAATACCAGGGATAGAGGCCTAGAATTACATAGAGGGCATAGTTTGTACAGTGGGGTCAGCATGAAAGTGCACACATGAACAAACACAACAGGTTGGTTCGCTACCCACCCAAAGTGTATGTTGTTACCACTCAGTTGAACCGTCTCGCCGAGACGGTTCAACCGAGTGGTAACAACATACACTTTTGATGCGAAATGAAAAAAATGCAGAAAAATATTTACATTTTTTTTAATACATGAATTACAGTGGGGTCAGCGTGTAAGTGCACACACGAACGAACACGACAGGCTGGTTCCAACCTGTCGTGTTCGTTCGTGTGTGCACTTACATGCTGACCCCACTGTATGATCATTTATATTAAAATTTATATATTTCACAAATGTTCTAATATCTTTACATAGTGTATTAACAATCCTTGCATTTGTCCATAACAGTAAACTAGGTGCGGCCGAATTCACCTACCTGGATGACGTCATCTGTCGTCTCAACATTCTCAATGTGTACGTCATTCACAACGGGGAACGTAGTGCCAAAGTTCATGTCCCGCACCTGCAATTGCATTGTATAAAATATGTTCCAAAAAGAGAGAAGAAATTGTGGTTATAAAGCATAAATATATTGCTCTATATAGAGAATACAAGTGCCATTTGGTACCAAGGTTATCAGACATGGCTAGGGAACATGTAGGAATTCTGAGTATTTCCTACTTTCCTATTGTTGTTACCTGATACAACATTATGTTATCAGGCAGTACATATTCGGTCAATACAAAGCGTGTTACCTGATACAACATGTTATCAGGCAGTACATATTAGGTCAATACAAAGCGTGTTACCTGATACAACATTATGTTATCAGGCAGTACATATTCGGCTAATACAAAGCTTGTTACCTAATACGATATTATGTTATCAGGCAGTACATATTTGGTCAATGCAAAGCTTGTTACCTGATACAACATTATTTTATCAGTCGGTACATATTCGGCCAATACAAAGCTTGTTGCCTGATACGACATTATGTTATTATTTGGTTCGAATTCGGCCAATACAAAGATCGTTGCCTGATACAACATTATGTTATCAGTCTGTATGTATTCAGCCAATACAAAGCTTGTTACCTGATACAACATTATGTTATTATTTGGTTCATATTCGGCCAATACAAAGATCGTTGCCTGATACAACATTATGTTATCAGTCTGTATGTATTCAGCCAATACAAAGCTTGTTACCTGATACAACATTATGTTATCAGTCTGTATGTATTCAGCCAATACAAAGCTTGTTACCTGGTACGACATTATGTTATCAGTCTGTATGTATTCAGCCAATACAAAGCTTGTTACCTGGTACGATTTATGTTATCAGTTCTGTATGTTATTCAGCCAATACAAAGCTTGTTACCTGTACGACATTATGTTATCAGTCTGTATATTCAAAGCAATTACAAAGCTGTTACCTGGTACGACATTATGTTATCTGTCTGTATGTATTCAGGCCAATACAAAGCTTAGTTACCTTGATACGACATTATGTTATCAGTCTGTATGTATTCATTGCCAATCATGGCTTAGCCTTACTTGTTACTGATTCGACATTGTTATCAGTCTGTATGTATTCAGCCAATACAAAGCTTGTTACCTGGTACGACATTATGTTATCAGTCTGTATGTATTCAGCCAATACAAAGCTTGTTACCTGATACGACATTATGTTATCAGTCTGTATGTATTCAGCCAATACAAAGCTTGTTACCTGATACAACATTATGTTATCAGTCTGTATGTATTCAGCCAATACAAAGCTTGTTACCTGATACAACATTATGTTATCAGTCTGTATGTATTCAGCCAATACAAAGCTTGTTACCTGATACAACATTTGTTATCAGTCTGTATGTATTCAGCCAATTAATAAAGCTGTTACCTGATACAACATTATGTTATCAGTCTGTATTGTATTCAGCCAATACAAAGCTTGTTACCTGATACGACATTTATGTTATCAGTCTGTTATGTATTTCAGCCAATACAAACTTGTACCTGATACAACCATTATGTTATCAGTTGTTTGTATTCAGTCACAAAGCTTGTTACTGATACGGACATTATGTTATCAGTCTGTATGTATTCAGCCAATACAAAGCTTGTTACCTGATACAACATTATGTTATCAGTCTGTATGTATTCAGCCAATACAAAGCTTGTTACCTGATAGACAGCCATACCTGGATCTGGTTGATAAATTTCCCTGTGGTCGTTTTCAACATTTCCTCAAACTCCACGTTCAGCTTTCTGGCCGCCCACCTGTAAATTGATTGATTGATTAAAACATAACCTGATGACTGAGAAAATGTACCGTATGACCGGTGTGAACAGTAGATTCTATTTTATTTAATGGTGTTTAATGGCCTGTCAACAGTTAAGGTCATTTTAGGCCAGGTTAATGCAGGGATTCCGCTGGCGATCGCCACTTTCGCAATTGGCGATAAAAATAAACAATTGGCGATAAAAAATTATAATTGGCGATAAAAAAATACAATTTTCGAAAAAAAAGGTGATTTTTTTATTTTCCCCAGCGGAATCCCTGTTAATGGCGTGGAATCACATTATGTTACCTGCGGTGATAGGGGTGCATCCCAAAATCAGAACTGCATATTTACAGAAAATATATCTACGCAAGTCGTGACATTCGAATAACCTGACCTAGTGCCAGGTCCTCACCACAACATATCACTTAGCCCCACTCCAAAAAATTAATAGGATTAGTACTAATCGTATTACTTTTATAATGGGTATAACCAAATTTATGTCTGTGGGCCAAAACAGAATATCGGGATTCAGCTACGGATGAACCTCATTGCTAAATGTACCCCAGTAGCTCTAGATAAGATTTTGTGTCTAAAGCGTACTATACCCCCTGATTTCAAAATCATTCCGTTTTTTACTTTTACATATGGATTATTTTCTTCATTACTGAATAGGGAACAAATGAAAAAAAAATAACAAATTTAAACTTTCACTTATTTGAGCTGCAAAAAGCAAAAAGGGTTTGCTTTTTGCAGCTCAAATAAGTGAATTTTCAACTTTATGACAGTATTTCACTACTCAATTTGAAAATCAATGAGTATTTTCACACTGCTGTGCGTATTTTGTACTCCCACTTTTGATAATCAATGAATATTCAGCTAAAATAATTGCGTAAAATACACACCTTATCTGGAGCTCTGGTACCCTTTGCATACTCCCAACTAACCATCACATGACCAGTAGAGATTGAGATCATCATTTGCAATCATACAGTCAATATACCGTACCAAAACAAAGTATTCGGGGACATAATGAATGTCATGTTGCTTGACTGGAATCTACTGTTTGAGCCAATGAGTCAAAAGTTGTTATTTCATAAAAATTAATTGGTCATAAAATTGATCCCATTGAAAAATGATAAGCAAGTAAAATTAGAAAAAGAAGATTATTTGACAGGGAATTGTTTTTAAACTTGGGGGAAAAAAAGTTACTTATATCTGTAATATTTGAGTGGGGGAAAAAACATTTTCCTGCAAGATCCCCTGTTGATCGCTGTACAATCATAGAAATATTTGCGACCCAAGTTTACACAGTAAGTTGGGACAGCGAGCCACCCCGTCCCAACCACACATGGAAAACTTGTACCTGTTAAAAAAATCCATTACCCCACCCACTTGGTCTTGTACAGTACTATGTTCTATATATAGAAAATAGTATTGTACAAGACCAAGTGGGTGGGGTACTGGAATTTGTTCAATGGGCACTTTTTTGTGTCACAGGTCCGAGTCTTCCAACTGTGGTCCCAACTTACTGTCGAACGCGGGTTGTGTCCTTCAGCTCGGCAAACAGGAACTGCATGAGTGCATTGAGACACAGGATGTTGTCCTGGTGCCGGGGTCCCTTCTCTGGTTCCGGGCGCGACTTCACATCTGGCTCCGGGTCCTTCGGCCGCGACTCTCGGTTGGTGGACGATTTTCGTGGTCGCTTCTTCAGCGCTTTCTTCAGAATCTGAAACATATCCAAAGATTAACCCTTTAAACACTACAGACCTCTATCGCGGTGTTTGTAAACAGTGTAGATCCAGATGACCCGGCTCGTGACGAGCCTTCAGACCAGGATCTGCACTTTTTGCAAGTACATGTAATATCTTTTAGAAAATTAACATATCAAAATACATTCCAGTGAATTAGTGGTGATAGGGTCTGGGTCTCAGAAATTCCTAAAAAGTCATGAAACAAAGTGGGAAACGAGATGGCCGCGGCCCACATTACGTGCCCACCGAGGCTTTGATAGTATACCGAAAAACTTTAACCCGGACGTACATGTACGTACATAACATAAATACGTACGTACGTACAAATGCCAATATGCCAACTATATGGCGCTGTCCGTAATCGGGCGCAACAAAAATAGTTTAATTGTACATTTGTATCGTATTTCTGAACCCAATTGTACCTATAAATCGCCTGGAAACAAATCGAGGATTTGTAAAAAAAAATATGCAAAGCTAGTTATTTTTCAGTATTCAGTTATATTATTTAAATTAATTACACTATCATATATAATGAGCACTTCTTTCTAAATGTGGTGTATCAGTATTCAGTTATATTATTTAAATGAATTACACTATCATATATAATGAGCACTTCTTTCTAAATGTGGTGTAGTATCATCACATGAATGTATTAACGTGCTGACACAAATGGGAAACTTTAAAATTCAATTCCTTAACTGCATATGGAAAAAATCACTTCACAACACAAAATAAAGAAATTTCAAAGTTTTACCATAGTGGCTGTGCTGTGCCACTATGGTAAAACTTTGAAATTTCTTTATTATAGCGAAAATGCCAAATTATGCCAAACCAAATTATCTCCCAAGAATATGACAGTCTCTGATAGCATGTACTTGAATATAACATGTTTTGGGGAATGTGGTCAACTAAAATGGTGCAATTTATTTATGTCATTTGTCGTGTAAGAAGCGACAAAATCACATAATACATTGTAGATACCCGAGACATCATCTGAGACAAAGTGGCTTTAAAGGATCCGACTTTTCAGTGGCCTTTCAAAGGTTAACCCTTAGACCACTATCTTATTTTTTTTTGTCTGCTGTTTATTTTCTATTTTCCATTTTTATTATCAAAAACATGCTTTGACTGCACTTTAGAATAATTTACAACATGCTTTGACGGCACTTTAGAATCATTTTCATTGGAAATGATTCTGAAGTTCTGTCAACCTACGTTTTTATTGAGAAATAAGGCAAGATATAAAAGCAACAGCAGACGACAATTGTTGTGAGTAGCGGTCTAAGGGTTAACATCTGTCCATGTGACTGTAACCACAGGTTGAAGTAATGGACCGAGGTCTATAAATATATTAAATATGCTTAAAATCAATAAATGAAAACAAAATACCGGTAAGCTAACAAAAATCCTTTTTACTCCGTATATACATGTATAGACATATAATAATATTATGTCCATATAATTATAGAGTAAAATATTTTTTTTTAGATTATTTGGTTTTCATTTATTGATTTTAGGCATATTTAATGTATTCATAGACCTTGGTCCGTTACTTCAACCTGTGACTATAACATGCTTTGAGCGTTTACAATGTACTCACATTGTACTATATAATTTTTGCTCAATGAAATTGGACAATATTTTCATATATATGGCTGCTACTGGAGAAATGAAAGTGAAAAAGTGAATGTGCTTAATCTCATCCGACAGGCCAGTGGGATGGAAATACTATCAGAGCTCCAGATAAGCTTTGTGTCTAAAGCGTACTATACCCCCTTATTTCAAATTCATTGCATATTTTACTTTCACAAATGGATTATTGACTTTCTTCATTACTAAATAGGGAACACATGATAAAAACAATATAACAAATTTAAACATTCACTTATTTGAGTTGCAAAAAGCACTGTTTGCTTTTTGCTGCTCAACTAAGTGAATTTTTCAACTTTATGACAGTATTTTCACAACTCAATTTGAAAATCAATGCGTATTTTCACATTGCTGTGCAAATTTTGTACTCCAACTTTAAATAATCAATGCGTATTCAGCTAAAATAATTGCGTAAAATACGCACCTTATCTGGATCTCTGACTATGTTAGTATTTTTAACTCTTTGCATGCTGGGAAACTTGTGGGCTATAAATAGTTCAAAACTAGCGGTCAAAAATTCATCATATTTTCTTTTATTTCTCCTTGTAAATGTCATGAATATGTCTTGGAATTTCATTAGAATCGAGTCCTAAGGACTCGATTCTAATGAAATTCCAAGACATATTTAGAGAGAGAAATAAAACATATAGTCATAATTTGTTTGGCGGATATTTTCGCCGCTAGCATGCAAAGAGTTAACACCTAAGGCGAGGATTGGACTCAAAGCTTCCAGTATTTAAGTCCAATATCATATCCCCTAGGCCATAGCCCATCCCTCAACAGGAGAAATGAGGCTTATGAAATTTGTGACCAGTAGCTCCTGATCAAATAACACACTCATGTAACTGAGGATGGATCAGTGGGACAGCTAAAATTGTTACGTTACACACTCCTGCACGTGATGGTTGGGATGTATACCGAGTATGAAGAGAATCAATCAAAAACTGTAGAACTGTACAAGGAAAAAAATATATTTTCAGAGTCGAAAAGGGGGCACAACTGCGTATGGACCGGTAGGACAGGGGCAATATTTACATTACACACTCATGCACTTTATGTATACCGAGTATGAAGAGAATCTGTAGAAGTAGTTCGCCAGACAATGAGAATTATCTACCGACAGACAGACGGATGGGCAGGATAAACACTAAATGTTGCAGTGGCATAAATATGCAGCTTGATCAAAAGGTTGTCATTTGGTAATGTGATGGGTAAAATTATACATGTACTGTTTTAGACATTCCGACTAAAACAGTATATATTATACCATCCTATCATCAAGCAAACAGTGGCTTGCAACCAATGCAAACAGAAATCAGTGCCTTGTTATGAAATCTCACCGACGGTAGCTGGAACTTCTGGCTTTGTGGTTTGTACGGAGGTTTCAATGTTGGCAGCTGCTTGAACCGGTGCCGAACATACAGGAACTGTACCAGCAGAGTCACCACCACGCCCAGCACGAAGGACAGGATGATCGCGGACACCAACATCGCTCACGTGATTTCAGTTCCGTCTCATCTACATTGGTACAGGCACCACTATCTGTCCTTTACAGAGGGTTGGTCACTAGTCTCTCTGTTCCACTCCATCGTGGTTAACCCATTCCTTTAGGAAATCACCTTTACGGGTATGAAATTTATTAAATACTTTATTTTTATCATTTCTCAATGAAAGTATATGTTGCGACCACTCTCGATGTGACGATTCAAATGGTGGTCGCTTCTGAGCGCAAGGAAGGAAATTATTTAGGATTGTCCTCAAACATTATGGCATATCCTCAGCATGTAATGGGTTAAACTAGTACCTACAGTGCAGAGTGCCAATTAATTTCTTTGCCTGAAAATGAATGGGTTTAACGTCCCAGCAACAGCTAAGGTCATATAGAGACGGGACCACAGTTTAAAAGTCTCATCCGACAGACCAGTGGGATGGAAATACTAAGTATTTTTCAATGCCCAAGGCGAGGTTTGAACCCACAACCTCCTGATTGAAGGTCAGGTGTTCTAACCCCTAGGCCACAACCCATCCCTTGCTCTGTCTGACTAATTCAGATCTGCAACATAAATCACATTTACATTCAACACAAATTGTATTTTGCTGGCTCCCTTGGAGTGCACCTGTGATGGGGGAGAAGCAGGTTAGACTAAACTTGCACGAGACAAGTGACATTAAATTTATAAGACCCTTATAGTGTAAAATTTAGTCACAAGAACAGACCAACTTGTCTTGGCGTTTTGCTACACAGTCTGACGAGTGAGAAGTTTAACACTTCACAGTCATGTTAAAAACATTCATAGACCAATAATACAGGTATACATAGTTTGACAATCTGGAAGTCGGACTTCGTCCATTTCGCGCACCTGCAGGCTATAATTATCTCCCCTGTCGAGGAGTGCAGGGGGGAATCTGACCCGTTTCCTATATAATTTAATATAATTTAATCATTTTTTAACGCTTCAAACAACTAAATTACAATCGCTAAATCAAAGTTAAATGCAGATTTATGTTAAATGGTCATTAAAAAATATTCTTATCACCATTTAGTATTTTCATAGTTCTAAATGTGAAATATTGTGGCATAAAAATTAAGTATTTTAGAGCAAAATGTATCGACTTACCCCCAAACATATCGGGTCATGTGACTAGTGATACGTCACGCCGACTTCCAGAATTGGTTATCCTTTTATTACCTTTTATTTGTGTAGCAAAACACCAGGACAAATTGACCTGTTATTGTGACTAAATTTTACACTATAAAGGTCTCAGCTCTCACGGATACAGAAAATATAAAAGACGGATGAAATAATAAAACACATCCGTAGAGCTGAGATTTTCTAATCTACATATATACATGCCGAGTATTGGAATGAACGGTTACTGGTTCGCCAATTAATAGAAAACTGAATAGATACAGAAAATATAAAAGACAGATGAAATAGTAAAACACATCCGTAGAGCTGAGATTTTCTAATCTACATATATACATGCCGAGTATTGGAATGAACGGTTACTGGTTCGCCAATTAATAGAAAACTGAATTTTAGCTTAGGATATGAACTTACAAATACAATACATGGTTCTAAGTCAATACATATATACCCATAGGTCATTGAAACATGAGTATAAGCAATCTGCAAGATATTCAGCAAAAAAATAGCAGTGACGTCTCTTTCAATCGATTTTCATTATGAAGCAAATGGCGAGTCAACTTCCGTGAAGGGAGACAACCAGTCAAATATATTTTAATGGCTAATCGTTCCAATATATTTCGTCTTTTTCTTAATGTAGGTGTACCCTTATTGTGACACCATGCTAAGTGTATGGACATTAATTAAAACTCTACTAATAAAACAAGTACAACCTACATAAATTAACAATATGAATGTGATCAGTAAGTCTTCATGCAGATTATCATACCCGTGTACAGTCTTTGGCCATTCGTACCCATATCAATTTAAGCCATTTCGTGCGGTGCCCAGTTTGATCAATTCGTACCCATAGTCAAATCGTAGCCATACTTAATATTTTAATATAACTTCATAGTATGAGCGTTTTATTTATACAATATGCAGAAATAATGTAGGAAATGTAAATTAAGTGACTTTTTATTTTTGTATTCCTTTATAATAGAAAATTGCAAATGATTTGATTTTACGTTATCATGGTTATGGTAATTATATAAGTTTCATTATTATGTAAACCACTGCATGTATGATCAAAAGTTGGTGTTGAACCCTGTGTACATCTGCCTTGTACACGTATGTTACACAGAACAGTTAAACAAATCACACATGTATAACCACAAATAATGTATTGACGGAAGTTTGGGGTAAATCTAAAAATTAAGAGTTTTCATCAATTTGTCTGCATGCATGCAGTGTGTCTGTTCACCAGGGATATCGAGGGGCAGCGTATGGATGTCCACACAAATTCAGATCAAATAAGCATTTTGGGTTCCATAAACATGACAAACATGTAAGAAATTGGAAAGTTATCGATTAGTTAAATTGCGCTAAATTTTAACAACTTATTTTTCTGTAACAACTTGCCACGACGGGGTAACATCCTGACCCATATACATAATGTCACTGAACAATTATGTGGCCAGATAAATATTGTCTTTCATACCATTATATGTGCTCGTTATTAGAATATGAACAATGAGGGTTCTGTTAGATATTGATTAGGTTTGATATTGAGTCAAAAACTGTATTTTTTTCCGAGTCAGATTTTACTAAAATAGTGCAAAAACAAAAACTGCTGTATATAATATTACATTCAAAGACTCTTGGTAATACAAATCAATGGATATAGTTTGGCGAACAAATAAGTGTCATGGTTATACAATACTCGTCGCAATGCATGACGTTATATATGTACTAAAAACCTGCGCTGTACCATCATGCTCCGCGTATCAAATTGCCCTGGTCTCCCCTAATGTGTATATAGATCCTGGCATGTGTTAACTGTAATTATATCGGTTGTGACCCTATTCATATTTATTGTTTTTCAGTGTATGCCCAGATATGTTACTACATTGTTTGCCATTTATAACACTTGCCAATAGTGTACGTATACCAAAATAATTATATTTAATTCACTGATTGATCAGTTAATTATTACATTGTCATTACTTACGCTTGCCAATAGTATATACCCAGATAGTTATATTGGATTCACTTAATAATCAGTTATTGATACATCGTAATTAATTAATTACGCTTGCCAATAGTGTATACCCAGATAGTTATATTGGATTCACTTAATAATCAGTTATTGATACATCGTAATTAATTAATTACGCTTGCCAATAGTGTATACCCAGATCAGTTACATATATATTGAATTCACTGTTTTGATAGATTCGTTTAAATATTCTAATGATTCATACACTGGTCTTCGTCGGAGAGGAGAACCTGACGGGTAGTCTACCACTGGTCTATAGAAGGTGTCCCCAAGCCACGTGTCACCCACCAGAACGTGTAGCCATCTTGGTATATAATCACTTGTTGAGGCTATACCTCTAGGGGAATTTGCAATCACAGTCTGATCAGGGTTTATACTGTTTCCCACATTGTACATACTCACTTGTTGAGGCTATACATCTAGTGGAAACTTGCATTCTCAGTCCGAGCACGGTCTACAAAGTTTCCCATTTTGTACAGTAACATAAGTATATACTTATTGAGGCTTTATATGTACCTCTCGGCAATAAGTAGGGGCCGTTTTGACCAAATTCTGGCCGTTTTGACCAGGGACCGTTTTGACCTGCTCCCGCCTCAATGACAACCCGCCCTACGACAAATCGCCCCATTTGATGAGTCAACTCGCCCCACCATAAGTCAAGTCGCCCGAAAAAATAGGTCAACTCGCCCCATATATAATTCATCGTATAACTCTCAGGCGACTTGTCTTGATACGATTATAGCGTAACGTTATTGTCAACGACGATGCACGTCGTGTATTTTAATGACGTCAACAAATTGTACTCGTAAGTGTTGCTTATACTATTTTTAATTTTAATTAATAAGTTTGAACTAAGTATATATTAATATATTAATAATAGTAATAACACTATGTGCATTGTGATTAAACAAGGATAAATTATACTGGTACGTATATTACGTTAAACCAACATCTCTGCGACAAAGTTACGTCAAATGTGTATCTCTGATTCATGTTATCACTGACTATATATATATACCGCTTTACAGCAGATAAGACACAAAGACAAATTCGTTTGAAACTCTTCAAAAGCTTTAAAACAAGATATGGTCAACATTATACACTGCAATACATTAACACTCGAATTTTCTAAAAAGAAAATAGACGAATTTAAAAAGTACTGTTGGTCGATCCAACAACCGGATCAGTGAGCATGCAGACAGTTCGGAGGAGACTAGCTGAGCACGGTATTAAAACCAGACGTCGACAATACAATGGATCGAAGCTTACACCTCGTCAATGACGCGACAGGACACGTCAGCACATGAGATGGACCCAAAATAAAAAAAAAACAACTACGGTGTTATTCATCAGTGACGAAGCTAAATTTATTTTGAAACTTACAGACGGAGGTGATCCAATCTCAACTTCAGTTGACGAACAGGTGAGTTGATGGAATCTCAGAAACCCCAGACCCGCATATTTTACCACCCTTTTGCGGCATTTCACTCTGCACGGATTCTGTATCAGGAGATCTAGACACACCTTAATAATATAAGAGCCGAACTGACATAGGCATGAATTACACGTATGCACATCCCATCCGGGAGCAGGTCAAAACGGCACCTGGCTAAAAGCCCCTAATTGGTCAAAACGGCCCCTAAGTTCTGTGAATTTGGTCTAAACGGCCCCGACTAAAACGGCCCCTACTACATATTATATACATGTAGGCATATATATTTATATATTTGATTTTTTTAGCAGTTCAAAACGGCTCCTGGTCAAAAGGACTCCGAATTGTTCAAACATGTTGACTAGTGGCCATTTTGATTGTAAATCCTGCCATACGCGGTTATCTCCCCTAACGACATAATTTTCCATTTGCTTTAACGTTGAAATAAACAAAAACCTTTATCTCTGTTTCTAAATGGTCATCAAATAAACAATGTCAGATTCATATTCGCGTGTAACGGGAGGAAAACTGAAACTAAAAGGCCACACAGATAAAAAGTACAAACATTCCCCGTATCTAGAAGGTTTTTTCCATAATGTGTAAAGGGTTTTCGTAGTAAGTTGAGTATCTGCGTTGCTGCGGACGGTAGGGAGTAGATTTCAAGAGTTATTGTTCACAACTTCAGTGATGGTGTGCTAGTTCCTAATTTCTGATGTGACTGCATTTGCGAACGGTAACTTGCAATCTACTCCCATACCGTCCGTAGCCAGTTACGATTCCACTCGTATAGGATTCCTTGACAGAATTCTGGAAGTCGGACTTCGTCCATTTCGCGCAACTGCAGGCTATAATTATCTCCCCTGTCGAGAAACGCAGGGGTAAATCTGACCCGTTTCCCCTATTATAATTTAATCATTTTTGAACGCTTCAAACAACTAAATTCCAATCGCTAAATCAAATTTAAATACAGATTTATAATGTCTAATGGTCATTAAAAAATATTCTTATCACCATTTAGTATTTTCGTAGTTCTAAATGTGAAATATTGTGGCATAAAAATTAAGTATTTTAGAGCAAAATGTATCGACTTACCCCCAAACATATCGGGTCATGTCACTAGTGATACGTCACGCCGACTTCCAGAATAGCGAATCAGATCTGATTCGCACTTTAGCAGTTAATTGTGACATATTTGAGATATTTTGCATCTGAAAAAATATTAGTATTATAGAAGTTAGTAATACAAACTATAATAATTCTGAAACAAGTTTTACCCCTGTCAACTGTAAGTTTAGAAATTTTATTTTTTGCCTTTACAGAAAATGGACGCCATCTTGACTTTTACATGTTGAATTTGGCTGCCACTGACTCGGTCACTTGTTGATTCTAGCTTAAATTTACTTTATCAGGTCAGCTATATTTGTAAATTTATCTCATAATTACTTGAATATGATATTTTCATAATACTAACACTCATTTCAAAAACATAGAACATCTTTCACAATTAACTGCTAAAGTGCGAATCAATCTGATTCGCTATTCTGCCGAAGAATACTATGAGTGGAATCGTATCTCTGGCTACGGACGGTATGGTAAATTGCAACAGTTCGCAACTAGTGTGACTGGAGAAATCGGGCTTATGGTTCAGACCAGTTGAGATCCAGGCTGCACAGCTTGGAGTGACTGCAGAATTGGTCCGACACTTTGTTGACAACCCTAACCTTACTGTGGTATATCCCTGATATCTAAATCTAACCCTGAACCTATTGTTACTTTGAGGAGTTATATTACGCTAAAGCTAGCCTAGGACCTTGTTTTTGTTGAGCCCGCTTGCGGAAAGCAGGGCTCCAGATAAGGAATTAGTAATTGAGTATTTTCACTCCATCATATCTGAAGCAATTGGGTATTTCAATATTTTAATTGGGTAAAATAAAATCACACTACTGTTTACACATCAACAGACAGCAATTATTGAATAGTTTGCTTCGAAATGAAAACATGTCTTGGCAGTTCATTAGAATTGTCTCCTTTCATGGAAAATAAGAAAAATATGCTATATTTGTGGTCTTTTTATTGTTTTCTGTAGCATGATAAAGGTACCACAAATTTGTTATTGCTTTTTGATACTCGCTACTTCTGATTTCAATTGGGTTTTTGGCAATTTCAATTGGGTATTTACGCAAATACGCAGCTTATCTGGAGCTTCATATGCTTCATATGCTTATTAGTCATCATCCATATATTCATGCTGTATCCTACTCATGCAGCCACTGTGCCCAAGGTCAAGGTCAAATTACTTAGAAGTTTGCGTTAAATATTTTTCCAAATTTGCGTTAAACTTTTCACATACCTACTATCTCTGTAACCTTAAGTCAGATTTGCTTGACACTTCGAATGCTTATTGGTCATCATCCATATATTCATTCTGTGTCCCACTTATGTGGTCCATGTGCACCAAGGCGGTCATTATACAACCCTAATGTTAGTGTTAGGTCAGAAAGGTGGAGGACCAATGCTGCAGTCTAGTCTACAGTTTGATCAGAATCTGCACTATTCTCCATTCAATCAATGAAACACCTGTCATGAATCTAGCAAGCAATATTGATAATGTATTCATTACAAGGCTACAGGAGTGTGCTATTTGATCAGGAGATGCACTGGTCACAAATCGCATAAGCCCAATTTCTCCAATCACATCCACATTTAATTGTACTGGGTCTGTCCAAATCTAATATTTTTGGTTATTAGATATCATGTGCCCAGCTACAGTTAATGTTGTCACCAAAGTGGCGGAGAGATTGTAATATTTCTCTGTATAACCAGGGAATCCGCTGGCGATCGACACTTTCGCAATTGGGGATAAAAATAAACAATTGGCGATAAAAAAATACAATTTTCGAAAAAAAAAAAGGATAAAAATAAACAATTGGCGATAAAAAAATACAATTTTCAAAAAAAAAAATCCTTTTTTTTTTTTCGAAAATTGTATTTTTTTTTTATCGTCAATTGTTTATTTTTATCCTATCAGTTATTCCTTTTTTTTTTTTTGAAGTGGCAATTTTTTTATTTTCCCCAACGGAATCCCTGTATAACTGAAATTGTATGCTCATGTAAATAGGTGGACTTGAGAAAATGGTTTTGATATGTTAAATCAATAGTAAGGAGGACAACTTTTAGCTTTTTTTAACTCGTTGCATGCTGGGAAATTTGTGTGCTCTAAATACTTAAAAAATAGCAGTCAACAATTTGTTTTATTTTCTGTTATTTCTTTTTTTTTTTTTTTTTTTTTTTTTTTAGCTTATATTTAACGGCGGCACTGGCTCTAGGACCTTGCATGCCGTCTCCCAAGAATGGGAGAAAGAATGGAGGTAGAGATTTTTTTGAGAGAAGCCGGTAATTCGTATTTACAGAGCAACTACGAATTATCGGTACCCATTTACAGCTGGGTGAACTGGAGCAATGTGGATAAAGTGTCTTGCTCAAGGACACAACGCACGCCGCTAGGCAGGCTCGAACCCACGACCCTTGAATCAGTAGTCCGACACACTAACCATTACGCCACGGCGCTCCACTCTGTTATTTCTCTTAAAGGTCCAATAATTTATATTATCACTGATAAATATATTTAGTAATGGTGTGCCATTACCGGGACCTACCCATCGGCTCCTCGCAAATCGATGGAATCAGACTGGCTGATACCGTCAATGCTACAAGGTGCTGATGGGTGGGTCCCAGTAAAGACACCGTCACCCTATGTTTTTTGGTGCTAAATGCCTATGAGGGATGTGCAGTAGTATCTGGTTTTAGATAGATACATGTAAGTAGGTATGTCAATCAAGCATCATTAATTGATGCTGACCTTCACTGTGGAACCATTATTTTACTCACATCAGGTAAGGGAGTAAAGCAATTTCTGCAACTATCGACTATACTTATTATACCATGTGCTAGCAGTACTGGCGTCTTATTTGTGTGGTGCGGATCTACCATAAATGTAATAGCCGCAATACACTCAGAACAGACTAGGCACAGTAGTGTTGTCTGGTCTGTTTTGAATCTAAATAGTGTAAGCACCAATCCAATTGTGACCAAATGAATTTCATACTAGTCCATTTTCAAGAACTTTATTCTCTAAAAAATATGAAAATTACTTGCAAAAAGTGCAGATGCTGATGAGATGGCTCGACACGAGCCGTCTCATCTGGATCTACCCTGTTTGCAAACACCGCTAAAGAAGTATGTAGTGTTAAAGGTACATGCCCACTCAGTAGGCACACAAAATGTTCTTTATATCAGAGACGTCATCTGAGACATTTTCTCACAAAATAAACATTCTTTCACCATTACCTCACGTATTGACTGGATTATTATACATTTTATATCAGAAGTAAGTTTTCACACTGCTATCAGGGGCGATAACTGTGTTTCCTTAAAATGTTAACAAACCTTACTATTTTTATGTCTCCCCCATGAAATGGGGAGACATATTGTTTTTGGCTTGGTTGTCCGTCTGTCCGTCACAAAATTTGTGTCGTGCATATCTCCAAAAGTTTTTGAGTTACAGTCGTGAAACTTTACAGGAATACTTGTCATTGTGTGAAATTGCGCACCTGGGGTTTTAGATGCGGATTCATCCTGTATTTATGGAGTTATGGCCCTTGACTTAGCGAATATTGGGGATTTTCAACTTGTGTCGCGCGTATCTCCAAATGTATTTCAGTTAGAGTCGTGAAACTTTACAGGAATACTTGTCATCGAAGTATCAAGTTGTGCGCACTGGGGGATTTTTAGATGCGGATTAATATCCAGTATTCCATGGAGTTGGGGGGATGGCCCTTGACTTAGTGAAAAGTGGGGATTTTCAACTTGTGTCGCGCGTATCTCCAAATGTATTTCAATTAGAGTCATGAAATTTTACAGGAATACTTATCATCATGTGAAGTTGCGTACCTGGGGTTTTAGATGCGGATTCATCCAGTATTCACGGAGTTATGGCACTTGACTTGGTGAAAAGTGGGGATTTTCAACTTGTCTCGCACGTATCTCCAAAAGTATTTCAGTTAGAGTCGCGAAACTTTACAGGAATACTGGTCATCATGTCAAGTTGTGAACCTGGGGTTTTAGATGCGGATTCATCCTGTATTTATGGAGGTATGACCCTTGACTTAGTGAAAAATGGGGATTTTCAACTTGTGTCGCGCGTATCTCCAAATGTATTTCAGTTAAGAGTCGTGAAACTTTACAGGAATACTGGTCATCATGTGAAGTTGCGCACCTGGGTTTTTAGATGCGGATTCATCCTGTATTCACAGAGTTATGGCCCTTGACTTAGTGAAAAGTGGAGATATTCAACTTGTGTCGCGCGTATCTTCAAAAGTATGCAGAAAATACAAGGTAGCTACATATATGCTGTTGCTGCCTTAAATTCTACTTTTCCAAGTCCTGATAACATGCAGTAGTGGTATTGGGGAGACATATGTTTTTGTCTGAAAAACAATCCTCTAGTTATTTTCTGTATTTATTTTTTGATGTGTAATGATCATACTTTATAATATGTCGAAAATATTATTTTTTCTGGTGACGCATTTAATTAGTATAAATACTTAAAAAAATATCGTGCCTCGTTTGCATATGAAAATAGTCTGATACCACCGCGCATCACTATCAGTAAAATAAATATTACTAAATTATTATATCTGTATAGCGGGCACTCGTAATTAATTGTCGGAACTGGTGGAATAGTGACACAATTATATAAGTGTTTAATTCCTATAAAGAACAGTTTGTGCCTACTGATGGACATGTACCTTTAACCCTTTGAACCCGAAAGCCCGCTATTTCGGTTTATGCAAACAGTGCAGATCCAGATGAGACGGCTCGTAACGAGCCGTCTCATCAGGATCTGCACTTTTTGAAAGTAATGTTCATAATTTTGAGTGGACATGTACATGCACCTATAAAAGGGTTAATTTTGCTTTTTGCAGACATAAGAAGCACAAGAAGAGAAAGCATGAGGATGATGACGCACACTCAAGTACCCACTCACCAACACTTGACACCTCAGAGACAGCTGCTCATGGTATTGCTGCATGCGCTTTATAAGCATTAGGTTGCCAGGGTTCCAGATAAGGAATTAGTAAAATTGAGTATTGTCACTCCATCATTTCTGAAGCAATTGGGTCTTTCAAAATTTTAATTGGGTAAAATAAAATCACTCTACTGTTTACACATCAAAAGACAGCAGTTGTTGGATAGTTTGCTTCGAAATGAAAACATGTCTTGGCATTACATTAGAATTGTCTCCTTGGAGACAATTCTATTGAAATACCAAGATGTGTTTCCTTAGAAAATAAGAGAAATATGCTATATTTGTGGTCTGTTTATTGTTTTCTGCAGCATGAAAAAGGTACCATAAAATTTGTATTGCTTTTTGATACTCGCTACTTCTGATTTCAATTGGGTTTTTGGCAAATTTAATTGGGTATTTAAGCAACTACGCAGCTTATCTGGAGCTCTGTTTTTAGCTCGTCTGCACGAAGTGCAGAAGAGCTTATGGCATACCCCCGGCGGCGTCGGCGGTGTCCACAAACTTAACGTTGGGGTAAATGTCTTATAACTTCTGTTTCCTTTCATGGAACACCTTGTTATTATGCCCCTGCCACCGAATGGTGAGGGGGGCATTATAGTGTTACCGGCGTCCGTCCGTCCGTACGTACGTCCCGAAACCTTAACGCTCGGGTAAATGGCTTATAATTTCTCTGTTTCCTTCCTCGGATCTGCTTCACATTTCACACACGCATTGCTCCAATGGTCCTCTGCCACCCTGTGACAAATCCACATTCATCCCGCCCCCGCTAAGCCCAGGGTCAAGGTCACAGACTTGGTGCATTTCAAACCATAACGCTCGGGTAAATGACTTATAATTTCTGTTTCCTTGCTCGGATCTGCTTCACATTTCACACACGCATTGCTCCAATGGTTCTCTGTCACCCTGTGACAAATCCACATTCGTCCCGCCCCCGCTAAGCCCAGGGTCAAGGTCACAGACTTGGTGCGTTCGAAACCTTAACGTTCGGGTAAATGGCTTATAATTACTGTTTCCTTGCTCGGATCTGCTTCACATTTCACACATTTCATGATCCTCTGCCACCCTGTGATAAATCCACATTCGTCCCGCCCCCGCTAAGCCCAGGGTCAAGGTCACAGACTTGGTGCATTTCAAACCTTAACGCTCGGGGTAAATGACTTATTATGCCCCCGCCACCGAATGGTGAGGGGGGCATATAGTGTTACCAGCGTCCGTACGTACGTCCCGAAACCTTAACGCTCGGGTAAATGGCTTATAATTTCTGTTTCCTTGCTCGGACCTGCTTCACATTTCACACATGCATTGCTCCAATGGCTCTCTACTGCCCTGTGACAAATCCACATTCATCCCGCCCCCGCTAAGCTTAGAGTCAAGATCACAGACTTGGTTCCTTCGAAACCTTAATGATCAGGTAAATGGCTTGTTTCTGTTTCCTTACTTGGATCTGCTTCACATTTCACACACGCATTGCTCCAATGCTCATCTACCGCCCTGTGACAAATGCACATTCGTCCCGCCCCCGCTAAGCCCAGGGTCAAGCTCACAGACTTGGTGCGTTCCAAACCTTAACACTCGCGTAAATGGCTTATAATCAAATATGCCTCGTTTTCTTTGGCTGCCAGCGGGGGCATTCGTGTGCCGACAGGCCACATTTCTAGTTTCATACATGCATTCCTCAGATGACCCTCTATCATGCTGTAGCAAATCCATGACCCATCACCCAACCCTTACCCCAAGGTCAAGGTCACAAACTTAGCACATTCATAAACTTAATGTTGGGTAAATTTCTTATAACATCTGTTTCCTTTCATGGAACGCCTTAATATTTCATACATGCATTCCTCAGATGACCCTCTATCATGCTGTAGCAAATCCATGACCCACTACCCATACCCCAGGGTCAAGGTCACAAACTTAGCACATTCACAAACTTAACGTTGGGGTAAATGTCTTATTACATCCGTTTCCTTTCATGGAACGCCTTGATATTTCATACATGCATTCCTCAGATGACCCTCTATCATGCTGTAGCAAATTCATGACCCACCACCCAACCGTTACCCCAAGATCAAGGTCACAACCTTAGCACATTCATAAACTTAATGTTGGGGTAATTTTCTTATTACATCCGTTTCCTTTCATGGAACGCCTTGATATTTATGCCCCCGCCACCGAATGGTGAGGGGGGCATATAGTGTTACCGGCGTCCGTACGTACGTACGTACGTACGTACGTACGTACGTACGTACGTACGTCCCGAAACCTTAACGCTGGGTAAATGGCTTATAATTTCTGTTTCCTTGCTCGGATCTGCTTCACATTTCACGCACGCATTGTCCCAATGGTCCTCTACCGCCCTGTGACAAATCCACATTCGTCCCGCCCCCGCTAAGCCCAGGGTCAAGGTCACAGACTTGGTGCTTTCGAAACCTTAACGCTGGGTAAATGGCTTATAATTTCTGTTTCCTTGGTCGGATCTGCTTCACATTTCACACACCATTGCTCCCCAATGGTCCTCTACCGCCCTGTGACAAATCCACATTCGTCCCGCCCCGCTAAGCCCAGGGGTCAAGGTCACAGACTTGGTGCTTTCGAAACCTTAACGCTGGGTAAATGGCTTATAATTTCTGTTTCCTTGCTCGGATCTCTTCACATTTCTCACACACACTTGCTCCAATGGTCCTCTACCTCCCTGTGACAAATCCACATTCGTCCCGCCCCCCCCCGCTAAGTCCAGGGTGAAGGTCACAGACTTGGTGCTTTCGAAACCTTAACGCTGGGTAAATGGCTTATAATTTCTGTTACCTTGCTCGGATCTGCTTCACATTTCACACACGCATTGCTCCAATGGTCATCTACCGCCCTGTGACAAATCCACATTTGTCTCGCCCCCGCTAAGCCCAGGGTCAAGGTCACAGACTTGGTGCGTTCGAAACCTAACGCTGGGTAAATGGCTTATAATTTCTGTTTCCTTGCTCGGATCTGCTTCACATTTCACACACGCATTGCTCCAATGGTCCTCTACCGCCCTGTGAAAAATCAACATTCGTCCCCCCCGCCCCCGCTAAGCCCAGGGTCAAGGTCACAGACTTGGTGCGTTCGAAACCTTAACGCTGGGTAAATGGCTTATAATTTCTGTTTCCTTGCTCGGATCTGCTTCACATTTCACACACGCATTGCTCTAATGGTCCTCTACCGCCCTGTGACAAATCCACATTCGTCCCGCCCCCGCTAAGCCCAGGGTCAAGGTCACAGACTTGGTGCTTTCGAAACCTTAACGCTGGGTAAATGGCTTATAATTTCTGTTTCCTTGCTCGGATCTGCTTCACATTTCACACACGCATTGCTCCAATGGTCCTCTACCGCCCTGTGACAAATCCACATTTGTCCCGCCCCCGCTAAGCCCAGGGTCAAGGTCACAGACTTGGTGCGTTCGAAACCTTAACGCTGGGTAATGGCTTATAATTTCTGTTTCCTGCTCGGATCTGCTTCACATTTCACACACGCATTGCTCCAATGGTCCTCTACCGCCCTGTGAAAAATCAACATTCGTCCCGCCCCCGCTAAGCCCAGGGTCAAGGTCACAGACTTGGTGCGTTCGAAACCTTAACGCTGGGTAAATGGCTTATAATTTCTGTTTCCTTGCTCGGATCTGCTTCACATTTCACACACGCATTGCTCTTATGGTCCTCTACCGCCCTGTGACAAATCCACATTCGTCCCGCCCCCGCTAAGCCCAGGGTCAAGGTCACAGACTTGGTGCTTTCGAAACCTTAACGCTGGGTAAATGGCTTATAATTTCTGTTTCCTTGCTCGGATCTGCTTCACATTTCACACACGCATTGCTCCAATGGTCCTCTACCGCCCTGTGTCAAATCCACATTTGTCCCGCCCCCGCTAAGCCCAGGGTCAAGGTCACAGACTTGGTGCGTTCGAAACCTTAACGCTGGGTAAATGGCTTATAATTTCTGTTTCCTTGCTCGGATCTGCTTCACATTTCACACACGCATTGCTCCAATGGTCCTCTACCGCCCTGTGAAAAATCAACATTCGTCCCGCCCCCGCTAAGCCCAGGGTCAAGGTCACAGACTTGGTGCTTTCGAAACCTTAACGCTCGGTAAATGGCTTATAATTTCTGTTTCCTTGGTCGGATCTGCTTCACATTTCACACACGCATTGCTCCAATGGTCCTCTACCGCCCTGTGACAAATCCACATTCGTCCCGCCCCCGCTAAGCCCAGGGTCAAGGTCACAGACTTGGTGCTTTCGAAACCTTAACGCTGGGTAAATGGCTTATAATTTCTGTTTCCTTGCTCGGATCTGCTTCACATTTCACACACGCATTGCTCCAATGGTCCTCTACCTCCCTGTGACAAATCCACATTCGTCCCGCCCCCGCTAAGTCCAGGGTGAAGGTCACAGACTTGGTGCTTTCGAAACCTTAACGCTGGGTAAATGGCTTATAATTTCTGTTACCTTGCTCGGATCTGCTTCACATTTCACACACGCATTGCTTCAATGGTCCTGTACCGCCCTGTGAAAGATCAACATTCGTCCCGCCCCCGCTAAGCCCAGGGTCAAGGTCACAGACTTGGTGCGTTCGAAACCTTAACGCTCGGGTAAATGGCTTATAATCAAATATGCCTCGTTTTCTTTGGCTGCCAGCAGGGGCATTCGTGTGCCGACAGGCCACATTTCTAGTTCATACATGCATTCCTCAGATGACCCTCTATCATGCTGTAGCAAATCCATGACCCACCACCCAACCCTTACCCCAAGGTCAAGGTCACAAACTTAGCATGTTCATAAACTTAACGTTGGGGTAAATGTTGTGTAACTTCTGTTTATTTACAGGGAATGTCTTCATATTTCATACATGCATTCATCTGATGACCCTCTATCATTCTGTAGCAAATCCACGATCCACCACCCAACCCTTACCCCAAGGTCAAGGTCACAAACTTAGCATGTTCATAAACTTAACGTTGGGGTAAATGTTGTGTAACTTCTGTTTATTTACAGGGAACGCCTTCATATTTCATACATGGATTCATCTGATGATACTCTATCATGCTATAGCAAATCCATGACCCACCGCCCATCCCTTACCCCATGGTCAAGGTCACATACTTAGCACATTCATAAACTTAACGTTGGGGTAAATGTCTTATAACATCTGTTTTCTTTCATGAAACGCCTTGATATTTCATACATGCATTCCTCAGATGACCCTCTATCATGCTGTAGCAAATCCATGACCCACTACCCAACCCTTACACCAGGGTCAAGGTCACAAACTTAGCACATTCACAAACTTAACATTGGGGTAAATGTCTTATAACTTCTGTTTCCTTTCATGGAACACCTTGTTATTTCATACATGCATTCCTCAGATGACCCTCTATCATGCTGTAGAAAATTCATGACCCACCACCCAACGGTTACCCCAAGGTCAAGGTCACAAACTTAGCACATTCATAAACTTAACGTTGGGTAAATTTCTTATAACATCTGTTTCCTTTCATGAAAGGCCTTGATATTTCATACATGCATTCCTCAGATGACCCTCTATTATGCTGCAGCAAATTCATGACCCACCACCCAACCCTTACCCCAAGGTCAAGGTCACAACCTTAGCACATTCATAAACTTAACGTTGGGGTAATTTTTTTATTACATCTGTTTCCTTTCATGGAACGCCTTGATATTTCATACATGCATTCCACAGATGACCCTCTATCATGCTGTAGCAAATCCACAACCCACCACCCAACCCTTACCCAAAGGTCAAGGTCACAAACTTAGCATGTTCATAAACCCTAACGTTGGGGTAAATGTTGTGTAACTTGTGTTTCGTTTCAGGGAACACTTTGATATGTCATACATGCATTCATCTGATGATCCTCTATTGTGCTACAGCAAATCCATGACCCCCCCCCCCACCTCTTTCCCCAAGATCAACATCATAAACTTAACGTTGGAGTAAATGTCTTTTTATAACTTCTGTTTCTTTACAGGGAACGCCTTGATATTTCATACATGCATTTATCTGATGATACTCTATCATGCTATAGCAAATTCATGACCCACCGCCCACCCTTTACCCTAGGGTCAAGGTCACAAACTTAGCACATTCATAAATTTAACGTTGGGGTAAATGTCTTATAACATCTGTTTCCTTTCATGGAACGCCTTGATATTTCATACATGCATTCATCTGATGATACTCTATCATGCTATAGCAAATCCATGACCCACCGCCCACCCTTTACCCTAGGGTCAAGGTCACAAACTTAGCACATTCATAAACTTAACGTTGGGGTAAATGTCTTATAACATCTGTTTCCTTTCATGGAACGCCTTGATATTTCATACATGCATTCCTCAGATGACCCACTATTATGCTGTAGCAAATTATGTAACTTCTGTTTCTTTACAGGGAACGCTTTGATATTTCATACATGCATTCATGTGATGATCCTCTATTGTGCTACAGCAAATCCATGACCCACCCCACCTCTTTCCCCAAGGTGAAGGACACATGCTTAGCACATTCATGCATTCATTCCTCATGTGAATAACTATCATGCTGTAAAAAATCACCAACTTAGTGCTTTCATAAACTTAAAGTTGGGTTAAATTTTGTTATACTTCTGTTTTCAGGGTGCGCATTGATATTTGATACATGCATTCATCTTAATATGCTATATTATGCTATAGCAAACCCACGACCCACCTTGCACCACTGACCCCAATGTCAAGGTCCACCGCACGCCCCTTAACCCAAGGTCAAGTTATATAATATTCATGTTTTTTGATGCAACTGTGCCAAGTTTGAGTGAAGGCTGCCAACAGGCGAGCTTCGTTGTCTTCTGACAACTCTTGTTATAATTATTGCTATGGAATTTCATCTAGAAACACACTCCTACTTCAGACAGACATTTCAGTTATATGTGCATGTGACTGACTGGAGAAATTGGGTCTAGCGTTATGGGTTATGCAACCAGTGTAACCCTAGCTATAATGATTCACCTCCGATATGTTATCGACGGCTACAATTTGACTCATTCAAAAAATGTGAACAACCGAAGTGCATACCCAAATCTGTTGATGTTATGTAAAAATTTAGTAAACTGTATAATTTATACCTTTAAACAAATACTATTTGATGTAGAACTAGTAAATTGCCAGAAATAATAGAACAGGGAAATTATTTTCCCCCATGGAAGATATACATGTAAATGTCAGATAAACACATTGACACGGTAAAATAACCAATTTCTGCATATGTATGTTCTTTATTAATAATTTATTGATACATATTTGGCAGTTATATATCGCTAACATGGATAACCGATTGCAAAAATAACTCTTCCATGCGTTACATTATAGAGATGGGGTTAAATTGCTACCCTTGCGAGATGTATGGAGCGGGGTAGCAATTTTGTTTCTAGTGTAACCCCTGATCAGCCTGCACCGTCTGCACAGGATCTGCACTGTTCGCCATTCAGTTGATCACACACCAGACATGCTTATATCAAGCAATGTAATATTAGATCTGTAGCCAATTTCACAAAATTGAAAAGTATACTTTTCTAGCAAAGTACACTTTGAGGGAGTATTCATTTATTTTTCCTGAAATGCATTATTTCATATAGAACTAACAACTGCATATATTTGATGATTAAAAGTATGCAGAATTATTATACTGAATTTATTACATTATCACAGCCAAAATGGCTGTGATAATGTAATAAATTCAGTATAATAAAAATTAATAAATTTATCCTAAAATTGAAAATTTCTCCCTCAAAGTATACTTTGCTACTAAAGTATACTTTGCAATGTTTGTGAAATAGGCTATTTTCAATGTTGATGAAATAGGCTATTTTCAATGTTGGTGAAATAGGCTACTGGTCACAAACCCCATAAGCACCATTTATCCAGTCACAGCCACATATATGGTTAAGATCTGCACTATTGCCATATTTACATGACTCAACTGAACACAATTATTAAAAACCTAGAAAACAGATATTCATACATTAGCTCCCGGCCTTAAATGACCTTAGCTGTTGATAGGCTGTTAAACACCAGGACCCGGTTGTACGAACGTTCCATTATTTAATGTATCATTAGCCTAATGACACATTAACTTTCCATTAGTTTATGAGTCATTAAAAACTGGTTGTACGAAATGTCATTAACTCATCATTAACTAATGACGTTTTAATGGCATATTAACTAATGACGTGCTGTAATTAACCTGTAAACCAGTCAAATTCCAGTTTTCTGGTTCCAGTTTCTGTTATTTTGCAATATGACAGGCTCGCATTTTCCTGCTGCAGCCTGCAACCGAACGATTCAACAGAAACTCGCACAGGCATGACGCCTTTAACTATATTGTAGCAACGTCATGTCAACTTCATGCGAGTAGGATAAAATTAGAAATCTAACCGCTGGTGAACCTTGTACTGCGATGAGGAACCTACGGTATTTTAAACTGAATTTAATGACACATTAGTTAATGAAAAGTTAATGAGTGATTAGTGCTTCGTACAACCGGGTCCAGTCATACATTAGCGGTAATTTTGAATGAGTTGTAATGTTTCGGTTTTTCAGATGGATGGTGGGCTGTTACGAAGTTTGGCCAGGTTACGGGGAATATATGTATTGAGATACAGCCACACAGATACATGTTTGCCCAGGACAACGGAAGGTTTATCCTCGGACCTGACCGGAAAGGTGAGAGCCAGAGCTCCAGATAAGCTGCGTATTTGCTTAAATACCCAATTAAAATAGCCAAAAACCCACTTGAAATCAGAAGTAGCAAGTATTAAAAAGCAATACAAATTTATGGTACCTTTATCATGCTGCAGAAAACAAATATAGCATATTTTTCTTATTTTCCATGAAAACACATCTTGGAGACAATTCTAATGAGATGCCAAGATATGTTTTCATTTCGAAGCAAACTATTCAATAATTGCTGTCTGTTAATGTGTAAACAGTAGTGTGATTTTATTTTACCGTATTCAAATTTTGAAATACCCAATTGCTTTAGAAATGATAGAGTGACAATACTCAATTACTAATTCCTTATCTGGAGCCCTGGAGAGCTCACTAATGATCAAGAATAGACCCGGCTTTTGCACGATTTGCCTGGTTTGGCCCTCAGGTACGTTTTTATCTTTGGCTCTTTTGTTACCTGAGATTTGAATTTGGTTATTGCCCATTATAAAAGTAGTAAGATTATTACTGATCCTACTGCTTTTGGGAGGGGGCCAAGTGATTCTGGTGTGGCGAGGACCTGGCATCAGATCAGGATTTTTCTGATTTCAGGGCTGAATATATAGTTTTTTTATTGTAAATATTCAGTTCTGATTTTGGGATTTTCCCCCCATTTGTACATGTACTTGAAAATGTACATGTACTTGTACAGGTATTATATGGGATTTAGTACTAAACCCATTGACCCAGCCTTAAATGACCTTAGCTGTTGATAGGCCATTAAACCCTAGCAACCAAACAAACTAGCAACAGTTTGCATGTGTAAAACTACATTATTAGGAAATGTCCACAAATAGTGCATATCCTGATGAGATGGCTCGTTACGAGCCAGCTCGTCTGGATCTACACTATTTGCAAACATTACGATAGATATCTGTTGTTTTGAAATGACTACCGGTAATAGATGTTGGTGAAAGAAGCACAATTTGCAATCAATTTGGACATAAAAAATTGAAATCCAGCGCCTTTATTGGTCGAGAATTTGGGTAGACAATACTAACGATACATCACATATACATTTCTAGGGAACGGCCCCGAGCCTGAAGAGATAATAACCGCTGTGAAGATAGACGATACGAAGCTATCGCTGAAATCAGGCTACGGCATGTACGTGGGTGTGAGTCCCGACAATCTCGTGGTCGGTCGCTCGCAGGCCATCGGCCATAGGGAACAGTGGGAGCCCGTCTTCCAAGAGGTATGTATACTACAGCTCCAGATAAGCTTTGTGTCTAAAGCGTAATATACCCCTGATTTCAAAATCATTGTGTATTTTACTTTTACAAATGGATTATTGATTTTCTTCATTACTAAGTAGGGAACAAATGATAAAGAAATATAACAAATTTAAACATTCACTTATTTGAGCTGCAAAAAGCAAACACTGTTTGTTTTTTGCAGCTCAACTAAGTGAAATTTCAACTTTATGACAGTATTTTCACTACTCGATTTGAAAATCAATGCGTATTTTCACATTTCTGTGCGTATTTTGTACTCACACTTTTGATAATCAATGCGTATTCAGCTAAAATAAGTGCGGAAAATACGCCAATACCCACCTTATCTGAAATCAGGGGGTATAGTACGCTTTAGACACAAAGCTTATCTGGAGCTCTGATTATGAGTCGGTGATGTGCACCGCAACCCACTGTGAAATATAGAGAATAGTAGGTTAGTGCCACTGTGAATCAAGTGACCTTTGTGAAACCTTCACCTACAATTGCAATATTTACATACTTATTTCACTTGGTTACAGTTTTTGTTTGAGCTTGTATCTTCAATAGTATTATGCCTACTGTCTGTTTCACGAAAGCTGCCCAAATTTTACGGCCATATAAACAATTCAAAAACAATATTTTTTTCGATAATGTTAAATTTCATCAAAATTTAAGAATGAGCCTTCTTTTTATTTCGTGAAATTTGGTCAAATATTGGTTTTGTTACGAAAAATTGATTTGTCTATGGGAATTTAACATGGGGGAAAAAGTGGTAAGGAAGTGTGGGAGGAGTCAAAAAACTAAAAATTTGGGAAATTGACTCCGAAACCTGACTAGATAGATAGCTTGGATATGATCTAACTAAGAAAACAAAAGTTAAATTTTAAAAATCGGTCCAGTATTTCTAAAATTCAAAAAAATTTCCCCATGTTAAATCCCCATAGACATCTTCACGGAGTGAAGAAGATGTCTTTTGGGATTTAACATGGGGAAATTGTTTTTCGCAATAAAATCAATATTTGACCAAATTTCACGAAATAAAAAGAAGACTCATTCTTAATTAGCCAGGTTTTTTGAAAAAAAATCCAGGCTATTGGATTGGCGAAAGCCGGGCGGGCGGGCGCGGGCGGCGGGCGGCGGGCGGGCTGCGGGCGGCGTCCACAATCAATGTTAAGTTTTCGTGTTTGAGTCCATTTCTTTGTTACTGTACCACCTAGGACCACCAAACTTTCACAGCTTCATAATCAAGGGGTGCCCACCACATATCACTATCCAACATGTTACTTTTTTTTTAACTTCACCCATTTTTTCCGCGTAGTCGACTTAGCCATTTTCAATGTTAAGTTTTCGCGTTTACAATGTTAAGTTTTCGTGTTTAAGTCCATTTCTTTGGTACTGTACCACCTAGGACCACCAAACTTTCACAGCTTCATAATCAAGGGGTACTCACCACATACAACTATCCAACATGTGACCATTTTTTTACCTTCACCTATTATTTCTACGTAATTGACTTAGCCATTTTCAACGTTAACTTTTTAACGTACGTCTGGTTAGAGATTTTTTGTTAAAACTAAAATTTTTTGTTATACTATATCTCTGCAACTGCTTCGCCCATTACCTTGAAACTTCACATGGGTGTTTATCATCATCCATATTTTCATTCTAACCCCCAACCGTGCGGCCCCTGTGCCCAATGTCAAGGTCAAATTACATTGAATTTTTTTGTTAAAGTTTTTTCGTGTACTATATCTCTGCAACTGCTTCACCCAATACCTTGATACTTCACATGGGTGTTTATCATCATTGTTGCACCTGCTTGCGGAAAGCGCGATCCTGTGCCCAATGTCAAGGTCAAATTACTTTGAATTTTTTTTGTTAAAGTTTTTTTCGTGGTACTATATCTCTGCACTGCTTCACCCAATACCTTGATACTTCACATGGGTGTTTATCATCATTGTCGCACCTGCTTGCGGAAAGCGCGATCCTGTTCCCTATGTCAAGTTCAAATTACTTTGAATTTTTTTGTTAAAGTTTTTTCGTGTACTATATCTCTGCAACTGCTTCACCCAATACCTGATACTTCACATGGGTGTTTATCATCATTGTCACACCTGCTTGCGGAAAGCGCGATATCGTCGGCATTTTGGCATACGTCCGTCCGTTCGTCCGTGTGTCCGGTTAAATTGTTTTTTCACCGATCGTAAACAAATTTGGTATACATGTTTATTACGACAAGACGAAGAAGCCTATTGGTTTTCACAAATTCCGATGACTTATCTCCCGCTGTTATTTTTAATTTTCGTACTTTGTATCCTTGTCCACAGAATAACTCAAGTACTACTTCACCGATCGTAAACAAATTTGGTATGCATTTTTATTACGACAAGACGAAGAAGCCTATTGGTTTTCAAAAATTCCGATGACTTATCTCCCTGGGTTATTTTTATTTTTCGCACTTTGTATCCTTCTCCACACAATAACTCATGTTCTACTTCACCGATCGTAAACAAATTCGGTATACATGTTTATTACGGCAAGTCGAAGAAGCCTATTGGTTTTCAAAAATTTCCAATAACTTATCCCCTCTTGGCGGCCATTTTTAATTTTGCACTCTGTATCCTTGTCCACGCAATAAATCAAGTTCTACTTGACTGATCGTAACCAAATTTAGTATACATGTTTATCACGGCAAGATGTAGACGCCTATTGAATTTGAAACATTTCCGATAACTTTATCACGGCTTGATGATGAAGCATATTGATTTTGAATTTTTTCGATGACTTATCTCCCCTTGGCGTCCATTCTTAATTTTCGTACTCTGTATCCTTGTCCACACAATAACTCAAGTTCTACTTGACCAATCGTTACCAAATTTGGTATACATGTTTATCACGGCAAGACAAAGCCGCCTATTGAATTTGAAACATTTCCGATAACTTATCTACTTGACGGATCGTAACCAAATTTGGTATACATGTTTACCATGTCAAGATGAAGAACCCTATTGGTTTTCAGTGAGTTATCTCCCCTTGTTGACTGGCCATGCCTCGACAAGCATATATTGTGACCTTCGACACTCTTGTTGAAAAATCAGTGTTAAATTTGAGGTGAGCAAATATCAAAGCAGGCAAATGACATAAAACAGGAAGGAAAAATTTAGATTTAATTTCAGTTTGGGAGAAAAACCATAATATGTCCGATCAGGATCTGCACTGTTCGGCATTTTGTCAATGAAACACCCGTCATGCTGCTAGCAAGCAATATACAATGTAGATTGTTATCAGGCTACATGAGTGTGCTATTTGCTCAAAATCTACACTGGTCACAAATCCCATAAGCACCATTATTCCAGACACAGCCACATATTTGTCATTGGCAACATATAATAGTCAAATAGCGTCTATAAACCCAGCATACCTGTAGCCTATTTCATCAAACTTACAAATATAGAGAATAGTAGGTTAGTGCCGTGAATGGGAAAAAATATCTGGCAAGGCTCAGGAAACGGGATGGGCGCGGCTCTGCCGAGCACATCCCGTTTCCGTGCCGCGCCAGATATTTTTTCCCATTCACGGCACTAACCTACTATTCTATTTATCCCGTCAACAACTACAAATGGCTGTAAAATGCAAAAATAGTATTGACTGGATATCAAAAATGTTTCACGGCACCGTGTTTCACGGCACATACGCACTGTGTTGACGGGATAAAAAAGTATACTTCTCTAGGAAAGTATACTTTGAGGGAGAAATTTTCAACTTAATGATAAATTTATTAATTTTTATTATACTGAATTTATTACATTATAACAGCCATTTTGGCTGTGATAATGTAATAAATTCAGTATAATAATTCTGCATACTTTTAATCATCGAATATATGCAGTCATTATAGCTTTATATGAAAAAATGCATTTCGCGAAAAATAAATGCTTTCTGAAAAGTATACTTTGTAATTTTGATGAAATAGGCTACTGGCTGTATAATTGCAGGGTAAGCTGGCGTTGAATGGCTGTAACAGCTGTTTTTTGTCCGTGGACGATGACGGTGATATTGTCTGCAGCAGCAAGTCTGCCGGGGAGTCAGAAATGATCAAGGTACTGTCCGAAGTATCAAATAGTGCACCTACATTCATGACCCTTTCACCCCTGTAATATATATCAGTGCTCCAGATAAGCTTTGTGTCTAAAGCGTACTACACCCCCTGATTTCAAAATAATTGCGTATTTTACTTTTACAGATGGATTATTGATTTTCTTCATTACTAAATAGGGAAAAAATGATAAAAAAAAATATAACAAATTTAAACATTCACTTATTTGAGCTGCAAAAAACTCTGTTTGCTTTTTGCAGCTCAACTAAGTGAATTTTTAACATTATGACAGTATTTTCACTACTCAATTTGAAAATAAATGCGTATTTTCACATTGTTGTGCGTATTGTGTACTCCAACTTTTGATAATCAATGCGTATTCAGCTAAAATAATTGCATAAAATACGCACCTTATCTGGAGCTCTGATATATGTATAAATCCACAATCAATCAATATTGTTGCTTGTAAAGAAACACTGCTCTCCGTCTATCAGTGGACAATCATCTGTTACACCAGTTTTTGTGTATTGCCATATTTACAATACAATGTATACCAGCATGCAGCTCCCAAAAATTGGGATAATGTTTCTGGATCCGCCAAGTACACCTGCTCATACCAGTAGGGGTCAACGTATTTGGGTAAAGGAATTCATGCAGCCATACTCTACTTAGTATAATTTTATTTAGTATTTTATAGGGGTTTCCCAAAGCAAATGGTGTCCGAATATTTAGGGTTATTACGGTAAGCTGTCCCTCCTAATTGCAGATTCGCTCCAATATATCGTTAGCGGTGGACCCTAAAAGTGGAATGCCATTGGAGGAGCGGGGCTCAGTTAAGGAAGCAGAGATCAACTACGTGTGAGTTCACTATGCACAGAGTATCTCCTGATCAAATTACAGGCTCCTGTACCCGTAGCCGATTTCACCAAAAATTGCTAAGTATGCTTTAATATCTAGCTAAGTATACTTTGAGGGAGTAATCATTTACTTTTCCAGAAGTGCATTATTTCGTATAGATCGAACGACTGCATATGCTTGATGATTACAAGTATGCAGAATTATTATACTGAATTTATTACATTATCACAGCCAAATTGGCTGTGATAATGTAATAAATTCAATATAATAAAAATTAATAGACGTATTAATATATATTAATCTACACTGTTTTCAAACACCACTTTCTAGGTATGTAGTGTTGAAAGGGTTAACCGTACCGAAAATGTGAGATAATTAGATAAATGCATTTCTCGGTAACTACATGTATGATGTCATATTTTGACTACTGTAGCTGGGTAATTATGTTATATAAACAAATTAATATATTACCTCAGTGGGATGGCTTGATGCATTTTCTTTATTGTACATGTATATGTAAACATGCAGTAACTTGCAGTCTCCGTGAAACTGCCAATGTTACAGGACATTCGGTCTGGTTAACTTGAAATTTTACGACCGAAAAAAAATTTACAGAAAAAATAAAATTGATTTTGTGTGATATTGAAGAGCTTTTTAGCTTGTTAAGTATATCAGTCATATAAGAAAAGCTAGCTAGCACCAGAAGCGCATACGAAAGGAATGTGATTTCATTGAAGCTTAGAATAATAAAAAAAAAAAAAAAAAATCGAACATCTGGTCTGGCGACTTCCGGTTTACCGTTGGACCGGCGGCACTTTTAACGGACATGTCCGACGGACCAATGACTTTCGCGGAGACTGAGTAAGTAACAAGCATGAAGTCAGCGAATAACATGGTAATTAAACGTACATATTTACAAAAACACGCACTCGAAGTATCGGCCATTAGGATAGGCTATTACCTCCCTTAGGCTTGTTATCTAACGTGAAGAACTCTTCAATGGCTGAGGTAAAAATGGCACAGATATTCACTTCTGGTAAGTAAATCTGCCAAAGACTTACAATTAACATAATCAGGGACACCAATACTTCTCAGATGAATTTCCGCACTATTTCATTAGTGTGGGTGCACAATCATATTTTCTGAAAATTCGTTCCTTCATTTGAACCACTTGATTATGTTTCAGAAAGAAATTCCAGAGTTTCCAGGACAGGCGGTTGAGAATCAGTGAGGAGGACAAATCACATTTAAAGAAGGCCAAAAAGGACGGGATATTTCACGAGACGATGTTGGATCGGTGAGTGTACACTACCGTCCGCGCTAATCTTGCCAATATCTGTCGTTGAAACTACTGTACTTGTGATCAAGCAGCTTGATTGTCTGAGCCTGAGCTGTGCTCCAGCTCAGGCTCAGACAATCAGGCTTCTTGATTACGGGTTGGCATTGCCAATACATGTTCAGGAACGTTGTTAATCTGGGCAGGATTAACACAGGCAGTTGTGAATGACAGTGGCAATACATTTAAGTCGCTGTCTAATAAAGATAAAACATTTGCAACAGTTGTGGACCCTGTAGCCGATTTCACCAACATTGCAAAGTATACTTTTCTAGCAAAGTATACTTTGAGGGAGAAATTTTCAATTTAACGATAAATTTATTAATTTTTATTATACTGAATTTATTACATTATCACAGCCATTTGGCTGTGATAATGTAATAAATTCAGTATAATAATTTTGCATACTTGTAATCATCAAATACATACAGTCGTTCGTTCTATATGAAATACGGTAATTCATTTCGGGAAAAATAAATGATTACTCCCTCAAAGTATACTTTGCAATGTTGGTGAAATAGGCTACTGATCGTCTTGCGCAGTCAAAGTCGGAGTATGATGGACGTGTTTTGTTGATGCCAGTAGCATTACTTCAGTGACATGGACTGTGAAAGCAGGAAAATGCAAAAATAAATTTGCGGCAAGGAAAAATCAGGAAATTTGTTAGAATGACACAAAATCAGTGAAAAAATCAGGGAACTTTACTTTTTGTCACGCCCGCTTGCGGACAGCTCAATATAGTCAGCATATTGGCGTCTGTATGTACGTGCGTCTGAATTAAAGTTTTTGGTTAACAAATTTTTTCGGTATACTAGTTAAGCCTCGCCGAGCGACATGCGGCCATCTTGTTTTCACCAGTAACTAAAATTTTAATAAGCAAATTTCTTATTTATATATCATTTACAATAAAATACATAATATGGCAAATACATTGGCCAGTGACAAAACTATATTCAGTGTAAATTGTGGTGAATGAGGGCAAAATCGCGGAAATATCAGGAATTTGTTTTTAGAATGTTGTGGGCACACTGAACTGGCAAACTGCATATGTTCTGATCATTGCAGGTGTGCAGACTGATTTAGGGCTACACTGTTCACAAATGTATGCCGGAGATTCATTAATCATACATCTTCAAAAATGGAAGATAACCTTATTATATAACATTTTGAAATAATGACAGTTAAGTCAATTAAAGCTATTGATATTTGGCTGCACAGTCATGCAGGTGATTGAAACACATTTGTAGCTCTGACTGGAGACATGGGGCTTATGACATTTGTGTCCAGTCTAGCTCATGAAGAAATAGTGCACTCCTGTAGCCTGATAACGACCTATATTGATACTGAAGCGTGTTGGGTTTTCATTGATGGAATGGCAACAGTGCAGATGCTGATCAGACTGTGCGGATGCACAGTCTGATCAGCATCTACACTGGTCGCCAAACCCATACACCCCATTTATTCCAGTCACAGTCATATATATTGTAATTAAACGTGTCTTTCTAAATGTGTGTTTGAAGCTATTGACAATGCTCTATATTTAGCGCCCCGCCGTATAGGTTTCACACTGTCTGTCCGTCTATTTGTCCGTCCGTTTATTTTTGGAAGTTTGTGTCAGCGTTTCTCAAATAACCTATAGGGGCCCTACGTGCGTCGACATAGACCACATTTTCTCGTCTCACTTTATTTGTAATTTCAGACGGGAGAAAATGAAAGCCGACAGATATTGTAAATAGCAGTAGAAGTCACGTGCAGAAGTGAAGCAAACCAACAGGTCATTGGATGATCGAGACGTCCGCTAGCCAGTCAACACATCTGTAGCCTATTTCACCAACATTGCAAAGTATACTTTTCTAGCAAAGTATACTTTGAGGGAGTAATCATTTATTTTTACCAAAATGCATTTATGTCATATAGAACTAACGACTGCATATATGTGATGATTAAAAGATTGCAGAATTATTATACTGAATTTATTACATTATCACAGCCAATATGGCTGTGATAATGTAATAAATTCAGTATAATAAAAATTTATAAATTTATCCTTAAATTGAAAATTTCTCCCTCAAAGTGTACTTTGCTAGATAAGTATACTTTGCAATGTTGGTGAAATAGGCTACTGGATGTCCTGCTAGATTCAGAGAGTATTGCACCGATAATCAGGATTGCATAGACGCTTGCAATGTTGTAAAGTCATCTGCATTATCCAGGAGATTGCAATTCTCTCAACACGTTTATGCGGATGACATGTAGTATTGCATCTCTTTCAAACGGCCAAAAGCACTTTGCCTTAACAGTTTGTAGGAAATGGTCTCAAATAACCAATTTAATTCTCGAGTCTGATTCATGTTAATTATTTTTAGAAAATTCTCTAATTTTTATACGACCATTTAAAAAAAAAGAAGGTACATATTATGTTGGGTCGGGCGGTGGACAGAAAAACTGCATAGTTTGTGTACACAACTCCTCTGAAACCGTTCGTCGATCGGTCTGAAACTATACACACGTCTTTTTTTAACAAAAATATCACCTTTTTAACTCGGCCATTTTTTCTACATTTTTATGCCACCGGGTTTTAAAGAAACGGGTGGCATATAGTGTTTGGACCGTCCGTCTGTCCGTCCGTCCGTCACACTTTTCGGTTAACCACTTTGTCACAGTTTCTCAAATATGCTGCAGGTGGCATCCGCGTTCGACAGACGCATTTCTTGTTATATACAATTCTATATAGGGTGCAGAGTTTGTGTACACAACTCCTCTGAAACCATTCAGTCAATAATTCTATATAGGGTGCAGAGTTTGTGTACACAACTCCTCTGAAACCATTCAGTCAATCGATCTGAAACTATACACGCGTCTTCTACACATATTGAAGATGTGCACCTTGGTGTTTTTATGCCGAAAAAATATTTTTTAACACAAATATCACCTTTTTAACTTAGCCATTTTTTCTACATTTTGTATCCAATTCTATATAATGTCTACTTTGCACATCTATACCTAAATTAGTAAACCTGTTTATCACAACGAGAGGACGAAATAATGCTATAGTTTCAAATTCTCATTAATGTTTCTTGCCTTGGTGACAGCTTCACATTTCTGCATCTTCGCTGTCTGGCCCATCTTTGACGGGCGTATTTTGTGACTTACGGCACTCTTGTTACACGTAAGGAATAAAACCATGGGTTGTTGCGTTTACTGGAGTGTATAATACATTTGGTATGTTTAAAGTGCGTGGAGTCCGAAGGACTCTTCGCAAACTTTAAACAGACCAAATGTATTGAACACCCCAGTAAAAGCAACAGCCGATGATTTTATTAGTTATATTTTCACTGCATTTTCTGATAGTTTCAAAAATGTAAATAACCAAATATTGCGTTAAAATTAATAATAATATTTTTTGACTTCAATGTGTGGCAATTCCTGGAACAGCGACGTTGCCGGACAATAGCGTGCAGTTATTAACAACCTCGTGGAATTTATGGACGTCAAACGAACGATAATCAACAACATGGCGCGACACCACGTGGGTCTAATGTATTGTATTGGGATGTAAACGCAATACGTCGAATGGGCGTTTGCATTATGAATTTATAGAAAGTGTAAATATAAAAATATATTGTGTCATCATCATTTCCAACTTTCTCATTATGGATGGCGTAAATTAACGGTAGGGGTTCCTCCTTATAGGAATCACGATTTGCCTGGTTTGGCCCTCAGGTACGTTTTTATCTTTGGCTCTTTTGTTACCTGGGAGTTGAGTTGGGTTAGTGCCCATTATAAAAGTAGTAGGATTATTACTGATCCTACTGAGATTATTCTGATATCAGGGCTGAATATATTTTTTTTTTATTGTAAATGTTTAGTTCTGATTTTGGGATTTCCTTCCCATTAGTACATGTACTTGTACAGGTAATATATGGGATTTAGTACTAAACCCATTGACCCGGCCGTAAATGACCTTAGCTGTTGATAGGCACAATGATACCACAACAAACAAACAAACAAAACAAACAATCTTGCTTGTTAGAAGTTCAGTGATGAAATGGCGATCAGTGCAGATCCTGATCAGACTATGCTGATGCACAGGCTGATCTGGATCTACACTGGTCACAAAACACGTACGCCCCACATTTCTCCAGTCACAGCCACATTTGTAGACATTTGCATTTCATTATTGTACATTTGTAAATAAAGTATGAAAACCAATTTTTTACTTACGTTTTTTTCCCATTCGGGATTACTGTCTGTTTCACGAAAGCTGCCCAAATTTTACGGCCATATAAACAATTCAAAAACAATATTTTTTTCGATAATATTAAATTAAAGGGAAATTTAAGAATGAGCTTTTTTTTTATTTCGTGAAATTTGGTCAAATATTGATTTTATTACGAAAAATTGATTTCTCTATGGGAATTTAACATGGGCGAAAAAGAGGTAAGGCAGTGTGGGAGGAGTCAAAAAACTAAATATTTTGGAAATTGACTCCGAAACCTAGCTAGATAGCTTGGAAATGATCTAACTAAGAAAACAAAAGTTAAATTTTAAAAATCGGTTCAGTATTTCTGAAATTCAAAAAAAATTCCCCATGTTAAATCCCCATAGACATCTTAACTCCGTGAAGATGTCTATGGGGATTTAACATGGGGAAATTTTGTTTTCGCAATAAAATAAATATTTGACAAAATTTCACGAAATAAAAAGAAGGCTCATTCTTAAATTTTGCTTTAATTTAATATTATCGAAATAAATATGGTTTTTGAATTGTTTATATGGCCGTAAAATTTGGGCAGCTTTCGTGAAACAGACTATAGTATGTGTTTTGTATGTTCAATGTAAAATATATAACCTTGCTGTTGTAGGGAGGTCAAACATGAAAGAACCAATCAAGCGCCCCATGTGACAACTCCCAAACTTAAAGGTACATGCCCACTCAGTAGGAACAAAATGTTCTTTATATCAGAGACATCATCTGAGACATTTTCTGGCAAAAAAAACATTCATTCACCATTACCCCACATATTGATTAGCATTATTATACATTTTATATCAGACCTAAATTTCCACACTGATATCAGGGGCGATAACCGTGTTTCCTTAAAATGTTAACGGATATTACTATTCTCTGTCTTTATTTTTTGATATGCAATGATCATACTTTATAATCTGTCGAAAACGTTATTTTTTCAGGTGACACATTAAATTAGTATAAATAATGAAAAAATAGCATGCCTCATTTGCATATGAAAATAGCCTTATACTACCGCACGTCACTATCAGTAAGATAAATATTACTAAATGATTATATCTGTATAGCAGGCACTTGTAATTTGTAGAGCTGGTGGAATAGTCACACAATTATACACTTATTTAATTCCTATAAAGAACATTTTCTGCCTACTGAGTGGGCATGTACCTTTAAGGTCACTTCAATACTGCGTTGTTTCTGTTAGTTTGAGTGTTTAGCATATGATACGCGGCAGATTGTTATGAAACATGGCACAACACAGAGCTCCAGATAAGGTGCGTATTTGCTTAAATACCCAATTAAAATTGCCAAAAACCCAATTGAAATCAGAAGTAGTGAGTATCAAAAAGCAATGACAAATTTGTGGTATCTTTATCATGCTACAGAAAACAATAAACAGACCACAAATATAGCTTATTTTTCTTATTTGTCCATGAAACACATCTTGGTGTTTCGTTAGAATTGTCTCCAAGGAGACAGTTCTAATAAAATGCCAATACATGTTTTCATGTAGAAGCAAACTATTCAATAATTACGGTCTGCTGATGTGTAAGCAGTAGTGTGATTTTTAGCTCGACTATTCGAAGAATAAGTAGAGCTTATGTTGTCACCCCGGCGTCGGCGTCACCGTCACGCCTTGGTTAAGGTTTTTAGTCAAGCTTGTATATGGAATACTACTGGCCCTACACCCACCATACTTGGACAACTTCATCTCCTAGTGATGTACATCAATAACCCCTGATCTATATTTCACCTTGACCTACATTTCCTCTTGAATTACTTGGTTAATTCTCCTTGGTTAAGGTTTTTAGTCAACCTTGGTTAAGGTTTTTAGTCAAGCTTGTATATGGAATACTACTGGCCCTACACCCACCATACTTGGACAACTTCATCTCCTAGTGATGCACATCAATAACCCCTGATCTATATTTGACCTTGACCTATATTTCCTCTTGAATTACTTGGTTAATTCCCCTTGGTTAAGGTTTTTAGTCAACCTTGGTTAATGTTTTTTTTCAAGCTTGTACATTGAATACTATTGTGCATCCAGACACCATACTTCGACAACCTTTTCTCATAGGTATGTACATCAATAACCCCTGATCTATATTTGACCTTCACCTTCATTTCCTCTTCAATTACTTACTTAATTCCTTTTGGTTAAGGTTTTTAGTCAACCTTCTATATGGAATACTACTGGCCCTACACCCACCATACTTGGACAACTTCATCTCCTAGTGATGTACATCAACAACCCCTGATCTATATTTGACCTTGACCTACATTTCCTCTTGAATTACTTACTTAATTCCCCTTGGTTAACGTTTTTAGTCAAGCTTGTAGATGGAATACTCCTGGCCCTACACCAACCATACTTGGACAACTTCATCTCCTAGTGATGTACATCAGCAACCCCTGACCTATATTTGACCTTGACCTACATTTAACCTTGAATTACTTACTTAATTCCCCTTGGTTAAGGTTTTTACTCGACCTTGGTTAAGCTTTTTACTCAAGCTTGTACATGGAATACATGTGCATACAGACACCATACTTGGACAACCTTTTCTCATAGTGATGTACATCAATAACCCCTGATCTATATTTGAACTTGACCTACATTTCCTCTTGAATTACTTACTTAATTCTCTTTGTTTAAGGTTTTTAGTCAAGCTTGTAGATGGAATACTCATGGCCCTACACCAACCATACTTGGACAACTTCATCTCCTAGTCATGTACATCAACAACCCCTGACCTATATTTGACCTTGACCTACATTTAACCTTAAATTACTTACTTAATTCCCCTTGGTTAAGGTTTTTGCTCAACCTTGGTTAAGCTTTTTTAGTCAAGCTTGTTGATGGAATACTATTGTGCATGCAGACACCATACTTGGATAACTTTTTCTCATAGGGATGTACATCAATAACCCCTGACCTTTATTTTACCTTCACCTACATTTAACCTTGAATTACTTGCTTAATGTTTATAGTCAAGCTTGTATATGGAATACTTCTGGGCCTACATCAACCATACTTGGACAACTTCATCTCCTAGTGATGTACATCAATAATCCCTGACCTATATTTGACCTTGACCTACTTTTATCCTTGGATTACTTAGTTATCCCCCCTTGGTTACGGTTTTTACTCAAGCTTGTATATGGAATACTCCTGGGCCTACAGCAACCATACTTGGAAAACCACGCACCTACGTCCAAGGTCAAGGTCACTGTTGAAGTTCAAAGGTCAAACCTATTGAAATTCCCTTCCGCTCTATATCTTCTACACCGATTCATGGATTATCAAATGCCTTGGCACAAATGTTTCTCAGGATGAGAAGGTGTGTCTCGATCAATAACCACGCACCTACGTCCAAGGTCAAGGTCATAGTTGAAGGTCAAAGGTCAAACCTATTGAAATTTCCTTCCGCTCTATATATTCTACACCGATGCATGGATTATCACACTATGCCCAGGGTCAAGGTCACAGGCTTGATGCGTTTGAAACCTTAAGCTCAGCTAAATGGCTTATAATCAAAAATGCCTCGTTTTCTTTGGCTGCCAGTGGGGGTATTCGTGTGCCGACAGGCCACATTTATAGTTTCCCTTGGTTAATGTTTTGAGTCAACCTTGGTTAAGATTTTTATGCAGGCCGCAGTCACCTTCTTTGTCAAGCTATGTGTACATCGACAACCCTCGTAGTCGAGCTATGCTGTTCTCCTACAGCTCTTGTTATGCAGGCCGCAGCCACCTTCTTTGTCAAGCTATGTGTACATCGACAACCCTCGTAGTCGAGCTATGCTGTTCTCCTACAGCTCTTGTATTTTACCCAATTAATATTTTGAAATACCCAATTGCTTCAGAAATGATGGAGTGACAATACTCAATTGCTAATTCCTTATCTGGACCCCTGCAACAAATGCGAAAGGTTTGCCCTTTATTCCACAGTTTGATTTACTCTAATATGTCTGTCATTTTTAGGTTGCGTGTGTGGGGGGGGGGGGGGGGGGTGGAGGTGTATATATATTATGAGTCGTCTTGTCTGTTGGTCTTTTGAAAATTTCATTTCTGCTCTATATTTCTAAACCAATGAATGGATTTTCAAATAATTTGCCAGGTATGTTTGCCATGATGAGACGATGTTTCGCGTTCAGCACATACATGTCTACGTTCAACACATACATGTCTACGTTCAACACATACATGTCTACGTTTACGTTCAACACATACATGTCTACGTTCAACACATACATGTCTACGTTCAACACATACATGTCTACGTCAAAGGTCGAGGTCACAGTTAGAAGTCAAAGGTCAACTTTCTTTTCTGCTGTATATCTTCTAAACCGATTTAAGGATTTTCAAATGAGTTGCCACACACGTTTGCCATGATGAGACGATGTGTTGCGCTGACTACCCACGTGCATACGTCCAATGTCAAGGTCACTTTTAGTGGTCAACAGTATAAAAAATTCTTATTATATGAATGAATGGCCTTTTTGTTGAATTTATCGGGGTATAAACTTGGAAAAGTCGCGCTAATACTGGACGAAGGCCGGAAATTCCCTATAATTCCAGCATTTGAAATAAATTCATCAAGAAAATGTGTTTATTTTCCGTTTTCTTAAGAATTATTTTAACTGCGCCTGACGGTTACGGAAAGTAGTTCGGCATGGAGTTTACTGCGATATAAATTCTGGACAAAGACTTGCTATGGATATATATCAAATGTTAGGGAATTGTGTAAATATTTTTGTGCTGGAATTATGAGATTTTGTTTGCATCTTCTAAACCGATGAATGGAGTTTCAAACGATTTGCCACAACTAATGTTGCCATGATTCGTCGATGTATGGCGTTCAATACCCACATACTTACGTCCAAGGACAACGTCACACTTCGAGGTCAAAGGTAAAAAAGGGCATACAATTTCGATCTGACCTATGAAACTCGTTCATTTGTCAGAGCGATGTTTGTGGAGGTATTATGATCACTCTTGTGATAGCCCTAGATAGTTTTGGACAAATGATGTCTCCCCCCCCCCCCCTCCCCCCCATATATGAGGAGACATTGTTTTTGGCATGGTTGTCCGTCTGTCCATCCGTCCCACACAAAATTTGTGTCGCGCGTTTCTCCAAAGGTTTTTCAGTTGGAGTCTTTTACAGGAATATTTATCATCATGTGAAGTTGCGCACCTGGTGTTTTCGATGCGGATTCATCCAGTATTCGAAGAGTTATGGCCCCTGACTTAGTGAAACGTGGCGATTTTCAACTTGTGTCGCACATAATTGAAAAACTATTTAGCTACAATCATGAACCATTATAGGAATGTTTATCAACATGTAGAGTTGTGCATCTGTAGCCGATTTCATCAACATTGCAAAGTATACTTTACTAGCAAAGTATACTTTGAGGGAGTAATCATTTATTTTTCCTGAAATGCATTATGTATAGAACTAAGTATGCAGAATTATTATACTGAATTTATTACATTATCACAGCCAAAATGGCTGTGATAATGTAATAAATTCAGTATAATAAAAATTAATAAATTTATCATAAAATTGAAAATTTCTCCCTCAAAGTATACTTTGCTACTAAAGTATACTTTGCAATTTTGATGAAATAGGCTACTGGTGATTTTGAAGCATATGCATAGAGAATGGGCGGAGTTATGGCCATTGACGAGTGAAAATTGCATATTGTGTCACTTTTTATTTAATTATCTCCCAATATACAGCTAACTTACGCAGAAAAACAAGGTAGCTACATATATGCTGTTCTTGCCTTGCATTCTAATTTTCCAAGTCCCGATAACATGCAGTGTTGGTGTGTGTGTGTGTGGGGGGGGGGGGGGGGGGGGGGGGGGCGAGGGCGCATATTCACACCCCTGCCATAACATTTTGTTGCGAGGAAACTAGAGGGTTGTTTTTTTTCTTCCGATAAATAAAAACATATGTTAACTTCACCAAATGTGTAACCTTGACATTGGGCATAACAGGGTTGGCAGCGGTCGAAGGTCGTGACTTGCTTACAGCGTGTTAACAGACTGTCATAGGAATACATGTATGAAATATGCATGGAAAAAGTAATTATTAAAACACATCACCGTTAAGTTTTCAGAACACACTACTGTCTGTTCCACGTTTTGCTGCCGACGAACTTTTGGCTATTAAACACATTAAACCTGAAAAATATTTAAATGTAAGTACTCTTTTATCAATAACAAAAAAGTAACCCTCCCCGCAAAAATATTATTTGACGAAATCCATCAAATATTGATTTTATAGCGAAAAAACGATTTTCCTATGGGAATTTAACATGGGGCTGAAAACAGATTTTTTTTATTTTTTTTATTTAAGGACCGATTTTCAAAATCTAGCTTGTTTTCTTAGTTACATCATTTCCAAGCTATCTAATCACGTTTTTCGTTTTTTGACTCCTCCCACAAGTCCTCCACCTCCTTTGTATTAGCCGATCTATTTATAGATCGGCTATATATTGGTTATCCATTGGTTTGTGAAAAAGTTTGTAAACGCGCGACACAAATTTCTCATATATGGAGGGAGACATCATTTGTAATCTACAAACGCAAAATTTGTTGTATCCCTTCCAAATTACATCAACCGGATATATCTTTTCATTTTTGGCCATTATCTCTGTTTAAAACTTTAAATAGCGAAATAACACAATTTGGCTATAAATAAACGTTTTCATCTTCCATGTTAATTTCCCATAGGAATAAAATCAATATTTGATGTAAATTTATCAAATAAAATTATTTGGGGAGGTGACTTTTTTGTTATTGATGAAAAAGTGGTTACATTTAAATATTTTATAAATTTAATGTGTTTAATAGCCACGACCGGTGAAAATGTTCTGCAAAACAATCTGCCGACTTTGGGAGAATTTGATATGTAAGAATACAATACATGGTGAAGTGGTTTTGTCATTTGGACGGAGATCCTCCTTTAACCAGAGCGATATGCTCTGATAAAAAACACAGGTGGAAGACTCGGACCTATAACACCAAACAAATGCCTATTAATAGGCATTTGTTTGGTGTAATAGGTCGGAGTATACCACCTGTGATAAAAAGCATACGGTATGTTAACATTTCATGAAACAACATACATGTTAAGAACCCGTTGGACACATGAACACCATATGATTTAAACATACTTGTTTCGTAAATGTGATTGGATATACACGTATGCTTAACATATCGTATATGCGAACATCGCCTCATTACTGTATATTGTACGGCACAAGCAGTGGACAACTCGGTCATTTTGTGTGCTCCAGCCATTAGCCAGTTTCATCTCATGTGGCGTTTGACACCCAACGAAAAATGCAAAGTAGAACATATAATGTAATGTAGGTAATACTATATAGAAAAACCAGGACAACACGCTCCTATGAATTATATGACACCGACCTGTAAAATATGTCAGTTTTCTTGGACAGTTTTGTGCATGTTTTTTTAACAACACGATTGCAATTTGACCTCATACACAGACAATGGCACATTGTGTCACCTCTACATGGCTTACCACACAACACCTACCGTATATACCCACTACTGTACTATTAGACAGTGCCAGTGGCGACTTTGTATTGGGGCGACATGTCTGTATGGGACTCGAGAGTATCCAATATATTGAGAATACTTGTCCAATACTACGGAGCCCATTAGGGGACGTATACTTTTGTTTTTATTAACTCGTTCCCACGAAGTAACAATTCGTTCCCTCAAATTAACAATTCGTTCCCACGAATTAACAATTCGTTCCCTCAATTTAACAATTCGTTCCCACGAAATAACAATTCGTTCCCACGGGAACGAATTGTTAATTCGTGGGAACGAATTGTTAATTCGAGGGAACGGATTGTTATATCCTGGGAACGAATTGTTAATTCGAGGGAACGAATTGTTAATTCGAGGGAACGAATTGTCATTTGGTGGGAACGAATTGTTAATTCGAGGGAACGGATTGTTATATCCTGGGAACGAATTGTTAATTCGGGGGAACGAATTGTTAATTCGAGGGAACGAATTGTTAAATTGAGGGAACGAATTGTCATTTGGTGGGAACGAATTGTTAATTCGGGGGAACGGATTGTTATATCCTGGGAACGAATTGTTAATTCGAGGGAACGAATTATTAAATTGAGGGAACGAATTGTTATTTCGTGGGAACGAATTAATAAACAGACTCCACGTCCACTGCGGGGCTCCGTATGTGTGGAAACAGAGAGCTTCCAATATATTGAGAATACTTGTCCAATATTGAAATTGAGTATTTTCAAACTATTGTACAGTCCGTCAAACATGTCGGACTGTTGTGGGAAATAGTGGGCCGCGACAAGACAGTGCACCAAATAATGGACACGTTTAAAGGTAACTTACATGTATGAGTTATTGGAATTACTTTACCTGTAGCCCATTTCACCAACCTTGCAAAGTATACTTATCTAGTAAAGTATATTTCGAGGGAGAAATTTTCAATTTAAGGATACATTTTTATTATACTGAATGTATTACATTATCACAGCCATTTTGGCTGTGATAATGTAATAAATTCAGTATAATAAGTCTGCATACTTTTAATCATCAAATATATGCAGTGGTTAGTTCTATATGAAATAATGCATTTCGGGATAAATAAATGATTTCTCCCTCAAAGTATACTTTGCTAGATAAGTATACTTTGCAATTTTGTTGAAACCGGCTACTGGTTTGTTTGATATTATGCTTCAAGAGTGCAACATCTTGATATTATCCGGGACAGGACGTGAATTGAATTGAGACGCCCAAAATATACGCTATATAAAACAAAAATCTCAGCCTCACAGACGCATAAAACAGCAATTTCTGCTAAATCCGCGGCTTAATCTAAAAATGTATCGGTGTGTGGTGACAAATTAAAGCTCCATCGCCAATTACACTTTCGGGCGATCGTCGAGAAGTCTAATCCATCAAATGGTTACTTTATTATTCCAATTTATTTTCTATTGCTTGCACTTCCTAGGATAAGTTACCACCAATGGGCAGCTATGTCTCCAGAATCCAATAAAGTTGTATTTATGCCCAATTCATCACGGCTTAAATAGTTAAGTGTACGATCGCGAATTTCTTATGTTTAATACGATGGACAATTGCGACTACAAACTATTCCGTCTCCGGGATAATCGACGTGTACACTTCTTTAGACAAACTGCTTTCGAAACTATGAAATCTTTCTAAGACTGGCGAATGTTTCGGAACAAATGCGGTATTTTGTTTCGTTCCTTGAATGACTTCGAAAATTGACCAATATGGTCAATTTTCGACGTCATTCAAGGGAAATGTGTTCAAATGTACCCATTTTCGGCAAATATCTGCCATGCGGTGAGGCGCGTTTTCTCATGGATGGACACACAAACAGCCCCTCGCATTTGTCACAGAAATAGAACATGCTTGCATGTAAACCGCTGCCATTGTGTGAAATGTGAACGTGTACGTTTTACAATTAACCCTTTCACCCCTAAGTAACTGAATGGGCTGCGATATGCTAATGTTCCGACCAATCCAATGGTCACAAAATGATTTTCAGATTCGTCCATTTATGAAAAGGTTGTTTTTTTTGTTGTAAGAAATATGAAAATTACTTGCAAAAAGTGCAGATCCTGATGAGATGGCTCGTTACGAGCCGGCTCATCTGGATCTGCACTGTTTGCATAAACCGCTATAGCGGGCTTTCGGGTTCAACATTTCGCTATCACACTGATTAGATCTACGGACCTTGGTGTCGCGGCGGCGGCTGTAATCGCAAAGTTGTGTTTCTCTCACACAGACGCCAATACACAATAACTTTCATTACTTCGGTGTTCCACTCTCATTTCGTGCCAGAATTTATTTAATCCATCACATTGACTGACCGTTACGAGCCGGGACCCCCGTAAGAAAACCACCTTCTTGTTACTCAAGTGAGCACATGGCGAGACAACATTCAGAGACCAAGGTTACACTTGAATTGAATTTATCACTGCTTTCACCAAACCAACTATCATTGTAAAACCTTACACGCAAAACCTTTGCAATATGTGTCCGTACGCATATGCATATTTTGGTACAATCGTGGATAATAGCATCGCGGATTTATCTTCTCGTGTGCGCGGCGGGATACATGTTTTAATTTGTTAATAGGAGTTTCATTGGGATTGCCTTTGGTTCTCGACGCTGTATTTCTACATTTTCGATTGGAGATTTCATCAGTAAACCCCAGTGCTGCTGCAAATAGCAAAACTTTCTTTGTGCATGTCATTAATCGTGGCAGCGACTGAATAAATGGGGATAGTGGGTTTTGCGTCCATTGTAGATCCAGATCAGCCTGTGTATCCGCACAATCTGATCAGGATCTACACTGTTAGCTATTCCATCAATGAAACACCCGTCATGCTTTCAACAAGTAACAGGAGTGTGCTATTTGATTTGGAGCTAGACTGGCCAAAAATCCCATAGGCCCCATTTCTCCATACTGTTGTTTCAGTGTGGGCGGTGGCTGGGCGTTGTATGATGGGCGGTGTATGCTGTTTAATATACGTACTAAATAAACAACACGTATTGTGGTGGTTGGTTGGGAGCATGTGATGGGTAATTTAACGATCGGAATTCATCCTTATCGGAATTTGGTTATACCCCATTTATAAGAGTAATCCTATTGGTTCGGTATTACATTTAGGGGAAGGGGCCACGTGCCTCTGGTGTGGTATGGACCAGGTCAGGATATTCTAATTTACGGGCTGAATATATATTTATTTCGATGTAAATATTCCGTTCTGGACCCCCCCCCTCCCCCTACCCCAAGGCAGCAGGTTAAATGCAGGTCGAACCCGTTGGCCCTGCATTAGCTGTTGTTAACCACCAATACATCAACATCGTACATTGATAAGTTTTGGAAAGTGTCTTTTGATATCAAGTTTATCAGGCAAGGCTAGGAAACTCGTTGGAATTCTGACCGTTACCGAGCCGAGCCTGATAATCTTGATATCAATAGACACCAACATGATATTTTATTTATCAGGGGCCCGTTTCACTAAACTTCGTACGACTAAAATGTTCGTAAGTGCATTTTAGGATCGTCTGGAAATTTCAATTGATGGATTTACATTTATTGAGCATAGGCTACAGCCTATGCTCAATAAATGTAAATCCAATATTTTTTTACAAGGAAACATTGTTAATGTGTAATTTACAGACTATTATAATTTAGCACTTACGAACATTTTAGTCGTACGAAGTTTAGTGAAGCGCTCCCCAGGTACCGTTCTATGCTGCAGAATAAGAAATTATGACGTGGTTTTCGTTGCAAAGTCCACAGACTTGTTTATATCGCGTCATTCCACTGACGTCAATTAGTAAAGTCATGTGAAACTCGGCTCGCCCCCTTATTCCACTGACCCATTTAATTTCCATGAATCTATTGGATCATCTCCGCTCGTGCCCGTACATGAACTAAGAATCGGTTGAACACTGTAGCCTACATACAACTCAATTTTCCAGGAAATTAGTATATTGATACATGTAACATATAAAGAAGCAATTTGTTTCTTTAAAAAACTGTATTTTATGCAAAAACAGTCGCCAACATGAATACTTTATCATAAAAGGAGAACATTTGATATGTGTGCCATAAAAAAGCAATTGTTTCTCATCACAATAAATTATGTTTTTATGCAAAATAACATGAGAAATGTATTGATGAAACAGGACTTTGTCATAACGAATGTACGGAAGCATGGAGGGGATATGTGTTTTTTTTTATTTATCTCGTGGCTACGACTTATTATGTCGTGGCCACGAGATAAATAAAAAAAAAACACACCTAAAGATCTCGTGGCCACGACATAATTCAGGTGTGTTTTTTTTTTATTTATCTCGTTGCCGCGACTTATTATGTCGTGGCCACGAGATAAATACAAAAACAAACACCTAAAGATCTCGTGGCCACGACATAATTTAGGTGTGTTTTTTTAGCTCGACTATTCGAAGAATAAGTAGAGCTTATGTTGTCACCCCGGCGTCGGCGTCGGCGTCGGCGTCGGCGTCGGCGTCACGTCACGCCTTGGTTAAGGTTTTTAGTCAACCTTGTATATGGAATACTACTGGCCCTACACCCACCATACTTGGACAACTTCATCTCCTAGTGATGTACATCAATAACCCCTGATCTATATTTGACCTTGACCTACATTTCCTCTTGAATTACTTAGTTAATTCCCCTTGGTTAAGGTTTTTAGTCAACCTTGGTTAAGGTTTTTAGTCAAGCTTGTACATGGAATACTATTGTGCATACAGACACCATACTTGGACAACCTTTTCTCATAGGGATGTACATCAATAACCCCTGATCTATATTTGACCTTGACCTACATTTCCTCTTGAATTACTTAGTTAATTCCCCTTGGTTAAGGTTTTTAGTCAAGCTTGTAGATGGAATACTCCTGGCCCTACACCCACCATACTTGGACGACTTCATCTCCTAGGGATGTACATCAATAACCCCTGATCTATATTTGACCTTGACCTACATTTCCTCTTGAATTACTTCGTTAATTCCCCTTGGTTAAGGTTTTTAGTCAACCTTGGTTAAGGTTTTTAGTCAAGCTTGTACATGGAATACTATTGTGCATACAGACACCATACTTGGACAACCTTTTCTCATACGGATGTACATCAATAACCCCTGATCTATATTTGACCTTCACCTACATTTCCTCTTGAACTACTTAATAGTTAATTATCTTTGGTTAAGGTTTTTAGTCAAGCTTGTAGATGGAATACTCCTGGCCTTACACCAACCATACTTAGACAACTTTATCTCCTAGTGATGTACATCAACAACCCCTGACCTATAGTTCACTTTGACCTACATTTAACCTTGAATTAATTGGTTAATTCCCATTGGTTAGGGTTTTTAGTCAACCTTGGTTAAGGTTTTTAGTCAAGCTTGTATATGGAATACTATTGTGCATACAGACACCATACTTGGATAACTTTTTCTCATAGGGATGTACATCAATAACCCCTGACCTATATTTTACCTTCACCTACATTTAACCTTGAATTACTTGGTTAATCTTTATAGTCAAGCTTGTATATGGAATACTCCTGGGCCTACATCAACCATACTTGGACAACTTCATCTCCTAGTGATGTACATCAATAATCCCTGACCTATATTTGACATTGACCTACTTTTATCCTTCGATTACTTAGTTATTTCCCCTTGGTTAAGGTTTTTAGTCAACCTTGTATATGGAATACTCCTAGGCCTATAGCAACCATACTTGGAAAACTTCATCTCCTAGTGATGTACATCAATAACCCCTGACCTATATCTGTCATTGACCTACATTTAACCTTGAATTACTTACTTAATTTCCCTTGGTTAAGTTTTGTTGTCAACCTTGGTTAAGGTTTTTATTCAGGCCGCAGCCACCTTGTTTGTCAAGCTATGTGTACATCGACAACCCTCGTAGTCGAGCTATGCTGTTCTCCTACAGCTCTTGTTAATTTATTTATCTCGTGGCCACGACATAATAAGTCGTGGCCACGAGATAAATAAAAAAACACACATGTCCCCTCCATGCTTCCGTAACGAATGTTTGTTCGTGTAGATATGTTTCGCGTTTGCAAGCCTCGGCAAGCCTCGTTTGCTACGGCGAAAAAAGAGTACACACTCATGAGATACATTTTATATTTTCTAATCAATATGGCAATGCTATGGTCCAACCGTCCTGGTGCCAATGCTAAAATATATTTATATCCTAATGAGGACTTATTATCTCCTAATTAGGACTCAGTATCTCCCAATTAGGAGTTCGTATCTCATAATTAGGACTTACTATCTCCTAATTACGAGTTATTAATTAAGACTTAGTATCTCCTAATTAGGACTTACAATCTCATAATTAGGACTTAGTACCTCCTAATTAGGAGATAAACATATTATTATTGAAATATTTATTCTCATTTACATAATTATGATATGGGACACGTGTTTATAAGTTTAAACATTACGTGTATTGGTTTACTTTTGAGATTCCGACGCGGGCTAATCCTATGCAATAAACATTCGCTTTATTCCATAGCTTTACCCACGTGTTATTTTCATAATATATGGTTTAATGAAACATGATACATTATTTTGCAAGTCAATACTAATTCTGTTTCTTTTAAATTTGTTTCATCAACGTTCATTCAAATGTAGCACGCTTTGACTTTGTGTAAAACATATATTAGTGATGAGTTTAACTTTACGTGCACATTGATTTACAATTTTGAAAGTTAAAGGTACATTCCCACTCAGTATATATAGGCACACAACGTTCTTTATAGGAATTAAATAAGTGTATAATTGTGTCACCATTCCAATGGTGACACAATTATACACTTATTTAATTCCTATAAAGAACGTTTTGTGCCCACTCAGTAAATCTAAATGCTTTGATTTAACGACGGCACTGGTTCGATGACCGTGCATGTCGGGACCGACTATTTAAGTCCCCATCCGATAGGACTAGGCTATCACGAAGTTGTCTTGCCCAAGGACATGCCGAATCGGCCAGTGTCGGGATTGGAACTCAGGTCCTTTCGATCCGTAGTCCGATGCACGACCACTGAGCTATTGCGGCTGACATGTGCCCACTCAGTAAATTCCCACTCAGTATATATAGGCACACAACGTTCTTTATAGGAATTAAATAAGTGTATAATTGTGTCACCATTCCAATGGTGACACAATTATACACTTATTTAATTCCTATAAAGAACGTTTTGTGCCCACTCAGTAAATCTAAATGCTTTGATTTAACGATGGCACTGGCTCGATGACCGTGCATGTCGGGACCGACTATTAAAATCCCCATCCGATAGGACTACGCTATCACGAAGTTGTTTTGCCCAAGGACACGCCGAATCGGCCAGTGTCGGGATTGGAACTCGGGACCTTTCGATCCGTAGTCCGTAGTCCGATGCTCTACCACTGAGCTATTGCGGCTGACCCTCAGTAGGCATAAAACGCTTTTTTATAGGAATTAAATAAGTGTATAATTGTGTCACCATTCCATTAATATTTCACTGGTAGTGACGCGCGGTGGTATCAGGCTATTTTCTTATTTATACTAATTAAATGCGTCACCTGAAAAAATACTATTTTCGACAGATTATAAAGTATGATCATTGCACATCAAAAATATAAATACAGATAATAAATAGTAATGTCTGTTAACATTTTAAGGAACACGGTTATCGCCCCTGATATCAGTGCGGAAATTTACTTCTGATATATAACATGTATACTAATGCCAATCAATACGTAGGGTAATGGTGAATGAATGTTTATTTTGCCAGAAAATATCTCAGATGATGTCCCTGATATAAGGAACATTTCGTGCCTACTGAGTGGGCATGCACATTTATTACATGTTCTGATTCCTGCTGAAGGTTTTGCTTTTGTCAACAATATTCCTACACAGTCGACATATTTATGACTATCCGTAAGGAACAGAAAGACAATCACCAAATTGGGCAAGTCATATCTACGTATACGAAAGTAGTCCTCTTACGAAAAATAGTCCCCGACAGAAAACAGGGGCCCGTTTCACTAAACTTCGTATGACTAAAATGTTCGTAGGTGCAAATTTAGGATCGTCTGGAAATTTCAATTGATGGATTTACATTTATTGAGCATAGGCTGCATAAATGTAAATACAATAATAGTTTACAATACAACATGGTTAATGTGACATTTACAGACTATCATAATTTTAGTCGTACGAAGTTTAGTGAAACGGGCCCCTGGTATTCTTTCACAAACTCGTAAGACTATGTCGTACGCAAAATTATGTTTAGTCGTTAAATTTCATTAAACAAAGTTTTCTTGAAACAATATTGGTACATTTATTGAGCATTAGCTGTTTATCTGTAAATCTAATATTTTACTTACAACATGTAATGTGACTTTACAGATATCAATATAGTTCGCAAGTTTAAGTGAAACGGGCCCCTGGTAAAACATTGCGTTTCACTAAACTTCGTACACTATGTTCGTAAGTCAAAAATTAGATTTATCATTTCATTATTAACAAAGTTTTCTTGTAAACAATTATTGGATTTACATTTATTGAGCATAGGCTGCATATGCAGCCTATGCTCAATAAATGTAAATCCATCAATTGAAATTTACAGACGATCCTAAATGTTCACTTACGAACATTTTAGTCGTAAGAAGTTTAGTGAAACTGGCCCCTGCTGGAATCTAAGATGTTACTGATGTAAGTTAACATTTTTATTGACTGGATCGCGACTAGTGTATACCTAGAAACAAAATTGCTACCTCACTGCGATATTCTCCCTCATGGCTATCGTAGGCGAAATATTGTAGCTAGTGTAGACCCAGATCAGTCTGCGCGAATGCGCAGGCTGATCTGGGCTACGCTGGGCGCCAGCGCCGCAGGTACATTTGCTTATCCGGAGGCCCCATTGTTAGACGACTGACTGTTTTCCATCTACGTTTATAGCCATTTGTCCAGAGTGGACCGAGACCAGAATGTTTCAGTTATGGCCAATTTACCGCTATGGCCATTTAGCCAGCGTTTATAGTTAATCTCAAGATGGACTTCTGATACTTTCTGGACAATAGATCCGAATGTTTTCAACGCCGTGTCATGATAAATACCGTAGGAGAAGTGTATGACTTAAATGTACATGCTCACTAAGTAGGCACAACATGTTCTTAAATATCAGAGAAATCATCTGAGGCATTTTCTGGCAAAATAAACATTGATTCACCATTACCCCACGTATTGATTGGCATTACTGTACATTCTATATCAGACGTACATTTTCACACTGATATCAGGGGCGATAACCGTCTTTCCTTAAACTGTTAACGGACATTACTATTTACTATCTGTATTTATTTTTTGATGTGCAATTATCATACTTTGTCGAATTTTTTTATTTTTTTCAGGTGACGCATTTAATTAATATAAATAATTAAAACATATCATGCCTCATTTTCATATGAAACTAGCCTGATACCACGGCGAGTCACTATCAGTAAAATAAATATTACTAAATGATTATATATGTATAGCGTGCACTCGTAATATTTAGAACTGGCGGCATAGTGACACAATTATACACTTATTTAATTGTTATAAAGAGTGTAGTGGATGGGGCACCTTGAAGAGAAGTGGCTTAACAACGATTTATGTACAACCCAAGAGAGCAAAAGCAACGACTATGCTAGAATGATACATCATACATTCCTGAACATGAATCCAGTGTCGGTCAATCAAATTAGGTTGGACAAGGTCACTTTTGAGGTCATTAAGTGCAAAGAGGTCAAATGAGTTCAAAAACATATTTTATATCAGTAGATGGACATGTACGTGCATATCATTCTTCAAATATCAGATAAAGTTGTTTAAATTGTTGAATATTCTTCCTTAGGACATATATGAGACGCTTCGTTTTCATGATGGTTCAAACTGGTGTGTATTTTGCGATTTTCAAGATGGCCGCCAGGTATCAACATTTTGTCTTAAATATATTCTGACTTGATTATTATATGGCGTTTGGTACTTACATTATGCGTTTACGTACATACAAATACGTTTTGATAAGTTATAAAAACAATTCACCACTGACAAATTCATATACATATAAGATGGCCGCCAAATATTCACACAGACGTGCAGTAAATGTGTGTGGAATAACAAAAATATATAGCTACACTTTCATGCACATTTATATTTCAGTTGCTTGCCGTTTTTGTTATTATTGAATGTGTTATTTGCAAAAATGAATGAGTCCATATAATATAATTATTATTTGACCATGTTGGAATATTCAAGATGGCCGCTAAGAATCGCTTAAGCTCTTAGGCGCTGTTGATCGACAAAGTAGCAAAGAAATGAAATATACTTGAAAATCATATTTGTAATATTTTAAAAGTGCGAGGCTTGTGTTCCAAACTGTACCGAATTATCTGTCGCCGCAAACAAATGTAAATCAAAGATGACCGCCAACATAGATACAGTTCTGACACATATATATTAAGTAGGGTAGTCAACAACGACATAACATATGCTACACCATAACATCAATGTTGTAGTGTTTCCGATGAAACATAAAGAATAATATTTTATGACCGCCATTTTAGTTACCAAGATGGCTACTATATTGCGTAGTTTTATAATATGAGCTATCAACAAAATATTGGTGCAACTCATGGATAACAATAGATCCTAGCTGTAACATGACAATGGTTTGTAAACGACTACATAGTCACGATCTTGGATTTCAAGTGGAACATAATACATGTTGACAATGTCAAAGGAAACAGGAACATATGGAAATTGTATGCAAATATTCAGTTACCCGCCCCACCCATGCAGATGAAATGAGCTGTCGATAGTCCGTTTAAAGCCATTAAACATTAAACCGGAACTCTATCATGTTATCTTTAACACGACCATGAACACCAATGTTGCATTTTATTATTGCAGCAGGTCCGTAACCAGGGGGTCGGTGCGATCGGACGACCCCCTCCCCAACCTCCCTCATCGTGCCTTGATGTCCACTCTTTCATGTACTAAAATAAGAATTATTGTCAATACGTAGTCATTTTATAATATGTATGCAAGCAGGACAGTCGTATTACATGTATGTGCTCAGTTTTTGCTGAGAATATATAAAGTGGTATTTCAGACCATCTGGATTTCACAAGTGTCTGGGAGAGCATGGCCCGTAACCACATATCTGCCTCAGGCCATTCAAGAGATCGAACAGACTCCTTGCTTCATAAATGTCTGGTTACCGGTCTGTTGCATACATCGAAACAATGAGATAACGGTACATTCCATGCGGATGTGGATATTGTGTCATTTTCCATTATAACGAAGCCTACTATATAAGCCATAGAAGACACTGAATTGCATTTGCATACGTTATATTCCCACCATTTATACCTGAAAAGTATGTATCGACACATTTATTATTTTAACAAAGTCGTAATATTGACGACAGTAAACATGAACATGGAATACCAATAACTTGGAAACACTGCACATGGACACTGCGAGTGTGCTTGTCAGTGTAGCAAGAGACATAATCAATTACTTGAAAATTGGGGAATTATATAACATATACATATCGCATATATATAGAGTCAATGGTGTGATCATGGTCATCAAATCTCAGTTTATATACGACATATGATGTTGTTATTGCCCAAAATAAAATAATCTTTTGGATGACGTATCATTTAAGTAGTAATATGGCGGTAGCCATGTGCTAGGCCATGTAAATGCATACATGAATAAGTTAATAACCAGTATGTGTGAGCCATATTCACATTACTTGTTCTTGTACGAATTCAATGCAATATGTCATCCAGACCATTACATCTCAGTTCATAAACGGCATATGCTGTGTTTATTAAACAATACAATCGCGTTTGGATGACCTATTCTATCAATAAGTCATATACAGGTAGGCATGTACTATGTACATAGTAAGGATGTAATGAGTCAGTATTTGTGAGTCACATAAGCATGGATATTAAGCTATAATGCGATCGAGATCGATATGTTGTGAATTCATGATGGAACATATGTTGAGGTCATTCATGAGATTGTTTGGTACATAGAAAGAATACAAGTTATACAAATGTATTATGCGGTCATAATACATTCTATATTGAATGCATATGTATGTATATGTATCACAGTTATGAAGGGTATTGTTTCTGGGGAATACCATACACTGTAATCATATATGTTGTAGTCATATAATGTTCTTACATGGTATGTGTAGGTGTCATAACTGTGTGTAATACTACCATAACCATATGTGTAATACAATATATAATACTTTAAATACATTAAAATGAACATGGTTGATTATTATATGCTTATCAAAAATTATATCAGAAAATTCCCATCGTCCGTGTCTATACACACCAACATACGACATATACTTAACATCGTAAGAGACCAAACCGTGACACTTATTTTCACATGCACGTATTTGGGTAGTTGCAATTGCGATTCATAGATAAAATAATGTACACAAATCAACCAAAGAACCACTTTTCAATACAACACCGCAATTCCCGTGACTAGATTTTCAACTAACCAGGTTTCAGCTAACCTGGAAGCGAAACGTGTAAAGCTAAACATTGACACATAGCTGATATGACGTCTCTAAGTCATAAGCATTCGTTAAAGCATATTATGTTTTATATATGTGACACGCATATACGCTGTCAATATTGATTTCAGTGCAGGAGACGGGACTTTTGTTGATGAGAGTATATGTTAATTGAGAATATATTTCCATTTATCAGCGATGATTATACAAGCAATCATGCGGAAAGTTTTGATGAAATAGAATATGCTGATCTGCCTTATACAGACGTATGGTTATATGGGACAATTATTACATATTTCAGTGTAATTTAAGTGTATGCATATAGGCATATCCACTTGTGAATGTATGGATATTCACGGAAACATAAACTGTAATACATACTATTTGATTAGTGTTGTATTTTACATTAATTGTTTTATCTTGGTTACAATTAAGTCTAAAGTGATAGAAATGTCATAGTACTTAGCCGCACACCAGCATATAACAGTTCGATATCTGACTGTAATGCGAACATGGCCGAACTATAGAATATGTACCAATCGCAATACGTAGTGTATACCTATATGACATTATAGTGTAATTTACAACGTATATGATAACATAAGACTCAATCAAATACAATATGTAAAGCAAACAGTACATATATGTTAATATTCTGACTCTACAACTGTACAACGAGTGTAACCTAATTATGCATCACCAAGTGTATTATCAGCGACGTACTAATCTGAACACACGTGAATCTGTCCTATAAAGAAATGTAAAAGTAAATGAAAAGAAACGCGCAATTGACAGTACCACACGATTTTAAAATAGCCTAAATGAGGTGACCATTTTGAATAAACACAATTACAAATGACTTCAAAGTCAAGTGTGTCCAACTTACTGATTTAACCGCCTAACAGAATACAGTAGTATAAATACGTAAAGCAAAAGTAAACATTATATTCAATAACTTTAAAATTTTTGGAAAATATGGCGGCCATTTTGAATTAAACAAGCTCTTTAAGTAGAGCATAAATATTGATCTATATTTTTAATATCGTATCTCAGATGAAAATCAAACTAATATGTTCATATCTAGCTTAGTACCAAGATATGTACCACATTGTAGATAAAGCTGGCTGTTATTGATGAATATTTGGCGTCCATCTTGGATTCATATGCATTTGATAGCCTCCATCTATGCTTAAAATTAATGCATCGTATCCAAAGGGTTTTCTGCGTCCGTCCGATCAAGATCTAAGTGACTATTTGTTTTCATTCATCAAATAAGTACACATTTCAGGCTAAATATTGATGCTTGGCGGCCATCTTAAATATGTTGATACTCTCAACGATAGAGACGTCCGAGCAAACCGAATTGCTTTGTATATGCCCCATAAAACAATAATCATCCATAAAACATACTTTAACTGATTGTTCTGTAATGTAATGAAAGTACATATTGTATTACCAAAATAGAGTGAGCTTTGCACTCATTTGACCCATGTGCACATAATGACCCCAACAATGACATTGTCCCACCTGATTTGATTGACCGACACCGGATTCGTGTTCAGGATGATATAATGCATTGCTCTCGGGTTGAACAGAATTCATTTTTATGGGTGCTTGCCCCACTACTAGTGGGCATGTACCTTTAATGTATAGAAAATGTCTCAGATGATGTCTCTGATATAAAGAACATTTTGTGTCTATACTGAGTGGGCATGTACCTTTAAAGCTTGATCTCAGATACCACGGAAAATGATGAAATATATGAGTGGAACGAATTTCGACTTGTATCGTATTTCTGAACCAAAGTGTACTCACGAGTCGCCCGGAGAAAACACGGTGGTTTTGAAAAGTCACTCAAACTATTATGAAGAATGCCGAGGGGTATATTTTCACCGTTCAGGTCGACCGTCCGTCCGTAACGGTGGCGGGCGGGGGTATCCCTGAACCCATTTCTCACTTGATCTAGTTTGTTGTCATTTGCAGTACGTTTACCTACTGTCTGTTTCACGAAACCTGCCCAAAATTTACGGCTATGTAAACAATGCAAAAACAATTATATTCTTTTCGATAATATTAAATGTTATCAACATTTAAGAATGAGCCTTCTTCTTATTTCTTGAAATTTTGCAAATATTGATTTTATTACGAAAAATGAGTTCTCTATGGGAATTTAACATGGGGAAAAGAGAGGTGGAGAACCTGGAGCAGGAGTCGAAAAAACGCAAAATTTTGGAAATTGATCCCGAAATCTAGCTAGATAGCTTGGAAATGATCTAACTAAGAAAACAACATTTTGAAAATCGGTCCACTATTTCTGAATTTATAAAAACTTTCCCATATTAAATCCCATAGATGTCTAAGGGGATTTAACATATGGAAATTGTTTTTTCGCAATAAAATCAATATTCGACCAAATTTCACGAAACAAAAAAGTAGACTCATTCTTAAATTTTGCTATAATTTAATATGATCGAAAAATATATTGTTTTTTGCATTATTTACATAGCCTGTACAATTTGGGCAGGTTTCGTGAAACAGACAATAGATTGGTTTTCACATTCGTAGAAGTTGATCAGGGTATATACTCATTCCAGCAGAACGCCTTAATGTACGTATGTATTATGAGGCATGCGTATGACATGATACATTATCATGTATTATTTTATTTGCACAAATGTACACATATCGTCTCTCGTAATTCTACTTAGAATGGCAAATGTGCAACACTTGTACATGTATACTATTATTGATTTGTACAATTGATGGGACGTTAATACATACATAAATCAATTAAATCATGTAGTCAATATCAGATTCAAATTAGATTAGTCACAAGCATCATAAGCCCATTTATTCAGTTACAATCACATATCAATAACGAGGCCAGTCAGAGAATTCTTAGATTAGTGGCCGGATTAGCTCAGTCGATAGAGCGTCGGTCGGATCGGGAGACCCCTGGTTCGTTTCCCACATCGACCCGCTCCGAATGGCCGATTCGCGATTCGGCGTGTCGTTAGATAGTCGGTCCCGACATGCAAGGTGATCGAGCCAGTGCCGTCGTTAAATCAAAGCATTTACATTTACATTTAGAGTAGTATTGTGCCCCAATCTGTCCAGTCCCTACCACACACAGGGAGCTAGACCGTGCACATATGATGAAGGCTCCCTATCTCAGTCACAGCCTTGCTTGAGGTATATTCACTCACAAAACGTTCGCATTTTCATGTTGAGGATACGCCATTATTTCTGCGGAAAATCATAAATATGTTCCTTCTATGCGCTTAGAAGTATATGTCGCGACCACCATTTGAACGTACTGAAAGTACTGAACATAGGGTACTACAAGAATTCCGCCACGGAAGCGGTGTCGCGCCTGAAAATGCCTTGTCGGTACAAAACAATGTTGTAGCAGGATTTTTGTTAAAGTTTCTGCATTACTTTGACATCGCCATGTTTACTTCTGATTTGTGAATGAAATAGTTGTAGCCCCTCACGGTCACACCTCTGTTTCTCAGGTACTTCTGGCGGTCAGGTAGTTTGTAGCTGTCAGACGTGTGACTCATTTTCGCACAGGTGACAGGGCTTAACAATATTCACTGTTCATACTTACCCGGCCGGGCAAGTACAATTATAATCTACTTGCCCAGACAAAAAAGCTACTTGCCCAACATTTTAGGAAAATGTAAGTATTAATACCTTTAATAAATTAGCTTTTGCACCAACATTAACACTAGACATTATGTTTGTAAAACGTGGACATATATGCCCCTCTGGAATACTGGACTCTAACTGGAGAAACTCTTACAATCTTTTTCATGTAAATGTACAGACGGACGGACATACGGAACCTCAAGAGCAAGGCAATATGTCCCCCTGGCTATCGCATAGGGGCATAATTAACACAGGCAGTGCAATCAGTAGATGCAATATATGTTTATTAAACAAATATGATAGAATAATTATGTTGTTACCACTCATTTGAACCGTCTCGTTTTGGGCTTGAACATTATTAATTGTTCAATGGGGGAGGCCTTGAAAATTTAATGAAAAGCTGTGGGAAGGGGTGGGGGCTTATACTTGTCTAAGGTGAGTTAACACAATTTATCCAGCCCCATTCCCACCCCAACCCTCTTGGTGATAAATAATGTCCAATCCCTTAGATTGGTATTATAATTGTTCAAAATCTGAAGCATGAGAACATAATAATGACTGATGGATTGGCTTTGTGTTACACGTATGTCACAGCAAAATGTGTGGGGTTGGAGGGGGCTCCCTTGCATATTCAACACTGAAAGTACAAAAGTTTCCTTCACTGGGAAACCAATTGGTTCGAATTATATTACTACTAGCGTTTTCAGATTGGACAAGAAAATGGAGTCATGTGTTTGAATGTAATAACGAGATGGTGCCTAACAAATAGTATTAATATAAACTTTTAGACGAGTACTAATGTACATACTATTAAGATTATATAGTATTTTTCCTTCTTTATCCGTTTATTATAAAGTTATTTTCAAAAATAAATGTTCCAGTATAATAAATCCATTAGTAAACAAGAGTTATCTCCCCAAAGTCAGAACAAGACTTGTTTATCAGGTGGAGAGTATTCGGAGGGGAGTTAACTCTGCCGAAAAATATAGCCTGTTACTAAATTTAGCGATGACCGCACGATTTGTCTGGGGCGTGGTTAACTGTCCGAGGCGATTCCAATACATAGGTACCCTATGTGAAAAATGACCATAAAATATTTCATATACTCTGAATGTAGAGTGTCGGTCAATGGCTTTAACCCATTCATTCCTTTCGGAATGCATCTTTACGGGTATTCTAAATATATTTAATAAATGCATATACATGTACATTGTATATTGAATAAATATAATCCTTATCTGTAATACTATACAATATTTCTCGCCATAATTGTGTTGTAGTATGTGTAAGAGTAACGGTCGACCGGAAGAAGCTCGTTCACCAAAGAAAATTATTTGATCTGGGCGCCATCTTTGGTTCAATCGCGCATGCTCAATTTATCAACATAAATATCACGTGACACGCGATTCAGAAAAGTGCGAAATTCAAGAAACCTTGAATGGGCTACATAGCCTGTTGGTGCAACGCCCCATGCAAAATGATATAAGATCATATTTCTGGCGGGTATTAATATTCATACTCATAGACAATAAGCATATTTAACAAACGAAGGCAGTTAAACACATTTCCGTTGCAGTATTATTTCCGACACGGAAATCGATTCTTCGCAAAAACGACATAAGTCTGTGCCAAACTCCATAGACCACAAAACTTGTAGTTTCCATCCTTTCGATTTCGCTACATGAAACTACAACGAGACGTGTAGTTTTCTCACGCAATAATTTGAATGTTGTACAACAATTCCCACCGTTAAGTATCGATCGTAGAAATGGTACGATTAAACTACAGATTGATTATCTCCTTGTAATCAAATGGCATTAGTACATGAAAAGAATTTATACACTGTAAAAGCATTATGATCTCCGTGATCAAACAGTGAACCGTGTACTAATGCGCAGGCTGACATGGGCCTACGCTGGTCGCACATGTCTTGGGCCTTCTTCTAAGTCATGCTTGTCCGTTTATTTTATATAACCATTAATCGAACCTGAGTTGTGCGCAGTGCTGACCCCGTCCAGACTGCGCACATGTACATCCTAGTATGGAGCTACATTCATATGATAATAACCGGTTTTCTCGACAAGTAAAATGACAAGTTTTCATTTGTACGATAGAATCGTGTGTATAGCACAGGCAATGTTTGTATAGCAAAGTCACTATTCCATGTCTAGTATGTATGTATGTCTTGTATGTTTGCATGCATGTCTTGTATGTATTGTTATTTGTAATGTTATTTGTTATTCACCATGTAATCTCTTAATCAGAGGAAATAAAGAGTATATATATATATGTACACTCGTATACACATGGTTGACTGCTTTTCCAATATTGATGTTGATATTTTAATGTTGATGTTTTCTGGGTATCTTGGGCCGGTTTCACTAAACTTCGTACGACTAAAATGTTCGTAAATGCAAATTTAGGATCGTCTGGAAATTTCAATTGATGGATTTACATTTATTGAGCATAGGCTGCATATGCAGCCTATGCTCAATAAATGTAAATCCAATAATTGTTTACAAGAGAACAGTGTTATTGTTAAATTTACAGACTATCGTGAGTTTGCACTTACGAACATTTTAGTTGTACGAAGTTTAGTGAAACGGACCCCCTGTGTTTAGAGGTTCTACTGTATCAACACGCGGTTTCAATATATTATTAGTGGTTGGGTGAGATTACTAATCTAATTAGCAAATCGTTACGTAGTATTGGCGAATATGGTGCACTGTAGTCGTGTTGAGAACGAATTTCATTACATTATGTAAAACAGATAATACTATGGCTTTGGCTGTGTGTTTTAATATTGCCTCCGTTATCCCATCGCATATATTGAAATGGGAAAATGTACGGAGCCCTGCAGGGACGTAGAATTCTTTTGTATTAATTCGTTCCCACGAAATAACAATTCGTACCCACGAAATAACAATTCGTTCCCTCAATATAGAAATTCGTTCCCACGAATTAACAATTCGTTCCCTCAATTTAACAATTCGTTCCCACGAAATAATAATTCGTTCCCTCGAATTAACAATTTGTTATTTCGTGGGAACGAATTGTCAATTCTTGGGAACGAATTGTTATTTCGTGGGAATTAATTGTTAATTCGAGGGAACGAATTGTTAATTCGTGGGAACGAATTGTTATTTCGTGGGAACGAATTAATCAATTGAGAGAAAGAATTGTTAATTCGTGGGAACAAATTGTTATATCGCCGGAACTAATTGTTATTTCGTGGGAACGAATTAATAAACTGAGGGAACGAATTGTTATTTCGTGGGAACGAATTAATAAAAATTAAATCCATGTCCCCTTGCGGGGCTCCGTAACAATGCACTATTATCGCGGACTGCGATAGTAATTGGCTTCTCGTGAGCTACGCCGGGAAACAATCCGTTTAATCCCATTTTCTCCCGGTGGGTCACTTATTATTGAAGCCATTAGTATGCAAATCCACCGACAGCAGTCTGGACGTGTTGGTATTAGGGAGATACTGGTCCGAGTGAACCTAGCCGTACGTGTGGGCATTTCTTAATGAGGGGCAGTATGTACAATATACGTGTACTTATGCCGGCGCTTCCAGGGGCCCGTTTCACTAAACTTCGTACGACTAAAATGTTCGTAAGTGCACATTTAGAATCGTCTGGAAATTTCAATTGATGGATTTACATTTATTGAGCATAGGCTGCATATGCAGCCTATGCTCAATAAATGTAAATCCAATAATTGTTTAATGGAAAACATTGTTAATGTGAAATTTACAGACTATCATGATTTTGCACTTACGAACATTTTAGTCGTACGAAGTTTAGTGAAACGGCCCTCAGATCCGTTATAATGTCCCAGGATTTGTGATTCGTTAAGGATCCGGGACCCGTTTCATTAAGCTTCGCACGACTAAAATGTTCGTAAGTGCAAATGCAGGATCGTCTGGAAATTTCAATTGATGGATTTACATTTATTAAGCATAGGCTGCTCAATAAATGTAAATCCAATAATTGTTGACACGCAATCACTGTTAATTTACAGGGTATTAGACAGTTGAAGTTTAGTGACACGGACCCCGTTCTATACCCGATCATCCATTGATTCAAAGAGTATTGATTCGTAAATGTCATCTTTGTGTATTCCAGCCATCAGTCAGTTTCACCGCTTCTGGCGTTTGACAAAGACCGGAAAATGCCAGGTAGAACATGTGGTACAATGTGACACACTTACGAATCAATTATCGTTGAATCAACTGATAATTAGGTGTTTGATTCGGCTTATATTTAAGGGTGGGAATTGGCTCGAACACCCGCGATATAGACTATGATTATATATAGAGCGGGTCATTACTATAATTCGTCCTACTTTCTTAGCCAATCGCTGGCCAGTATCGCGCTCCACTTACCTAACATATTGCAAGATGTATTACATATTACTTCAATACTGAAGGTTGCAATTTCAAAGCCTACTGTATGACATGAACATAGAGAATAGCAGGTTAGTGCCGTGAATGGGAAAATATATGACAAGGCTTAGGAAACGGGATGGGCGAGGCTATGCCGAGCCCATCCCGTTTCCGTGCCTTGCCATATATTTTTCCCATTCACGGCACTAACCTACTATTTTATTTATCCCGTCAACACCTACAAATGGCTTTAAAATGCAATAAAAATAACCCCAGCCACCGCACATACGCAGTGATTATGTCGTATTGACAGGATATCAAAAATGTTTCACGGCAACGTGTTTCACGGCATATACGCACTGTGTTGACGGGATAAAATACTTTCATAGTATTTCCGTCTCACTGGTCTGTCGGATGAGACTTTAAACTGGGTTCCCGTCCCTATGTGACCTTAGCTGGTGCTGGGACGTTACACTCCATTAATTTAATTTCGTTTCATTTCTTCCCATGGCTGGCACATATCCACAGGTTTGACTGTTGCATTAAACGCGACAAGTGTACAAAGCGGCGCAATTGTTTATTCCAGAACAGTGAAATCAATTGGAACCCCTTGTCACTGGTGGGTATAATGAATGACGTATTGCCGGCCGGCTAATCTGCGGGATTGGTAAATGCAATGATATACCATAAACACGATTGCCTGACACCTCGCGTGCAAGTCAATCATCTGAGGAGACATGCCGCGGTGTTGCTACAATCACACTTATTGTATTGCCCCTTGTTACTAGTTCTATATACAAACCGTGTGAAATCGCAGTTTGTACAGTTGAACCCCGTTAATCCGAACACTTGGGAAAATATACATTGAAACCTTCATAAACCGGACACCCTGGGAGAGTGTCCGGTTTAGAGAGGTTTCACTGTACATCATGCATTTGATCATTCTGAGCCATAGCTGTGTGCTATGCGATCATGAACAGACATTATCCCGCGAGATAAATGACCAACAAACTCATCAAAAATAAGATCACATGTGTTTTCTTGTGTACGGTTTAGAGAGGTTCCACTGTGGATGTTTTCCTTTGATAAGTTTCGCTGTTATGTATCTCTGATTACTATGACTTTTCATGTTTGTTGAAAAACACTAGAATGTGCCATGAAGTGCTCACATGTCTGATTTACAGTGGAACGTCTCCAAACCGGACAACATGGGGACCTCCCAGGGTGTCCGGTTTGGAGAGGTTGCACTGTATCGTGTTCGTGTATCTGATTGTCTATTGGCATGAGTTACTGAATATGTACAAACATGTCTGTAATGTAATTTAGTTTTAACCCTTTGAACCCGAAAGCCCGCTATAGCGGTTTATGCAAACAGTGCAGATCCAGATGAGCCGGCTCGTAACGAGCCGTCTCACCAGGATCTGCACTTTTTGCAAGTAATTTTCACATTTTTGAGAACATAAACACCCCCTTTTCATAAATGGACAAGTCTGAAAATCATTTTGTGATGATTGGATTGGCTGCAATATTAAAATATCAGAATCCATTCCAGTTACTTAGGGGTGAAAGGGTTAAATCTGCCTGCAGTAGCACCAATGTATATAATGCAATGAAACCTCTCCAAACCGATCATACTTGGACGTCCCAGGGTGTCCGGTTTGGAGACGTTCCACTGTAAATCAGAGAGCTACTGACCGGGGAAACCCATACACATTAAACGGATACATTTTCCAGAGAGTCCGGAGAGTCCGGTTTGTAGGGGTCTATTTCATAACTAAAATTAAAGTTTTATTTTAAAGGTACATGCCCACTCAACAGGCACACATTCTTCTTCCGTGTGCCCGTTATACATACATGTATATAATCATTTTGTAATATTTATTTTACTGATGGTGACTCGCGATGGTATCAGGCTATTTTCATCATGTATATGCAAATGAGGCATGCTATTTATTAATTATTTATAATAATTAAATGCGTCACCTGAAAACATAATATTTTCGACATATTATAAGTATAAGATTTTGGGGGGATCCCTTCCTCCAGTCATCACAACAGATGAAATATGGAAATTGATCCCTTTAACCCGGCATAAAATGGCCTTTGATGTTGACAGGCCGTTGAACATCATTTATAAATAAATAAAAACATTCGAATAATAGCCGCGAAACGACAGTAGCTGGGCCCCATACATGTACTAAATATCAAATCCAAGGTGCATATCATATCACGTGGTTACAACAACAACAACGTCGCCCACTCCAAAGTAAGTATTATTTGATATTTTCCTTAATATGCAACGGATTTTGATGAAATATGGCGCAGCAAACGCGTATTCATGAGCTGCATTTGGTGGTCTATGGAGTTTAGCACAGACTTATGTCGTTTTTGCTACGAATCGATTTCCGTGTCGGAGACACGGAAATCGATTCTTCGCAAAAAACGACAAAAGTTTGAGCGAAAATACAGAGACCACCAAATGCAGCTTAACAAGACGCGTTTGATGCGCCATATTTCATGAAAATCCGTTACGTAATAAGGACACTATAAAAGAATACGTACGTTGAATCGGTACTTGTTGTTGTTGTTAGTACCACGTGATCATACACCTTGATATCTTGCATAACCGAACCACACATGGATCCATCACTCCTTGGTCTACGCTGCCTTGACTAACCCTCAAATAGCATAATTACAAAGACTACCACTGTTACGGCTGGGTTTCCATATAGCATATGCACCCATACTCAGCCTTTAACACGGTCTGACATATACGGAGCCCCGCAGGTGACATGGATCTTTCTTATTAATTCGTTCTCACGAAATAACAATTCGTTCCCCTTAATTTAACAATTCGTTCCCTCGAATTAACAATTCGTTCCCACGATATAACAATTCGTTCCCTCGAATTAACAATTCGTTCCGTCGAATTAACAATTCGTTCCCACGATATAACAATTCGTTCCCATGAATTAACAATTCGTTCCCGTGGGAACGAATTGTTATTTCGTGGGAACGAATTGTTAATTCGTGGGAACGAATTGTTAAATTGAGGTAACGATTTGTTATTGGCACGGTGTGGTAGGAGAATAAATTCGGAAATAAAAAGGGACCATCGGCCATTGACTTGACACATTTTCTGGGCGCATATGCCCGGGCTCGGAAGGTCTGCGAGCCAATTCCTACCCGTAATTATAAGATAACTGGCGGGCGAACAGTGTGGGTCCCGAGCAGACACTCTGCTGGAAACAAAATTGCTACCCCGCTCGATATCTCTCGCGAGGGTAGCAATTTAACCCAATCTCTTCAATGTAAAAGATGGAAGAGTGATTTTTGCAATCGGTTATCCGGCGTGTTTGATATGTTAGCGATATAAAACTGTCAAAACTGCATCAATAAATTATTAATAAAGAACATACACATACAGAAATTGGTTATTTTACCGTGTCAATGTGTTTATCTGACATTTACATGACTGTATATCTTGTAAATTTTAAAACTTCATTGTGTTATGTTAAATCATTGAACAACAAGAGAAAAGATGGCTTCCATGGGAAAATGATTTCTTTGTTCTATTATATTTCAAATTGGCGATTTACCAGTTCTACATCAAAGATTATTTGTTTAAAGGTATAACATATACAGTTTACTAAATTTTTGACCTACATGACTTCGGTTGTTCACATTTTTTTTAAATGGGTCAAATTGTAGCTGTAGATAACAAACATATTGGAGGCGAATTATTGTAGCTAACACTCTGCCAATCTGAAATTACGATTTTGTCAACGGCGGCACTGATGAACCACAATAGTGCTGTAGTGATCGGGTGCAGATTAATGGTTTTGCTGATGAATGAATTCATCAACGTCTCATCTTGATTTTGTGATAAAACATGAATTCGCGAGAAAGTCATTATTTAGTGTCTTAACTCATTGAACCCGAAAGCCCGCTATAGCGGGGTTTGCAAACAGTGCAGATCCAGATGAGCCGGCTCGTAACGAGCCGTCTCACCAGGATCTGCACTTTTTGCAAGTAATTTCCATATTTTTTTAAACAAAAACACCCATTTTTCATAAATGTACTAATCTGAAAATCATTTTGTGACGATTGGATTGGTCGGAAAATTAGCATATCACGGTCCATTCCAGTTACTTAGGGGTGAAAGGGTTAACTCGTGGTTACGGACGCTGCATCATGTAAACATATCATTGATTGCATGAATGGCGTAGGCATTATAGGAATGAATGGCCTTTTTGTGGAATGTATCGGGGTATAAACTTGGAAAAGTCGCGGGAATACTGGACGAAGGCCGGAAGGCCTCGTCCAGTATTCCCGCGACTTTTCCAAGTTTATATCCCCGATAAATTGAACAAAAAGGCCATTAATTTCTTATAATTCAAGCATTTGAAATAAATTCAGCAAGAAAACGTGTTTATTTTCCGTTTTCTTAAGAATTATTTTAACTGCGCCTCACGGTTACGGAAAGTAGTTCGGCGTGGGAGTTTACTGGGATATACATTTTGGACAGAGACTTGCTACGGGCCAATCAAATGTTAGGGAATTATGTTATGTAAATATTTTTGTGCTGGAATTATCAGTCTATAAGATGATGCACGGCTCCACTTGGCTTCGTACGGAGCCCCGTTGGGGACATGTTTTGTTTTATTAATTCGTTCCCACGAAATAACAATTCGTTCCCTCAATTTAACAATTCGTTCCCTCGAATTAAAAATTCGTTCCATCGAATTAACACACCCACGAAATGACAATTCCGGGTGTTCTCACTTTCTCAACATTCTGTATTTCAGGTAGAAATTGTGGGTTGTTGCATGTTGGGAAAGTGAGACATTATTGTTATGCTTAACAATTGACTTAATTGGTGATAATTGGTCAAAATTGCTATTCTGCACAGCAGAAAGTTACATACCACAATTTGGGTTAAAGTAAAATAAACGTGTGTATAGACATGACTTTATTACCTATTAAATGTTTAAATATGTACATTTATTATATACCTACCAATGAAATACATAGGTATACGATGTAAATAAAATAAAAGTCATATGTTCTCATCGATGAAATAAACAACTTCCGGTGAAAATACGACTGCTTCCGCTATCTACATATATATTCATAACGCGCACCTGAAAGAAAACAGCGCAAATAGGCTGCAAATACACATTCATTACCGTATAGAGTCTACAAAACTGCTAATTTCCACGGAGCGGTATATAATAAATAGAATATTCAAATTTTTATTATATACCGCTCCGTGGAAATTAGCAGTTTTTTAGACTCTATACGGTAATGAATGTGTATTTGCAGCCTCCATGCAATGAATTATTAAATCAAGCAGGAAACGAAAACGTCACAATCTGTATTTACAATTTACAATCTGTGCTTTTTAGTCATCGTCATCACATACGTGTGATTCATCTTAAAGGTACATGCCCACTTAGTAGGCACAACATGTTCTTTATAGGAATTAAATAAGTGTACAATTGTGTCACTATTCCACCAGTTCTAAAGATTATGAGTGCCCTCTATACAGATATAATCATTTAGTAATATTTATTTTACTGATAGTGACGCTCGTTGGTATCAGGCTACTTTTATATGCAAATGAGGCATGGCATTTTTTAATTATTTATATTAATTAAATGCGTCACTTGAAGAAATAATATTTTTGACAGATTATAAAGTATGATAATTGCTCATCAAAACATAAATACACAGAATAAATAGTAATGTCTGTTAACATTTTAAGGAAACACGGTTATCGCCCCTGATATCAATGTGGGAAGTTACGTCTGATATGAAATATATAATAATGCCAATCAATACGTGGGGTAATGGCGAAATAATGTTTATTTTGCCAGAACATTTCTCAGATGATGTCTCTGATGTAAACGATACTGGACACATGTTAAAATTGTTAATGTATAATTAAATATGTGTGTAACGCAACTTTAGGCCCAGCAGTAAACCCAACCTACAGGTAAGTCGAAGGTGTGAAAGTCAAATGTTGGGAAAGTGAGACAGTCTAGACAGACCAAAAATCAAAATGTTGGGAAAGTGAGATACAACCGACAATTCGTACCCTGAATTTAACAATTCGTTCCATCGAATTTACAATTCGTTCCCTCGAATTAACAATTCGTCTAAGTGACAAATCGTTCCCTCAATTTAATAATTCGTTCCCTCGAATTAACGTTTCGTTCCCACGATAAAATAATTCGTTCCCACGAATTAACAATTCGTTCCCGTGGGAACGAATTGTTATTTCGTGGGAACGAATTGTTAAATTGAGGAAGCGAATTGTTAATTCGTGGGAACGAATTATTAAATTAAGGGAACGAATTGTTAATTCTACGTCCCCTGAGTGGCTCCGTATTATATATAAGTAATACTATTGGGCATGTGCTTGACAATCATGATAGTGTGTAGTTTGAGTGGTTTTGCCGCATTTGTTCCGACTCAGTCAGTTTAATTGTTTGATCAGGATTTCATATTTGTGGTTGTGATTGGAGAAATAGAGCTTATGGGTGTTGCGACCAGTGTAGATCCAGATCAGCCTGTGCATCCGTATAGTCTGATCAGTATCTGCACTGTTTGTGATTACATCAATGAAGCACCCATTATGCTTTTAACAAGCAGTATAGATCATTACCAGGCTACATGAGTGTGGTATTTGATCAAGAGCTACACTGGTCACACATCCCGTACGCCCCATTTCTCCGGTCACAGCCAGCCACATATGGAATCTGGTTTATCACGTGTGACCTGCATGTATCTCGTGATGCGCTCTCGCAGTATAGACCCTTGCCCAAATGCACATCTGAGCAGTTATCACTGCCAGCCGGTGGTCCCGAATTCAAATCTTGGCAGACACAGGTTGTTGAAGAACGGTACATATTTCGGTGTTTTATGGGTTATTTCGGTATCTCTGGTGGTTTGGGTGCATTGTTACCAATATACAATTTACGTCACCTCCCGCAAGTTACATGTATACGTAAGGTGGGTATTTTGACACTATAAAGGGGTCCGAAAGTTCGGAACGGTGAACGTGTAGATAATTGACGATTTATGTCGTGTGTAATAAATGAGCATTCAGTTAGTAATTGCACACAACTATGTAAATTACCCCAACCCCAACGAAATCCACCCAAATCTACCACAAATGCACCAAAATAACCATATGACACCAACATATCGACCATCTGTTCAAACACATGGGGGCCGTTTCACTAAACTTCTTACGACTAAAATGTTCGTAAGTGCAAACATATGATAGTCTGTAAATTTCCCATTAACAATGTTTTCTTGACACAATTATTGGATTGACATTTATTGAGCATAGGCTGCATGCAGCCTATGCTCAACAAATGTAAATCCATCAATTGAAATGTCCAGACGATCCTAAATTTGCACTTACGAACATATTAGCCGTACGAGGTTTAGTGGAACGAGCCCCTGTGTCGGCAGATAGTGTTCGAGAGTATACACTCCGCAAACCTTGAGCTATGCTCATTCATAGAAGCCAGAATAGACAGATGTATGAATAATTTAGCTTCAAATCTGCCCATAACGTAATGTTGACGGTTCTGGAATTATTTTTGCGAGCGAAGGCGTCAAGTGTGCGTGGTAGACAGTCTAGTGTCTTACGTTGCACTTACAAGCATGCGTTCTACTGTCTGTTTCACGAAAGCTGCCCAAATTTTACGGCTATATAAACAATTCAAAAACAAGATTTCTTTTGATAATATTAAATTAAAGGAAAATTTAAGAATGAGCCTTCTTTTTATTTCGTGAAATTTGGTCAAATATTGGTTTTATTACGAAACATTGATTTCTCTATGGGAATTTAACATGGGGAAAAAGAGGTAGACGACTTGTGGAAATTGACTCCGAAACCTAGCTAGATAGCTTGGAAATGATCTAACTAAGAAAACAAAAGTTAAATTTTAAAAATCGGTCCAGTATTTCTGAAATTCTGAAAATTTTCCCCATGTTAAATCCCCATAGACATCTTCACTCCGTGAAGATGTCAATGGGATTTAGCATGGGGAAATTTTGTTTTCGCAATAAAATCAATATTTGACAAAATTTCACGAAATAAAAAGAAGGCTCATTCTTAAATTTTCCTTTAATTTAATATTATCAAAAGAAATCTTGTTTTTGAATTGTTTATATAGCCGTAAAATTTGGGCAGCTTTCGTGAAACAGACTATAGTTATTAACCTTTTACTGCATCTATATATGGAGCAATTGCAGAAACAAGTCTAGCTGTGTATATTAAAGGTACATGCCCACTCTGTAGGCACAAACTGTTATTTATAGGAATTAAACAAGTGTATAATTGTGTCACTATTCCACCAGTTCTCAAAATTACGAGTGCCCGCTATTTATTTTAATATTTATTTTACTGATAGTGACTCTATGGTATCAGGCTATTTTCATATGCAAATGAGGCATGACATTGTTTATTATTTATACTAATTAAATGCATCACATGAAAAAATAATATTTTCAACAGATTATAAAGTATGATCATTGAACATCAAACAATAAATACAAAGAATAAATAGTTATGTCCGTTAACATTTTAAGAAAACACGGCTATCGCCCCTGTTATCAGTGTGTAAATTTACGTCTAATATAAAATGTATAATAAGGCAAATCGATACGTGGGGTAATGGTGAATTAATGTTTATTTTGCCAGAACATGTCTCAGATGATGTCTCTGATATAAAGAAATGTTGTTGCCTACTGAGTGGGCATGTAAACAACATGTCTGTGTATGGTAGGTTTGTGCTGTAATGATAATCTCGAATTAACGACTCCGGTAGAGAACAGAGGGCTTTTTCACTAAACTTTGTACGACTAAAATGTTCGTAAGTGCAAATTTAGGATAGTCTGGAAATTTCAATTGATGGATTTACATTTATTGAGCATAGGCTGCATGCAGCCTATGCTCAATAAATGTAAATCCAATAATTGTTTACAAGAAAACATTGTTAATGTGAAAGTTACAGACGATCATAGTTTTGCACTTACGAACATTTTAGTCGTACGAAGTTTAGTGAAACGACCCCATTGTTTGTAAAAGTGCAATACAATGCGTGACTTGCTGACAACTCATTTATCACCTGCCCTATTGTCCAAAGATATCACGATATGACATTAATTTGCATTACTCAATAGTTGCCACTATGTCGGTGTGGCGTTAGTTTTTTGGCAGCTGCTGAATTCAACGTCCACCACTGTTGAACCGTATATGTCACAGAAACGAATATATCATACGTGTGATATATTCGTGCGAATGCGTCACACATGGTGAAGAATACGTACGAACACATCACACAAATGTGTGACGTTTACGTTTGGCATCACTACCCATTGCAACAAAAACGAGTGTGTCACATGTTACAAAAACTCGAACAAATAAAATATGGTCCAGACGAATATGTCACATGAACATTTGAATGGGGGATAACAGTGCGATAAAATAAAACAGAATAGAGCAGGCATATTCGCCAGGTTATTTGAAAGTCATTCCACGCATGCAGACAAGGCAAATGAAAATGCTTTGATTTAACGACGGCACTGGCTCGATGACCCTGCATGTCGATACCGACTATTTAAGTCCCCGTCCGATAGGAGCTATCACGAATGTGTGTTGTCTTGCCCAAGGACACGCCGAATCGACCAGTGGCGGGATTCTAACTCGGGGTCTCCCGATCCGGAGTCCGATGCTCTACACACTGAGCTATTCCAGCTGATTTCAGACAGCACTAGGGGCGCATCATGTTATGGCGCATATCGTCTGTCCGTCTGTTAGCGATTTGGTTTGCGCTCAAAATATTCTTGACATAGGATCCTCAAACTTGGTATGCATGTGAGTAACGACCAGTGTATGACCAATTTGACTTGACTACAGTGTGTCAAAGGTCAAAATCGCGGTGACTTTAGACAATAAAACAGTTGCCGCTCTATAACTCGAGAATGCCATGACCAGTATTGGTTTTCCAGTCAGTCATGACCCTATTGATTTGAGGTCAGTATGTCAAAGGTCAAGGTCGCGGGGTGACATTGGACAATAAAACGAGTTCGGCTCAATAACTCAAGAACAGTTTGTGCTAGGATTCTCAAACGTTTAATTTTGAGGTCACTATGCACATTGTGGCACCACTGCGTGTCTTTTTGAGAAGTGGGGGGGGGGGGGGGGGAGGGGGTGGGGGGGGGGGGTGTGAGGCTTATATTTTTTGACAAACAACTCTTGTTAAACGAATATGTTAAATGTCAATGTGTCATTCAAAGCTACCATCGGGCGTATATTTCTCTGCTTAGTTTAGTAGTTGCCACCTGCGCTTGTATTCATTATAACCCTTTCAACACCAAGTAACTGAGATGAAATCTTCCATGTTATATGTCAGACTATTCCATTAACCATGAGATGTTCATAATAAATTAAAAACATTTTACATTTTGTTGTCAGTATATTGGCGGTTAAAAATAGAAATTTTACCACAAACAGTGCAGATCCTGATGAGACGGTTCGTTACGATATTTAGCCATTTGTTTTACGTCGAAAAGTTTGTCCCAGTTTCTCCATCATGTCATATCTTCAATATTACTTGAAGGATTGCTTTAATATTTGGACAGTTACTTCTCCTGAACATGTGTGACACACTCACACCAACAATGACAGAATTATACTGTTCAAAATAATATCGTCTCGTAATAATTTTGTCGTCACCATTAATTCGAAGTGTGCGATTTTTTGTCGCCGCGCTGGCTTGCCGACTGCGCCATATAGACGGCACGTTGGCGGCCGTACGTCCGTGCGCCTCAGCGGGTGCGACATGCGGGCCACGGCCATCTCGTTCCTATTTTGTTCCACTCATTGCTCTATGTATATAGTATGTAAATTCTGATGAGGTCGCTCACATCAGGGTGTATTGTGGGGGCTATTTTTTATTATTTCAACATTTAGATATGTCACTAATATACACACATAGCGTTTGATTGTTATTACATGGTACACTTATTGGCAGCATTTCATAACATTTGTAAGACGGAAATTAAAAATGTTGAGGGCAGGGCGGATAACCGTGTTTTGTTCTTAAAATATTAACGAAAACCAATATTGATTCGTCCAATGCATTTTCTAGTGTGCACTATTAATTATACTTTATATGATATCGACAGCAGTCGTAATTAAGTTGCTGACATAATTGATTTACACAGACACGGAGATCAAAAAGTAATACAACAAGAGCCCCAAATGGTCCTGCTTCGCTCACCTGAAATTATTATCCAAATTATAAAGTAAGTCAGAAATGGTCCAGACTGTCTATTACATGTATATATACCATTAAAATTGTGCTGTCCACCATAGTAATAGTTAGCTTGAAACAATAACATTGAGAACAATGTAAACAGTATAATGCTTATACAACAGCATTAACAAATGTGATGAAGAACGAACATGAATAAATGATAAACGGCATATACAACAGACAGTCTGATGCACACGGAAAAGATGCTTGAAATCACTAATAAACTTTCGGCGGGCGGTCATCTTAAAGTATGTAATCATCCGATGTCGACCAAAAACGCTCCAGAGTGATGGTCTAGTCGATACCTTTGAGTTGATATATGACATGACCATAAATGGTAAACTCTGAAATTTGACCCCTATTTGACCCCTCCGATCCGCCCTTTCTTGAACAAATCTGAAACAGCGTTAACTATCGATCATTCCTACCAAATGTTATCGAAATCCGTCTGGCGGTTCGTGAGAAGAAGTTTTTTTAAGAATTTGACATACTTTTTGACGGCGGCCATTTTGGATTATGAGATGATCTCCATTTTAACAAATATGAAAAGTCTTTACCCACGGACCATAACTGTGAAGTTTTTCCAATATCAGCCCGGCGGTTCATGAAAATACGACGTTTGAAATCTCTAACAAAACAATGACCTTTTGACCTTTCGGCGGTCATCTTGGATTACGGAATGATCAGATTTCGACAATAAATGCTCCAAAGTGATCGTCTTGTCGATACATTCGATTTCATACTGATATGACCATATTCGGTCAAGTTTGAAATTTGCGATTGTGTGACATATTCGTTTATACCAAAAACTGAAAAATATTTGGGTGAGATTTTCGGTTTGTGATGTATTCGGCCGAATTCGGCCAGTATTCACCGAAATGCGTGACGCATTCGCACGAATATATTCGTTTCTGTGACATATAAGGTTCAACACACCACCATCATTGATTTTTCCTACATAAACTAACCAATGACCACATATTTCGCTATTCTCTGCTACTTTCATTTTTCGTATGGATGTTGTGGGACCTTTTCCCATAACCTGCATTCATTATTGTTAAGGAAGATAAATTCAATCTCCTGTGACCACCCTGTTGGTGGCGCAAAAAGTCAGCGACTGGAATTGAAACCGCCTCACATGACAAACATGCTCCGACTTACAAAATAACCCCAAAGCATATGCTTGAAAATGATGTAAATGATATATTAACATGCATGTGAAGTAGATTAATGCATCAATTTACTGATTTCTACGATCAAAGAGTGTCTATGGCAAAACAAAACTGGCTTATTTTTGTTAACGTACTACTTTTAACTACAACGCGCATGAATATCTGATGATTTAGCGTGGTTAAATCTCAAGCGGCTTTTATATTTGTGTCGGTAGTTTTCTGTATTCAACTGGGTGTTACCGTTTTCATCTCGGTCTAGTCTCAACACAGAATATATATTATCCCGTCAACACAGTGCGTATGTGCCGTGAAACACGGTGCCGTGAAACATTTGTGATATCCTGTCAATACGACCTAATCACTGCGTATGAATATGTGCCGTGGCTGGGGTTATATTTTTGCATTTTACAGCCATTTGTAGGTGTTGACGGGATAAATAGAATAGTAGGTTAGTGCCGTGAATGGGAACAATATCTGGCGGGCACGGAAACGGATGTGCTCGGCGGAGCCCCGCCCATCCCGTTTCCTGAGCCTTGCCAGATAGTTTTTCCAATTCACGGCACTAACCTACTATTCTCTATTTCTGTTTACGTCCGCCACCAACTGGTTTATAGTAGTCTCGAAGTAATCTTCCAATCAGGGTCTATCAACACTGTCTTAATTGCTTTTTCGCAGCACGTCTTTAGTTGAAATGACAAAAGATTGATTAACCGGAAGTCCGTTTGTCGTGCTGACTGGTTTAATAACATGATATGATCACAGCACGTAATAGACGCTTGTCAACGCTGCTGGCCGAAGACAATGATTTGTCAGAAAACCATTCATTTTCATTTTTCATTAAGCGATTTAATGGAAAGTTTTACCAGGGACAATGGGAGGCGCGTCTCTGAGATTCTTAGATAGCGGGTGGCTTTCCGACATGGAGATGTCATTCACAAGCTATACATATTCAGACGTATTTTATAGTCTACTGATTTTTCCGCCCGTTTGAAACAGAGGACGTGACGTAGTTTGTGTACAGTATGATTGCAGCCATTGAAGAACACACAGACAAAACATATCACAATTCCCTACATCATACACTACCGGCTGCGCTAATTTTGCCAATATGTATCAATTGTTTTATTTCAAATGCTTGAATATTGTGCTTGATTGTGCTGTGCTACAGCTCAGGCTTAGTCAATCAAATTGCTTGATTGCGGATTGCCGTTAGATGTTCAGAAACGTTGCAATATTGGCAAGATTAACGCAGACGGTGGCGTAGAAGCATGTTGATAGTGTGGCCCACAATTAATGAACTTATATTATGAAACTGGAATTTGTAGGCCGAACCTCTCTAAAACGGACATAACAAATCCATATCTCTACTCACAATATACGTGTATCTTCACACGTGAATTGTTGCGGAGTGCTTACATGTATAATTATGTATCACATATATCTGAATTACAGTGACACGTCTTTAAAGCGGCCCTAACAAATCGGACGCGGCGCCCGCGCGACTCCTCAAACAGGACAAACAAGGCATTTTCGCGAGGGGTCCGGCCGGACGCTGCTCGATTTTTGCGGGCTCCGCTGCGATTTTTAGGGGTCGCCCGAACCCCGCGGGCGTGAAAACTGACTCCCAGATCTGCGATTCTCCACGTGCGATTTTAGGTCGTGGCAAACCCGTAGACACGTCCGCTAGGGTCCCGCCCGGCGACCTGCCGGAATCGGACTGGTGATATGGCGGCCGCCTAAAGATTTTTACGAAAATGATTGGAAAAAAATCCGCCGGGTGCCGTGGGATTTTCACGGGCCCCTCACGGCCACCCTACGATAGCCTCACAGCACCTTCACGGATCCCGGGCGATTTGTACAACATCTGCCGGGAGCGCCGCTAGTCCCGTCCGGCCCCACGGCGGCTTCTAAACGGCGCCCACGCGGGCCCCAACTGCCACCCCAATATTCGGGCCCTGGAGTATATATAGTCCCTGGATTTGGCATTTCATTCAACGTCTCTCTCAGTGCCCGACATAAATCGCCATCGCCCGGCCGACGTCCTGGCGGCGCCCGGCCGGGCTCCACCAGGACGCCTACCGATATGTTCTTTGACCAGCCGGCTGATATGTGAGGGCCGCTTACCCGGACGCCCGATGTCCGGTTAAAGGATTTCCACTGCGCATCATTTGTGATCCGACATAACACAACTGTGACTGTAGACTGTTTGACTACATGCACGCATCATACGTACATATACACTTATACAGTATTTGATCAAATAATGTGTCTGGAGCATCGTGATGCCTGATACACGTATACGGACCACCAACTGAGAAAACGGACCGTACGGCATTGGAAATATTATGTTTAGAGTTTGACAACTCGCAACGTCTAATTATTTGCTAAAACACGTAATGTTCATTCAGAAGCTGAACTGTGACCAGCGTATGCCCAGATCAGACTGCGCATCTGCGCAGTCTGATCTGGACCTATGCTGGTCACCCGCGTTCTAAGGTCCATTTTATCAGCCGGGGCACACATTTGTTCACACACGGTTATTCAGGATATACCGATCCATGGAAATTAACATTTGTTAGACTGTATACGGTAATGAACGTGTATTTGCAGCATATTTGCGCTGTTTTCCCGAACATATATTTTATGAATAGAGATAGCGGAAGTAGTCGTATTTTAAACGGAAGTTGTTTATTTCATCGATGAGAACATATTACTTTTATTTACATCGTATAACTATGTATTTCATGGGTAGGTATATAATAAAATATAGTATTCAATTGAAAGAAATAACATATTCAGTTAATAGTATTTTTCCACAATGTTCAACAGCAAAGTAGCTTGTCAAAGTATTACAACTCATTTCGGTCATTTTACTTACACACATACGTTTACATGTACATCTATTGTTAATGTACCATACATGCACCTTTTGAATCGTAAAATTTCCAGTAAATCTGAAGAACGTACTTGAAACATTTGAATAATATGAATTCACAAACGGCAAAAATCATTGGTATACTGACGATCTCTGTCGATCCACACAATTTTCAGTAACAGCAACAATTACTTTCGATTGGCGTTATTCTACGGAGGGGACATGGATTTCATTTATTAATTCGTTCCCACGAAATGACAATTCGTTCCATCAATTTAACAATTCGTTCCTTCGAATTAACAATTCGTTCCCACGATATAACAATAAGTTCTCATGAATTAACAATTCGTTCCCGTGCTATTTCGTGGGAACGAATTGTTAAATTGAGGGAACGAATTGTTAATTCGTGGGAACGAATTGTAAAATTGAGGGAACGAATTGTTATTTCGTGGGAACGAATTAATAAAACAATTATTTTACGTCCCCTGCGGGGCTCCGTATTATTCGACTATAGCATTTGAACTATACAGAAGCCCATTAGGGCCACTTCACTTTTTTTTTCCTTTCTTGAATTTTCGAGATCTTTCCTTGAATTTTCAAGATACTTTCTTGAATTTTCGAGTCTTTTCTTGAATTTTCAAGATGTTTTCTTGAATTTTCAAGTTCTTTGAATTTTCAAGTTCAAGAAAAGAACAAGAAAATTCAAGAAAACATCTCGAATAAATGGAAATTAAAAAAAAATGAAGTGGCCCTAATGGGCTTCCGTATAAATACCCACAGTTCGGATAATAACTTTGCTAATAGTCGACGTGGAATGGTTCACTGACGAAGTGACGCAATGTGAAAAAATGCTGATGCGCGGGGTCACGTGTTGCATATCGAACTGTATAGAAAGGTCGGGCATAACATACGTCGATGTTTCATCTGTAGCCGATGTCATCAACATTGCAAAGTATACTTATCTAGCAAAGTATACTTTGAGGGAGAAATTTTCAATTTCAGGATACATTTATTATTTTTTATTATACTGAATTTATTACATGATCACAGCCATTTTGGCTGTGATAATGTAATAAATTCAGTATAATAATTCTGCATACTTTTAATCATCAAGTATATGCAGTGGTTAGTTCTATATGAAATAATGCATTTTGGGAAAAATAAATGATTACTCCTTCAAAGTATACTTTGCTAGAAAAGTACACTTTGCAATGCTTGTGAAATAGGCTACTGGCAAGCCACACACAGTCGGGATAGCAAGCTTTCGTCAATTATCGGGACAGCTGTAATGAATTACAGAAGTCAGATCACTGACATTATTAAACCAATACCATAGTCGCTATTAATGCCCACTCCATAGGCACAACACGTTCTTTATTGGAATTAAATAAGTGTGTACGAGTGTCACTATTCCACCAGTTCTAAAAGTTACGAGTGTCCGCTATACAGATATAATCATTTAGTAATATTTATTTTACTGATAGTGACTGGCGGTGGTATCAGGCTATTTTCATATGCAAATGAGGCATGCTCTTTTTTAATTATTTATGCTAATTAAATACGTCATTCGAAAAAAAAAAATATTTTCGACAAATTATAAAGTATGACCATTGCACATCAACAAATAAATACAGAGAATACATAGTAATGTCCGTTAACATTTTAAAGAAATACGGTTATCGCCCCTGATATCATTGTGGAAATTTACGTCTGATATAAAATGTATAGTAATGCAAATCAATGCGTGGGCTAATGGTGAATGAATGTTTATCGTGCCATTAAATGTCTCAGATGATGTTTCTTATATAAAGAACATGTTGTGCCTACCGTGTGGGTATGTACCTTTAATATATGTATGAAGTGACCGCTGAAGTCGTGATCGATGCTTTCTCCGAACCTCCTTTTCATGTACACCACTACTGTCTGTTTCACGAAAGCTGCCCAAATTTTACGCCCATATAAACAATTCAAAAACAATATTATTTTCGATAATATTAAATTAAAGGAAAATTTAAGAATGAGCCTTCTTTTTATTTCGTGAAATTTGGTCAAATATTGATTTTATTGCGAATTTTTTTTCCCCCATGTTAAATCCCCATAGACATCTTCACTCCGTGAAGATGTCTATGGGGATTTAACATGGGGAATTTTTTTTTAATTTTATAAATACTGGACCGATTTTCAAAATTTAACTTTTGTTTTCTTAGTTAGATCATATCCAAGCTATCTAGCTAGGTTTCGGAGTCGTTTCGTTTCGGTTTCGTTTTTTGAATCCTCCCACACTGCCTTACCTCTTTTTCCCCCATGTTAAATTCCCATAGACAAATCAGTTTTTCGCAATAAAATCAATATTTGACCGAATTTCACGAAATAAAAAGAAGGCTCATTCTTAAATTTTCCTTTAATTTAATATTATCGAAAAAAATATGGTTTTTCAATTGTTTATATGGCCGTAAAATTTGGGCAGCTTTCGTGAAACAGACTATAATCAATTGTTTTATTTCAAAATACTTGTCAATGAATAGTGTGACTGACAGCAAGCGGCTTGATTGACTGAGTCTGAACTGTGCTACATCTCAGGCTCGGCCAATCAAACTGCTTGGCTATTGGTTCATATTTGACGATATATGTTCAGAAACGTTGACATATCGTCAAGATTAACGCAGCCGGTTGTGTACACATGTTATGTTGACCATGAATATCCAATATTGGCGTTTCGTGCATTTTGTACTATTCCGTCAATGAGAATATGCAGGTTTTATTTTAGAATTGTACAATACCGACAAATGCTGCAGATCACGATGAAATGCTTAAATTACTCCTATCAATTCCAGATCGGCCCTGAAACGGATCTCTATAAATAGAACAAAGGGAGATCATTCGCTGCGATATACTCACAAGACTCACAAAAGGAAGTTACAGAATAATTTTAGAACACGTCCAATAACAATAGTTGTCATACCGCAGATAAGTTTCTCGGCTTTTGATTGGTTAGCTTGCCTGGTCATATATATTTCCATTGGAAATGATTCTGAAGTGCTGTCAAAGCATGTTTTTTTTTTAGAAATAAGGCAGATAACAGCAGACGACAATTGTTGTGAGTAGCGGTCTAAGGGTTAATTGATATGTATCCATTATAATGATTAAAATCACACATCGGAAATCTGAAGCATCATCTGAAACTGTAATTTGTGCATACATGCAGAAAATGATAAGAATCAACTACAACATATGTGGCTGTGGCTGTGACTGGAGAAATGGGGCCTATGGGATTTGTGACCAGTGTAGCTGCTGATCAAATAGTAAACTCCTGCAGCCTGATAACAATCTTTGTCATACCGCAGATAAGTTTCTCGGCTTTTGATTGGCTAGCTTGCCTGGTCATATATATTATATGACCTGCCAAGGCCGTCGAACATAGAGAAATTGCGATTCCCCTCCCGCGCCTCGCGTCCAATGAAGACACATTTTGAAAGCGTCTAGCGATTGCGAATTGTATTCCCCACTAAACACAATAAAACCCCGAATTGATCAATACAAGAAACAAATTGTACACTCAAAACCAGTCTTTATTGTTTATTTTTCCATAAATATTCTTCGCCCGTCTAAATATTGCCCGTCTGAAGGTATGTTCACCCTCGGCTATCGGCTATCGCCTCGGGTGAACATACCTCCAGACGGGCAATATTACACCATATAGCCTGTGTAGAATCACAATAACTTATAGTGTGTATCCATTACATCATTGCCTGTACTGCAAGATATACTCCTAGTTCATTTTTACAGAGCCCCGCAGGGACATGGATTTTTTTTATTAATTCGTTCCCGCGAAATAACAATTCGTTCCCTCGAATTAACAATTCGTTCCCACGAAATAACAATTCGTTCCCACTATATAACAATTCGTTCCCGTGGGAACAAATTGTTATTTTTAATTTGTTGTTTAATTTCCATATTTATTCATTAATACATGTATTATATCACAAAGAACAGGAAATAGACACGATATACATGGAAAAATGTCAAACATGAATGGATACTGTTAAAGAACATGTTTCGTATCGTCACATAATATCAACAAATATAAGAGTTTCTCGGTGCACTTGGATGATAAACCTAACGTAGATCCTTCAAGTTTCACCTACTTATTTAATTGTGCAAACAAAATTCTAGAAATATCATTTGCTATTTTGAGATGATATGTCCGAACACAGGATCATACGGAAGCCCATTAGGGCCACTTCACTTTTTTTTTATTTCCATTTATTTAAGATGTTTTCTTGAATTTTCAAGATCCTTTCTTGATTTAGATGTTTTCTTGAATTGTCAAGTTATTTTCTTGAATTTTCAAGATCTTTTCTTGAATTTTCAAGATCTTTTCTTGAATTTTCAAGAAAAGATCTTGAAAATTCAAGAAAAGAACTTGAAAATTCAAGAAAATATCTTGAAATATTGAATTTTCAACTTCTTTTCTTAATTTTCAAGATATTTTCTTGAATGTTCAAGAAAAGATCTCGAAAATTCAAGAAAGTAACTTGAAAATTCAAGAAAAGATAAAAAAAAGTGAAGTGGCCCTAATGGGCTTCCGTAGGATCATATTACAAGACTAAACTAAATGATATCAAAATCTACACCAGTTTCATGACAACATAGTTCATGCGTCAATGATGGTTTTGGGAATGTGATTCAATGCAAGAAAAACATAACAGATAAATGGAGATAATAGATAATGGAGACAATTAAATGAAGTGATGTATTTTGTTTGAATCATAGTTGTAGGTAGATTATTATAGGAATGAATGGCCTTTTTGTGGAATTTATCGGGGTATAAACTTGGACTTGGCCTTCCGGCCTTCGTCCAGTATTCCCGCGACTTTTCCAAGTTTATATCCCCGATAAATTCCACAAAAAGGCCATTCATTCCTTATAATTCCAGCATTTGAAATAAATTCATCAAGAAAATGTGTTTATCTTCCGTTTTCTTAAGAATTATTTTAACTGCGCCTCACGGTTACGGAAAGTAGTTCGGCGTGGGAGTTTACTGGGATATAAATTTTGGACATAGACTTGCTACGGGCCAATCAAATGTTAGGGAATTGTGTAAATATTTTTGTGCTAGAATTATAGTGATTTTAATTACAACGCCAGTATATTCTTCAAGTAGGTCAGAGTTGTACGATTAAATGTTTCTAAAAGTTCCTGACTATCAGGGTAATTGCACCATTGTAACTTAAGTCTATTGTTCTTAAAAAAGGGTGTGTTAATGACTATGTAATAATGTACTGATAGTATTAGATAGTTAATATAAAATCATTCCATTTTTGGTTGAATATATTCATTTTATTCTACATAAAGGCAATTGTTTCTTCTATTTTGATTGTGTTTGTGATATATAATTTAAAAGATTGGATTAGTGGTAGAGATGTGTTATATTTACATTTGAAAATAAAGTGTTTTGCCAAAAGAATTATGAACCCAATAATTGGTATTTTCTTCTTACATGTGTCCCGAATAATACAGAAGGAAGTGGTTTCATATGTTAATAAGGTATTATACTGTATTGTTCGGTTTAGCAATTCGTTTTTATCCCGTCAACACAGTGCGTATGTGCCGTGAAACACGGTGCCGTGAAACATTTGTGATATCCAGTCAATACTATGTTTGCATTTTACAGCCATTTGTAGGTGTTGACTGGATAAATAGAATAGTAGGTTAGTGCCGTGAATGGGAAAAAATATCTGGCGCGGCACGGAAACGGGATGTGCTCGGCAGAGCCTCGCCCAACCCGTTTCCTGAGCCTTGCCATATATTTTTTCCCATTCACGGCACTAACCTACTATTCTCTATATATCTGACCAGAGAGCTTGTATGTGTATGCATTCCCAGAACATATGCTTGTTTGAATCAATAGACATATTGCAAAGTTCACACAAATTGGATGGTTTTATTTTACATTTAAATAGAAATGCGTTGTTTGGAATAATTCGCATTACATATTTGTATTGAAACGCTCTCAGTTTTGTGCTTATGGTATACATGTATTTAAATGGTATGGTGAATATCTGTTTCCATTGTATATTTTGATTGTTAAACTCATTTTTCCATTTAACGAGAGGTTTATTAGTTGTTGTTTTATATTGTTCTATTGGCTTTTTGTATAATACATGTACTCTACTTATTTTCTCCTTTGATGTTATTATTTGAAAAAGGAAGTCCGGTGTATTGTTTCAGACTTAATTTTAGTTTTCCAATCATGTTTAATGCTTCCTAGTAGCGAATAATATTTTAGGAAATCACCGGTATTTAAATTGAACAATTGTTTTATTTCTTGAAATGTGTAAAAGTATTTTCTTCTGTAATCATATATATTTTTAATGAACATTATTCCTTTGTCAATCATTATAAAATATGGTATTTCCATTTGAATTCTTTAATTTTGAATTATTCCATATACATTTGTGCGAATCTTCAGATAACATTTTAAAGTTTATTTTACTCCATGAAATAATTAGTTCATTTAAAACAGTATATTTTCTACACATATTTTTTGCATCGCACTTATTAATGTTGCATTTAAAGAGTAATTCTCCGCCGTATTTATTTAGTTCGGCCTTATAGGCTTTGCTCCAATTACTGTGTGATTCTTGAATACGTTTTATCCAGGAGGCTTTTAGTGAATAAACACATGAGTGTATATCAATCATTTTTAAACCGGTATCCCTGTAGTCTTGAATAATAGTTTTTCTTGATATTTTGTCTGGTTTTCCATCTCATAAAAAATCGAACATTATGTTATTTATTTCGGATATTGTTTTGTCTGGTGGTTGTGTGAGGACTGTTATAGAGAATAGGAAAAAATATCCGGCAAGGCTCAATAATTTCTTTATTTCTCATCAGAAGTATATGTTGTGACCACTCATTTGAACCGTCTCGCCGAGACGGTTCAAATGGGTCACAACATATACTTTGGTTCAGAAATAAGGAAAATAGATAGAGAATAGTAGGTTAGTGCCGTGAATGGGAAAACATATCTGGCAATGCTCAGGAAACGGGATGGGCGAGGCTCTGCCGAGCAAATCCCGTTTCCGTGCCGCGCCAGATATTTTTTCCCATTCACGGCACTAACCTACTATTCTGTTTATCCCGTCAACACCTACAAATGGCTGTAAAATGCAAAAATAGTATTGACTGGATATCACAAATGTTTCACGGCACCGTGTTTCACGACACATACGCAGTGTTGACTGGATAAAAAGGCTATACAAGCTTTGGGAAAGCGAAAGTTTTAAGAACTGCTATTTTTCCGATTAGTGTGATGTTACATTTTTCCAGTTGTTTAACACATGTTGGAAAGATTTTATTTTTTTTATCTAAATTTAGTCCATGCAGTTCTGATTCGTGTTTGTAAAAGTTATTCCTAAAGTGGAGGCTTGGTTTGCTGTCCATGTGTAGTGTTTACTGTTGCACCACGCATTTGCGTTAGTTTTAACGGATCCTATTTTTGGTATTGTGCATTTTGATTTATTTAGTTTTAGGCCGGATATAACTGCAAAAGAATCTAAGGTTTTTACTAATTCATTAAATGATTTTTCGGAACCGTTAAGTATAAAGCTGGCGTCATCTACCAAAAGTGTGAGCTTTATATGGCTGTCACCAAGATTTCGTCCTACACTATTTTCGTTATTATCGATCTTTCGAATCTAACGAATTGTTATTTCGTTGGAACAAATTGTTAAATTGAGGGAACGAATTGTTAATTCGTGGGAACTGACAATCTCGAATTATCTCGAATTAACAATTCGTTCCCACGATATAACAATTCGTTCCCACGAATTAACAATTCGTTCCCATGGGAACGAATTGTTATTTCGTGGGCACGAATTGTTAAATTGAGAGAACGAATTGTTAGTTCGTGGGAACGAATTGTAAATTCGTGGCAACGAATTGTTAAATTGAGGGAACCAATTGTTATTTCGTGGGAACGAATTAATACAAAAAAAAGAATTCTACGTCCCCTGCGGGGCTCCATATATTTTTGATACGTTTGAATGTATTCTTTCTGGTCATCTTCCTAACAATAACAGACGTTGGCGGATGAAACAAATTATGTCTAGACGTTAAATACTCTCTGGATATTAAACCAGTAACAATGCGTGGAAATAGCCTGTAATATTCTATGATTACTGATGTAGAACGACAGTTGCTAAAGTTTAATCTCAACCCGTCCACGATCGTAAATCCCGGATTTGGTATCTCGAAACTCTAAATATGAAACCTGAGATATATTTATATACTCAAGACATTCGGATCAGGATCGCAGAATGCGCATTGACCCGATGAAAACTTACTTACTTAACAAATAAGTAATAGTTATAGATCACATATTGAATTTGTTATAAATAAATGTATTAAAAATTCAATATGTGAACTATAACGTACTTATTGTTTAGCAGCCCACTCGCGAAGCTCCGCCCTAAACGTGATTTCGAATCGCTATACTAGTATGTGATTGTCTCTGTGACACGAAGTGAGCGCGTGTGTAGGCGGTAATGTGCTTTGCGTCTCGTGAATTGATGATAACACGGCATAAAATCAGTTCTAAATATAGCGCTGAACATTTAATGATTAATTTAATACATATTGGCGACAGCGTCGCAATATGCGATTAATTGAGACGGAATGCTGTTCTTTCATTGGCCGAGAAACGATGGTAAACAATAAGTACTTATAGCAGGCATTGACGATGATCCAATATATAAATACCAATCGCTTTCGAAAAATATTTTATCTGATGATTCAATGTTATTCGCTAACAGTAAACCACATTTTGAGAAAGTATTTGGATAAACATGAGGAACTACATGTAATTACGAAAGTTATATATATTATATGAAGCTGTGAATGAAGAAATGGGTGCTCATGGGATTTGTGACCAGTGGAGCTCTTGATCAAGTATCACATTCCTGTAGCCTGATACCAATCTGTGTTGCTTGTTAGAAGAATGACGGGTGCTTCGGTGATGGAATGACAAACTGACAATAAAGCCCATTTCTCCAGTCAAAGCCACAGTTCTAATTTTAAATTATGCTTTCTCAGGAAAGCATAAGATGGCATGTGAAACGGCTGTTGCAGTCAACACAATAATATTGTTTATTTTCACCTCAAATTGTTATCAGAAATAGAGAATAGTAGGTTAGTGCCGTGAATGGGAAAACATATCTGGCAAGGCTTAGGAAACGGGATGGTCGAGGCTCTGCCGAGCACATCCCGTTTCCGAACCGCGCCAGATATTTTTCCCACTCACGGCACTAACCTACTATTCTATTTATCCTGTTAACACCTACAAATGGCTTTAAAATGCAAAAAAAAGTAACCCCAGTCACCGCATATATGCATACGCGGTGATTAGGTCGTATTGACAGGATATCAAAAATGTTTCACGGCACCGTGTTTCACGGCACATACGCATTGCACTGTGTTGACGGGATAAATATCTATTTTGAGATGTCAGTCCCGATGATAGACGCACTAACGCATCGTCCTCCTACGCTACACCACCCACTGCGCTAATCATTCCAGTATTTGGTACTGTGTTTATTACAGAATACTTGAATATTCAGTTTGAAACTAAGCAGCTTGATTGGCTGAGCCTGAGATGTGCTACAGCTCAGGCACAGCCAATCAAATTGCTTAGTTTCTAGTGGATATAGCCGATATATGTTGAGAAACATTGACATCTTGGCAAGATTAACGCAGGCGGTCATGTTATTCAAGTCACAGTTGATTTCCAGTTAACCCTTTCAACCCTAAGTAACTGGAATGGACTGTGATATGCTAATGTTCCGAATCCAATGGTCACAAAATGATTTTCAGATTCGTCCATTTATGAAAAGGCGGTGTTTTTGTTCTAAGAAATATTAAAATTACTTTCAAAAAGAGCAGATCCTGATGACACGGCTCGTTACGAGCCGGCTCATCTGTATCTGCACTTTTTGCATAAACCGATATAGCGGGATTTCGGGTTCAAAGGTTAAAGGTACATGCCCACTCAGTCGGCACAACATGTTAATTATAGGAATTAAGTATGTGTATAATTGTGCCACTATTTCACCAGTTCTACCAGTTCAACTCTCACACAGCCCCGCGTATTGTTTGGCATTATTATACATTTTATATGAGACGTAAATTCCCACACTGATATCAGGGGCGATAAGCGTGATTCCTTAACATGTTAACGGACATTACTATTTATTCTCTGTATTTATGTTTTGATGCGCAATGATCATACTTTATAATGTGTCGAAACTATTCTTTTTTCAGGTGACGCCTTTAATTAGTATAAATATTTTAAATATATCTTGCCACATTTACATATGAAAATAGCCGGATACCACCGCGAGTCACTATCAGTAAAAATACATATTACTAAATGATTCTATCTGTATAGCGGGCACATATAATTTTAGAACTGGTGGAACAGTGACACAATTATACACTTAATTCGCATAAAGAACATGTTGTGCATATTGAGTGGGCATGTACCTTTAAGTATGCAGTAGTTTCACTGAACTCAGAACTCAATGGTGGCAGATACGCTCGCTACCATTTTAAATGTACATGCCCACTCAGTAGGCACAACATGTTCTTTATAGGAATTAAATAAGTGTATAATTATGTCACTATTCCACCAGTTCTAAAAATTACGATAGCCCGCTATACAAATATAATCATACATTAATTATCAATTTACTGTTAGCGACGCGCGGCGGTAACAGTCTATTTTGATAATGTGCGGGGACGACGACTTTCAAATCACGGCTTGCGGTGCGCATGTGCAATATACTACGCGCGCCAGCAGGCTTCCCAATATGTAAACAAGAATATCAACATGTCGAAACGTCCAGGACGGAAATTGTATGAAACGGCGTCGGCCAAAAAAAAGGCGAAATGTCTGAGGGACAGGCAGTACAGAAAGAGAGAGTGGTTAATATTGGCGACCAGATCACCAAATGGAAAGAGTTACGTGGAGATTTAGATTTGGACTCGAACAGAGATTTTTCTTCTCAACTTCCGATACTTCACTGCGCATGTCAAATATGTGATATGATTGACCGTGTCACGTGACGCGTGTTGGTAAAAACAGCACGAGGTCGGAAAATACCCTTTCTGGTCGCGACATATAAAATGCGATTTAACACCAATTAACACGCGCCGTAATTAAAAATAACACGTTAGTGGGTAGACAAATGGCTCATATAAGGCATGACAGAAAATGAAAAGTAGTAGTACAGTGTAACCTGCTGCGTGGGCATGTACCTTTAATATCAGGCTTGGGGGGACGGAAATCGAATTTATATTTCCAGTTGCTAATTACATGTAATTGTCACGATAAAACATTAACCCTTACTACGGTGAATTAAATGTTGTCGTCTGCTGGAAATGTTTTTTTCAATATTTCTCGACAAAAACCTGGTTTTGACAGCACATGAGAATCGTCTCCAGTGGAGACGATTCTCATGTGCTGTCAAAACCAGTTTTTTTGTTAAGAATTAATGCAAAAATGAAAAACAGCAGACGGCAATTTCCGTCAACAGCGTAGGAAGGGTTAAAGTTGGCCGTGTTTATACCATATGGTTCCGGATCTGGAATTACCACCCATATCCCTCTGACGCATTTCACCGCTATTGATTTTAAAAATCAAATAATCCATATGTTCTACATATGTGGCTGTGACTGGAGTAATGGGGCCTCACGGGTTTTGCGACGAGTGTAGATCCAGATCAGCATGTTATATGCACCAACACAACCTGATCCGGATCTGCACTATCCGCCGTATATTCAATGAAACACCCGTCATGCTTCTAACAAGCAATATATAGAAAATAGTAGGTTAGTGCCGTGAATGGGAAAAATATCTGGCAAGGCTTAGGAAACGGGATGGGCGAGGCTCTGCCGAGCACATCCGGTTTCCGTGCCGCGCCAGATATTTTCCCCATCCACGGCACTACCCTACTGTTCTATTTATCCCGTCAACACCTACAAATGGCTTTAAAATGCAAAATAAATAACCCCAGTCACCGCACATATTCATACGCAGTGATTAGGTCGTATTGACAGGATATCAAAAAGGTTTCACGACACCTTGTTACACGGCACACACGCACTATGTTGACGGGATAAAGATTGTCATCCGGCTACGTGGTCGTGTTATTTGATCAGGAGCTACACTGGCCACAGATGTCTATGGGAATTTAACATGGGGTATTTTTTTGAATTTCAGAAATACTGGACCGATTTTCAAAATTTAACTTTTGTTTTCTTAGTTAAATCATTTCCAAACTATCTAGCCAGGTTTCAGTCATTTTTTATTAATTTATTTTACTCCTCACACAGCTCCTCCCTCAACTTTCACCCCATGCGAAATTCCCATAGACAAATCAACTTTTTCGTAATAAAATAAATATCAATCCCAATAAAATCAATCCCATAAGCTCCATTTCTCAAGTCACAGCCAGAGATAACGTAGCAGTTTATGGCAGCCAGCGGCAATACACATGACGTTTATTACACGAGGCATATAGTGGCAATAAATATGTCAATTTCCTTGTAGAATAGAGTATAAGAGTATAATTCCAGCACACAAATATTTACACAATTCCCTAACATTTGATTGGCCCGTAGCAAGTCTCTGTCCAAAATTTATATCCCAGTAAACTCTCACGCCGAACTACTTTCTACAGGTGCGCTGTCAGTGCTGTCAATGTAAACAAATGGCTACCGTCTGTCAAAATAAACACATTTTCTTGATGAATTTATTTAAAATGCTGGAATTATAAGGAATGAATGGCCTTTTTGTGGAATTTATCGGGGATATAAACTTGGAAAAGTCGCGGGAATACTGGACAAGGCCTTCCGGCCTTCGTCCAGTATTCCCGTGACTTTTCCAAGTTTATACCCCGATAAATTCCACAAAAAGGCCATTCATTCCTATAATAAATATGTCACTTTCTTTGTAAGAATCTCGAGTATAAACTATTATTGATACAGTTACTGTCTGTTTCACGAAACCTGCCCAAATTTTACGGCCATATATTTTTCGATAATATTTAATATTATTAAATTTAAGAATGAGGCTTCTTTTTATCTTGGTCAAATATTGATTTTATTACGAAAAAGTTGATTTGTCTATGGGAATTTCGCATGGGAAAGTTGATGGAGGAGCTGTGGGAGGAGTAAAATAAATTAATAAAAAATGACTCTGAAACCTGGCTAGATAGTTTGGAAATGATCTAACTAAGAAAACAAAAGTTAAATTTTGAAAATCGGTCCAGTATTTCTGAAATTCAAAAAAATTCCACATGCTAAATTCCCATAGACATCTTCACTCTGTTTTTCGCAATACAATTTCACGAAATAAAAAGAAGCCTTCAGCTTCTTTTTGTTTCGTGAAATTTTATTGCGAAAAACAGAGTGAAGATGTCTATGGGAATTTAACATGCGGAATTTTTTTGAATTTCAGAAATACTTGACCGATTTTCAAAATTTAACTTTTGTTAACGGCTCATTCTTGAATTTTGCTTTCATTTAATATTATCGAAAAAGCATTGTTTTTGCATTGTTTATATAGTCGTACAATTTGAACAGCTTTTGTGAAACAGACATTAATGTAGTTTTGCTATTAAAGTGTACACTTGCAAATGTAAATGAATCGCTTTGTGTAATTCTATGATTTGATACAATTTATGTAACGTTGTTGTAATCACCGTCTGAGTTGCACCTTCTGGAACCTCTTTACATTACAAAATGTGTGACATATGAATTTCATATGTTTTTCATATGAAGTTAATATGAAAATTTCATATACAAATGGTATAAAGTGAGCCAACAGCGTAATAGTTTTGCAATCATGCTTTTATTTGCACGCAATCGATCGTAATGTGGAATGAGCATAAATCTCAGGGGCCCGTTTCACTAAACTTCGTACGACTAAAATGTTCGTAAGTGCAAATTTAGGATCGTCTGGAAACTTCAATTGATGGATTTACATTTATTGAGCATAGGCTGCATATGCAGCCTATGCTCAATAAATGCAAATCCAACAATTGTTTACAAGAAAACGTTGTTAATGTGAAATTCACAGATTATGATAATTTTGCACATTTTAGTCGTACGAAGTTTAGTGAAATTGCCCCCAGAGTTCCGGGTTAACAGCCGTGCCATGACTACCAACCGGCGTCCCAAGGCTACCCGGCGTATGTCCTACCTTACAACCAACACAACCGGAGTGCAAGCCGTTAAGCAAGCAATTTGTACACTCATTAGCCTACCCAAACGGACGGCCTTAGATATTCTATGCATGCCATTTAATGTTATTGCATTATATATAATTATCTGGTTTTTATACGGAAGCATGGAGGGGACATGTGTGTTTTTTTATTTATCTCGTGGCCACGACTTATTATGTCGTGGCCACGAGTTGAATAAACAAAAAACACACCTAAAGATCTCGTGGCCACGACATAATTCAGGTGTTTTTTTTTTTATTTATCTCGTGGCCACGACATAATAAGTCGTGGCCACGAGATAAATAAAAAAACACACATGTCCCCTCCATGCTTTCGTAGGCTTAAACGACATTAATTCCAGCACACAAATATTTACACAATTCCCTAACATTTGATTGGTCCATAGCAAGTGTCTGTCCAAAATTTATATCCCAGTAAACTCCCACGCCGAACTACTTTCCATAACCGTCAGGCGCAGTTAAAATAATTCTTAAGAAAACGGAAAATAAACACATTTTCTTGATGAATTTAATTCAAATGCTGGAATTATAGGCCTTTTTTGTGGAATTTATCGGGGATATAAACTGGAAAAAGTCGCGGGAATACTGGACGAGGCCTTCCGGCCTTCGTCCAGTATTCCCGCGACTTTTCCAAGTTTATACCCCGATAAATTCCACAAAAAGGCCATTCATTCCTATATTGTACAAGGAGTATTATTTACCAACATGTCTGTCACACCGATATGAACCTTGAGGACAGGCCATAACGTTACATTTATCAGGGGGCCGTTTCACTAAACTTCGTACGATAAAAAATGAAATGTGCTCGAAATCAAGCAGATTGATTTGATGAACATGAGCTGTGCTACATCTCAGGCTCAGCCGACCAAGCTGCCTGATTGTGAGTTGAGATTGTCAATAGTTGTTCAGAAACGTTGATATCCGGACAAGTTTAACGCAGGCGGTTGTGCAAATAAACGCTGATCGAAAAAGAAAATGTTACTGCCAGGCATTGACGCTGTGCTATGGTCAATCCGTATTCGACAACCAGTTTTTCTGACGTTACATTGGTCGTATGACGTCATGTGACGTACCGAATGGCCTCATGTGACGTACCGAATGATGTCAGTGTAAGGACACAAGGTTGAATGTCCGCGTTATTGTCAATGAAAACCCCTCACACTCACATATTCCTGAAACGCGCAAATTGTGTTGAGAGAATTTGAGACTATCCATGTGATGTCCAAACGATGTGTACGGAGCCCGCAGGGGACGTATAATTCTTTATTTGTATTCCCTCGAATTAACAATTCGTTCCCACGAAATAACAATTCGTTCCCTCAATTTAACAATTCGTTCTCACGAATAAACAATTCGTTCCCTCAATTTAACAATTCGTTTCCTCGAAATAGCAATTCGTTCCCACGGGAACGAATTGCTATATCGTGGGAACGAATTGTTATATCGTGGGAAAATTCGAGGGAACGGATTGTTAAATTGAGGTAACGAATTGTCATTTCGTGGGAACGAATTGTTAATTCGAGGGAACGATTTGTTAATTCGAGGGAACGAATCGTTATTTCGTGGGAACGAATTAATACAAAAGAAATTCATGTCCCCTGCGGGGCTCAGTAGATGTGTGATAGCTCATGAATAATATTTTCCGTAAAAAAGTTGCCGAGCTATTCAAAGCAAATGCGGAATATATGAGGAAAAGAAATCCCCACCTTTCGATAGTGTTGTATCTGTGGCTGGAGAAATACAATCAATAACGTCATATAAAACAGGCATCCGGGACGGACGCTGATATTTATTAAATTCAAGGTGTATGATCACGTGGTACTAACAACAACAACAAGTACGGAAACTTCCAGAATCCATCTGATTCAAAGTATGTATTCTTTTATATTGTCCTTATTACGTAACGGATTTTGATGAAATATGGCGCATCAAACGCGTCTTGTTAAGCTGCATTTGGTGGTCTCTATATTTTCGCCCAAGCTTCTATCGTTTTTGCGAAGAATCGATGTCCGTGTCTACCGACACGGAAATCGATTCTTCGCAAAAACGACATAAGTCTGTGCCGACCTACATGGACCACCAAATGCAGCTCTTGAAGACGCGTTTGCTGCGCCATATTTCATCCAAATCCGTTGCACATTAAGGAACATATCAAATAATACTTACTTTGGAGTGGGTGACGTTGTTGTTGTTGTAACCACGTGATCATGCACCTCGAAATTGTCCATGAATGATGAAAGACAATTCTGAATGATACAGGTGTGTACAAAAGCATATTATGTAACGGAATGCGTTCGACATTTGTTATTGGAGAAACTAATTTCATATCGGCTACGAATCTTAATTCACGGACTGACACGCACTATTCTAAATATTCGGTCTGGAATACTGCATGCGGGAATTATTAAAAAGCAATTTGTCATAATTTTGTTGATACGACATTCATGCACGGATGTGTATGGAACGCCATGGCTGTCTTAAATGAAGATAACTTATTTTGTGCAGTCCTAACGTCAATATATGAGCTCATTATGTGTTTATATCGAGTCAAAATGTCAATATATTATATCATTATGTCTTAATATTGAGTCAAACGTTCAATATATCATACCAATATGTCTTTATATTGAATCAAATGTTCAATATATCATACCAGTATGTTTTTATATTGAGTCAAACGGTCAATATATCATACCATTATGTCATTATATTGAGTCGAACGTTCTATATATCATACCATTATGTCTTTATATTGAGTCAAACGTTCAATATATCATACCATTATGTCTTTATATTGAGTCAAACGATCAATATATCATACCATTATGTCATTATATTGACAGTTTGACTCGATATAAACACATAATGAGCTCATATATTGACGTTAGGACTGCATAAACTACTTTATCGTCATATAAGACAGCCATGGCGTTCCATATATGTGCTATAAGGAATTATACAAAGTTCAGTTTCGGCCTTCGTAATATCGCTACTGGGTCGATACTACGATAGCACGATACTACGATACTACGATACTACGATACTACGATACTACGATACTACGATACTACGATACTACTACGATACTACGATACTACGATACTACGATGACAATAGTACGTATCGCACTATCGCCATCGTAATATCGTACTATCGTCCATCGTGATATCCTACTATCGTCATCGTGATATCGACCCGATAGTGATATTACGATGGCCTAAATGGAACACTGCAGAATCATCGCAAAATGTAGTTGCGAACTGTAACTCTGGCAATCTACTCCCGTACCGTCCATAGTCTATGGAAGGTACGGGAGTAGATTGCCAGAGTTACTGTTCGCAACTAGGAAAACTCGGTGTACCCTAGACTTATCGTACACCACTACCATGCGTTTTTCTTGCCAATATGTCAATGTTTCTGAACATCTATTGGCAATATCAACTAAAAATCAAACAGTTTGATTGGTTGTGCCTGAGCTGTAACACAGCTCGTGCTCAGCCAATCAATATGCTTTCTTTCAAACACAACATTCAAATAATGTCTATGCCGACGAACTTTTGTCTATTAAACACATTAAATCTAATACATATTTAAAAGTAAGTACTTTTTTATCAATAACAAAAAGGTCACCCTATATATATATAATATAATAATATATTTGATGAAATTCCATAAAATACTGATTTTATTGCGAAAAAACGATTTTCCTATGGGAATTTAACATTTAACATTAGTTTTTTAAAAATAATTGTTTTATTTGTGGACCGATTTTCAAAATCTAACTCTTGTTTTCTTAGTTACATCATTTTCAATCATTCAATCCAATCCAATCCAATCCAATCCAATCCAATCCAATCCAATCCAATCCAATCCAATCAATCAATCAATCAATTAGCACAGGTGGTGTACTGACAGGCAGACAAATGGGGCGGTATGGATTTGCTATAATTTATATGCTGGATGGATTCATGTAAATGGATGGTCATAAATGATCTGTTAAACGGTAACACACGTGTAAGTACACTACCACCTGTGCTAATCATGACAATATATGTCAATATTTTTATTTCAAAATGCTTGAATATTGTGCTGTGCTCAGGCTCAGACAATCACATTGCTTCATTGACATTGTCAATATGTATTCATAAACGTTGAATACATGTATCTAGGCAAGATTAGCACCGCGGTTGTGTACGTGCATATAAATAGAGAATAGTAGGTTAGTGCCGTGAATGGGAAAACATATCCGGCAAGGCTCAAGAATTTCTTTATTTCTCATCAGAAGTATATGTTGTGACCACTCATTTGAACCGTCTCGCCGAGACAGTTCAAATGAGTGGTCACAACTTATACTTTGGTTCAAAAATAAGGAAAATAGATAGAGAATAGTATGTTAGTGCCGTGAATGGGAAAAAATATCTGGCAAGGCTCAGGAAACGGGATGGGCGAGGCTCTGCCGAGCACATCCCGTTTCCGTGCCGCGCCAGATATTTTTTCCCATTCACGGCACTAACCTACTACATGTATTATATTTATCCCGTCAACACCTACAAATGGCTGTAAAATGCAAAAATAGTATTGACTGGATATCAAAAATGTTTCACGGCACCGTGTTTCATGGCACATACGCACTGTGTTGACGGGATAAACAGGCGTACGACTGTCTGTAGCCTATTTCACCAACATTGCAAAGTATACTTTCCTAGCAAAGTATACTTTGAGGGAGAAATTTTTCAATTTTAGGATGAAGTTATTAATTTTTATTATACTGAATGTATTACATTATCACAGCCATTTTGGCTGTGATAATGCAATACATTCAGTATACTAAGTCTGCATAGTTTTAATCATCAACTATATGCAATCATTAGTTCTGTATGAAATAATTCATTTGGGAAAAATCAATGATTACTCCCTCAAAGTATACTTTGCTAGATAAGTATACTTTGCAATGATAAAATCGGCTACTGGTCTACTTGGGCAAGACAACTTCGTGCTAGCCTAGTCCTATCGGATGGGGACTTAAATAGTCGGTCCCGACATGCAAGGTCATCGAGCCAGTGCCGTTGTTACATCAAATAAGTTACATTTACTGGTCTACTTTCCCGGCATAATAAAACACAAATACAGTTGATCCTCTCTGTATGTGACGCCCTGGAGAATCACAGGGCGTCCGGTATCAAGGTATCACAGAGGACCCACAGAGGACCCAACGTGAGATGCAACAAACAGACACACACCCTACAGTCGCCAGTATGTTGTGGATTGTCTCTACACGTGACGCTCTGTGGACTTCCTAGGGTGTGCTGTTTAGAGAGGATCCACAGTGAGATGTCGCAAACTCACTCTAAACCGGACAACCTGCACACGTCAGTGTGTTGATGTGTTACTTGATGTCACGGTACCTCAATCAGTGGAGTCTCTATACACTGGACGCCCTGTTATATTCCCATGGTGTGCTCTTTAGAGAGGATCCACAGAGAGATGGAGCAAACTCACTCTAAACAGGACAACCTGCACACGTCAGTGTGTTGATGTGTTACTTGATGTCACTGTACCTCAATCAGTGGAGTCTCTATACACGGGACGCCCTGTGATATTCCCATGGTGTGCTCTTTAGAGAGGATCCACAGTGAGATGGAGCAAACTCTCTCTAAACCGGCACAAACCCTGCAATCGTCAGTGTTTTGAGTTACTTGATTTCACTGTACCTCAATCGGTGGATTCTCTATACACGGGACGACCTGTGATTTTCCCATGGTGTGCTGTTTAGAGAGGATCCACAGTGACATGTAGCAAACTCACTCTAAACCTGAACAAACCCTGAAATCGTCAGTGTGTTGAGGTTAATTGATTTGACTGTGCCTCAATCGCTGGATTCTCTAAACACGGGACGCCCTGTGATTTTCCCATGGTGTGCTCTTTAGAGAGGATCCACACTGAGACGTAGCAAACTCTCTCTAAACCGGCACAAACCCTGAAATCGTCAGTGTGTTGAGGTTACTTGATGTCACTGTAACTCATCTCGATACGGTGAGTTAATGGCAAAGCGCAACACCATGTCTTGAAGTTCTGTGCTTATACATAGTCTTGTATAACCCGAATTATTTGTCTGTAACGCAGGGAGACTTGAAAATCGCCCTGTGTTACAGACATATAATTCGGGTTTTATCCCGTCAACACAGTGCGTATGTGCCGTGAAACACGTTGCCGTGAAACATTTTTGATATCCTGTCAATACGACCTACTCACTGCGTATGAATATGTGCGGTTGCTGGGATTATTTCTTTGCATTTTAAAGCCATGTATATGTGTTGACGGGATAAATAGAATAGTAGGTTAGTGCCGTGAATGGGAAAACATATCTGGCGCGGCACGGAAACGGGATGTGCTCGGCAGAGCCTCGCCCATCCCGTTTCCTGAGCCTTGCCAGATATTTTTTCCCATTCACGGCACTAACCTACTATTCTCTATCTATTTTCCTTATTTCTGAACCAAAGTATATGTTGTGACCACTCATTTGAACCATCTCGGCGAGACGGTTCAAATGAGTGGTCACAACATATACTTCTGATGAGAAATAAAGAAATTCTTGAGCCTTGCCGGATATTTTTTCCCATTCACGGCACTAACCTACTATTCTCTATAAGTATTGTATAACTGCAGTGAACTCACTCACAGACGGACAACTTGGTCGGTTATAAGTTCCATGCTTCTGTATAGTAGCCGTAAGAGTTTATGTTTTAATTGGTGCTGCCGTTGTCACTGTTGCTCAGACGCCAAAAGCTAATCATAACCAACACTGGTAGAAAATCAAATACCCTACACACGTACATGTACATGAATAGTTTGACACGTCGCATCCGAAATATTGAATCGGACAAACCGATGTTGCACCTGAATAACGTTAACTGAAAGTGCAACATGTACAATCCATGTGTTTGATTAACTCACGTTGGAAATAAACCATTTCGATTTACTAAGCTAGCAGCGGAAGCCAAGTAGCGTATTTTATCGGGGTGTGTGCAAATGTAGCAATAGCGGATTAGGTGTAGTTTGTGGAATCGGAGAATCGTCGTTGACGGACTGTGCCGTATATGGTTTTAGTGTTCAATTGATAACGCATCGGAGTTGATTGCCAGGCCGTGCTGTGTCCGTGGAATAACGCGGGAAAGTTTGTTAAATTTATTTCCGCGAGTTGAAATTCAGGAATCGCGTCACAATGGTAACATGTCATGTGTCGAAAAAATGCTATCAGTTTTATATGCAAATTATAGGAGATTTTTATCAAATGTCATCATTACTATTTTAATAATGGAATTTATTGGTTCACACGCGAATGTCGTGTATGAAAAGGGAGACCCTTTGCGACGTCATTACTTGGATAATTATTCCACATTGGATTCGCATTTATCGAAGAATTATGACCTCACTCCTCGGTCTGTGCATACAAATAAAGGTGATTTAAATATATTTGATTCTTTGATCAAATCATTAAAACCTGCGCGACGTCACAAAGGCTATATAGATAAAATTACTACAGAAAGTAATAAGGAGAAAACATCTGCCTATCTGAATAGATTTAGGCATCAAACATCAGTGAACTTAGACTCACCGAACACACAAACGACAGAGCCATACAAAGCTGATAACGGTGCACCAACGATGGATACAACACAGGCAGAGACAAGTAGAAATGTCACAAATGACGTCAGCATTAACGAGTTTGATAATATAACTGACGTTTTCAAGTCACCTGTAAGAACTAATGACCATATCAGTAACGGTTATGAAGACAATACCAATACACAGTCGTCAACCGACGAGACAACAATGGATGCCAGAGATTACATCATTGCTAACGTTCGTGTGAAATCTACTGAATATACTGATCATATAAAAGTGTCTGAAAGCTACAGAGTTACCACACCCGCTGTGCCGGAATCTAATAGAAACCAGACATCCATAAACTACAGGACTGATGCTGACGCTGATACTTTTAACACGAGAACACATATCACAGAAGACAAACACAATTCAAAAATTGCAATACATATTGGTGCTTTATTTGAACTAAGTGGCCCTAGGGGTCAGTGGCTAGGTCAATCGGAGTTGACCGCTGCAAAGCTGGCCGTAGATCACGTGAACAAAGTTGAATTGATCAAGGGATACGAGCTGCATCTGTTGTACAACGATACCAGGGTAAGCCACTTTGTTTCAGCTCGCAGAACCATTTATATTCCGAAGAAAACACATACGTGCAATAAATTCGCTAATCACATTTGCAAGTTTAACATCTACTTAGACACGATACGAAATATTTCTGGCCACTCAAAACATATCTGGTACATGTATCTCATCTAAGTTGATGTTAAAGGTACATGCCCACTCCGTAGGCACAGACTGTACTTTATATCAAAGACATCATCTGAGACATTTTCTGGCAACATAAACATTCATTCAGAATTACCCCACGTATTGATTGGCATTATTATACATTTTATATCAGACGGAAATTTCCACACTGGTATCAGGGGCGATAACCGTGTTTTCTTAAAATGTTAACTGACATTACTATTTATTCTCTGTATTTAGTTTTTGCTGTGCAATGATGATACCTTATAATCTGTCGAAAATATTTGTTCAGGTGACGCATTTAATTCGTATAAATAATTAAAAAATATCATGCCTAATTTGCATATCAAACTAATCTGATACCACCGCGCGTCACTATCAGTAAAATACATATTACTAAATGATTATATCTGTATAGCGGGCACCCACAATTGTTAGAACTGGTGGAATAGGGATACTTATTTAATTCCTATAAAGAACATGTTGTGCCTACTAAGTGGGCATGTACCTTTAAATGTCTAAATTGCAATGATCATACTTTATAACCTGTCGAAAATATTATTTTTTCAGGTGACGCATTTAATTAGTATAAATAATTAAAAAATATCATGCCTCATTTGCATATGGAAATGTCATGATACCGCCGCGCATCACTACAGTAATATTAAATATTACTAAATGATTATATCTGTTTAGCGAGCACTCGTAATTTTTAGAACTGGTGGAATAGTGACACAATTATACACTTATTTAATTCCTATAAAGAACATGTTGTGCCTACTGCGTGGGCGTGTACCTTTAATATTGATAAATGCCTTGCAAGACGAACGGCTGATGCACGAGTCAATTTTAATATACCGCAATACCATTCTTTGTTAGTTGCGACTGTGGAGAAACTCGACCTCCTGGGGGCCGTTTCACTAAACTTCTTACGACTAAAATGTTCGTAAGTGCAAATTCAGGATCGTCTGAAAATTTCAATTCATGGATTTACATTTATTGAGCATAGGCTGCATATGCAGCCTATGCTCAATAAATGTAAATCCATAAATTGTTTATAAGAAAACATTGTTAATGTGAAATTTACAGACGATCATAATTTTGCACTTACGAACATTTTAGGCGTACGAAGTTTAGTGAAACGGACCTCTGATATGCTACCAAACATTGTGAGGCTAATAGCAAACTATCCTGTTTTAGAAACATGGCCTGTGCCTTACTTATCGTGTGGTGGACGGTGACGAAAATGTTCGTACGTGCAACTTTAGGATCGTCTGTAAATTTCAATTGATGGATTTACATTTATTGAGCATAGCCCTATGCTCAATAAATGTAAATCCAATATTTTTTTACAAACTGGAAAAGGTATTTCCGACGTAATGAAGGCATTAGAGTTATTGTCTACAGTCCTCAAACCGATCAAGTATTGGACATGAATTTTATCGCGATTATCTTAGAACAAACTACAGTTCAGAAAAAAGTATATATAGAGAATAGTAGGTTTATAGTGCCGTGCATGGGACAACAATATCTGGCAAGGCTTAGGAAATGGGATGAGCGAGGCTCTGCCGAGCCCATCCCTTTTCCGCGCCAGATATTTTTCCCATTCACGGCACTAACCTACTATTGTATTTATCCCGTCAACACATACAAATAGCTTTAAAATGAAATACAAATAACCCCAACCACCGCACATATTCATACGCAGTGATTAGGTCGTATTGACAGGATATAACAAATGTTTCACGGCACCGTGTTTCACGGCACATACGAACTGTGGTGACGGGATAACATACTATCACTGGACGCTTATAACAGTATGTAAACTCCATGCAAGAAGAACGGAGGCGCTACTGTTCATTTACTTATCAGGTAAATAATTGTGCACTAATTCAACTCATACTGACCGATGAATAGCTGTATCGGACAATGATGTTGATACCTGCATAAATAGAGAATAGTAGGTTAGTGCCGTGAATGGGGAAAAATATCTGGCAAGGCTCAGGAAACGGGATGGGCGAGGCTCTGTCGAGCACATCCCGTTTCCGTGCCGCGCCAGATATTTTTTCCCATTCACGGCACTAACCTGCTATTCTATTTATCCTGTCAACACCTACAAATGGCTGTAAAATGCAAAAATAGTATTGACTGGATATCAAAAATGTTTCACGGCACCGTGTTTCACGGCACATACGCATGTAAACGTTTGGATGGTGAATGATATGACACTCTGAATGGAGTCAGTGAACTGTTGCAAATAGTTATTATGCATTTGGATGCATATACACAGTTGTGTGTGTGTGTGTGTGTGTGCGTGCGTGCGTGCGTGTGTGCGTGTGTGTGCGCGTGCAATGCTGTATTTTATATAGGATTTCATTTTTGTTCAACGCATGAAGTGTGACACAAACAGGTCATTGGATCAGCATTGTTAATCAATCAGCGCTTTACCACTGTGTATGGGCACGTGGTACTAACAACAACAACAAGTACCGATTCAAAGTACGTATTCTTTTATAGTATCCTTATTAAGCAACGGATTTTGATGAAATATGGCGCATCAAACGCGTCTTGTTAAGCTGCATTTGGTGGTCTCTGCATGTTCGCCCAAACTTCTGTCGTTTTTGCGAATAATCGATTTCCGTGTCTCTGACACGGAAATCGATTCATTGCAAAAACGACATATGTCTGTGCCAAACTCCATGGACCACCAAATGCATCTCACGAAGACGCGTTTGCTGCGCCATATTTCATTAAAATCCGTTGCATATTAAGGAAAATATCAAATACTACTTACTTTGGAGTGGGCGACATTGTTGTTGTTGTTGTTGTAACCACGTGATCATGCACCTTGCTTACGGAATCCTTGAATATCACATGCATCCGAACACTATGATCATACCTGTACCTGCATCGCAGTCCGCTTTGATATGAAGCCACAATTGTGCCGCACGATTCGATGAGTATTGTCATTGGTGTTGCACACCGCGCCGGCGTAAAATGTTTCATGTAAAAAAATGCACCTGTTTCTTGATTTCTTGACGAAATCCCACGCAGCTGTACGAAGGACTATCGCATAAACGAATTTTCGTCTATTAACGGGCGCAAATGTCTTGCGCCGGTTACTAGAAGAACATTGTTTATGCAGTACCATTTGCATGTATAGTGGAACTTCTCTAAACCGGACACAACGAACACACATTTTATGTTATTTTGATCAGTTTCTTGGTCATATATCGCAGGTGATAATGTCTGTTCGTGATCGCATAGCACACGACTATTGGTCAGATTTACAGTGAAACCGCTCTAAGCCGGGGTGTGGGTGTCCTGTTTGGAGAGGTTTCACTGTAGCTGAATGGGAATTCGTCAGGAATATGGCTCACATTTCGACATGAAACCATTTACGCCGGCGCGGAGTGCATCACCAGTGATTGTGGAGGACAGCCGCCGCTGTTTCCAAATGTCACTGCGTGATCGCCGATGATACAGACCGGAAGCGTTGTCAGGATTAGCGTCAATAGCAACCACGACGCGCATCATATTAAATCCTACAATTGATTGGTAACGGCACGATATAAATGTCCAATGTACATGTATAGGTACTGGACGCCGACTCAAATGTCTTGATGGCAACTGCGCAGCTGTGAGTAAACTGTAAACCGTATGTACAATGTACATGTATAGGTACTGGACGCCGACTCAAAATGTCTTGATGGCAACTGCGCAGCTGTGAGTAAACTGTAAACCGTATGTACAATGTACATGTATAGGTACTGGACGCCGACTCAAATGTCTTGATGGCAACTGCGCAGCTGTGAGTAAACTGTAAACCGTATGTACAATGTACATGTATAGGTACTGGACGCCGACTCAAATGTCTTGATGGCAACTGCGCAGCTGTGAGTAAACTGTAAACCGTATGTACAATGTACATGTATAGGTACTGGACGCCGACTCAAATGTCTTGATGGCAACTGCGCAGCTGTGAGTAAACTGTAAACCGTATGTACAATGTACATGTATTGGTACTGGACGCCGACTCAAATGTCTTGATGGGCAACTGCGCAGCTGTGAGTAAACTGTAAACCGTATGTACAATGTACATGTATAGGTACTGGACGCCGACTCAAATGTCTTGATGGCAACTGCGCAGCTGTGAGTAAACTGTAAAACCGTATGTACAATGTACATGTACAGGTACTGGACGCCGACTCAAATGTCTTGATGGCAACTGCGCAGCTGTGAGTAAACTGTAAACCGTATGTTCAGTGTACCTTCTTCGCTGCCAGGTCCCCCCCAACAAAATTATTCAGGGGGGGGGGGGGGGGGGGGCAGGGCCCCGGCCCCCCTGATATATGTGGCTCTGACTGGAGATATGGGGCTTATAGGATTTGCGACCAATGTGGCTCCTGATCAAACAGTAAACTGTGAACCGTATATTCATTGTACCTTCTTCGCTGTTATATATGAAGCTGTGTGACTGGAGACATGTGGCTTATGTACATTGTGACCAGTGTAGCGCCTGATCAAATAGCTCACTCCTGTTACCTGTTGACGATATAGTCCTTATTAGAAGCATGTCTGGTGTTTCATTGATGGAATGGCGAACATTGCAGATCCTGATCAGACTGTGCGGATGATCTACACTGGTCGTAAAGTATCTAAGTCACAGCCTAATTATTTTTGTTGTATTTAACCCTTTCACCCCTAAGTAACTGAATGGGCTGCGATATGTTAATTTTGCAACCAATCCAATCATCGCAAAATGATTTTCAGACTATTCCATTTATAAAAAGGGGGTATTTGTTGTTCTCAAAAATATGAAAATTACTTTCAAACAGTGCAGATCCTGATGGATCTGCACTGTTTGCATAAACCGCTATAGCGGGCTTTCGGGTTCAAATGCATGGTTAACATCGCAGTTTGATCCGTACTGATGGATTATGTAAAGTACTCTGTACGTATTTGTATAGGACTCTTTTTCGGCCTTTCAACCCTACATGCATGAACCATGAAGCCAACATGTGCACACTCTGTATATCCAGCAGCCGATTTCGTCAAAATTGCAAAGTATACCTATCTTTCTAAGTACACTTTGTCCCCACACACCCTCGGAATTTAGACATTTAAAGGTACATGCCCACTCAGTAGGCACAAAATGTTCTTTATAGGAATTAAATAAGTATATAATCGTGTCACTATTCCACTAGTTCTAACAATTACGAGTGCCCGCTATACATATATAATCATTTAGTAATATGTATTTTACTGATAGTGACGCGCGGTGGTATCAGGTTAGTTTCATATGAAAATGAGGCACGATATTTTTTAATTATTTATACGAATTAAATGAGTCACCTGAACATATAATATTTTCGACAGATTATAAGATATCATCATTGCACACCAACAATTAAACACAGATAATAAATAGTAATGCTTGTTAACATTTTGAGGAAACACGGTTATCGCCCCTGATATCAGTGTGGAAAAAACCCGTCTGATGTATAATAATGCCAATCAATACATGGGGTAATGGTGAATGAATGTTTGTTTTGCCAGAAAATGTCTCAGATGATGTCTCTAATATAAAGAACAGTTTGTGTCTACTGAGTGGGCATGTACCTTTAATATATATATTGAATGCACGTTGCAAAGTATTGCAGTGACATATTTCTTGAACATCGGTTATTTTTCGATTTTTGAAAAAACAAAACAATCTGTTCTAACACATTGTAACTACACCACCGCCTGCACTAATCTTGCATTGATGTCATTTGTTTTCTTTCAACATGATTACATAGTGTGCTTGAAATCAAGCGGCTTGATTGGCTGAGCCTGAGCTGTGCTACAGCTCAGTCTCAGCCACTCAAACTGATTGATTGCGAATTGAGATTGCTAAAAGAGTTTAGTAAACATTGGCATCTACAGTGGGCAAGATAATGAAGGCAGTTGGATGTACATTTTATCCCGTCAACACAGTGCGTATGTGTCGTGAAACATTTTTGATATCCTGTCAATACGACCTAATCACTGCGTACAAATATGTGCGGTTGTCATACTAGTTGATTCTCCGATTTTGACGATGCGGCTGGGGTTATATTTGGCATTTTAAAACTACTTGTAGGTGTTGACGGGATAAATAGAATAGTAGGTTAGTGCCGTGAATGGGAAAAATATCTGGCGCGGCACGGAAACGGGATGGGCTCGGCAGAGCCTCGCCCTTCCCGTTTCCTAAGCCTTGCCAGATATGTTTTCCCATTCACGGCACTAACCTACTATTCTCTATATACAGTCGTACCTCACCGAACGGCCACCTCTCTACAACAACACTATGGAACGCCAAATCTACATAAACTCAAATATATATTGCTAGCAACAAATATTTGGAGCTAGCAATAAATATTTGGAGAGCTCTCGAAATCAATTAATGATATCTCTAAATCAATTAATGATATCTCGAAATCATTTGGAGAGCTCTCGAAATCATTTGGAGCGAGCAATATAACATTTGATTTGGAGAGCTCTCTAAATCATTTGGAGCTATCTCTAAATCATTTGGAGAGCTCTCGAAATCATTTGGAGAGCTCTCGAAATCAATTAATGATATCTCGAAATCATTTAGAGAGCTCTCGAAATCATTTGTAGCGAGCATTATATAACTTTGATTTCGAGAGCTCTCCAAATCAAAGCTATATAATGCTCTCTACAAATGATTTCGAGAGCTCTCTAAATGATTTCGAGATATCATTAATTGATTTCGAGAGCTCTCCAAATGATTTCGAGAGCTCTCCAAATCATTTAGAGATAGCTCCAAATGATTTAGAGAGCTCTCCAAATCAAGTTATATAATGCTCGCTACAAATGATTTCGAGAGCTCTCTAAATGATTTCGAGATATCATTAATTGATTTCGAGAGCTCTCCAAATGATTTAGAGATAGCTCCAAATGATTTCGAGAGCTCTCCAAATGATTTAGAGATAGCTCCAAATGATTTAGAGAGCTCTCCAAATCAAAGTTATATAATGCTCGCTACAAATGATTTCGAGAGCTCTTTAAATGATTTCGAGATATCATTAATTGATTTCGAGAGCTCTCCAAATGATTTAGAGAGCTCTCCAAATCAAATGTTATATAATGCTCGCTCCAAATGATTTCGAGAGCTCTCCAAATGATTTCGAGATATCATTAATTGATTTCGAGAGCTCTCCAAATGATTTTGAGAGCTCTCCAAATATTTATTGCTAGCTCCAAATATTTGTTGCTAGCAATATATATTTGAGTTTATGTAGATTTGGCGTTCCATACAACACCGTCTCTGTAACAGCCGCTATTTTATATTCCAAATGGATGATTTCCTCTATATCTAACCCTTAGACTGCTGAGCACGAAAATTCGCCTGCTTTGCTTTTGCTTTCTTTCTCAATAAAAGCATGTTTTGACAGCACTTTAGAATAATTTCTATTGGAAATGATTCTAAAATGCTGTCAAAGCATGTATTTGATGAGAATTTTCGAAGAAAATAAATAAACATCAGACGATAACATTTAATTCAGCATTAACCTCCATACAACAGCCACCTCTCTACAACAGCCAGTTGTGTGTCTTCCCATGTGTGGCTGCTGTAGAGGGGTTGCACTGTACACGCAGTTGCAAGGATGGAAATTGAGAATAGTAGGTTAGTGCCCTGAATGGGAAAAAATATCCGGCAAGGCTCAAGAATTTCTTTATTTCTCATCAGAAGTATATGTTGTGACCACTCATTTGAACCGTCTCGCCGAGACGGTTCAAATGAGTGGTCACAACATATACTTTTGTTCAGAAATAAGGAAAATAGATAGAGAATAGTAGGTTAGTGCCGTGAATGGGGAAAATATCTGGCAAGGCTCAGGAAACGGGATGGGCGAGGCTCTGCCGAGCACATTCCGTTTCCGTGCCGCGCCAGATATTTTTTCCCATTCACGGCACTAACCTACTATTCTATTTATCCCGTCAACACCTAAACATGGCTTCAAAATGCAAAAATAGTATTGACTGGATATCAAAAATGTTTCACGGCACTGTGTTTCAAGGCACATACGTACTGTGCTGACGGGATAAACATGCATCTGTGAACTGCTAGCTTAATATTCACACATGTAATATAGTTTTTTTATGTGAATTAATGTTGGTACTGAGTACAACTAAATCATTACTCCCCGACATATAAGTGCACTAAGTTATATTAATAGGCTGCCCTAACCAATTTTCGTGAATTTGCCTACCGGGGCGTAAGACAGTGTGACAAGAACAAATAATTAAGTTAAATTGCATTTCATATCGACCAGTGAGTTTGAACAACAATATTCATCGAATCCGTTTTACAAGCAGTGAGCACATCGTTCCACAACGATCCGAACCTTATCTTGGCTGTATTTGACGGGATGTGTGGAAAATGACACTAATTGAAAGTACATTTGTGTATCATCTCTATAAAAGGCCACTGCCGTAGCAACACGGCGACGAAGTTTATTAATCCACATTTGGCCGTCAATATTCGCCCTTTAAAGAACACGCCAATAACAGTAATTTCCTCCGAGGACAATTTAAATAGAAATGCGTGCATTCAGAAAACATTATGGCGTTTGTTCCATGCAGGCAGTTATGTAAACCTGGCACATTCGTAAACTGGTACAGCACGATGCTGTACCAGTTTAGGAATGTGCCAGGCTTACATAACTGCCTGCGTCAATCTTACCATGATTATCAACGCTTCTGGACACATATTGACGTCCTACTCGCAATCAAGCAATTTGATTGTCAAGCTGCTTGATTTCAAATACAATATTCAAATATGTTAAAGGTACATGCCCACTCAGTAGGCACAAACTGTTCTTTATCCCGTCAACACAGTGCGTATGTGCCGTGAAACACGGTACCGTGAAACATTTTTGATATCCAGTCAATACTATTTTTGCATTTTACAGCCATTTGTAGGTGTTGACAGGATAAATAGAATAGTAGGTTAGTGCCGTGAATGGGAAAAAATATCTGGCGCGGCACGGAAACGGGATGTGCTCGGCAGAGCCTCGCCCATTCCGTTTACTGAGCCTTGCCAGATATGTTTTCCCATTCACGGCACTAACCTACTATTCTGTATTTATATCAGATACATCATTTGATACATTTTCTATTTTCTGGCAAAATAAACACTCATCCACCATTACCCCACGTATTGATTGGTATTATTATACATTTTACATCAGACGTAACTTTCCACATTGATATCAGGGACGATAACCGTGTTTCCTTAAAATTTTAACGGACATTACTATTATACTCTGTATTTATCTTTTGATATGCAATGTATCATACTTTATAATCTGTCGAAAATATATTTTTTTCATGTGACGCATTTAATTAGTGTAAATAATTAAAAAATGCCATGCCTCATTTGCATATGAAAATAGACTGATACCACCGCGCGTCACTGTCAATAAAATAAATAGTACTAAATGATCATATTTGTATAGCGGCCACTCGTAATCTTTAGAACTGTTGGAATAATGACACAATTATACACTTATTTAATTCCTATAAAGCACATATTGTGCCTACTAAGTGGACAAAAACCTTTAAACTAAATAAATTGACAAATAATGACAAGATTTACCACAGCCGGTAGTGTAATTAATAACAGTTAATACGTGACGTAATAGGCGAATAGTGTACTCCGTCATCACTGTTGATCACTGACGCCGAATGGTATCTTGTGTTAAACACGAGAATCGTATGTCATGCCGCTGCGACTGGAAAATTCAGCTTATAACTGTGTAGGCCAGTGGAGACCCAGAGCAGCAGCTGTATACACCATTAAATAATCACCTGTCGTTCATCTACCAAATGTTGTTGTGACTGGAGAAATGAGGTTTATATCCAGCTCATCAGCGCAGTCAGACAAAGTCCTACACCGTTCGCCGTTCAATGAGGTAATGTTTCTATCTTATTATTTTGATCTTTATCTGGGGGACGTTTCACTAAACTTCGTACGGCTAAAATGTCCGTAAGTGCAAAATTGTGATAGTCTGTAAATTTCACATTAACATTGTTTTTTTTTTGTAAACAATTATTGGATTTACATTTATTGAGCATAGGCTGCATGTGCAGCCTATGTTCAATACATGTAATTCCATCCATTGACATTTGCAGATCATACATTTGCATTTACAAACATTCTAGTCGTACGAAGTTTAGTGAAACGCCCCATGCTTAATGAGTACGCTTGAAAATCAGACAGTTGAATGTCCACACATGTCCCATTTCTCCCGTCACAGCCAGACATATGGTAGATCGTTATCATTTGGATGAATTCGCTAGATTTATCCCGAACTGTCTTTAACTGTACCTTTAACGCGTTACAGACAGAGCATTCGGGTTGTAGTAGATTGTGAGCTACATTGGCTGCGAATTGCGGAACCACACTCCCGCCCCCCCCCCTCACTCCCCCGTCGAAGTCACAAATAGCATTGCATTGGATAGCTACAATAATTCGCCTCCGATATGTTATCTACGGCTACAATTTGACCAATTCAAAAAATGTGAGCAACCGAAGTGCATACCCAAACCTGTTTGTATGTCAACATTTAGTAAACTGTATGTTTTATACCTTTAAACAAATAATCTTTGATGTAGAACTAGTAAATTGCCCACACTAATAGAACAGGGAAATCATTTTCCCATGGAAGACGTCTTTTCTCTAGTTGTTGTTCAACATTCAACATAATAACAGTTTTTTATCGCTAACATATCAAACACGCCGGATAATCGATTGCGAAAATCACTCTTCCATGTGTTACATCAAAGAGATTGGGTTAAATTGCTACCCTCGCGAGAGGTATGGAGCGGGGTAGCAATTTAGTTTCTATGCTTTGGATACCCATTCTATACTGACAACAAAACATTACTGATCGTGTCTGAATCTCATTCAGATGGTCCGTGATTTATGATGTAACAACACAATTGTGGCTGTGACTGGATAAATGGGGCATATATGTTTTGTGACCAGTGTAGATCCAGATCAGCCAATGCATCCGGTAGTCTGATCAGGATCTGCACTGGTCACTATTCCATCAATGAAACTGTTATGTTTCTAGCAATGAATATAGATCGCTATTAGGCTATACTTGCGTGATATTTGATCAGGAGATACATTTATACTGGTCAAAACATCCATTAAGCCCCATTTTCCCAGTCACAGCCACACAATTCCGGAAGAAAATCATCGCACACTCCGTATGGGCGTTACAATAGGGCGAGTATTTGGGATTGCGTGTATTGCATCCTATTATTGTGTGGCTTAGGAATGGTGTAATGTTCATTGTCGTGAAATATCTCCTGCTATCAATGTAATACACTTTCAACTGAGCATTGCGTGTCGTTGCTTATCTTGCACATTATATATATATATATAATATATATTGCATGCTAGCAGCATGACGGCTATATATATATATATAATATAGATATATATATATAATAGCAATACATATATACACAGGTTGGTCATTATATGTATATATTGCATGCTAGCAGCATGACGGCTGTTACATTGGTGTAAGGACCAACCTGTGCGGATTCACTATATGAATGAATGGCCTTTTTGTGGAATTTATCGGGGTATAAACTTGGAAAAGTCGCGGGAATACTGGACGAAGGCCGGAAGGCCGGAAGGCCGGAAGGCCTCGTCCAGTATTTCCGCGACTTTTCCAAGTTTATATCCCCGATAAATTACATAAAAAGGCCATTCATTCCTTATAATTCCAGCATTTGAAATAAATTCATCAAGACAATGTGTTTATTTTCCGTTTTCTTAAGAATTATTTTAACTGCGCCTGACGGTTACGGAAAGTAGTTCGGCATGGAGTTTACTGGGATATAAATTTTGGACGGAGACTTGCAACGGACCAATCAAATGTTAGGGAATTGTGTAAACATTTTTGTGCTGGAATTATATGCTGAGCTGTATCTACACTGGTCGCAAAACACATAAGACCCATCTCCCCTGACACAGTCACATATGAGACACGCCATGCTATTTTGTACCTCCGTACATCTGCGTAATTTCATGAAATACGTTTACAACATTTATAATATTTTCCGTAAATGGCGTCAAAAGTCGACAAAATCTTTAGGGTACATGCAGAATTATATTCCGCATGTACACTGAGATTTTTTTCAACTTTTGATTTTATTTATGAAAAATACTGTACATTTTGTAAACGGATTTAATGAAATTACGCAGATGTCCGAAGGTACACAATCGCATGCGGTGTCTCATATGAAGTCGTCGCATGTTGACCGACTATTCGCAGCTCTAGCTCTATGGAATGTATTTTTGAATGAACTCTGAATTATTTTCATATTTTAGATGTAATTTCCAGAAAATATTGCAATATGCAACATCTAAAATTTCAAACTAAAAATCAATATTGGCGAAAAAGCCTTCTCACAGTCCTAGAACCTTATCATTTTACTTGAGTACCCTGGGGATATTTCGATGGTCTAGTAACATAAGGTCGTAAGTGCTATGCTTTAGCATAGCAGTTACGACCTTATGTTACTAGACCATCGATTTGGTGAGTATGATTTTCGGATTCAGTAGCCTATTGTTGATCAATCTTGGTTGTCTGCGCTAAAATAAAAAAAAACGCTGAGTGAACATTCATGATTGTATTGTTTTAATAAGGACTGTGAAGTTTCATTCTGATCAATATTAACTGGGCATATTGCTATAATTCAGTCACAATTTGAATGTAAAATGAATTAGAGTACATGTTTCATTTGATTAAAGCAGCAAATGGGAATACATTTGCTGTTGACTGCCGAAACGCGTTTGAGTCCTGTTCCTGCTGATGACTTGTAATGGGTTATGGGAAGACTATTGGAATGCACAATAAATACTTTGTACATTATGTGGAATCGAGATATGTATTATACCAGTTTCTTCGGTTCCTCCACCATAATGTTATTCTTAGATAAGTCTGTGCCGAACTCCATGGACGACTAAATGCAGCTCATGAAGACGCGTTTGCTGCGCCATATTTCATCAAAATCCGTTTCATATTAAGGAAACTATCAAATAATACTTACTTTGGAGTGGGCAAGATTTCAACACTTTCAGCCACTATTGTTGTTGTTGTTATAACCACGTGATCATGCACCTTAATATAGAGTGCATTATGTATCTGAAATGTGTGTGTATAATAGTATAGGTTTTAGTAGCTACACATTCATATGAACCTTTCATATGTAGCATGTAGCATATACAATAAGAAAAAATATTGCATGTCAATTGAATGTTGTAAATTCAGTGTGTGGGGAATGGTTAGAACTACATGTTTAACCCTTTCAACCCTAAGGAACTGGAATGGACAGTGATATGCTAATGTTCCGACAGTGCATAACATAAATGAAATTCCCATTGTAAAATTTGTGGATGGGGAATGGTGAAAAATACTTAGTTTTCAATCTTGTATCGTCGACTGCAGACACCAGATAATCGGCATATATGCAATGAACATGTCTACTTAGCACTACTATGTACCATTTCCACAGAGATAATATAAAACTACCATGCTTTTATGGAGTTATTTAGGTAAATGTTTTGTCATGAAATTCAGTGGGTGGGGTAATAAAACATGCACGATTCTTCATCTGAATTGTAAAATATCATTGAATTGAACTTAATTCCATTATATAGTTATGAACACATCTGAAAACGTACACAACTGCCATATCAGTTGTTTCAAATGATAAAAAATAGTTGAATTTCAGTGAAAATTGCGATTTTTCACAATTGCGAAAAGTCCGAGGGTGGTATACCTCAAAATTGTGTAAAACAATCATCCAGCAGGTTACAGAATGCAGACATACGGCATAACGCTCGTAAACGAATGTAGTTTCAGCAAATAAGTGTCTGAACACATCCTCCAGGGGGGGGGGGAGGGGAGGGTTTCATCTCCAGGGGAGGGGAGGGGTGGGGGGGGGGTTTCCATTTCTGGCTGAAGGCCTATCAGGAACTATCCAATAATCTTTCCTTATTTCCAGCTAAATGTATGTTTTCTTGAAATAATTCCTAAACGGCTAAATCTACGAGGACGGGGACATCGGCAGGTGTTACTAATAACTTGTCCGGGGTATCTGCACGTTATCGCTTTCGTGGTTGCCGATATATTACAAAAGTATGGTCTAAAGTGGAGGGTTTTCTTACCTGGTGCAGTGCACCCCGTCCAAATAGCAGGTGCCCGTGACGTACTATACCCACCGTGTATAGAAAAAGGTTTTGATTCTCGACGCGAGTTAAATTAAATTATACGTAAGTTGTATTGCATTACTCGTCATTCATCACACAAACACTGGGCCTTTCGTGACGCCAGTTAGTTTTCAGTATCATAAACATGTACATTTACCAAACCCAGATGTCTTTCAGGCTATATCTTCAATTGGATTCAGAAATACGATGCAAATAACACAATTAAATTATTGTGTACTGATCTGTTTCGCCACTTTCTGCCCAAATCTGATATCAAGTGAGAAATTCCAGTTGACAGCAATATCGACAAGGAAGGATATATCAGCGTGCGATTGTCTTAAAGGTACATGCCCACGTGCCAGATTATACTATAGGGAGGCATATTTCTTTCGTCCATACATTAGATATAACATTGTTCGGGCAAAATGAATAGTCATGAACCATTTCCGGACGATATAATTGGCATTTTTATACTTCGTATATCAAACATGAATTTTCACACTGATATCAGGGGCGATAACCGTGTTTCCTTAAAATGTTAACTGACATTGCTATTTCTTCTCTGTAATTAGTTTTTGATGTGCAATGATCATACTCATTAATCTGTCGAAAATATTATTTTTTTCAGGTGATTCATTTAATTAGTATAAATAATTAAAAAATACCATGCCTCATTTTCATATGAAAATAGCCTGTTACCACCGCGCGTCACTATCAGTAAAATAAATATTACCAAATGATTATATATCTGTATAGCGGGCACTCGTAATTTTTGAACTGGTGGAATAGTGATACAATTATACACTTATTTAAATTCCTATAAAGAACATTTTGTGCCTACTGCGTGGGCATGTACCTTTAGCAATATTTATTTTACTGATAGTGACGCGCGGTGGTATCAGGCTATTTTCATATGCAAATGAGGCATGACATTTTTTAATTATTTATGCTAATTAAATGCGTCACGTGAACAAATAATATTTACGACAGATTATAAAGTATGATCATTACAAATCGAAAACTAAATACAAATAATAAATAGTAATGTCCGTTAACATTTAAAGAAACACGGTTATCGCCCCGGATATCAGTGTGAACAATTACGCCTGACGTACAATGTATAATAATGTCAATCAACACGTGGGATAGTGATGAATAATTTTGCCAGAAAATGTATCAGATGATGTCTCTGATATAAAGAACATGTTGTACTTACTGAGTGGGCATGTACCTTTAATGTTTATAAACAACCGCCTGCTTTAAACTTGCCCATTATGTCAACGTTTCTCGTCATCAATTGGCAATTTCACCTAGTAGTCACTCAGGCAGTTTGATTGGCTGAGCCTGAGCTGTAGCACAGCTCAGGCTCAGTCAATCAAGCTGCTCGATTTCAATCACACACAAAACTATTTTGAAATAAAACAATTGACAAGTATTGGCAAGACTAGCGCGGACGGTGATGTAGTTCGTCTTGCACTTCATTGATTACCACGTGGACACGAGCAATGTATTCATCCGCGGCTTGCCGGTCAAATCACATACTGGCCGCTCGCTCCCATAATAGACATTATCAAAGTTTAGACAGTGTTAGTGTTTTCAGCTGTTGGAAGATCGACATTAAAGGCTGTCTGGGTTCCGATGTACCTAGAAGGTGGTGAAGCAGATTAGGAAAATAGTTTAATTGGAGATTTGTATCGTATTTCTGAAGCTAATTGTACATATGTAGTCGGTCTCAGATTCAAGCACATATGGGAAATGGTATTCACTTTATGTTTGATGTCGGATCTCAATCGATTTTTTCTTGCGCACACGATGGCACCGGCCGATTTATTTTAAATGGTGCCCAAAGTTGTCCTCCGGGCCATTTAAAGACCACACCAAATGGGCGTGGTTTTAAGCTAGTGGGGATTTGTACAATTGTTAAATGGTAACCGATTTTAATGCTTTTGGTGTCGATTTGTAGGTTTTCAGGTGTGCTAAGGCCGATAAAACAAAAATCAAAATCAAATATGGCCACCATAACGTTCAAAATTCAAAATGGCCGCCAAATTAATGCAATTTTGCGTTATTAATTTAATAGCTGAAATGGGTCATTTAAATTCATTTGAGATGCGTGTATTCCTTGTGCCTGACATAGGAGCTCAATAATAATAAATACCAAACTTAAAAATGGCTTCCATAATACTATATAAAAATCAAAATGGCCGCCAAAATAATATGATTCTGCACGGATGGGTGAAATTTGTTTATTATATACATTTTTTTGGAATTTACTATCTGATCCTATTTGGTGAAATATAGTTACGAGATGGTTAAACAGGGAGTTTAACACTAATGTGTGAATTACTGCCTGCTCCTGTGCCTATTGTGTGTAATATACTAGTGGTCACGAGACGGGTACACAGGGACTTTAACATTAATGTGTGAATTACTGCCTGCTCCTGCGCCCAACTGGTGTAATATACTAATTATCACGAGACGGGTACACAGGTACTGTAACACTAATGTGTGAATTACTGCCTGCTCCTGCGCCCAACGGATGTAATATACTAGTGGTCGCTAGACGTGTACACAGGCACTCTAACACTAATGTGTGAATTACTGCCTGATCCTGCGCCCAACGGATGCAATATACTAGTGGTCACGAGACGGGTACACAGGGACTCTAACACTAATGTGCGAATTACTACCTGCTCCTGCGCCAAATTGGTATAATATATTAGTGGTCACTAGACGGGTAAACAGGGACTCTAACATTAATGTGTTGGCTTACTGCCCTGATCCTTGCGCCCTAATGGGTGTAATAATACTAGTGTTAACGGGGGAGGGGAGACGAGTACCCCACAGGGACTCTAACAGTAATGTTTGGAATTAACTGCCTGTTCAGGGAGGGGCCCAACGGTTGGAATATAATTAGTGGTCGCTAGACGGGTACACATGGAACTTCTAACATAAATGTGTGAATTACTGCCTGATCCTGCGCCCAAATGGGGTGTAATTTATTACTAGTGTTAACGAGACGAGTAACACAGGGACTCTAAACAGTAAAAAAAAAAAAAATGTGTGAATTACTGCCTGTTTCAGGGGCCCAACGGGTGTAAATAAATTATTAGTGGAGTCGCTAAGACTGGGTACACAATGGACCTCTAACATTAATGTGTGAATTACTGCCTGATCCTGCGCCCAATTGGTGTAATAAATACTAGTGTTAACGAGACGAGTACACAGGGACTCTAACAGTAATTGTGTGGAATTTACTAGCCTGTTCTAGGGGCCCAACGGGTTGTAAAAATAATGATTAGGGTTCCGCTAGACCGGGTACACATGGGACTCTAACATTAATGTGTGAATTACTGCCTGATCCTGCGCCCAATGGGTGTAATATACTAGTGTTAACGAGACGAGTACACAGGGACTCTAACAGTAATGTGTGAATTACTGCCTGATCCTGCGCCGAATGGGTGTAATATACTAGTGTTAACGAGACGAGTACACAGAGACTCTAACATTAATGTGTGAATTACTGCCTACTCCTGTGCCTATTGGGTGTATTATATTCAACTACACATGTAGGCTATGTCTCGTACAATGGGATGCGTTGAGAGTGTAACAGCGAAATGTCTATCAATGTAAACCTAATCATCTTTCATCGTCAGAGCTGTCCTCGCTTTCTGGTGCTGCACAATCCTCATCAGAGTCTGTAGCATCAACATCAAACTGAAAACGGTCTAGAATGTCCGGATGTCTTCTGGGGTGACGGCCGCTGATGTTTCAGTCAGTGGTAGCTGTGGATGCTCCACAGACGGCATGCGATCCAGTTTATCATTGTGAGGTAATGCGTTCCCTTCGTACCAAATTGACACAGGGATGCCATTCTCAAGTTCCCAGCCATATGCCAGTACATCCAATTGGTGGTATGTACTGTTCAAACAATTTACCATCCCGTTTGCAACGAGGTTGGCACGCTGAATTGCATATTTCAGAGATAGTAGATCTGTTGGTTGCCCCTTTAGTGGCGTGAATGTACGCTTACTTCCCTTCCCGGAAAAGAGCATAGCATATCGAATATCTCGTGTCGGGTGTCTTCTCTTTTTTCGGTCGGTTGTAGATAACATGGAGGAGAAAGTCTGTGACCTCGTTGACATCGGCCTCAGTAGTCTCCAAGCTTGACCACAGTGACAATGTATGTGCATTCTGTTGCATTTTCCTGAAGCATCGGTATTTGGACCGACCGTAGAAAGGCTGTGTAAAGTCACATCCAGTCAGCACATGGAATGCCGGAAGACGTTTACATATATCTCCCAGATGTTCTGCTAAAGCTTTGACATTGTGATATGTTATACCACATTTGCATGATGCAGCTCCCTGTCTGAAATATAAACTGCTATCACATTTGCCAGAAACAAACAATAGCAGTATATAGACATCAGTGTCATCACCTACAACACATACACCCGCATGTCTGGTGGAAGAATAGACTGCGTGATGAGCCAGTCTGGGATCAGCTTCCTTGTGCTGCGAACACAGTTCATGTACGTCAACTGCGGGCTGAGAACCATCTGCTAGCAGATGTGTAAGCTGAATGTTATTGCTGTCATTCGTAAGGAAGTCGTACCAATCTTGGTAACCTTTGCCCAAGATCTGCTATGTGTCTCTCTCTTCCCCTGTCAGGTCGACCTTTGTACATGTACACGTTTCCATCGGCTGGACGATAATCATCAAATACAAGGTGAATGCCTGGCAAAGTTCTGAGATACACCACAACCCTGTTTGTCCATGATCTGAATGTGTTAGGTACACGCTCAGTTATTGGAATTAGACGCACGACTCTCATTGCATCCACTATACTACATTCAATTTATGTCGGCACAGTGGCAGTTGGTGGTTCTGGGGAAAGGTTCTGTAGATTGTTTCTGAACAATGATTTCGCTGATATTCTTCTCAGACCTAATTCACTGCAAATAGCCCATGGTTTGCTTGTAATCGGCCAATCCATGATAGGGCGCAGATTCAACTTTCGAGCGTCATATTCAGCTAGGATTGTTGCAAATGATCTCCCTTCGTCTTCTACTATTGACATTTTCAGCGAGTTTAGCAAAGTTAAAAACCGGTTGTTGTTTGATTGGATCATGGTATCCTGTGGTCGGTCGAGTTATGCAGGGTGTGTCACCTGTTTCTATAGATTCAGACCTGTTGTGTGTTGTCGCCTGCTGTGGGTCTGTTTGCAGTTGTTCGTCAACCGCTCTTATTCGCTGTATAAATTCTTTGCTTGCTTTATCCCCAAGTTCTTTTGTGGTCACTACATTGTTTGCCATTTTTTCTGAAGCTACTATTCCAGTGGATATCTTTATGAGTGGCTGGCTTGGTGACCAAAGGTTGGGAACCCAAGTGTGTAACCCCACTGCAATTCGTTCAACAGCAGTTTCATCCTTTTTCATCGGTTTACTACCGAGTTTCGCATGCTTAGAATGTGCGTCCTTCTTCACTTTGTCATCGAGATAGTGGTTGATCCGGACCCATCGCGCACTTGCGCCAGCATTCTCTGTCTTCGTGTGTTTCTCACCACTCAACGAGCCACTGAAACCCCCATCAACGAGATATTGGTATGCACCGAGATTTCTCATATCAATATAGAAGTAGCTCATGTTTCGGGCATAATTCTGGTGATTCAACACAAAGCACCACGGCAAGAAGTGATGTATAGACTCTAGAAATCCTTCCCAATTGCCTGTGCGATGGAAATGGATTATGTTCAAGAGGATATTCGCCATCTCTATGAACGAGTCCATCCATGTAGCGATTCATCCTATCAGTGTAGGTGGCAGCGTCATGTATGGGTGACTTACCACCTTTTCAAGACTACCCGGTGTTTGTTCACGGCGAAGGTTATCTATAGCTGATGCCAGAGAGTCATCCACTTGCGTATAAGCCGCATTGGCATGTATCCCCAATTGTGTGCTTGGTTCTTCATCCAGAATCACACTTTCAGCTTCGTGTGTGTTACCCATGTCACCTGCGTCGCCATCTTCACATTGGACAGTTGGCTCTGTGACAATGTCATCCGATTCATGAATCTCGATGCACTCCATTTGAGTGTCAGCCTCATTTGATTGTTTCGTAGACAATATACTTATTTGTCCTTCATCCATCATCATACATGTAGCTCCACGTGTGTCACCCATGCCATCTGGATCGGCATTTTCACATTGAATAATTGATTGTGTGTCATCAGATTCATGCTCAGGGACCACAGTGTTCACTATTCTGATGCAGAAGTGAAATTACTGATGGTAATATAATATGTCAGGTCATAAATAGAGTATGATCATGATCTACACTGGTAAAAACAGTGATAGATTCATTTTGTTCAAATAAGCATATGCAGTCGGCCTGGCCACTATCAGGGCTCATTAGATTATTTTTGGATGTTATAGTGTTCTATCTCTTTCCAAATATGACAAAGAGATGTATTTTAGCAATGGAAATACACTTTAGTATTCAATCTCGCAAACCCCAAAAAATAAAATATGCAGCAGCTTCTATAAAAAAAATATTGCCAATTTTCGTGTGATTTTTAACCCATTTTCAGCGTTATGACCTTTCACTTGAAAAAAGTTACTTTTCAGTTGTTTTTAATTAAACCATACTTAATAAGCTCATGTTGTTAGTATATACCACTTTGTAGCCGATTCAATTACCTATCAACTGTCGTTTATATTATCATAATACCTTAACAAATAAGATTATAGCTGGAAGTTAGCTGTAGGCATGGTTCGTTATAGATTTGAGATAATTTACCCCCTTTACTAAGAAATATATAATAAGAAAGAGACAAAGGACATATAGTATGGTGCAAATGACTCAAGATCAGCTACTTAACCATAACATTTGAAGACAATTTATGTAAAATAATATATCTTATTCCCGAAAAATTTTTTTACCGCTCTTTCAAACATCTAACTTTTTATTCAGTAAAAAACATGTAGAGTCTGTGACGCCCAAATAACTTTTTATGCTTAATATATAGTTCAAATATATTTGTACCATGTTTGAGAACCCACACTCTAGTATGGAAATAACAATTATTATAAATGGCAATCCCTTGAAACAGTCACCATCCTTCTGAATATATGAAAATGTAGAGTCTGTGACGGTGTAGAGTCTGTGACGCAATTACTTGAATTATAAAAAAATCATTAAAACTACTTGGCAAGACATTTTGTAACATAATATTGAATCTAGTGATTGCATACCATACTGCATACTCATAATACTGTCAAAATTCAATACAATAATGAAATTTCTCATATTTTATAGCTTTTTATGCACATGTCAGTTGTTCATGTGTAATATAAATTGACTTTGATACATGCATTTGACATACGCAAACACTTTTCAAATCTATTATAGTTGCCAAACTAGCACACAATGAACTGAAGCTTAATTGCAGTCATATATACTAAGAATTAATTATTACTGGCAATATATTTCAATTCAATGCCTGGCGTCACAGACTCTACAAAAAATATCAACCATTACAAATATAAGCATATAACAAGTCTGACGAGTCATGGGAGCCTAAAAGCTCCATTATAAGCATTTTGCCTCAGCCAACAATTATGACCAAGCAGAGACAAACTGTGCTGCATTTTGCAGCGGGACCATGAGCAGTGCTACTTTTTCCGGACGGACAGCTACATGTAGTAAATGATAGCGGTGTGGTCAAGACGTTTTGAATTTCGTGTTTCGTTTCTTCATTAAAGTTAGTTCATATAAACACTGATGATTTGTTTTATTTATATCCAAAGCATGTGTGCCTATGGTATTACTACTTTAAATATAACATGACAAAGTCAAGGGATCCATGATAACCACTGAACAATACTTCCTTGCTCATTGCCCCCCTTATGGTTTTTTACTCTATTTTTGGTAGAGTCTGTGACATTGGATTAAATGAGTTTAATTGTGAGCACGGCAACTTATTTGTCTATATTAATAAATATGTTTGAACCAGTAGGTATGTGTGTTGGGACGCATTTCACTATCTTTTTATACACTCTGATCATGGATACATGTGATTTCAAGCGCTTTTATGAAACAAATAACCATATTTTTTAAGTTATTTTGCGTATCCAGCAGTTTTGTAAATTGTAATGTTACTGTTTATCACTATCTATAGCTACACACACACTATTATACATCGCTAGCATGGAAAAAGCGCACAGTAGCTAGGATGTTTCTGTTATTTACAGCATAATTAATGTATTGTCCCGTTTGTAGAGTTTGTGACACTTTTTCATACACGTATTCGATACTCAATAACTATTAAACTACGTGACTACACCTGCACAATATGATACATATATCAGAGTACTGTATCACAGATTACCACGAAACTATCCATTTATTAATGTCTTTCTTAAGATAGGGGTTATTGATTTCAAAGAACAGAGAGAACAGTAATTCTTTTTTTTTGAAAATGATGCAAATTTCAATTGTCGAGGAATAACTATTTTTGATGGAAATTTTGTAAAACATTTATTGAGATACAATCACATTAGCATATACTTAATTGTAAATAGCACATTTGCCACATAAATCATGTTTTTGCAAAAGCAATTATTAATTAAAAAATACATTTCACCAACTGTGTAGAGTCTGTGACGACCTTTACCAACCAACTTCGAGCCCGTATTGCGAAAAAACTGTGATAGCTATGTAACTGATATTTCGGGTAAATAAGCATGATATATAATATTTTAGTTTGGTAATGACTTTGGAGCTGGAAAAAGAAGTTGATTTTTGTCTAAAAGTGAAAGGTTGTACTGAGCCCTGATTGTGGCCAAGCCGAATATTTATATGCACCATTTTGCCGCCATTTAAGCGACCAGTACGTATAACATCAAGTCAGGTAGAATGCCATGGAATACAGGTGGAATGAGAGGGACGGTGTGTGAGCGGTGGCGGTGGTGTTTACGTGTATTCTTGGTGAGACAGTATTAATATAATTGTTGAATCATATAATTATACAACATTGAAGCTATTTTAAATGCACAGGTATCGCCTTGCTGTATGTCTCAACGCCATTTCAATTATCTATATAATTAACAATTTTCACAAATCTGAACATAATTATAATATTTCGGCGGCCATTTTGATTTTTTATGTCTATTATGACGGCCATTTTGAATGTTATTTTTATTATCAGCAACATGTATGTCAGAAATAACAACGATACACATCTATAATTAATTGGAATGACCCATTTCAAACATTATAAACACAGTACGCAATTTTACACTTTTTGGCGGACATTTTGAATTTAAACCTTATGGTGGCCATACTTGATTTTGATTTTTGTTTCATCGGCCTCAGCACACCTGAAAACCTACAAATCGACACCAAAAGCATTACAATCGGTTACCATTTAACAATTGTACAAATCCCCACTAGGACCCGGCGCGCCCCCCCCCCCTCCCCCCCCCCCTAAAATTCGCCGAGTAAAGATTGTTTACAAGTTACAAGGCACGTTTCTACGTTCGCGTTGTGAATGTATTGTATATTGCTTTTTTTTTTGCTCCAAAATGCGCCGGAAGGCAGGAAATGCGATGTCAATACAAGGTAGGTTACCTGATAAAACACTGAATTTAATATTTAAAGGTACATGCCCATTCAGTAGGTACAACATGTCCTTTATAGGAATTACATAATTGTATGTATAACTGTGTCACTATTAAACCAGTTCTAATAAATGCGAGTGCCCGCTATACAGATATAATAATTCAGTAATATTTATTTTACTGATAGTGACTCGCGGTGGTATCAGGTTATTTTCATATGCAAATGAGGCATGATATTTTTTTAATTATTTATACTAATCAAATGCGTCACTTGAACAAATAATATTTTCAACAGATTATAAAGTATGTTCATTGCACATCAAAAAATAAATACAATTAATAAATAGTTAAAATTTTATGGAAACACAGTTATCGCCCCTGATATCAGTGTGTAAATTTACGTCGGATATAAAATGTAGAATAATGCCAATCAATGCGTGTGCTAATGGTGAATTAATGTGTATGTTGCTAGAAAATGTATCAGATGATGTCAGATGATGTCTCCGATATAAAGAACATTTTGTGCATACTGAGTGGGCATGCACCTTTAACATTCGATCCAGATATGTACATGTACTGTATGTGTGAATAGTTTCGTGGGATAATGGTGAATGAATGTTTGTTTTGCCAGAAAATGTCTCAGATGATGTCTGATATAAAGAACAGTTTGTGCCTACTACCTTTAACCCTTTGAACCCGAAAGCCCCCTATAGCTGTTTATGCAAACAGTGTAGATCCAGATGAGCCGGCTCGTAACGAGCCGTCTCATTAGGATCTGCACTTTTTGAAAGTAATTTTCATATTTTTGAAAACAAAAAATACCAACTTTTCATAAATGGACTAGTCTGAAAATATTTGTGTGGTGATTGGATTGGCTGCAAAAGTAACATATCTAAATACATTCCAGTTACCTAGGGGTGAAAGGGTTAAGACGTTTGACGGAGTTTCTATTATTTGCCACACACAATTGGTATGCGGACACGCCACGTTTTCTTGTTGTGTTTATTTATATTCTCGATAAAACACCGCCTAACAGTGCACGAGATCGATTCATGCCAACTCTTAGGAATTGAGATTATATCAGATATGTAATTATCCAATACGATTTAATGTCAATAACTACTGATAGCAATGTAAATTGATCGGTGTTTGTTACATCATTTGGATCTACGCCTATAAAGTAAAGAACATAGCTCATACCTCGTATCAGAGTATGAGATCACGTGGTCTATTGTTTACACTGCATTAATGGTGGCGCCCATGAGGTCTCAGGTAAACTTATTTTTAGTCAATACGCCTGCGGTTTCCTCCTTTTAATGATGACCATGTTCCAGGTGTTAACACTACGAGTCCGCTAATACCAAATTTAGCAGCATTACTTGTGTAGTAGGTCTCAACATTTTGCAGAGAAATTTGAATCGGACCAGGTTTAAGCAACGTTCGATTTAGTCCTGCTTCAAATGTCTCTGCAGAATGTTCAAACAAACTACAGCAGTAATACTGCTACATTTGGTATTGGCGGACTCGTAGTGACTCTTTGTACCCGAAATCCCGCTATATCGGTTTTTGCAAAAAGTGCAGATCCAGGTGAGCCGGCTCGTAACGAGCCGTCTCATCAGGATCTGCACTTTTTGAAAGTAATTTTAATATTTTTTACAACAAAAACACCCCCTTTTCATAAATGGACGAATCTGAAAATCATTTTGTGACCATTGGATTGGTCGGAACATTAGCATATCACAGTCCATTCCAGTTCCTTATGGTTGAATGGGTGGAACATGATCATCATTAAAAGGAAGAAACCGCAGTCGTACCTCCTCAAAAGACAATAATTGTATATTATCAACAACAACAACAACATGGCGGGCTATAATTTTGAATGCAAATATGATGAAAACAAAATTTATTTATACTTACTTTTGGCTGGAATAAATTCAAGGTGCATGATCACGTGGTTACAACAACAACAACATCGCCCACTCCAAAGTAAGTATTATTTGATATATTCCTTAATATGCAAAGGATATTATTGATACAATATGGCGCGGCAAACGCGTGTTCATGAGCTGCATTTGGTGGTCCAGGGAGTTCGACACAGACCTATGTCGTTTTTGCGAAGAATCGATTTCCGTGTCGATAGACACGGAAATCGATTCTTCGCGAAAACGACAGAAGTTTGGGCGAAAATACAGAGACCGCCAAATGCAGCTTAACAAGACGCATTTGATGCGCCATATTTCATCAAAATCCGTTACGTAATAAGGAAACTATAAAATATGTACTTTGAATCAGATGGATTATGGAAGTTTCAGTACTTGTTGTTGTTGTTAGTACCACGTGATCAGACACCTTCAAAGTGTGTGTTGCCAACAGTATGTATTGAGCATGAATTCTGTAAAAAGAACGTAGTTGGGGATGAATTTGCAAGGATTGAAACAATTCCATTATGTCGTAATGGGGCTGAAATTGTTACCTGTTTGAGAGAAATCCGAAACCGTTAATGGAATAAAAGGCACGAACAATTAAATAAACGATCCGCATTCAAGGCGGCGTACTGTATGTATACAACGAAACAGGATGTTGAAATTTACAAGTATTACTAAGTAAAATAAAAAAAAACAGTGCTATGTTGAAACTTCATGCAGAAATGTATATTTTCAACATACACATGCTTAAGCATGTCAAGCATATAAAACACTATAATTCTAGCACAAAAATATTTACACAATTCCCTAACATTTGATTGGCCCGTAGCAAGTCTCTGTCCAAAGTTTATATTCCAGTAAACTCCCAGGCCGAACTACTTTCCGTGATCGTGAGGCGCAGTTAAAATAATTCTTAAGAAAACGGAAAATAAACACATTATCTTGATGAATTTATTTCAAATGCTGGAATTATAAGGAATGAATGGCCTTTTTGTGGAATTTATCATGGGATATAAACTTGGAAAAGTCGCGGGAATACTGGACGAGGCCTTCCGGCCTTCGTCCAGTATTCCCGCGACTTTTCCAAGTTTATACCCCGATAAATTCCAAAAAAAGGCCATTCATTCCTATAGTACATTCGTGAAACCAGCAAAACCCAACTCTACATCTCCAGATGTAGAGATGGCGTATATGGTTAGCGTATATACATATACTAGAAACAGAATTACATACCTCTCGCATATCGGAGGCAAATTATTATAGCTAATACATATACCAGCCAGAGTGAGCGTGCTTTCGTTTAAGACATAGCGAGTTGTCTGATAAGCATTCGAACTGTATAACCTCATACGTGGAACATTAGCATATCACAGTCCATTCCAGTTCCTTATGGTTGAATGGGTGGAACATGATCATCATTAAAAGGAAGAAACCGCAGTCGTACCTCCTCAAAAGACAATAATTGTATATTATCAACAACAACAACAACATGGCGGGCTATAATTTTGAATGCAAATATGATGAAAACAAAATTTATTTATACTTACTTTTTGCTGGAATAAATTCAAGGTGCATGATCACGTGGTTACAACAACAACAACATCGCCCACTCCAAAGTAAGTATTATTTGATATATTCCTTAATATGCAAAGGATATTATTGATACAATATGGCGCGGCAAACGCGTGTTCATGAGCTGCATTTGGTGGTCCAGGGGAGGAGTTCGACACAGACCTATGTCGTTTTTGTTTTGCAAGAATCGATTTCCGTGTCGATAGACACGGAAATCGATTCTTCGCGAAAACGACAGAAGTTTGGGCGAAAATACAGAGACCGCCAAATGCAGCTTAACAAGACGCATTTGATGCGCCATATTTCATCAAAATCCGTTACGTAATAAGGAAACTATAAAATATGTACTTTGAATCAGATGGATTATGGAAGTTTCAGTACTTGTTGTTGTTGTTAGTACCACGTGATCAGACACCTTCAAAGTGTGTGTTGCCAACAGTATGTATTGAGCATGAATTCTGTAAAAAGAACGTAGTTGGGGATGAATTTGCAAGGATTGAAACAATTCCATTATGTCGTAATGGGGCTGAAATTGTTACCTGTTTGAGAGAAATCCGAAACCGTTAATGGAATAAAAGGCACGAACAATTAAATAAACGATCCGCATTCAAGGCGGCGTACTGTATGTATACAACGAAACAGGATGTTGAAATTTACAAGTATTACTAAGTAAAATAAAAAAAAACAGTGCTATGTTGAAACTTCATGCAGAAATGTATATTTTCAACATACACATGCTTAAGCATGTCAAGCATATAAAACACTATAATTCTAGCACAAAAATATTTACACAATTCCCTAACATTTGATTGGCCCGTAGCAAGTCTCTGTCCAAAGTTTATATTCCAGTAAACTCCCAGGCCGAACTACTTTCCGTGATCGTGAGGCGCAGTTAAAATAATTCTTAAGAAAACGGAAAATAAACACATTATCTTGATGAATTTATTTCAAATGCTGGAATTATAAGGAATGAATGGCCTTTTTGTGGAATTTATCATGGGATATAAACTTGGAAAAGTCGCGGGAATACTGGACGAGGCCTTCCGGCCTTCGTCCAGTATTCCCGCGACTTTTCCAAGTTTATACCCCGATAAATTCCACAAAAAGGCCATTCATTCCTATAGTACATTCGTGAAACCAGCAAAACCCAACTCTACATCTCCAGATGTAGAGATGGCGTATATGGTTAGCGTATATACATATACTAGAAACAGAATTACATACCTCTCGCATATCGGAGGCAAATTATTATAGCTAATACATATACCAGCCAGAGTGAGCGTGCTTTCGTTTAAGGGTCATAGCGTGTTGTTCTGATGAAGCATTCGAAACTGTATAACCTCTTCATACGTGGGACACAATGTTGACGGCAGATTTGCGTCGAAAAGTGATAATGCCAATACGTCGGCGACACCAGTGCAAACACACTGTGCCATAACAACCTGACTGTCTGAACACAACATGTATGTATGGAAACGTCCTGGTGCCAATGCTAAACTATTTATTATCTCATATCTCCTAATTAGGAGATATTAACTCCTAATTAGGAGATATTGATTCCTAATTAGGACTTATTATCTCCTAATTAGGTCTTATTTTACCTCATAATTAGGAGCTATCATCTCCTAATTAGGACTTACTATGTCCTAACTAGGACTTACTATCTGTGCCGATGCTAACACTATTGTATCTCCTAATTAGGAGATACTAAGTCATAATTAGGAGATGATAAGTCCTAATTAGGAGATAATAACTCCTAATTAGAAAATATTATCTCCTAATTATGACTTACTATCTCCTAATTAGGAGCTCGTATCTCCTAATTAGGAGATACTTATATTTTAATGTTGACACCAGGACGCTTCCATATGTATGACACTAGCCGCGGATTGTCGGAAGCTGTTCGTGTTCTTGTCTTGAATGCTAAGACCAATTCCTAGACATTTGTCAAATATTGGTGCACTCAGTGTACCAAGGTGATGATCACGTGGTTACAACAACAACAACGTCGCCCACTCCAAAGTAAGTATTATTTGATATTTTCATTAATATGAAACGGATTTTGATGAAATATGGCGCAGCAAACGCCTCTTCATGAGCTGCAATTAGTCGTCCATGGAGTTTGGCACAGACTTATGTCGTTTTTGCGAAGAATCGAATCACATGCATACATCAAAGGGCCGTTCTAGTCGGAGGCGTGTAAAATAATATAAAGCAAATACACACACATTCCAGATTTGCAGATTAAACGCGTCTATAGTCTGCTTCACGGAAGCTGCCCAAATTTTACGGCTATAAAGACAATTCAAAAACAATATTATTTTCGATAATATTAAATTAAAGGAAAATTTAAGAATGTGCCTTCATTTTATTTCGTGAAATTTGGTCAACTATTGATTTTATTACGAAAAATTAATTTGTCTATGGGAATTTAACATGGGGGAAAAAGTGGTAAGGAAGTGTGGGAGGAGTCAAAAAACGAAAACATTTGGAAATTGACTCCGAAACCTGACTAGATAGCTTGGATATGATCTAACTAAGAAAACAAAAGTTAAATTTTAAAAATCGGTCCAGTATTTCTAAAATTCAAAAAAATTTCCCCATGTTAAATCCCCATAGACATCTTCACGGAGTGAAGATGTCTATGGGGATTTAACATGGGGAAATTTTTTTTCCGCAATAAAATAAATATTTGACCAAATCTCACGAAATAAAAAGAAGTCTCATTAATAATTTTTCCTTTAATTTAATATTATCGAAACAAGTATTGTTTCTGAATTTTGGCAGCTTTCGTGAAACAGACAGTAGGTTCAAACGAGCCGCTTCGAACAAATAGCGAAGGTTGTGGAGCCTCATTCCAACTAAATCTATTTTGTGATCGGGACAAATTTGGTGTATTAGGGCGGTTACAGTCTTCCTCTTGGCGTGCTCGGTGTAAGTGATTGCATCACGAATTACATTCTCGAGGAAAACCTTGAGGACACCACGGGTCTCTTCGTAGATCAGGCCAGAGATTCGCTTCACACCACCTCGGCGAGCCAAACGGCGGATAGCTGGCTTTGTGATACCCTGGATGTTATCACGCAACAGTTTCCTGTGGCGTTTCACGTCCCCCTTTCCGAGTCCTTTTCTTGCCTTTCATCTCTACATTTTCCCGACATTGATGTATAAATATTTACGGAAGCTTAAAAGGGACATGTGCAATCTTTTTTCTATGTCGTTCCCACGACATAGCATTTCGTTCCCACGACATAGCATCTCGTTCCCACGAGTTAGCTATGTCGTTCCCACGAGATAGCATCTCGTTACCACGACATAGCATCTCGTTCCCACGAGATAGGATCTCGTTACCTCGAGTTAGCTATGTCGTTCCCACGAGATAGCATCTCGTTACCACGACATAGCATCTCGTTCCCACGACATAGCATCTCGTTCCCACGAGTTAGCTATGTCGTTCCCACGAGATAGCATCTCGTTACCACGACATAGCATCTCGTTCCCACGAGATAGGATCTCGTTACCACGAGTTAGCTATGTCGTTCCCACGAGATAGCATCTCGTTACCACTACGTAGCATCTCGTTCCCACGACATAGCATCTCGTTCCCACGAGTTAGCTATGTCGTTCCCACGAGATAGCATCTCGTTACCACGACATAGCATCTCGTTCCCACGAGATAGGATCTCGTTACCACGAGTTAGCTATGTCGTTCCCACGAGATAGCATCTCGTTACCACGACATAGCATCTCGTTCCCACGACATAGGTAGCCAATGAAAATGCAGTATAATTACCGCCATTTTTTCTTTCAGCCATAGTTGAATATAGTCCGGCAGCCAAAGGCCGATTTGGGGTTTTACCTTGTTTTGAATAAAATGTTTTTTTTATAACTGACTTTGCATGTCCAGACCTTCTAGTTTTGAAATCCAACGGATGACAAGCTTGTCACCCTTAAAATATTTGCACAAATTCAAGATGGCTGTCAAATAGATATAGTGTGCCATATAGTTGCATTAACATGAGGAAATTCAGCAATTTAAGAGCGTAAACTGGGTGTATTTGACATAGTGATGAAAATTGGCAACGTTAAAATTCAATTCCTTAACTGCACTATGGGAAAAATCCAAAATGGCCGCAAAATGTGACCATTTGACGTAATTTCACTAGTTCGTCACAACAAAGAGTATGCTTTTTATAATCTTGGGTTTATTGAAACAATGAATATTTATTTTTGTAAATTTTCTGTGTAATTGAATAATTGTCTAAATAGCAGAACTCCAAAAAATGGCCGCAAATTATAAATATAATACATTATACGTACAATCGTATCTCTTCATAAGAAAACATATATAATTGCACTCAGACCCTATATAAGAGCAAATGTGCATACGAATATTGTATTTAGATACACAATGATTTTAGTACCTTAGGTACACAATTAGATCATTGTTTCAACAGCTTTAGTCTAAAATGGCCGCCAACTATTTTGATATTATTGTAGCAATTAGCTTATATGATTGGACTCGCATGTCACATCTAAGAATGCAATTATACCAAATATTGGTATTAAGTCAAGATGATCGTTTGTTTTCTTAACTTAATATACACCATTAGACAACGTTCAATAACAGAAGTCTAAAAATGGGCTCCGGATAATAATATAGTACATTCTACTAGTAATCAAATCATACACTTGGTTATATACGTTGGCTTATTCAGTTTATTTTGGAAAGCCTTCTTGTCTTGCCATTCCACATCAACAGTCATGCTGACAATATTCTGACACAAAAGTATGTAATTATAACTTACATAGTGGGCGTTGTCAAGACTATGTAGGGTGGAAATTTACAGTAAACATTAATGACTTCCTAATTTTAATGAATGCAAGAGGTTTTCTTTCATACCATTGGTTCCAAACACTTCAATGCTCAACAAGTTCACTGTAAAATCACGCGAATTGGCTAACCTAGCTAGTACAAATGGAGAACACATATACTGATATCATTACATTCTGGCAAGTTATTTTTTATGCGAAAGGTACATACATTCTACTAAAGGGCGGTACGTACGGATGTGATTTATTACCTTTTAATATCACTTATCATTTGGTAAACTGCAAACAATGGATATATATTCAGATTTTTATTGATTATGTGAAGCAAATTATATGTGTATGATGAGATAATGTGATATCTCTATGACATTCTTGGTTTCAATGACAAGTCGGATTTCAACGTCTGACATGCATGTGCAGTTGATTTTATTACATACAACTCAATGTGGAGTGCATGCATATGCCATGTTAACATACGTAAATGCTGAACAAAGAAATCAAATTTAATCACAAATTCAATAATTCTGAGAAAAACACTGAGATAATGTAGAATAAATAGTATAGTGTGGACACAACTAATACACATTGGAATGATATATACGACAGTCATTCCAGTTGAGCCACTACTAACTCACGGTAACAATAACTGTTATAGTCATTGCAGACTACAATACACATAGTACACACCAATATATACAACATGACAGCATTCAAGGTACAATGCAATGGATATAAGAAATGCAGTAGTCACGAAATTTAATATACTAATATGACAATGCTAAACAACGTAACTGTCATCCCTTGCGGCTAGAGTATTTGTGCCATCATATCTTCTTCTTTTCTTATAGTCATATCTACAATATTAACTTTCATTATTTCATGTATACTGTGTATTTCGTTTTAATTAGTTTGTCGTTATCGTATGATATATTATTCGTTTTTTGATTGCCTTGTATATTGATGTCCTTTTGAAGCTTGATGGCGAGGTAAGCGGGAGGTTTGCCAAACAGTTCAGTTTCAACCATCCAAGTGTTCTGTTTTATGCACTGTCCTGTTACTATACCAGTAGTTCATTGGGGAATAGTTGTTGTGCTTGCTCTGCATTTGTTATACTGTTTATGTAGTGTATGCACAGTTGCTTTCGTTTTGGGACCGTACACCGCTGATCGTGGAGTGCATGTTTGTGCCGCGTTGAAGGTTCTGCGACCACCGAGGTGCGCATGTCATTTGCTTATTAGGAAGTATTTATTGCGTTGGTTTCTTATGGGTCTCACTTTTATACTGTGCTATCTATTTTAACAATAATTTCATTATTATGCGATCGTCATTGACATACATTTGTAAACTATTGATATAGCAGTGTGCTCCCTATGGAGCTGGACTGAACTTAATTATATAACTTAATTATTAAACGATGATTGCTATGATTTATATTTGGCAGCCGTCTTGGACTTCTGCGATTGGAACACGTGTCTAATTACATAACCAGGTTACAAGAGAACACAAGATTGACATAAATATGTATTACACATTATGATTGTCATTGCCAGGTAATTTATATCTGGCGGTCATCTAAGGCTTCTTCTTTCGATTGACACAATTGTATAATATCGCAGTTGAAAGTTCAAAGTTACATACAACATTCAATGTGTCAATAAACCTGAGATATGTATACTAATATGCTTAAACTAATCAATAGCCCCAGTAATTAGTATGCAATTTGCGCAGTATAAGGCAACGTGACTTTTTTGTTAAATATTTGGCGGCCATTTTTTGACTTCTGCTATTGGCACAGTTATTTAATGATGTGTCTAAGTTACTGAAAACGTTGAAAGTATGCCTAAATCCAATACATATATACCAATTTACTACGATATGGCGCTAATATGCAGTTATATACTTAATTATCGATCCGTTTACATTATTGTTATATAATACTATAGCTATATGTGGCGGCCATCTTGGACTTCCCCTGTTCAACAACTTGTCTACGAATATATCGAACGTACTGAAAGCGTTTGTTGTGGCAATATATCCAATATCAGTATCATGTTTGAGAGACTTAATTGTAAAATATGTTACATTTGGCGGCCATTTTGGATTTTTTCCATGTCACAGTGAATTTAATTGAATATTAAAAATGTTGACCGCTTATCTGATAAGTCAAGTAAATCCACTTTACGCTCTTAAATTACTTCAATACCTCACACGGCATACTATATCTGTCTGGCGGCCATTTTTCATTTATGCAAATTTCTCAAAACGCTCAAAGATGACAGAGTGTCATTAGCCGGATTCTGGATGTGGATGGCATGGACAAGCAAAATCACCAATAACAAAACTATGTTAATCAAAACAATGTTAAGCTACCTGCTGTCGGACTAAAATGGCGGTAATTATGCTTCATTTTCATTGGCTACCTATCTCGAGGGAACGAGATGCTATGTCGCGTGCGAACGACATAGCTAACTTGTGGTAACCAGATGCTATCTCGTGGAAACGAGATGCTATGTCGTGGTAACGAGATGCTATCTCGTGGGAACGACATAGCTAACTTGTGGTAACCAGATGCTATCTCGTGGGAACGAGATGATATGTCGTGGTAACGAGATGCTATCTCGTGGGAACGACATAGCTAACTCGTGGTAACGAGATCCTATCTCGTGGGAACGAGATGCTATGTCGTGGTAACGACATAGCTAACTCGTGGTAACGAGATCTTATCTCGTGGGAACGAGATCCTATCTCGCAGGAACGAGATGCTATCTCGAGGGAACGAGATGCTATGTCGTGGGAATGACATAGCTAAGTCGTGGTAACGAGATGCTATCTCGTGGGAACGAGATGCTATGTCGTGGTAACGAGATGCTATCTCGTGGGAACGACATAGCTAACTCGTGGTACGAGATCCTATCTCGTGGGAACGAGATGCTATGTCGTGGGAACGACATAGAAAAAAAATTGCGCATGTCCCTTTTAAGCTTCCGTAAATATTGCATGTTTATGAAAATATATTCTTTTTCAATGGTAAACCCATTATCAAATATTCAAACCCACACAAATATAAAAATACATAGTATTAAATGGATACTTTTGTTCTGAATGTTCTGTTGGCAACTTTCGATTTTAACAACTATGCATTCCATTTTCTAAATACATACGTATGATGTCCCGCGCGACATCAGTCACGAAAATAACAAATATATGAAGGAATCTGCATAGTACAGTTGATAAAGGCGAACATCAAATTTGAAGAAAATTTACAAAAATAAATCAGTACCGGCAGTAAATTCATAGACAGGGTCGTGACGGGTATCCCGCACAAGAACTGTTTAAGAGGACACACACCCCGGCATTCTGAGACAGGAATGGACAGTCGATTTTTAATTTGTTTAAAAATCCCCGGGGGTGTCCGACTACCCTCTAGATCCCATCGGGCGCTGTTCAAAGTCATTGATATGTGCAGCCATACACTGTAGGCCTATCCAAATCGTGGTCATTCGTTTCTACAGAAAACAAATTAATTTGTTTCAATCACCGATACGATGTGCATATAATTTACTATTTCAAACACCAGTAATGCCGTTTAATTTTTTGGTCTTTGGTGACGTAATGTCTACATCAATAAATGACGTGACAATTAGCTGTAAATGACGTCAATTATATGCTGGCCTACATTCTGAAATAAGTGCAATGTATCTTTGTGACGACACATGTATATCATTATGAATCTATTATGGCGATGGTAAAAAATTACAAAGCCGCAGGTCGGCTAATTATAGATTTAAAATCGATAGTTATTTGATAGTAAACATACTAACACTTGTACATTTAGTGCAACTTATCCAGGGACGTAGCCAGGAGGCAAATGTGCATGCCCGGAAAACAAATGTGGAGCGAGCGTACTAGCGAGGGGGGGGGGGGGGATATGACCCCTGTAGAGTATTTGTTAAAAAAAACACAGTATTCCAGGCAATGTGCACCGGCCCGGGGCTCGAACTCGGGACCTGGTTTACCGTACCATCGCTCTAACCGACTGAGCTAGCCGAGCACGAATACACACTTCCTCCCCACAGTGAGTTACGTACCGCGACATACTTCCCCGCCAAATTGGAATTCGTACACGAATTCTATATTTAATTCGTCTCTGAATTACAAATTTTTGCTAGATTTTGGGTAGTATAATATATATCAGTCACGGTCCCTCGTTGGGCGTCAAATGTCACAGGGTGCCAAATGTCACAGGGTGAGAAACATGTGCACCGGCCCGGGGCTCGAACTCGGGACCTCTGGTTTACCTACCATCGTTCTAACCGGCTGAGCTAGCCGGGCACAAATACACACTTCCTCCCCACAGTGAGTTACGTACCGTGACATAAGCAAGTATGCATGCGGTCTGCATGTGTCTTTAACCCTTTACATTCTGAGCATTTTCCAAATTTATATAAAACACATGAGCAATTATGCATGCAGTCTGCATGTGTCTTTAGCCCTTTACATTCTGAATATTTTCCAAATATTTCCCTCTTATTTTTCCCATTGAAAGTATATGTTGTGTCCACTCATTTCAACTGTCTCAACTAGACGGTTCAAATGGTTGTCACAGAATATACTTTCATGGAGAAATTAGAAAAGATCAGTTATACAAAAATAGGATATTATTGACAAAGACTTCCATTGACAAGTTTAATCATTTTGTCCGGCTATTGGTACAGTCGGATTACAGTCAAAACGGCCCCTGATCAAAACGGCCCCAGGTCAAAACGGCCCCCCCCCCTAAATTGGTCAAAACGGCCCCCCGTCCAAAATAAATGGTAAGAGTTTTTGATAGTATATAGTTTGTACAATGTAGTATAATGAATAATAATGATAATTAATATAATTTAATAAAACAAGACAAAAATTGTATTATATTATCGTATTTTATCCGTTTGTTTGTTTATTTATTGGTGTTTAACGGCCTATCAACAGCTAAGGTCATGTAAGGCCGGGCAATCAGGTTCGATCCCGTTTTAACCTGCTGCATTGGGGGGAAAATCCCAAAATCAGAACGGAATATTTACATCGAGATACAACATATTCAGCCCTGCAATTAGAATAACCTGACCTGGTGCCAGGTCCATACCGCACCAAAGTCACTTGGCCCCTTCCCATATTTAAAAGTAATACCGGTAGGATTACTCTTATAAGAGGTATAACCAGATTCAACTGTCACATACAAAATGCCAAAGACGTATGTGAGGGCCAAACCAGGTCTCCAGTCGGGATTCCGGTAAGGATGAACCCCGATCGTTAAATTACCCATCGCGTGCTCCCACCTGCCACCCACGTATTTTATCCGTATTCGTTACACAATATTTTCATATTTTTCGTGAAAATCGCTACTCTATGTCACTAGCATGATGGTCAATTATTGTTTATTGATTGCATAGCAGGATTAATCCAATTATCGAATGGTGGGATAGTATTGCAACATAGACCCTGATTAGTGGATGTACAGGCTGATATGGGGCTATACTGAATGAGTGTATCAGCCAGGCCCTTCTACATATGGACAACTATTGACACATACATGTAATTATACTGGGTTTATACTATTTGCTAACGGAACAATTCTGCTTGTAGTCGGTGACATAAATAATAACCCGCATGCAGATAATTACTTAACAAAACCCGAAGGAATGTAACCAATAAATAATTACTGCATTTCAAGCAATTAAATAATTTTCCCGAAAATGTAAATGCTTTCATAATGGTCGACACTAATTTTAAATGCAATTATATAATTTCCTGATCAATTATTTAGATAAATACTACTGTATTTCAGACAATGACCAATCATGGACAAGTTCGGAACACGCTATTATGGAGTAAAAACTGAAATTGCCAATTGTGGGTCCGTGTGTGGTACATGTAATGTGTATCTTTGAAATTCATTATAAGTGCCATCCACGAACTTGTAATGGGCAATGACAACTACATATAATGTGTCTCTTTGAAATTACTATTGTAATAACAACAGATAAACACCACATCTGAACTCGAATAATAACATCTTGTATACAACGATAAGCCGCGAAACATATTACATCATACTTTGCATAGCCCAATAACGATCATTCCCTGGCACGATATGTTTTTCCCTGACCAACCGTCAAATATCCTTATCATATAGGATAACACTGTTACGGCTGAGTCTCCATAGATCACATGCACTCACACTCAGCCCTTTTAACGGTCTTACATACCGGCTTCGTGCGAGAGGAGAATGAACTAGATAGGTTAAATCAACCACCTCATTGCCTCCTTCATTTAATGCACATATTTCGACTGTATTGCAGATATTAGTAAATTCGGAAACAAACGGGCCAACGGTCATTGGCTTGCATTTTTGGGCTCAAATACTCGGGTTTGGAATGTCCTCGAGCCAATTCATACCCTTAAATATAAGATAATAATAAATATAAAAACAATATATTGCATGCATATTAAAGGTACATACCCACTCAGCAGGCACAACATGTACTTTATAGGAATTAAATAAGTGTATAAATGTGTCACTATTCCACCAGTTCTAAAAAATACCAGTGCCCGCTATACAGATATAATCATTTAATAATGTTTATTTTACTGATTGTGACACGCGGTGGTATCAGACTATTTTCGTATGCAAATGAGGCATGATATTTTTTAATTATTTATACTAATTAAATGCATCAACTGAACAAATAATAGTTTTTGCTGATTATTATATTAAAGCATGATCATTGCACATCAGACATAAATACAGAGAATAAATAAAGTGTCCGTTAACATTTTAAGGAAACACGGTTATCCCCCCTGATATCAGTGTGGAAATTTTACGTCTGATATAAAATTTATAATAATGTCAATCAATGCGTGGGCTAAAGGTGAATGAATGTTTATTTTGCCAGAAACTGTCTCAGATGATGTCTCAGATATAGAGAACATTTTGTGTCTACTGCGTGGGTATGTACCTTTATAGTTAATTTTCATCAATATTCATAATACAAGGTCATTTATTATTGTTATTTTAGATGAATATTAAGAATATATATATGTGTATAGAAAACAAAATAATATATATAATAGGGGGCCATTGTAGTAGGGGCCGTTTTGACCAAATTCCCAAAACTTAGGGGCCGTTTTGACCAGAGGCCGTTTTGACGAGGGGCCGTTTTGACTTGCTTCCGGTACAGTCCGACTATTGGTTACTGCCAATGATATGACGAAAATTACTTTCCGTCTAGAACACACCTTGTTTTCAAGACAGAAGAGAATCCCAAAGATCTACCAAAACAAATACATACAATGAGTAACAAAGTTAACTGCCACACAACACCACTATTTAGAAGTCACATCCCTGTGTTATCTTTGTCAATACAATACAATACAAACAATACAATATTCCTTTAATCACCCAGTCCATACATATGGCAACATGAGGTATATAGTTTCAACAAATGTGAACAAGGCTTCAGGAAATAGCATGTACATGAATCATGGGCACTGCTTACAGTGCATCATGACGAGACAGAACGCATGTTACCATTGTTCCGAACAGTGTAGATCCCAGTCAGATGGCGCTTTTGTGCAATCAGACATGGATTTAGATAGCCCAATAAATAAATCAGTTTAACTAATTAGTTCCTATAGTAACTATCGGCAAGATGTGTTGTATGTCGTCATTCTGCACCACATACAAGTACCTCCGACGAGTAAGATGACTGTATTATGTTTGTACATGAATTATATTTTCAAGTGAATAGTTATTGTATAAAGTATTATATCTGACCGCAGTTAAGTTGAAATGGTAATCTGAACACATATGTGTGGGAGAGCTAGTCGTACATAAACGTTATTAGCTGTATAAATTTACATAGTTTTTTTAAATCGTTGACATATTTAGTACTCATTAGTGTTTCGAATTTGTATGTGTTTGCATTATTATAGTAATAACGTTTAATATAATGTTTCCTTAAGTGTTTCAAATTATTGCAGCCTAACAGATGGTCGTATTCGTATCCTATGTCATTTTTACAGATTATGCATTGTCTTTCATTCAATGGTATTCTTTTCCATCGTCCTGTTTCTACTGGTAGCTTGTGATTTCTTATTCTAAATCTTATATATATGTTTCTACATTTATTTGGAAGAATAGCCAAGTATTCCTCAAATCCAAATGATGTTTTATATATTCTATAATTTAAACAAGTTGATGATTCTCGAACACTGCTAAACCATTCATTAATACATAAGTCTTTTAAATTTTGTTTAACAGTTGATTTCAACCATATTTCATTCGGGAATGTATGTGAATAAAAAATTCCGTCTAATCCACATTTTATCAAAATATCTTTAACTGCCGTAATCAATTTTTGTTTTAATATCTACATATATTGGAACTACACCAGTTTCGCCATGTACCATAACATTTGGTGTGCTTTTTTCATATTTAATATTATCTTTAGGTATTTTAGCTGGGCCCTTTCTATTACATCTATGTTTCCAAATCCCCAAAGCTCACTTCCATATGTTAGTATCGGTTTGACGAGTTTGTCAAATAGTTCTATCTGCATATCTATAGGTAAATTTAATGACTTTGACCTTTTTATTAGACTATACATTGATCTAGTACCTTGCTCTGCTATATGTGTTTTCGTTGATGTAAATGAACTGTTTTTATTTAAGAAAAGTCCAAGATATTTATATTCGGTGACTATGTCAAGGATATTATTTTGGTAGAAAAAATCGTAATTACAGTTTCTCCGGTTATTAGAAAACACTACTATCTTCGTTTTACTGGTATTAACAATTAGTCTGCATTCATGACAATATATTTTATATTCATTTATTGCATTTTGCAAATCTTCTGCTGATTCACTTAATATTACAGTATCATCTGCGTATAGTAGTGCGAATAATTTAAGATAAACAAATACATCTTCTTCTAGTTCATGCTGTCTACATTATATACCTCTTACATTTTTGCTTTCAAGAAAATCTTCTAAATCATTTAAGTACAATGAGAATAAAAATGGTGACAAGTTTTCCCCTTGCCGGACGCCTTTATTACATGGAAAATATGATGAGTTGTCGCCATTAGCCATTACACATGATTTAATATTACTGTACATGTTTTTGATTAAAGTGAAACATTTCTCGTTAATGTTGTATTTACACAGCTTGTACCATAAGCCAGATCTCCATACAATATCAAATGCCTGTTTTATATCCATAAATGCACAAAATAATTTCTTTTTGTGATACCGTAATATATCTAATAAACTATACAGTACGAAAATAGTATCGGTAGTCGGAAATCCTCTTCTATATCCTGTTTGACATTCATTTATTAAATTACTGTTTTCTGCATAAGTTTGTAGTTTGTTATTAATTACTGAGGTAAAGAATTTCCCCATACAGCTAACAAGTGTTATCGGCCTATAATTTTCTGGTTTCGATGCATCGCCCTTGTGTTTATATATTGGATTTATCATGCCGACAGTCCACGCGTCTGGTACCCGTCCTGAGTCTAGGATAATATTAAACACTTTAACGTAGGTATTTGCCATTAATGGGAACGTGGACTTTATGTGTTCGTTTACAATTTTATCTACGCCATTTGCTTTATTATTTTTAAGTGTTTTGCATATTTTTTCCAATTCTAAAAGCGTGATAGGTCTGTTTATTTCTTCATTAATAGCCTCTACAATTTCAGTTTCATGTTCGGCATTAATTTCCGCATTAGTATTTACATTTTCGTTAAAGTTTAAGTCTTTGAAAAAAATATAAAGTGATGTAAGTGGGGCATCTATTGATTCCGTCTTAGTACCATTTAGGATTTTCCAATGTTTTCTAGGATTTGACTTTCTAAGCCGTTTTAGTAGGTTAGTCTGTTTCTGTTTACATTCGTTGTTATATTTTCGTATAGTTTCTTTATAATTTTTACTCGCCCGTTTTAGTTGTTCTTTGTTAGTTGGGTTTTTTCTCAATTTATATAAGTGTTTTGCATTATGAAAGTTACGTCTAGCCTTATTACATTGATTACCAAACCAATGAAAATGTGGTTCTTTGTTATCTTTTGACGTACGTGTTTTATGACAAAATGTCATTTTTGCACACTTTGTGAATAATGTATTTAGTCTTGATACAGCATTGTCAATGTCCTCCTGTTCTATACGTGGTTTTGTTTCTAGTCCTATTAAATAGGTATGTATATCATCTAGAGTGTGTTTATCAAAGTTGTATGTAAATTCGCTTGCTTTGTCACTATTCCATACATTTATTTTAACATTATCACCAGTATTTATATCATTGACATTAGTGTCAGTAAGAATATTCGATTTGATGTACAAGTGAAACCGGATTGTGTATATCCGATAATAGGGGACAATATTCGGAAACTGATCATTTATGTGTGTAACTAGGTTCGCAGTACTCACACCTTTGCATGTACTAGACCCATAGCTACTGTGTTTAGTACGTCCATTTAATATGTACATCCTGTTCGATTTGCAAAATTCCAGCAACTTATAACCATACTTATTTATAGAAGTATCTTCGTTTTTACGATCTAACGACACATTTTCACTTTGTTCGAAATGTGACATGTCTACATTAAATTCCTCGGTAATTTCCGTTTCCATTATTATGTTCAAAAATATAATCATCTACACGTATATAGTCACTAATTGATTTGGTTCTTGAATTTAAGTCACCAAACAATAGTACATGTGAATATTTTCAAACTGCATACAGTTCTAATTCTAATTCGTGATACGGATCGTCGGTTGAATACACTGAATTTTCGGCTTGTAAATACATAATACCGCATAAAATATCTCCAACATGTGTTAATCTACCTGTTATAGTAAACCAATACACAAGCTTCAAGTCTGTATGGATAGTGGTTATAAATTGTCGCAAATGCTTCTTATATGCGAGTGCAATACCGCCAGACTTTCGACGTGAAATGTTTCGTCGATGTTTAAATTTTATGTAAAAGTTCTGCAGTGTAATTTCATCTAACGAGTCGGTTTTTGTCTCCTGCAGACCTATGATGTCGTACATGTTAATACAGTCATCAAATTCAGGTATCAGCAATTTACTTTTTAGGCCACATACATTTAGTGACATAAATTTCAATAATTTGCAATCATATTTGTCACCACTATTCGATACAGAATTCGTTTCACAATTACAGTCATTCACTATGCTAGAATCAATACAACGCTCTCCCAATATGTACTATTGACCGTGGGAATTCCCGTGCGTGGCCGACTGACTGACCTGGTCTGTCTGACTGGACGGACAAACGTTTACCGTTATAGTCTGCGTGTTTGATTTGTTATTGTTGTCACTTGAGAGGGGCGCACTGGGGGAATGGGATACACTGTTATTGGCTGCATGTGACAGTGGCGCAGCTGGGGTTACAGTTTCTGTGTTTTGGGATGGGATGAGAGCACTTGTGATGGGAGTTTCACTGTTTCTGTTTTCATGTGGGCGGGGAGCACTTGGGGTGGGGTTTTCACCAGTTATGTTTCCACGTGGGCTGGGCGCAATTGAGGTCGGATTTTCACTATTTGTGTTGGCATGTGGGTTGGGTCTATTATTGTTTTTGTGTTCTTGTGGGAAGGGTAAATTGTGGTTCGGATTGATGGGTTCACTCTCCATTTGCGCCTGCAGTGTCCAGTTGGTCGCTATGTCATATCGAATGAAAACATTGTCACGTGACTTTTTGTAGGCTGTTTCGTCGGCTAAGGGTGATTTAGCCTTTTGTTTCTTGGTTATTGTTCCGGACGGTGTGTTCGAGTTGGTGATCGAATTATCTGTGTCTATCTCACTCAGGGCCTCATATCTGTTGGGTGTTTCCCATGACACATATGACGTATGCGGGGTCCTTCCTATCGAGCGTGCACGTACACCACTGGGAGTGGATTTTGTTGTCACATAGTTCATAGGTTCGCGATCTCCGCGCTGTCGTAGATCTTCATGGAGTGGTGGTCTGTGTGCCGCGCGCCTTGCGACTGGGGAGGGTAGGGTGGGTCCGGATATGGTGGTTTGTTGCTTCGTCGTCTTGGTGTTTCAAATATGTCGAGTGTTGGGTTGTACAGTTTACCATTAACATATCATTTATCTCGTACTAGGGCAACTTTATTGGTTTTGTTTTGTTTTAGTTGTCGCAGAATTTGGTATAGTTTTTTACGCCGTTGTCCTATTTCATACGGGAATTGTTCGCGAATACTATACTGTGACCTGGTTGCGTTCAACTCAATGCCTGCTTGACGAATGACTTCACGATGTCGATACATTTCAAATTTTGCTACAATGGGCCTCGGGTGGGGATTTGCACTATTACGTTGACCCAGCCTGTGAACACGATCAAACTGTATGTCATCAATATATATCTGTTTGTTGGAACTTATTTGTGTGTTGTCTTCAATGTGTGTTTTCAGAAATGATCGTAATAACTGTTCAGTATTTTCCGGACCGTCCGCCTTCTCGTAAATCTCAAAGAATAGTAGATTTTCTTGCATAGATCTACACTGGAGTTCTAACACACTTTTTTCAGGCTTGAATTTTCATTCTTCAATAGACATTTTCACGTTGAAATGACGAATTGGCCGTTTTATGTCATGCAATTCGTCCCGGATCGAATGTTTGAAATTGTAAAAATCATCAGATATATCTGACACTGACTGACAGAACCTCTCCATTTCGTCAGCCCGGTTTGACATTGCCGGCATATCGTGCATTAGTCGACCTACATTCACTTTCATGTCGCTAATGTCTTTCTCTATGAAGCCCACTCGTGCGCAACTTTTTTCGTTTGTCGATAGACGTCAGTTCATTTGTTGCATTATTTCAACCAGACCGTTAGTTTGGCTATCACTATACTGTGGTTGTGACTGACCCATATATTGACCATTGTTATTGACGTTCTGTTGTGTAGACGAGATTTGTGGCATGAACTGTCCCGGTCTTGGTGATATTGGGGCATATGTTGCATATTTTGTTGCATATTTTGCATTTGATGCACCTGCGTATTGTACGACGGTGGTTGCATTTGATAATAGTCACTTGTTATGGACTGACCTGTAGCACTGGCATTTGTGACTGTTGCCGTTGTTGACATTGATGATTTCTGCTCACTCTCGGTGCTCGAAATTCCGGTTTTACGTGAAGTTTGATGGTTCTCAACGTTGAATTGTGCCATTGTTTATTCAGATCACAAACACATATATTCCGACATATTTTAATACAACTTCTGTAAATGTACACATATTATAAGTCCAGTTATTCTATTTTATTCCAGTAATTATTGTAGAGAAACTAAATTTTACCACCATATTTCCTGAGCCTCGTTGTCAGCACTCGGTGGTTTCAGATTACGAAGGTCAACGAAGTGGGTGGGGTAACACAAGTCAAACACTTTACTGCAATTCTCGTGACCTGCGCATGAACCAGTACTTGTACCATGTTCCTCCAGATGATATGGCTATATTATGATCTTTTTAACGTTTTGTGAGACTAGTAATGTCTTGGGATGTACCGATTTAGAAAGTTTTAACACCTACCGATCGGAGAACAAAACGTCGAATCTTTCCAAATTACAAGCAGACGTAAATTATTGCGTGTGAGCGCGTTTTGAGAAAAGTAGATAATGCTTGATCTAAATTAATTAATATTGGTTTTATTTATCAATCCTATGTATTATTTGTATTACTTTGTACAATTACAGAGTCTGTAGCTGAGAAATCTTTTTATCAAATGTGGAACTATATTTTACTGCGGAAAATAAAATGGTGAAGTGTCTGGCTGTTCCATTTATCGACCATAATGGCTGTTCCCATCGAAAATCGGGCACAAATTGCCCCAAAACACGACTTTCTAAAATGTTTTCCCCTTAGCTGTGCATGTCAACAGGTAGAGCACCAAAGTGTGGCCTTAGGGTGGAAATTTCATGACAAGTTATGTGTTGAGTTTTCCGTAATAAAACCTTCCCAAATGCCCCGTCAAAGGAATATTTTTCCCGGCCGTTATTCAGCGACAAAAACTGTCACTAGACTAGCGTCCAGTATCCAGTAATTTCTCGCTTTCGTTATTACACAAAATATAAATAAAATATACGAAATTGGAACGAAGTAAAACGTAGTTCCAGTACTGACCAAAATGAAATCACGAGACGTCAATATGGAAACAAACCATTGACGGCTTGTGTTCCATTGTATGTATATAGGATAGAATAGTAGGTTAGTGCCGTGAATGGGAAAAATATCTGGCAAGGCTCAGGAAACGGGATGTGCGAGGCTCTGCCGAACACATCCCGTTTCCGTGCCGCACAAGATATTTTTCACATTCACGGCACTAACCTACATGTACTATTCTATTTATCCCGTCAACATTACAAATAGATTTAAAATGCAAAATAATAACCCAACCGCATCCTCAAAATCAGAGAATCGACTATTATGACAACCGCACATATTCATACGCAGTTATTAGGTCGTGTTGCCAGTATATCAAAAATGTTTCACGGCACCGTGTTTCACGGCACATACGCACTGTGTTGACGGGATAAAATAGGTAAATGCAGTCCCGTTGGAATTAAATGCACAATTTTAGTAAATACAGAATCGCCATCTGCTTGCGCTTTAGTTTCATGTAAAGGTGACCGAGTAACCTATTTCTCACCGGAACTACTTTCATCGTCCCCTATGCTAAATCACATCCGTATCATTACACCGTCTAGCCGAAGTCCGCAGGCACCCAGGAGAGCTCGCTAGCAACGCGTGGAAGAGCCAAGTTTGATTACTCTAAGACAGCTATTTGTCATCGGACAGCCAGGACTCGTTGGGAAATGGGACGCAGCGAGGAATTACTGTAACCGTTCTATATGCCGTGGAACTACTATAGTGTAATCTCTCTAAACCGGACATAAAAAAAACACCTGTGATTTTATTTTGGATGAGTTTCTTGGTCATTTATCTCACCTGATACTGTCTGTTCGTGATCGCATAGCACACAACTATAGCTCAGAATGATCGACTGCCTGATGTACAGTGAAACCTCTATAAGCCGGACACCCTGGGGACCTCCCAGGGTGTCCGGTTTATAAAGTTTTTACTGTAAATGAATTTGGAATATGACACGAGTTTGGGGTATACAAAACAAGCACACATCACATTATCGGGCTAGTGTATCACATATGCGGCCATGTAGCCTATTTCACCAACATTGCAAAGTATACTTTTCTAGCAAAGCATACTTTCAGGGAGTAATCATTTATTTTTCCTGAAATGCATTATTTCATATAGAACTAACGACTGCATATATTTGATGATTAAAAGTATGCAGAATTATTATACTGAATGTATTACATTATCACAGCCAAAATGGTTGTGATAATATTATAAATTTATCATAAAATTGAAAATTTCTCCCTGAACGTACTTTTTGCTAGAAAAGTATACTTTGCAATTTTGATGAAATCGGCTACTGGTCCCAACATCGCTCTGAGGACGTTATATAACACAAGAGTAATCCGGATTCCTCAAACATTAAGTACCACATGTAGGCCGCCTTCTCAGCCCACGACAGCATGTACACTGTGCTACATGTAAACTGTTTCTACGTATACAATGACACCAGTTTGGCACAACAACAATGGTACTCAACCGTACGACCTCACACTTCTTCTACAGTACGTATGTGTGTTTTCCAAGCCTGTTAACTTTTCATGACAAACTTACGATTATTTCGATAAAACCGGTGTTTTAGCATGTTTTGAACTTACTTACTGAACTTACTGACGTCGAGTCCTCTCTTCTCTTGTCAGTTTCTTAGAAACTTCTATTTGGACCTTTTTAAATATTTGCAAGAAATTACTTGATATTTTACATTATTGACATCTGCAACACTGACGGTTACATTTTGAGGGGAAAGTATGCCAGAATTTGTTTAGGCGACTTTTAAAGGTGTTGACACTTGGTGCTGCGACAATGCTATCTGGGAACCTATTCCAGACTTCAACTACTCTGTCGCTAAAGGTGTAGAGTTTACTTCTGTCCGCCCTAGTTCGTCTCGGCTAATACTTGTGAAGTCGGTGCGCCCGAGTTCGTCTCTGCTAATACTTGTGACTTCGGTCCACCCTAGTTCGTCTCGGCCAATAATTGTGACTTCTGCCCGCCCTAGTTCGTCTCGGCTAATACTTATGACTTCGATCCGCCCTAATTCGTCTCGGCCAATACTTGTGACTTCGGTCCGCCCTAGTTCGTCTCGGCCAATACTTGTGACTTCGGTTCGCCCTAGTTCATCTCGGCCTCTATTTGTAACTTCGGTTCGCCAATAGTTCGTCTCGGCCAATATTTGCGACTACTGTCCACCACTAGTTCGTCTCGGTCACTAATTGTGACTTCGGTCCGCCCTAGTTCGTCTCGACCAATACTTGTCACTTATGTCCGCCAATAGTTCGCCTCGGCCAATACTTGTGAATTCGTCCACCCCTATTTCGTCTCGGCCAATAATTGTGACTTCTGTCCGCCCTAGTTCGTCTCGGCCAATACTTGTAACTTCTGTCCGCCACTAGTTCGTCTCGGCCAATACTTGTGACTTCTGTCCGCCTCTAGTTCGTCTCGGCCAATAATTGTAACTTCTGTCCGCCACTAGTTCGTCTCGGCCAATACTTGTGACTTCGGTCCGCCCTAGTTCGTCTCGGCCAATACTTGCGACTTCGGTTCGCCCTAGTTCATCTCGGCCACTATTTGTGACTTCGGTTCGCCAATAGTTCGTCTCGGCCAATATTTGCGACTTCTGTCCAACACTAGTTCATCTCGGTCACTAATTGTGACTTCGGTCCGCCCTAGTTCATCTCGACCAATACTTTTCACTTATGTCCGCCAATAGTTCGCCTCGGCCAATACTTGTGAATTCGTCCACCCCTATTTCGTCTCGGCCAATAATTGTGACTTCTGTCCGCCCTAGTTCGTCTCGGCCAATACTTGTAACTTCTGTCCGCCACTAGTTCGTCTCGGCCAATACTTGTGACTTCTGTCCGTCTCTAGTTTGTCTCGGCCAATAATTGTAACTTCTGTCCGCCACTAGTTCGTCTCGGCCAATACTTGTGACTTCTGTCCGCCACTAGTTCGTCTCGGCCAATACTTGTGACTTCTGTCCGCCACTAGTTCGTCTCGGCCAATACTTGTGACTTCTGTCCACCCCTAGTTCGTCTCGGCCAATATTTGTAACTTCGGTCCGCCCTAGTTTATCTCGACCAATACTTGTGACTTCGGTCCGCCCTAGTTCGTCTCGGCCAATACTTGTCGTCTCGGCAATACTTGTGCACGTCTGTCCACCTCTCGAGTTCGTCTCGGCTAACTTAATTGTACTGGTCTTGCTCGCCAATAGTTAGTCTTCGGCCAATAATTGTGACTTCGGTCCACCACTAGTTCGTCTCGGCCAATACGTGTGACTTCGGTCCATCCCTAGTTCGTCCCTGTGGGTGGCAGGTGGGAGCATGTGAATGATAATTTAACTATGAGATTCATCCTTACAGGAATTCTGATATCCATGGTGTGGTCATCAAGTACGTTTTTGGCTTCAATGTTACCCGAGAGTTGAATCCGGTTATTATAGGAATGAATGGCCTTTTTGTGGAATTTATCGGGGTATAAACTTGGAAAAGTCGCGGGAATATTGGACGAAGGCCGGAAGGCCTCGTCCAGTATTCCCGCGACTTTTCCAAGCTTATATCACCGATAAATTTCACAAAAAGGCCATTCATTCCTTATAATTCCAGCATTTGAAATAAATTCATCAAGAAAATGTGTTTATTTTCCGTTTTCTTAAGAATTATTTTAACTGCGCCTCACGGTTACGGAAAGTAGTTCGGCGTGACAGTTTACTGGGATATATATTTTGGACAGGGACTTGCTACGGGCCAATCAAATGTTAGGGAATTGTGTAAATATTTTTCTGCTGGAATTATACCCATTATAAAAGTAATCAGATTAGTACTAATAATATTAATTTTGATGAGTGGGGCTAAGTGATTCTGGGGCCCGTTTCACTAAACTTCTTACTACTAAAATGTTCGTAAGTTCAAATTTAAGATCGTCTGTAAATGTCAATTTATGGATTTACATGTATTGAGCTTAGGCTGCATATGCAGTCTATGCTCAATAAATGTAAATCCAATAATTGTTTACAAGAAAACATTGTTACTGTGAAATTTACAGACTATCATAATTTTGCACTTACGAACATTTTAGTCGTACGCAGTTTAGTGAAACGGGCCCCAGGTGTGGTGAAGGACTGGCACTAGGTCAGGTCATTCTAATTTCAGGGCTGAATTGTTTTTCTCTATAAATATTAATTTCTGATTTCCAATCACAACATATGGGATTCGACCCAGTTAACCCGCCCTAAAATGACATTAACTGTTGACATGCCATTAAACACATTTACCATTAAGGACCCGTGGGTCCCTTGATCATCCAATGATTCATGCATAATTGCTTCGTAAATATTATTGAATATAAGCATCACATAGATGTGAACATTGTCTTCTTACTATATCCTAAACATTGCATGGAGTTGCCATGTCGGCCATCTTAGTATGTACAAGCCATTGCGTTTGACACATACCACTAATAATATAATAGACAACTGAATACAATTTGGTGCAACATGATGGGGAGTCATCAGACTGGATTACAGCGTGCTCTGCTTTCATGTCATCTAATGTATATACAAAGTCTGATATCTGAAGGGTTTGTTGACTCTTGTGACAGTAAGCACAATACACAGTGTTATATATATATACCTGTATTACCATACCTACTGCATCGAATACAGTGACTTTTCAGCAGTTATCTTAGTGTATTGTCACTACTGTCTACTTGCTTGCTATGTGACAAATGCGGCTTTTACCTGTGTCAGATATTCTTCTAATAATAGAAAATGCATCAGTTTGAAAGTTTACACATTGAAAAAATGTTGTGAGTGATGGTAGAAAAGCTCAGATATCTAGCTTTGTGTGTAGTCTATCGAAATACTATTGATAGGATGTTGTCGTCCTATATATATGGGATGCACTGGACCAACTTTTATTAGATTTGCTGCCATACTATTTTCTGTATGTGTTAAACGCTCCAAGTGGTGAAATTGTCCGACAGCAGGTGCAAACTAAAATGGTGGAGATAGCAACTCAATGCTCTGTATACTATATACTCTAAAAAGAACAGGGGCCCGTTTCACTAACCTTCGTACGACTAAAATGTTCGTAAGTTCAAATTTAGGATCGTCTGGGAATTTCAATTGATCGATTTACATTTATTGAGCATAGGCTGCATATGCAGCCTATGCTCAATAAATGTAAATCCAATAATTGTTTACAAGAAAACATTGTTAATGTGAAATTTACAGACTAACATAATTTTGCACTTACGAACATTTTAGTCGTACGAAGTTTAGTGAAACGGCCCCCAGGATCAAAATCAGATATCAAAATACATTAGACTGTATTATATTTATCAGGTAGCGTTTCATGCTGTAAAATGAGAAAATATGGTGGGGTTTTCGTTGCAAAACTTTCAATTCGTGGTAACCCGGATATTCGTACCAGGTCAATGCTTGGTACGGCATTATTTTATGAGTCAGTACATATTCTTGCAATACAAATCCCGTTTCCTGATAAATAGAAAACAGATAAACGTATATACGCAACTACAATGGAAGTGATAAGAGCATATTTGCACCGAACAACCAAATTATCTTTCAATGACAGCAATTATTCATGCGGTCGACAGTATGCAGTATGATAAATCCTGGTAGGAAATTGTCTTTTATACTGCAGACTGATAAACGATAAGATAAAAAGAGAAAATCGGAGATAACTTGTGTTACTCGTATTCAATATCAACCATCGCGTTATTTTGTTTTGTAAACGACATGTTGTAATGATTTAATGTGATACATGTAACTGAAGTGATTAATAGGAGTACCAAATGGACTGTAAAACTACCTGTGCAAGATATGTAGGGCTACAGGAGGTGTGAAAACTGACCATCGTATCTAGAATTGACGTGCCAAACGTGTAGAGAGATTATTTTGGTGAGCTGATCGATCAGTAGCCGATTTCACCAACATTGCAAAGTATACTTTTCTAGCAAAGTATACTTTGAGGGAGTAATCATTTATTTTTCCGGAAATGCACTATTTCATATAAATCTAACAAGTGCATATATTTGATGATTAAAAGTATGCAGAATTATTATACTGAATTTATTACATTATCACAGCCAAAATGGCTGTGATAATGTATTCAATTCAGTATAATAAAAATTAATAAATTTATCATAAAATTTAAAATTTCTCCCTCAAAGTATTCTTTGCTAGAAAAGTATACTTTGCAATGTTGGTGAAATAGGCTACAAATGTGTTTTATGTTTGATATTATTGATAGCGTTGAATTATTACGAGATTGATGTAGCTGAGATGCTGCGAGATGAACTGTGAAGTGACATATTTGGTTAGTTTACAGTTAAATATATAAGTACCTTGTCTTTTGGTGTAGTTCTGCAAAGTATGTCTCAATACAACATGTACACGATGTAATGAGTGTCTAAGACAAAGGTACTTATATTTTCAGTGATAGATGTATTCGCCTTTTGTGCCCGTTGTGATGGCTGTAATGTTCGAGGTGCCATGCAGCGGTGGCATGATCAGAACTTCATAGACTGTTCGAAATGACTACTGTCTGTTTCACGAAACGGGCCCAAATTTCACTGCTTTATAAACAATGCAAAAACAGTATTTGTTTTCGATAATATTATATTAAAGCAAAATTTAAGAATGAGCTATCTTTTTATTTCATGAAATTTGGTCAAATATTGATTTTATTACGAAAAACTGATTTGTCAATGGGAATTTAACATGGGGGGAAAGGAGGTGGAGGGGCTGTGGGAGGAGTCAGAAAACGAAACATTTTTGAAATTGACTCCGAAACCTGGCTAGATAGCTTGGAAATGATCTAACTAATAAAACAAAAGTTGAATTTTGAAAATCAGTCCAGTATTTCTGAAATCATAAACATTTCCTCATGTTAAATCCCCATAGACATCTTCACTCTGTGAAGATGTATATGGGTATTTAACATGGGGAAATTGTATTTTCTCAATAAAATCAATATTTAACCAAATTTCACGAAATAAAAAGAAGGCTCATTCTTAATTTTTCCTTTAATTTAATATTATAAAAAGAAATCTTGTTTTTGAATTGTTTATATAGCCGTAACATTTGGGCAGCTTTCGTGAAACAGACAGTAACCTCTTTTATATGATTGGGAGAGTGTAGTAGCAGGCTGATAGTGCACAAATGAAACACACGCAATGTGTCAGGTGATACCAGTGCATACAATCGAGTCTGACTACCCATACTCCATACATGCCTATATGCAGAATACACTTGGACTTCATACAGACAACGCCTGTTGACAGGATCTTCTACAGGCTGGACCATTGGACATGGGATACTCTCCATCTCACACAGGGATATTTAGGAGATAGTGTCATATTATATAGTCTGTATTTTGTCCTATAACATAGTGTTCTCACCTGTATTGGTAGTGATACCTACGTATGACATAACCCGACATGACCCAATACCCGACAATAATTCCAGCACAAAAATATTTACACAATTCCCTAACATTTGATTGGCCCATAGCAAGTCTCTGTTCAAAATTTATATCCCAGTAAACTCCCACGCCGAACTACTTTCCGTAACCGTGAGGCGCGGTTAAAATAATTCTTAAGAAAACGGAAAATAAACACATTTTCTTGATGAATTTATTTCAAATGCTGGAATTATAAGGAATGAATGGCCTTTTTGTGGAATTTATCGGTGATATAAACTTGGAAAAGTCGCGGGAATACTGGACGAGGCCTTCCGGCCTTCGTCCAGTATTCCCGCGACTTTTCAAAGTTTATACCCCGATAAATTCCACAAAAAGGCCATTCATTCCTATATTGGCCTATGGGCCTAGCCCATCATTCACAGGATATGTATTTGGTGCTATCAAGTGCTAGTAAATCAGACTTTTGGGATAAAATTTCACTATCTTCTAAGTATTTCCGGGTATAATGATGTATCGGTATCAATGGCTGATCTCATTTCCTTAAGCCCCAGTCACACTGTCACGTATTGAGGGCTAGGTATTATTACGTTTATTACGTTTCCCACCCGTACGATTTGCCATTGGTTTTACTAGGTTTCTAGTAGGTTTCCACTACGTTTTGCAAGGTTTCACCACGTAGCGCCCCGTCTGACGTGTGTGTGACAGGCCGGGTATCAAAGCGGCTAGTTGTCAGGATTTCACTAGGGATTAGTAGGTTTTACTATGTATCTGCCACGTTTCGCTACGTTTTACTACTATTGAGTACGTGTATACGAGGGAGTGCTAGGCAGTGTCAGCGATTACTACGCGGTCGGCAAACAGGTAATTTACGCGGCCGCACTGACTAGAAATCAAAAACGTAGTAGGATAGTTACGTATTAAAACGTATTAGATACGGCTATATAGGTAATGATAATTCAATGTTCAATTTAAAATTAAATTAAAACATACAGGTTCAAACATGTTGTCGAGGCCGGATATGTGCTGGTCGCAAATATCAACTATAAGTTTCTTAGGCCCGTTTAATATCTTTCGTCTCAGATTGATGAAGCGGAACGTTGCCTTCCGGTTTGCCTGCTCACAAAAACTGGCACTGAGCTTACATAGATACCATAACCAGTGCTTGTTTAACCTACTTTTAAATGCGTTGACTGATGGTGCAGCAATTACAGAATGTGGGAGGCCACTCCAGGTATCCACTACTGTATAACGAAACACATTCGTTCGGATTTCGGTCCTTGCTCCTGAATTGAAAAGTTTCGGTGAGTTACCCCTAGTAGCATGATAGGCAGAAATAGTTTGTCTTTGTTGGGCAGGTCGATACAATTTTGGATCTTGCAGACTTGAATCATCTCTGCACAAAGTCGTCTATATTCCAGAGTCTTCCAAGCCTAGGGTCTTTAGCCTTTCGTGATATGGGAGAGGTGGTATATCGATTACCATTCTTGTTTCTCTTCGCTGCACATTTTCAATAAGCAATTTTTCCCTTTTTTACTCAAGTTGATGTTGTACTATTGATTTATATAATTTGAAGAACAGTTTAATGTTCATGAAAGTAATGTTTTTGAATATTAGTCCTACTTTTCTCCAATCCTGTTTCACTTTATAATTTCTATGCATATTGAATTTCATATTTTCTTGAAAAATTACTCTTTTTCTTTCTCAGCTCTTGCTATTTCTGTGACATTGCCTTCATCATCTTTCATTATGTACCCATCAGGATGACTATTTTGTTGCATCTGGTTGCTTACTGCTGAGTATAGCTTTGTGTCATCAGTAAATAATCTCAATGTGCAGTTCATTACGTCTGGTAAGTCGTTAATAAATATCAGGAATAATATTGGACCCAGCACACTTCATTAGGGAACTCCACTTGTTACATCTTTGAGTGTGGACATATGGCCGTTTATTAGTACTCGCTGCTTACTGTTCATGAGAAAATCGTGGAGGCAGGACAGAACATTTCCACCGATTCTATACCATTTGAATTTGCTGATCAAACGTTGGTGCGGGGCTTTGTCAAATGCTACCTTAAAGTCCAGGTAGATAATGTCTACGTCCTCACCAATGTCAATTGCTTCAGTCCAGTCGTCAATTGACTCAAGCAGTTGTGTGACACACGAATATACTTGAAACCGTGTTGATAAATAGAAATTTGGTTGTTTGTGGTGTTCATATTATTTTTTTTGCGAGGATTCTAAAGCATATTGGAGTAATACTAATTGGTTTATAATGTTCTGCTAATGTGGCTTTACCTGCTTTGTTACGTTGGCTGTTTTCCAAATGTTTGGCTCCTGGATTGATTTGTTAAATATATCACACAGAGGTTTAGTTATATTGTCCTTAATTTGACGACATACGGATGTATATTATCTGGACCTCGAGCCTTTGTTGTTTTCAGTTATTTTATTACATTAATGGTTTCTTCTTCATTTACAATGATATTAACGAAAATAGTGTCAACTTGTCTGTCGTCAAAATGTGGAATGTTGTCTGTATCCTCCACTGTGAATACACTGGAAAACTGGGCGTTTAGTGTCTGTGATTTCTCACCGTCATTTGTTGTTAGTCTTCCATTGGGAATTGTATGTTCTTTACCGTTGTATTTGTTTCAGTATTTTCGTATTGGCAACCAAGTTACGAAGCCAAGTAGGTTGTCTTCGCATCAAACTGAAAAAGTATGCTCTGCATCAATGATAAACCGGGTTATACTGTCAGCGCATCAAACAAAATGAATTCCCAGCTCCATTGTGAACGTTTTCGAGAATCCACCGACTGTTGGGCGTTGTCTTAGCAATATCGATGACACAGTGCACATTTTAGCACTGCAGAATGCCTTGGGAAACGTGTATATTCGTGATTTTGACGGCTGGGAAAATGAAAAGAAATCGCCTCCACTACGGGCATGTCTTGAATGATCTGTGAAACTAATGCAATTTTGCATGGAGTATGAATATAGAGAATACCTGGCTAATGTCTTTTGATATCAAGTTTATCAGGCAAGGCTATGAAACGCGTAGGAATTCCGAGGCTTGCCGAGGAATTCCTACCGTTTCCGAGCCGAGCCTGATACACTTGATATCAAAATACACTAGCCTGGTATTATATTTATCAGGTAACGTTTTATGCTCGAAAATGACATTAGATGACATCGTATTCTATGGACAGAACGCTTGTTTACGTTGCGTCATTACACTGACGTCATTCGGTAACGTCACGTGACGTCATCCGACCAATGGAACGTCAGTTTTCACTTCGTTGTAACCCGGATGTTTATATCAGGGCAATGCCTGATACAACAATATGTTATCAGTCAGTACGTATTCGGTCAATGCAGGGCAGGTTACCTGATAAATTATGCTCAAATCCGTGTCGGATAAGCCTAAGGTCATGTTGATAGGACGTCTCTACACAAATATACAAGAGATGAAACAAGTACAGTTACCTGTGTTTTGCCATTTTGAAATCGCATTGAACAACCGCAATTATTTTTATCGAGCCAAATTCTCACGTAAAATAGCGCAGCAAGCATTCCTATTCTTGAGCTTAATATACATACTTTCGTTTTCCATCGCAGTACATGTAACGCAATCTATCAGTAATTTACACACGCATACATGACAACCCAATACTTTTACAAACATCACGGAACTCACATGCATAACAATATATTGTTCCAACATGTAACGTCAGTACGGTACTATATTGTCGTTTGTTCGTTTGTTGCTCAATTTAAGGGTCCCAATTGGCGTTAATGCATTGAATCCCCGCGGATCAAGCTGCTATGTGACACACCTTGGTAGAACCAGCTGTTAGAGTGGGAAATACAATTATTGTATTTCATGAACTCCAGTGCCAGGATCTAGGATCGAACCGGGGCCGCCGGAGTGACGGTCGTAACCTCTAGGCTACATTCCACTCCATACTATAATTATGTCGTGCTTTTGTCCGCTACAATCGATCACTGTCGATATCGTAGTTACTGACGTGCTGTGCCACGTGACCACCTAAGGTGAAGTCATTATCTGCTTCCGTAGTTTAAAAAAGATGAATAAGAACATGGACTGCCTGGAGAAACGGGGCCTGTAATCATTGCCACCACTTTTTAGTTCTACACCACCGCCTGCGCTAATCTTGCCAATATTTGTAAATGTTTTTATTACAAAATACTTGAATATTGTGTTTGAAGGTAAGCAGCATCAAACTGCTTGGATGCGAGTTGATATTGCCAATAGATGTTCAAACACGTTGACATGTTGGCAAGATTAACGCCGGCGGTTGTGGGTGCGATAGACTCGCCATCGTCATGGTGTTCCTGAAATACATATGAGGCACGCCATGGGATTGTGTATATTCTGACATCTGCGTAATTTCATGAAATACGTTTACAAAGTGCGAAATATTTTCCGTAAATGGTGTCAAAACGTGACAAAATGTTAAGAGTACATGCGGAATTATATATTCTGAAAATATTTTCAACTTTTGACGATATTTATGGAAAACATTGTAAAGTTTGTAAACGTATTTAATGAAATTACGCAGATGTTCGAAGGTACAAACTCACATGGCGTGTCTCATATGGGAGGCTGGAGCTGGTACACGTATCGTTACATGCAGTTCATGTAGAAATGAAGATGAACATATAGAGAATAGTAGGTTAGTGCCGTGGATGCGAAAAAATATCTGGCAAGGCTCAGGAAACGGGATGGGCGAGGCTCTGCCGAGCGCATCCTGTTTCCGTGCCGCGCCAGATATTTTTCCCATTCACGGCACTAACCTACTATTCTATTTATCCCGTCAACACCTACAAATGGCTGTAAAATGCAAAAATAGTATTGACTGGATATCAAAAATGTTTCATGGCACCGTGTTTCACGGCACATACGCACTGTGTTGACGGGATAAAATTCGATCTTAAAGTGACCGTGTATCATGTGATGTCTCAGACAGCCCATATGTGGTTGTTCCTTCATGCACGCTAAATGACGTATATAAATCCATCGCATCACATCATTTTATTTGATCTCAATCATAAAAAAACATGCGCTATGTTTACGTACATGCATGTACGAACTGTGATATACAGGGGTTATAATTTAGCATGGCCTAATTATAGAGAACAATAGGTTAGTGCCGTGAATGGGAAAACATATCTGGCAAGGCTTAGGAAACTGGATGGACGAGGCTCTGCCGAGCACATCCCGTTTCCGTGCAGCGCCAGATATTTTCCCCATTCACGGCACTAACCTACTATTCTATTTATTCCGTTTACACATACAAATGGCTTTAAAATGCAAAATAAATAACCCCAGCCACCGCACATATTCATACGCAGTGATTAGGTCGTATTGACAGGATATCACAAATGCTTCACGGCACCGCGTTTCACGGCACATACGCACTGCGTTGACGGGATAATAACATTTACGCTACCAGTAACCAAAAATATGAACTTTCTTTGTTTTGTTGATAATACTACACTAACTTTTGAAACAAGTTCCCATTATAGACGATAATGTAATTATAAAATCAAAGTACTAAACGCCCTGAAATTCTTCACAGTATGTGTGTGTGGATGACAAATAGACTAATGAAAAGTCATGCAGAGCATGATGTTATTAGCCGATCAAATCAGGGTTCAATATATGTCCGCATTTTAGTCGTTACTGAGTCTCGGGGGGGGGGGGGGGGGGGCGGTGAATGAGCGAGTGAGTATTGGTGTTTAACGGCCTATCAACAGCTAAGGTCATTTAAGGCCGGGCCAACGGGTTGTACTATCCCGCATTAAACGGGTCCACGATGAGGAAAATTCCCAAAATCAGAACTCAATATTTCCATGCCACACCAGTCACTTTAGTAGCTCGGCCCCAAAGTAATATGATTTGCCATAAGCTTATTACTTCTTAATGGAGCATAACAGGTTAACGTTGTCACTTGTGTATCCCTTGTTTATCGATTTAAATGGTTTAAATCAACTGGAAGCTTACGTTCAACGGCCGCACAAACTCAATTTAACTGCACGCCTTCCACTGATTTAAATTTAAATAGTCATTTACGTTTTTTTAATGTGCGCACAGGGGCCCATCCGTGATTTTTTGCGCGATGTCGGGCGCAAGACAATCAATAATTTGCGGCATTGACAATAATTAAGGGGGATTGCCGCAATCGCGCGTGCTGGATGCATCCCTGACATCCCTGCATGATACGTAAACAAATCAAAGTTCGCTATGAAGGGCAATTCTTCGTTTTGATTGGTGGAAAATTTTGTGAATATTAACTAGCGTCAAATGACGCGCATACGCGATCCAATGGGATAAACCCGAGATGCTGGGGTTGCTAGTCGGAGGAGATTTTGAGCAGAGGTCGATTATAAATTAGCCGAATAAACACATTTTATGCGATTATACGTGGCTGAAACTTGTTCTGTTTAATAAATAAAAGCTTTAAATTAGCCCAATAATCGGCGTATGTTGGCGTATATGGCTATTAGAGCCAACTATGGACTTCAACAACAACAACTTCCGGGTTCAATCTCTTCCGGCGTTCAGCTCATTACGTATTCAAAATTGTGTTATTTGGCTATATTTAAAGTTTTAAACGGAGATAATTGCCAAAAATGCAAACTTTATCGGTTGATGCAATTTGGAAGTGGAAGTGCAACATTCGCGTTCGTAGATTACCGAATAGCGGAGAAAATGGTTGCTACAAACTTTTTCAGAATTCGATGGATGACCAATATATTAGCCGATCTATAAATAGATCGGCTAATAATAATTAATCTACAGTGGAAAGCGGTTCGCGAAAAATAAGCGCGGGAATTTCACAGCTAGATCATGACAGTTCCGTATATCTGATGCGGTTTTTCGATCTCTATAACAAGATGCCCTTAATATACAAACGACATGATGTCGTGATCTGCCTAAACGTACTCAAATAAACAAACTATCGGTGAAAAAGTGCTCGTTCTGGGCCGAATTGACAAGGGGGCGAAAACTTGAGTCAACCCGCAAAATATGTGTTGCGACCGACATAAGCTTATTTGCATAAAAGCTGGAATATCTCAAATTTGAATGTTGATTGTACAATTCTTGGGTAGCGCTCGATTGAATAACATGTTTATAATACTGAGAAATGCAAACACATGTTTGAAGCAACTAATACAAAGTACGTTTTATTTTCCTAATCTGTGTCATCACATTCCACTGTTTTTTGGCCATTAACCACATTACATCTAAAACATATGTATATGTAAGTACTTTTTTTATTCAAAGGTCAAGATAACGCTTTCAGGTCAAATGTCAAATATTAGAACAATAAAGCATGCCATGCAGTAACGTTGTAAAGGATGGAGAGCATTCGAAATAACTTTGCATAAATGTTCACGCGGATGTCGCGCCCAAGACCCAACTCCATGACTCAAAGTTCAAGGTCACACTTAGAGGTCAATGGTCAAATGTCCTAACTCAAATGTCAATGTCGCACGTAGAGGTCAAAGTTCAAATACAAAACAATAAAGTATGTCCGTGCAGCGTCTTTGTCGTGGATGGAGACATTTTGAAATAACTTCGCACAAATGTTCACCCAGATGTGACGGCTTGTCGCGCACAAGACCCAACTCCATAACTCAAAGTTCAATGTCACACTTAGATGTAAATGGTCAAATGTAACAATAATGGCGCTTGTTCAACCTGTATGTTTGTCATGCAAGGAAGGATTTTAAATTTACATAGCAGAAATATTCATGATCATGAGACGGCGTGTCGTGCACAAGACCCAGATCCGTAGATCATATATCATATGTCACACTTAGAGTTCAGAGGTCAAAACAGATTTCAAAAGAGCTTTTCCGAACTCTGAACTTTGTCATGCATCCAGGGATTTCAAAATAATTTCACACAAATCCTCCACACATCAGCACGTTGTGTCGCGCACGACATCTGGCTCCCTGGTTTGAAGGTAAGGTCACAGCGGGGGCGTTCGTGTGACGAAAGGCCACATTTCTTATCGGATATTATTTTTACGAATTGGTTTTTATGACTTATCATAAAAAAATAGTATCGTTCGATAAAAATGTAAGCACTGTGAATAAACCGAGATAAAAACTATTTGCATGAATTGTCACCCTATATTTGAACATTAATGTCAATTTAGCAATACATTTGGTATTTAATAAATATGTCGCCATGGTAACAAAGTATTCATTTGTAAATTGCTGCATAGTTTGTCATAGTTGTGGTTATTTAACAGTATAGATTATGTAGTTGGATATTATGAAACACATTACATGTATAATATTGTTTTCTTCGGTTTACCGTCATACGTAGGTAACAAATCAGAATTTATATTTTAGTAAAATTATTATTTTCACACATTAATTTAAAAATCCTAAATATAATTTCCCCAAGAAATGATCATGTTTTATTTTTGTATATGCAATCTTATATCTATCCAGTTGCAAATCAAATCAAATCAAATCAAATCAAATCAAATCAAATCAAATCAAATCAAATCAAATCAAATCAAATCAAATCAAATCAAATCAAATCAAAACAAATCAAATCAAATCAAATCAGTTTATTGGCTTTAGGCCTCCAGCCGATAACATGAATATGGTTACAAACAAGTCAATAATACAACCCATATAACCATCGGGATAGCCTTGATAGTTCCTGTCAAGTTTGGATGATTGGCATATGGGCGTCAAATACATGACGCCAATATCTCAACCACAACAGATTGACATTGACATGATATGGTGCTTGATATAATAGATTGAACACATGTCAGTATTCAGCTTGACCACTGATATACTGGACCAGTCAGTTTAAAAAATTATATATACTTATAAGCAAATATAATTTGGTTGTGCAAATCCATAGATCTGACTTAAAATTGACCAACAAAGTCCCGCACGTCTCGGGACTAGGGACAGCAGACTGGTTACACGGTGATTTATACGGCACCCTCGCCCCCATATCGATGGTCTAGTAACATAAGGTCGTAACTGCTATGCTAAAGCATAGCACTTACGACCTTATGTTACTAGATCATCGATATTGAAACCGAAAAGTCGCGTGGGTGCATGTATCACTAGATACATGCATTACTATGCATATTAATGTGTTAATATAGTTTGAGATGCAACTTGGCCAATGGCGTGCAATAACTGGTCCATGGGTGGCATACATTTATGTTGTGACACCAATAGCTCAACTCCAGCACTTGGAGCACACTACATGGTAACTTAATTATAACAAAATGAGAAACTGCAGCTGGTTATTCAATAATGTGCAAGAACTGATCTCAGGGTGTCATGCATTTCCTTTATGGAACCAATAGTGCAATTCTAGTACTACAAATGCACATGTTTATGGTGACTGAGCTGTATTAATAATAAACAAGAACACTATACTACTGATTTAAATCAATGGTGTGCAAGAGTTGGCCTATGGGTGGCATACATTGGTGGCCATACATTTATATTATGTCACTAATAGCTCATCTCCAGAACTACGAATACACACATTCTATGGTGACTGAGCTGTATTATTACTAGTAATAACCATACAAGATATTACTGATTGCTCAAGTGATATGCAAGAGCTGGCCTACGGGTATAAACAATTTAATTTATGACACAAATAGCTCACCACCAGCACTGTGAATACACAACCACATAGTGACTGTCCAACAGTTTTAATAGAAAAGGATACAATTAAACACTGGACAACAAGTAGTGTACAAGTGCTAACCGTAATTACCAACCACATGGTGTCCGAACAAATAAATTAATAATTAAATAAATTAATTGTGGATTGACCAATAATTCCAGCAGAAAAATATTTACACAATTCCCTAACATTTGATTGGTCCGTAGCAAGTCTCTGTCCAAAATTTATATCCCGGTAAACTCCTACGCCGAACTACTTTCCGTAACCGTGAGGCGCAGTTAAAATAATTCTTAAGAAAACGGAAAATAAACACATTTTCTTGATGAATTTATTTAAAATGCTGGAATTATAAGGAATGAATGGCCTTTTTGTGGAATTTATCAGGGATATAAACTTGGAAAAGTCGCGGGAATACTGGACGAGGCCTTCCGGCCTTCGTCCAGTATTCCAGCGACTTTTCCAAGTTTATACCCCGATAAATTCCACAAAAGGCCATTCATTCAGATAATGGCATGCAAGAGCTGGCCTATGCGTGTCATAACTTTATTTTATGACACCAATAGCTCAACTCTAGCACTACAAATACACATCATATATTGACTGAGTTGTAGTAATAATAGACAAAATAAAATACTACTGATTTTATCAATGATGTTGGCCCACCAGTGACATTTATAATATGACACTAATGGCTCAACTTCAGCATTACAAATACACACTTATTTGGTGACTGAGCTGAAGTATTAGTAAACCAACTAAGACATTACAGAATGACCAAGTGATGTGCAAGAGCTGGCCTACGGATGTCATTACTTTATTTATGACACCAATAGCTCACCTCCAGCACTATGAATACTCAACCAAATAGCGACTGACCAATACTTATCAACAGAAAAAAGGCTAGACGACAAATATTGAACAAGTGCTGGCCTGAATGAACAACCACAAGGTGCATGAACAAATAATTAATAATTAAATACTGTTACAATAATTGTGGATTAACAAGTCGCATGCGAGAGCTGGCATATGGGTGTCCTAGATTTATTAATTACACATTGTTACATGGTTTCCGTTGTTTGCACATATAGCGCGTGCTGTTTGCATATGGCTTTAGGCAATGCTCATTCCGGGGCCGCGCGTAGACCAAGTGCCTTCACGACGTCATTACGCGGAATTGCCTTCATGACGTCACTACTTCATGACGTTCATAACGCGGCCCCGGAATATGCATACCGAAAATTATCTACGTGAATGGGACGATTTTATAAAAGTACTGAAAATACTGAATATAATGCTCAAATTACATCAGTTTTTTGTTGGAAATGTAACAATAACGTTTGATCATGTCCAGCCGTGTGCAAACGTTTGCTGTGGCCCTCGGGAACTGTTTGAACCCGCGGCCTGCGGCCTTGGGGTTCAAACAGTTCCCTCGGGCCACAGCAAACGTTTGCACACGGCTGGACATGATCAAACCTTATAATAGCTTAAGTCCAGCTATGCGAATACACAATAGCATGGCAACTTACCAATACATTGAAACAAAATATATCACGGCTGCTGATTTTCCAATGGCGTGCAATAGTTGGCCTATGAGTGGCATACAGTTTTATGACACCAATAGATCAACTCCACCACTATATGTGAATGAATACACAACAAAATAGTGGCTGATCAATAGTTGTAAACAAGGAATGCAGATTGACACATAGTGTGAAAGAGCTGGATTATGTACACAAGAACATGGTAACTGATCATTGCTTATTGATAAAATGAGCGTTGACCAATGGTGTGCAAGAGTTGGGTGTGATACATTTATTTTGTTACAGATTCGCAATGTTCTCATGTATAATTTAGCAATGGTGTGCAAGAGCTGGCCTATGGGATTTTTCATACATTTATATTATGACACCAATAGCTCAACTCATACACAATTATATAGTAACTGAGCTGTAGTATTAGCAAACCAAGACAACAGTTTAGCAACAATGTGCAAGAGCTGGTTTATGGGTGTCAACATATTAGGCTTTTTAAGCTACACGTATATGAAATTAAAATGGAACATCGTCTACACAAAACATACCTTTTTGGAAGAACGGTTTGGAGATCTTGTTTCCATGACAACACATGATAAACACAAAACATATTTTGCTAACAGCGTATATTATATTCGTTGTATAATACTAGATACAATAACACGTTGCTGAATAATTAGCCACCTCTAAACAATATTGAAGGTTTGGGTATATTTCCCAAATTTTATTAATTTGTTGCCATGGTAACGGATGAATATTTTGTAATTTATTGCATATTTTGTCATAACTGTGGGCATTAGATGAGAATAGATGATTTACATTTATATATTATCATATTATATAAAAATTAGCATAGGTATATTTTGTTGTTTTTTACAAATCTCCAATAATTAACAAAATTGAATTTGAAAAAACAGATCTATTTATTTTACCTATATTTGACAGTAAATTATAAAAATCATGATAATATATAAATGTAAATCTTTTTTTTCAAATTCAATTTTGTTAATTATTGGAGATTTGTAAAAAAACAACAAAATATACCCATGCTAATTTTTATATATTTACAGTTACATGTACGCAATAGAATCCGGATAGTCACTAACCTCAACCAGTGTTCATCAATATATCTCAACTTTAAAATGGTACAAAAATCCAATTTCCATTACAAATGCCACGTTGAAATATATACCATATTTAATATAAGGTTCGACAATGTGCAGCCTTGGGTAAACGTTTGCCGTGGCACGAAGGTACTGTTTAAACCCCATGGCGATAGGCCACGGGTTCCCGAGTGCCACCGCAATCCACGGCTGGACATGGTCGAACTTTATTGTTACATTTCCGTCGGAAATATAGTGTAGTTTGAGCATATATGTAGTACTTTCGGTACTTTGATAACCAGGGGCCCGTTTCACTAAACTTCCTACGACTAAAATGTTCGTAAGTGCAAACTTATGATAGTCTGTAAATTTCACATTAACACTGTTTTCTTGTAAATAATTGTTGGAGCATAGGCTCAATAAATGTAAATCCATCAATTCAAATTTGCAGACGATTCTAAATTTGCGCTTACGAACATTTTAGCCGTAAGAAGTTTAGTGAAACGGCCCCCTGTTCCATTCAAACAGCTGATTTACGTACAATGTATACATATTCTGGAGCCGCAGTACTCGTCGCGTGATGCAGACGAATCAAGTTAAAAAAATCAACGCGATCGATGTGAACTGGTCTGGTGTCGTAATGACGCGTTCTACTCGTCATGAAACACATGCATTACGTATTGTAATGTGTTGGCTTGGCCTAGGAATGAGCATGTCTACAGCAATGAGCAAACAGCACGCGCTGTACGTTTGAACACGGCTGTGAGCGGTGTCGACCGACGGCAGCCATGCAAAAATAAACAATAAAAGTTCCGCAAGCTGTATTTCAACGTATTTTAATACTAACGATATCATAAAACCAACAACTTTGGAACTAAACTATGGAACAAGAGTATGCTTTTAAATAAACACAGTAAATATATTTATCACATGAAAACCTTGTTATGACTTTTTGTAAGCCATTTCGTAAATGTGATATGACACACGTGTAATAACACCTGCAGCGAAATTATTGGCTGGCCGCATTACCCTAATTACATGTTCGTATTATGCGCTAACGTTATGCCAAATCACGTTTCAAATGACGTCCCTAAGTGCGCGACAAGGCAATGTTGTATTGACGTTGACGTCATCCTGATATATATGTCATTAGAAGCGTCGGTGACACTGTAAACTCACCATAATTGTTAAAATGCGCTCCTTTTGGGGAATACGAAGTGTTTACAAAGAACCGAAGCCTCTGCTATGGCATATTTGTAATATATTTGTTGCTAGTATTCAAACATTTTTCTCGGTGGAGATTTTCAACTTGAGGGGAAAATAGTCAATGGCGTCTTCTCACTGAAACGTTTTGGATATCTCCAAAGTATTCTGTTCCTTGGTTGTGTGATGTTATGTGATAAAATAATCTCAAACTCGTTTCCACTTGATATGAAATTTATGAAACTCGTCAGCAATTTTATGCATAAATTGTGCGTGACTCATTCATAAGTCTCATATCAAATGGAAACTCGTTTGAGATCCTCTATGTACAAATTGCCATTATGTTAAATTGATTTCTGAAAAAATGAAAAATCCCGTTTCCATGGCAACCGCCGCCATCGAGAAATATTGGCTGATTCGTGAAATGTATACGGATGGTTACACAAGAAGGGCGAAAGTTTTAACAAAATAGGAGATTTTGCGTGCCGGACCTCGATGGCATTTCATTTTTTTACAGAGAACTGGTCTTGACCCTTTGAACCCGAAAGCCCACTATAGCGGTTTATGCAAACAGTGCAGATCCAGATGAGCCGGCTCGTAACGAGCCGTCTCATCAGGATCTGCACTGTTTGAAAGTAATTTTCATATTTTTGAGAACAACAAATACCCCCTTTTTATAAATGGAATAGTCTGAAAATCATTTTGCGATGATTGGATTGGTTGCAAAATTAACATATCGCAGCCCATTCAGTTACTTAGGGGTGAAAGGGTTAACATCTAACTATAAAATATATGAACTTCCTACAATATACATATACATGTATTAACCCTTTCACCCCTAAGTAACTGAATGGGCAGCGATATGTTCGTTTTGCAACCAATCCAATCATCTAAAAATGATTTTCAGACTATTCCATTTATAAAAAGGGGGTATTTGTTTTTCTAAAAAATATGAAAATTACTTTCAAACAATGCAGATCCTGATGAAACGGCTCGTTACGAGCCGGATCATCTGGATCTGCACTGTTTGCATAAACCGATATAGCGGGCTTTCGGGTTGAAAGGGTTAAATTACACTAATGACAGAAAATTATAAATTTAGAGGTGGCCCACCACCGTTGATTGTTAAAACTACTGATATGAATAGAAAAACATGTCAGGATAAGCCAAATTTCACTTTCATGTACAGTGGGACACTAAGCGAGACACTATGTCCTGTTTAGAGTTGTTCTACTGGATATAATCACAAGATATGGTTGCATGATTTTCAAAAATAAGAATAATTTATGATTACATGTAAATTACCATATAACCGATCAGAATAAAATGCGCTTTTGTCTGAGGTTTCTTTCCAGAGAGCCCCTACCTGTTTTTCCTTTCCGACACTGGCCGTTCCAAACATTTAGCAGCATCTTCGGAGACAAACCGTGCGCTGTTTTGAGTAGGGACCCTTTGTACAAACATGCATCTACTATAGGCAGGTAATTATGGAATCCCTCCACTCCCTTTAAATGATAACCCAGTTTTCGTATACACAGTGACACGTATATGTCCTCCAAGTGAAAGAATGGTACTGTCGGCGAAATCTCGTAGATCTTGGAAACCACGTGCATACTTGTCACGTATCCTGTACCGGAACAAAATCCTGGATACGACGGATGCGGATAGCTACGAATCGAGGCGTACCATTTTGAGTTGACGTTCCTGTTTGGCGCGACAGTCAGTAAACAGCTGCCAATCACGGTTGTCGGTAGTGATTTGCTGTTATCCTGTATTGCAACAAGGATATTCGGTATATTCAGGAACATGTCATCGTCTGTCTTCATGACAAACTTGGCATGTGGGCACACTGTGACTGCCCATTTGAATCCCATCATTGTTTTGTATGTCAGATTAGAATAGATATCCACGAAGTCTTCTTTCAGAATATCACGATATATCTCGCTTTCTTTAATAACATCTTTTCTGTCAGATTCATTGCTGACTTCGCCGAGAAGAAAGGCGTACCGCACATCTGATGTGTTGTTCTGGTATGATGTCAGCCACGTGTTTCTGATTGCTTGTCTCGCAGCGAAGTTGGAATGGACTGTCATGATCAGTATTAACAGATGTATCGTTTGATTGTCTGAGTTTGTCTTGCATATATGATTGGCTTCTATTAAGTACTTAAAGTTATGAACGAAGCAACTAACACAGTTGTCTGGTCTTTGTAATGCATTACTATCTGTCTTAGATTCAAGTTCGTGCTTTCTTTTATTTACTGGTGTCATAGATGTATTTGATGTGACGTTAATGAGTGTATTGTTCTTAGCCTGATTGATTGTAAGATAATCTGTATCATTTCTGTTCATCAATCCTCCAATCCGTCGCACAATGTTGTCGATATTCCATTGAGCCATGTTAGAAACTTCAAACCTTTTTGAGAACTTTGAAATTGCCAAGGCAGACATACACATAAAAAGTGCACCTATACAACATATTACAGCAAACATTTTTGGTGCTGACGCCATCACGTATGGTATGCACCACGTTATACGCCACTAACTGTACATCAATAAATTCCAGATAAAATACGTATCATACTGCTGTTCGTAGTTTGTTCATTCCAACGTTACAAGATGCACCCGCCATCGTGTTCTTGCCATAACCGAATGCAGATGCTGCGATAGTAGCTATATTTAAAGTTGTTACACGTTTATAGCCATGCTAGTGTGCGTCATGTGTAAGACACGGACCAGTGTGCCGGTGAAAGTGTGTTAACCGTCGTTGCCTAGCATTAAATCACTGGAAGCTAGTATATCGAATGGTGGATGGTCATCATCTAAAAGAAAAGTAAGTGAAGTAAAGCTAATAAATAAACACGATACCATCGTTTTGTAATATATTACTCACCAAAGTGAAATATTGTTTTCAGATTTGATGTGGGCGATATTCTAACGAGTTAAATAATAAGCTGACACAATTACGAACAACTGCAACATATTTTCATTCATGTCCGATCTTGTTCCAGCATAAGTGCATTCTTACGGCTATATTCACCACCATCACTCATACTCAACTCAATGGATTTATATCAGTTAAGAAAATCGGTCACAGAAAGATACACTTGGCTTCAATAATAATTGCTTTATAAGAGTGATGTGATATATGACTTTGATATATGTGAATAGTGTCGTGTTACTGTATACTATATGGTACATTGAGTTGCCATCTTCGCTATCTTTGTATGTATAGTACAAGCCATCGTACATCTTCACTACTTCAAGTGTTTGACATATACATCAAATACTATGACCGTAAAACAATAAGAGTTGGTGCAATACATCATAGACAGATATTACACCAGCGTGCTATAAATAGTATGCCAGCAAACTATACAAAATACGAGATATCTGACCATTTCTCCCATCAATCTCCAAATAAGTATCCATGGGTAACCTTTTCAATATTATACACAGTTTATTTTTACAGTGTACATGTAGACACCAGTGACACAAATGCACTCAGATAAATGCTTACATGTCAATGGATATGATACAATATGTATGGTAAAACAGGTATATATATATGGGCCGCGCTCTTGGCGGCACAGTCTACTTTCACTTTTGGACGACCATTGAAATCTGGCCCCCACCATCCCATTTTATCCCGTCAACACAGTGCGTATGTGCCGTGAAACACAGTGCCGTGAAACATTTTTGATATCCAGTCAATACTATTTTTGCATTTTACAGCCATTTGTATGTGTTGACGGGATAAATAGAATAGTAGGTTAGTGCCGTGAATGGGAAAAAATATCTGGCGCGGCACGGAAACGGGATGTGCTCGGCAGAGCCTCGCCCATCCCGTTTCCTGAGCCTTGCCAGATATTTTTTCCAATTCAAGGCACTAACCTACTATTCTCTATATTTCTGGCCCCAAAAATAAACACAAGCATATGCACCATGTAAATATTATACAAAAGAGAACATGTTTGGCACAGACATATTGGGTAATCCAAAATATCTGTTACAAATGTGTTGACACACAGCTCTTTAGTTAAAAACTTACAGGAAAAATAATTAGCCACTGTGAAAGCTAATAGATCTAAAATATATTCCAATTGTGTTTGTGACGTTTGACGTTCTGTTGTGTGACGTCATGATGACGTCAATATCGACATCATTTCGGGGAATTTTTAATGATAGATTTCGACTTTCCTTGTGAAACTGAGATAGACTAGGTGTTTAGTACTTAAAAAGCAATATCAAAACGAATCCTACAAAGAATATGAGGCATCTGTTGCTACTGGCAAACACACCAAAAGCGTTAGACGTACTATTTAACACTACACACATTCTGTGTGGTCAAGGAAGACACAGGCAGTGGAGACTTCCTCAATTCGAGTAACGTCGGTCAACGTCAGCCGACGTCACAATTCTCGTTTTTGCGAAATGTTAAATTATTTGAAATCGCTGTTGTTATAACATGTGTCATTCTATTGTGCTTAAATTTTGCACAGCAAATTGTACATGTCTCAGCTACAATACGTCCTTTCATTAATGTAAAAATGTTAATTAATAAAAAAAAGTTATTACCAATGAAAGTTGTAACAGATATTTTAGATCACCCAGTACATATAGAATAGTAGGTTAGTGCCGTGAATGGGAAAAAATATCCGGCAAGGCTCAAGAATTTCTTTATTTCTCATCAGAAGTATATGTTGTGACCACTCATTTGAACCGTCTCGCCGAGACGGTTCAAATGAGTGGTCACAACATATACTTTGGTTCAGAAATAAGGAAAATAGATAGCGAATAGTAGGTTAGTGCCGTGAATGGGAAAACATATCTGGCAAGGCTCAGGAAACGGGATGGGCGAGGCTCTGCCGAGCACATCTCGTTTCCGTGCCGCGCCAGATATTTTTTCTCATTCACGGCACTAACCTACTATTCTATTTATCCCGTCAACACCTTCAAATGGCTGTAAAATGCAAAAATTGTATTGACTGGCTATCAAAAATGTTTCACGGCACCGTGTTTCACGGCACATACGCACTGTGTTGACGGGATAAATTTGTTTTCACCAACATTTTATTTATAATAATAACAACCAATGCCGGCCGTCCTGAGAATTTACTCCTTCATGCCACCCTACCATAGACGGGTTCTATGATGTTCTACTATTAGTGGACTGGTTCCTACATAGCATACTTACATTCATCCTCTGGTGAGGCAGTACCTGCAGCATATCGTTCTGTCATGGATATAGACAACGCATATATCATATTTGTGCTCTATTCATTATTTCATGTCAACATCATTTGAGACCTTCCTGATAAATACATGCATGTACACCACTGCTGGCAGTACCATATCGTACCGGCATCGGGCCAATGTCAAATACAAAAGATCACAAGATCACATTAAAATAACTATAGTCTGTTTCACGAAACCTGCCCAAATTTTACGGCTATATAAACAATGCAAAAACAATATTTGTTTCGATAATATTAAATTAAAGCAAAATTTAAGAATGAACCTTCTTTTTATTTCGTAAAATTTGGTCAAATATTGGTTTTATTACGAAAAATTGATTTCTCTATGGGAATCTAACATGGGGGGAAAAGAGGTAGAGGACTTGTGGGGGAAGTCAAAAAACTTTTTTTTTTGGAAATTGACTGCGAAACCTGGCTAGATAGCTTGGAAATTATCTAACTAAGAAAACAAAAGTTAAATTTTAAAAATCGGTCCAGTATTTCTGAAATTCTAAAAATTTCCCCATGTTAAATCCCCATAGACATCTTCACTCCGTGAAGATGTCTATGGGGATTTAACATGGGGAAATTTTGTTTTCGCAATAAAATCAATATTTGACAAAATTTCACGAAATAAAAAGAAGGCTCATTCTTAAATTTTCCTTTAATTTAATACTATCGAAACAAATTATTATAATGTTTTTGAATTGTTTATATGGCCGTAAAATTTGGGCAGCTTTCGTGAAACAGACTATGGTGGCGCTGGCGGGAATCTAACTCCTACATGTATAGAAGGATTTATGGACCTTCGAAATGTCCACATAGTAATTCTGGCTTCTGTTCAAAGAGATAGTTTACGGAATCGGTCCTAAGTTCGTAAACCACCAGTTATTCCTATATTTATGAAAGGAAATCAATAATACGATTTTCGTATCTCCAGTTTCGTCGACAGGTTACGTCCGTAACACCACTGTCAGTTTCCGTAACCTCAAAGAAATTATTTTTGTGCGAATATTGTTCTACTACTTGGTCATAGGCATTTCTTTCACATTAATTCATCACAAGTATGTAACATAGATTAGCCATAGTTGATTTTACAATAAGTAAAGCGATTCTAATTCATATTTTATGCAGTTGTTATAAATATTGTACAAATTAATAAATTGTTGAAACTACTCGGTTATTAGCAGCATTATTGGTCTGTAGTAGTGCTTGTGATAACTGTATTTATGAGTTATTATAAAATAGCAACATTACCATGACGAATCGCCGTATTATGTTGTGCTGTGTCCGGATTCAACGTCCACGCCGTCAGCTTCCGTAACATTCTGCAACTTCCGTATCCATAATCATTTGACTTCCGTATCTGAAATCGTTCAGTTGTCTCGCACGTTGTAACGTAGTAGCCATACAGCGATAGTGTCACATGCATATTTACTGCGACACAATAATCATTATAATTGTAATACATAATTGTAGCCACCAAGGACGTAGTCGCTAAATATTACGTGACACCGTATAATTATGTAAGTGGTAACAGATACTGCTACCACTTACATAATTATACGGTGTTACGTAATATTTAGCGACTTTCAAAATATATCACATTGAATCAGCCGTACGATTGCCCTTTGAACGCATTGTAAATATTCTTTAAAATTACCACTTGTAAATATGGTTATTATTAGCCGATCTATTTATAGATCGGCTAATATGTTGGTTATCCATCGAATTCTGAAAAAGTTTGTAGCAACCCTTTTCTCCGCTATTCGGTAATCTACGAACGCGAATTTTTCTGTATCACTTCCAAATTGCATCAACCGATAACGTTTGCATTTTTGGCAATTATCTCCGTTTAAAACTTTACTTATAGCCAAATAACACAATTTTGAATACTTAATGAGCTGAACGCCTGAAGAGATTTAACCCGGAAGTTATTGTTGTTGAAGTCCATAGTTGGCTCTAATGGCCATATACGCCAACATACGCCGATTATTGGGCTAATTTAAAGCTTTTATTTATTAAACAGAACAAGTTTCAGCCACGTATAATCGCGTAAAATGTGTTTATTCGGCTAATTTATAATCGACCTCTGCTCAAAATCTCCTTACTAGTAACCCCAGCATTTTCGGGTTTATCCCAGCATCTCGGGTTTATCCCATTGGATCGCGTATGCGCGTCATTTGACGCTAGTTAATATTCACAAAATTTTCCACCAATCAAAACGAAGAATTGCCCTTCATAGCCAACTTTGATTTGTTTACGTATCATGCAGGGATGGCAGGGATGCATCCAGCACGCGCGATTGCGGCAATCCCCCTTAATTATTGTCAATGCCGCAAATTATTGATTGTCTTGCGCCCGACATCGCGCAAAAAATCACGGATGGGGCACATTAGGCCAATCTGGGCATGTGCCTGAATACGCAGGAGCTTGCGTCTATTTTTAGATGACACTGTAACCGCTAGATATATATAGCCCTGGTAGCTCCGCCCACTCGCATGCTGCCACAGCATTCGGACAAACACACACACAGTGACTACAACTTTGTGTATTGCGGAGTGTAATTTGTAGATAAATAGAGCATACAGTACAGGTGTTACGCTGGAATATTTCGCAACATAATGGTGACAACAAAACATTGCTGCTATGGCATTGTTGCTATTGGATGGATTTGGGAACGGGTTTCCAAAACCTGCACAAAATCGAGAAAAATGTCAACGCTGGGTACAGAACTGTGGTCGAAAATAGTTTACCATTGACAATGTTACCAGAGACACCTACATATGTTCGATGCACTTTACCCTGATTTGATCGGCTAATAACATCATGCTCTGCATGACTTTTCATTTGAATGTATAGTAATTTTACTAGTATATTTGCAATCATTGCAGACACTGATCAGACTGCACAGATGCACAGGTCTCCAACATTTACACATTTAAGAAGTCCGACTTTGCCAGATTGTTGTTAATGTTCTTACATTGTACTACATTGTACTAAATAATGCACGTCTGTGTGCTTTGTTATCAAAGGGCCGTTTTAGTCGTAGGCGTGTAAATAATATAAAGCAAACGCACATGCACACATTAAGCGCGGCTAAATTCAAATGAGCCGCTTCGAACAATAGTCACAGGGTGTGGTTCGGGACAAATTTAGTGTGTAAATCACTGACTGTGTTATATTGTGCAATTATGCAAAATACATGTACGTACGCCACGGTGCTTTTCAGGGGCGGATCCAGGATTTCAGGTTAGGGTGGGGGGGGGACTTCTTAATTGAAATAGTTTACTATACTTTCGAACTAGCACCGTTTGTTCGTCGACCAAGCGGAGCTGGGGAGACTGTTAGGTGGGTCCGTCGGTATGCCCTCCGGAATATGTTTGATATTTACACCCATTTTGCTGCCTATGGCGCATTTTGGAGCAAAAATATCTTTACTCGCCAAATTTTAGGGGTGGGGGAGTGGGGGGGGGGGGGCGGGTTTTCCCCTAAGTGAATCCGCCCTTGTTTTTAGCATGGCTGTTTCTTTATTTACAAAGGCGCTGAATGTACTTTTTCTGAAACACAACAAAACTAAATTGCACATTTCATTTTCAAATTAATTATTCCCGACGAGACACTGCCGGTATTTTTATCGGGACATGTAACAATTATACATGTATGTTACATCTCCACACGGGGTACTTGTACATTAGCCATCCGCCAGTCATATTGGCTATACAGGAAAATGTTCTTCCTACTTTCTGAGATGTAAGTGTAATTCCGAGAGTCGGGAAATGGACAGTCGATTTTTATTTTGTTTAAAAATGCCCGGGGGTGTCCGACTACCCTCTAGTAAAATAAAATAAAATGCATTTGTTTCAATCACCGATACGATGTGCATATAATTTACAATTTCCAACACCAGGAATGTCGTTTAGTTTTTTAGTCTTTGGTGACGTATTGTCTAAATCTATAAATGATGTCACAATTAAATGTAAATGACGTCAATTCTGAAATAATTACAATGTATCTTTCTGACAACACACGTATATGAATCTATTATGGAGATGGTGGCAAATTACGAAGCCACAGGTCGGCTAATTATAGATTTAAAATCGATAGTTGTGCCTTTGTTTTGTTCACTACATGTACATATCATAGTTTTATTCTGATGAATGTTTGATAGTATACATACTAACACTTGTAGATACATTTAGTGTAACTTATCAGCAAATACAGTTTACAGCAAGCACAGTCAATGAGTATACGAACACTCATTTCTACTGTAGGTTGTTGAGTTGCATTTTACAAACGTCGCCGTTTCAATAACGTCATTTTCTCGATGACGTTGCGTTTTGTTTCGTGCGTGATTCATATGGTGCTACAACAAGTGAGATAAAACAAAAACGGTTAAACATAATTGCATTTTCTTTTCAGAATATTGCTTTTGAAAGGTTTGCGCATCAGAAAATGTAAAAAAATGCAAATTGAAAATGTTGTCATTAAGGCCGGTTTTCACAGAGCGCGGCCCATATGTATTTACCTTACTATTACACAGTCATTACTGGATTCTCAAACATTTTAACAACGGAATGACTGTGTATAAACGTGTGGTGAAAACAATGACGTTGTTGTTTAACGTATTGCATAGTTATTGCTCCAACTGAAAGTGTATTATGTATATGCCATATTATTTGTTGTAAGTGTCAAACGTCAGAAGAGGTAAAACTGACGGATGGCTTGTACACACAGCGATAGCCGACATATCAACGATATGCGCCGTGTAGTATACAGTAAGAAGCTAATGTTCACATATATGTTATATATGTTATACATATATCCCATCACATTTAGGAATCAATTATATTTCACTCGAACAATTATCATGGGTCCTTTACTTCTAGTTAATTGTTCAACCGTAGCGACTTCCCTCAAGTGAATGCTATTTCAAGTGGCGTTGGTACATGTATTTACAAACGTGATGCCCTGTCGAGTCACTTCGCGTGAGTGAGGGATTGTCGAGTGGCCGGCGACCTGCCTTGAACGTGCCTGAACTGTATGTTTGTGAATACAAATTTCAAGTCAAGTCAGTCATGAACGGGTTAAGACAAAGGTGTTTGAACAGATGGTCAGTATGCTGGTGTCATATGGGCATTTTGGGTAGATGTCTGTGGATTTCCTTGGGTTTGGGTAATTTACATAGCTTTGTGCAACTACTACTATTCAGTCATTACACACGACAGAAGTCACCAATTATCTACACATTCGTCGTTCCGAACTTTCGGACACATTTTATACTGCCAAAATACCCAAGTAATGAAAGCGTTTTCAATATTTGACAATAAAAGTTCCAACATGTGTCAGACCGATTATAGCATCATTTCAACCACAAACTCGAAATCCAGGTTCTATCGATTCAGGAGACATATATTAATCTGTTGATGCCGATAAAATACGTGAACTGCAGTTATTTATTCTTACATTTAAGAAATTAAATGCCATACAAATGCGCGATTTTCTAACCAGCCGTCAAAGTGGAGACTACACGCGTGGCGCGCCATTTCATTGGATAGCCATTTCCCGCATTTCTGTGACAGTTTAACCGTGTTGACGTTATGAAGTCACGAACGTGTAAATATTCGGCTGATTTGATATCATTATGGTGTACTTTGTGTGTCGCATAATATGTTACCTTACTTCACTATATACTTAACAATTTAGTTGTATATGCACGCACATCAAAGACATCATTTAAGTTGAGTGTCACTCCTGAACCGTAATGGTAATGTGTAATGACCGTCATGAATACGAAACGCACGCTCGACTCACGCTTCAGTAAGGCTGACTCCATCTGCCCTCCACGATCCATTTCCAGAGTTTGAGTGGAGTGTGAGTGTGAGTGACTAGTAAAATAACGGAATTTGACGCTAATTTAAAAACCAGCTTCGTGTTCAAAATTGCTAATTAGTCAAGAACTTTCAAATTATTAAAAAGGTACACTATCAAAATAAAATAAAGCAATACATACATGTATGTGGATTGTGTTTAAGTATTGTTCGCATCACACATGTTGATTTACATATAGATCTACGATGTATGCCGATTTCACATTTAGTTGCATATTCTCATGAGAGACTTTACTACAATACAATACAACACAATACAATACAATACGTTGTATTCAGTGAATTAGGCCATAGGCCCATAACACATAACAAGTATAATACAATTTTAAACAAGCGCCAAATCTACTACATGTATCGTTATGAGTATGTAACCGGACCGAGAAGGGACATAAATACGTATACATCCTGTAGACCGTGTGCCAAATTTGTCAGCTCAGCATTTCGAGAAGAGTTTTGGGTTTGTGTACAGTGTAAAACTAATCACCCATGCTGCAGATTCGCAGCTGATCTAGGTCTACGCTGGTCGCAAGTGATATGTGGTCCCCTGTCGGTTGGTGTCATATATGGTAAATGTCAAGCGGTAAATGAATTTAGTTTTTTCATAATGTGATAAAGATAAAGCTGTAACCTGACAGTGTTGTATCATGTCTATATCATGTATATGTGGGCGGTGTACCACATACTTATTACCAGCTTACTAACAGTATGCATATATGGGCAGTGTACCACAGAACAGACACATTATGTGGGCTGTGTACCACGGAACAAATTAAGTGAACTGTGCACCACAATACAAATTGAGTGGGCGGTGTATCACATATCATTTGTGCTGTAAGACTCCTGGCAGTTATATTATGCCATGCGTTGTAGCTGGCAGCACTGTTGTGCAATTATATTATTATGCCATGCGTTGTAGCTGGCAGTCGTATTATTCTGGCATGCGTTGTAGCTGGTAGCACTGTTGTGCAGTTATAGTGTTATGTCATGCGTTGTAGCTGGCAGCACTGTTGTACAATAATATTATTATGCCATGCGTTGTAGCTGGCAGTTGTATTATTATGTCATGCGTTGTAGCTGGCAGCACTGTTGTGCAGTTATAGTGTTATGTCATGCGTTGTAGCTGGCAGTTATATTATGCCATGCATTGTAGCTGGCAGCACTGTTGTGCAATTATATTATTATGCCAGGCGTTGTAGCTGGCAGTAACCAGGCAGTTATATTATTCTGCCATGCGTTGTAGCTGGCAGCACTGTTGTGCAGTTATAGTGTTATGTCATGCGTTGTAGCTGGCAGCGCTGTTGTGCAGTTATATTATTATGCCATGCGTTGTAGCTGGCAGTTATATTATTCTGCCATGCGTTGTAGCTGGCAGTTATATTCTGAAATGCGTTGTAGCTGGCAGCACTGTTGTGCAATTATATTATTATGCCATGCGTTGTAGCTGGCAGTTGTATTATTCTGCCATGCGTTGTAGCTGGCAGCCCTGTTGTGCAGTTATAGTGTTATGTCATGCGTTGTAGCTGGCAGCACTGTTGTGCAGTTATAGTGTTATGTCATGCGTTGTAGCTGGCAGCACTGTTGTGCAATTATATTATTATGCCAATAATGCAGCCATGCGTTGTAGCTGGCAGTTGTATTATTATGCCATGCGTTGTAGCTGGCAGCACTGTTATGCAGTTATAGTGTTATGTCATGCGTTGTAGCTGGCAGTTGTATTATTCTGCCATGCGTTGTAGCTGGCAGCCCTGTTGTGCAGTTATATTGTTATGTCATGTGTTGTAGCTGGCAGCACTGTTGTGCAATTATATTATTATGCCAATCATGCAGCCATGTGTTGTAGCTGGCAGTTGTATTATTATGCCATGCGTTGTAGCTGGCAGCACTGTTATGCAGTTATATTGTTATGTCATGCGTTGTAGCTGGCAGTTACATTATGTCATGCGGTGTAGCTGGCAGCACTGCGTGCAAATATATTATTATGCTATGCGTTGTAGCTGGCAGTTGTATTATTCTGCCATGCGTTGTAGCTGGCAGCCCTGTTGTGCAGTTATATTGTTATGTCATGCGTTGTAGCTGGCAGCACTGTTGTGCAATTATATTATTATGCCAATCATGCAGCCATGCGTTGTAGCTGGCAGTTGTATTATTATGCCATGCGTTGTAGCTGGCAGCACTGTTGTGCAGTTATAGTGTTATGTCATGCGTTGTAGCTGGCAGTTACATTATGCCATGCGTTGTAGCTGGCAGCACTGTTGTGCAATTATATTATTATGCCATGCGTTGTAGCTGGCAGTTGTATTATTATGCCATGCGTTGTAGCTGGCAGCACTGTTGTGCAGTTATAGTGTTATGTTATGCGTTGTAGCTGGCAGTTATATTATGCCATGCATTGTAGCTGGCAGCACTGTTGTGCAAGTATGTGTTATGTTGTGCAATCATATTATTATGCCATGCGTTGTAGCTGGCAGTTATATTATTATGCCTTGCGTTGTAGCTGGCAGCATTGTTGTGCAGTTATAGTGTTATGTCATGCGTTGTAGCTGGCATTGGGTTTTATTCTAGATGATAAATTCTATTTTGACCGCGTATTGCCGATGGGTGCGTCCAGCTCGGTACACATTTTCGAGTCTTTTGCCAGTGGATCCTACAAAACAAAATGCAAGTCAGAGCTGTTTCGCATATTGTTGATGACTTCATATTTGTGGGTGGGGCAAGCTCTACTGAATGTCGTGTCTCGTTGAGGAAATTCGTCGATTTGTGCTGTGAACTGGGTGTACCCATTAAGCACAGAAAAACTGTTCCTCCCACATCGTGCGCACAAGTACATGGCCTCGAATTGGATACAGATCTGATGGAGGCAAGATTGCCCATGGATAAATTACAGAATTTAAAGAGTATGCTTGAATCTGCAAAACGTCGGAAGAAAATCAAACTTCACGACTTACAATCACTATTGGGCCATTTAAACTTTGTATGTAAGGTCATCAAACCAGGCAGATGTTTCCTTAGACGTTTGTATGACTTGACATGCAGTGTAACAAATAAGAATCATTACATTAAGTTCAATGCGGAGATTCGTGCTGATCTGTCACTGTGGAATTTTTTTCTCGATGACTACAATGGTCGCACACTTCTCACTGACAACAAATTCATTTCATCAAATGCTCTGTGCCTCCATAGCGATGCGGCGCAATCAAAGGGCTATGCATGTACAAACAACACTGGGCATGGGGGCCTTTTCCTGACAGTGTTAAACAGTTACACATTAGCATACTTGAGTTATACCCGATCACTCTCGCCGTGTACTTATTTGGGGAAAACTGGCGAAATACCAATATCATGTTCATATGTGATAATTTGGGGGTTGTACATTGTATTAACAAACAGTCCTCCAAGGATAAATATATCATGCGACTTCTCCGTATCATTATGTTACAGGGTTTGAAGTATAACTTCTGTTTCGCGGCAAAACACATATCCTCAAAACACAATGTTATCTGTGATTTGTTGTCACGGTTTCAGATTGCCGAGACAAAAGCACGTGCTACACATCTAGAGGATGTTCAAATCCCCGTCCCAGCACATCTGGCACCAGAGCGCCTGTTACTTCAGTAAAGTCTCTGGTACAGGCATCATTGGCGCCAACGACGCGTACCCAGTACAACAAATATTTGGCACGTTTTCAGAGTTTTTGCCACACCACAAAACCCACGCTGCCATACTCCCCTTCCATACCATCAACATTTGCACATTTTATCGCTGATATGCACACCCAGTGTTTCGCACCCAGTACCATATGTGGCCATGTATCTGCTATAGCATTCATGCACAAACTGTCCGGTCTTAGCGATCCGACAACTGATTTTCTGGTTCAACGCACGATATTGGGTTGCAAAAAACAGGGCGCGACTACAGATACGATATTGCCTATTCTGCCCACCCCCATGCTGCATCAGTTGGCTCGGGCATGTACAGTTTTATTCCGTCCTTTTGAAGAATGTCTGTACCGGGCCGTATTTTCGACAGCATTCTATGGGTATTTCCGAATGGGTGAGCTCATTCTAGGGCGACTTGCACAAGCACACATGGTTTTGCAACTCGGTGATATTCATATTCACACGGCGCACATCATTCTCCGACTGCACCACTACAAAACGAGAACATCGAATAAGCCGGTAGATGTTCTACTGTCATCTAATAGCTCAGATCACTGCCCCGTCCGGACCCTCATGAGGTACATACAATTGCGAGGTGGAAAATCTGGGCCTCTGTTCCTTAACACAAACCAGTTGCCATTGTTTTCATCCACGCTCAACAATGCTTTGAGGAAGGTTGTCACCTTCTTAAATCTGCCCCCAAGCCTGTACACAGGCCATAATTTTAGGATAGGTGCCTGCACACACGCCATTATGTCCGGGATACCTGAAGGTCAGGTAATGAAGCTGGGCAGATGGAAATCCTCTGCATGCAAGAAATACATCAGACTCCCACAATCCATATAAACTTATGTGATAGGATGTATCCCGCGACTTGCGATAGGGCTAAGCTAGTCGTGGGTTTTTGCATTGCTGCAACATGCCGGGACCCGTGTACACACGAACATCAGTGGCGATCGTGTGTTCACATTGCTAGGCTGGATGCTCAGTTGGACATGGGGTATGCGCCAACTCGAGCATGTGGCAATTTTATAAAGCATTTACTTTCTTTGTACCTCTGTATATAATTATCATGTTGGGCATGTCATGTATATGCTGAGGCTGGCCACGGGGTACATGTATGTGCCGGCTGCAAGCATAAATTGATGCCGATTCATTCAATTTTGCTGTGTATGACGAGTACGCTCTTGTTTTTTGAGATACTGTATGTACACTGTGGTGGGCCATGGGGTATGTGCCAGCTACAGTTAAACGTTTTATTCTAACTATGTATAACGAGTGCGCTCATGAATTTCGAGGATTGTATATATAACACAGCTGGCCATTGGTTGTGCCAGCAGCGAATGTAAGTGTATTCTGATTAGTATAGTGTTGCTATGTATACGAGTGCGCTCATGGTTTTTGAGAACTGTATGTATACTGTGGTTGGTCATGGGGTATGTGCCAGCTGCAGTCATACGTTTATTCAAACTATGTATAACGAGTGCGCTCATGATTTTTGAGGACTGTATATATGACACTGATGGCCACTGTTTGTGCCAGCAGCGAGCATAAGTTTGTGCTGGCTAGTATAATTTTGCCATGTACATGTATAACGAGTACGCTCATTCTTTTAGATATGTTGTAAACCATAGCTGGCCATGGGGTATGTGCCAGCAGTAAACATTGCTTTCGGCGGACTAGTATAGTTTTGCTATATGCATAGCAAGTCCGCTCGTACTTTGAGATACTATATGTAAAACGCGGCTGGCCGTGGTGTGTGTGCCTCCAGCAGCCATCAGTATTATACAGTAAATTGGAGTCATTATTCATATAAGTACTTTGCTACCTCACATTGTGTCAGGGATGGCCATGGGGTATGTGCCATCTGCAGGCATGATGGGGGGAGCAGGTTTTCTTATTATGCAATGCGTGTTTGCGACTGCTTGGCTATGCTGTTTTTGTTATAGGGTATGCCGAGGCTGGCCATGGGGTATGTGCCAGCCACGGACATACCATAGTGATTGTCATGCAAACGGTAAATGTACATATGCTGCGTCTTGATGTATATAGTAAAAGTGAAATGCAGCAGACATGTATTTTCCTTAGAAGTGGTTGTACCCATATTGTAGGACCTCAGTTTACTCCATATTTGAATATAAGGATCCAGGTGTCCGTGGTTGGCCGGTTTGTTGGTGGGTTACACTGGCCAACTTTGTGTCTTCAACTTTCGTTATGTATAACAGCAATACCGATATATTGCTATATTGATACATTATAGTACATGTATGGTATAATGTTCACATAGTACTATAGCCACATTGTTTGTGATACGAAAAGTGTTGCACTAGTAGCTATAGTACTATAATACATACAGATTTTAGTCAATTATAATCCTGTCAGACATGTACAACATACTACCATGCATTGTGTTTTAAGTGATTTTCAAGCCACAAAATAAACTCGGACACCTGGTACTTACTACTTCATGTTCCCAGCACAAGTTCCGGCGCCCACCGGTATTAGTGGTGGCAATATATTACTCAGGGATCCTGCACCATCACGGACCCCCACATATCCGGGCCGGTACAGAAACCATATTATCCCAGAAAACCCCTTCATGTTGTTCCCAACACAAGTTCCGGTGCACACCGGTGCTGGTGTTGGAAATATATTACTCAAGGCTCCTGCACCATCACGGACTCCTACATAGCCGGGCTGGTGCAGAAACCATATTATCCCAGAAACAGGAAGCATAAATACAATTTTCAATTTTCAATTTTTCTGATTGTCTGTATATTTTCTGTTGAAATGAGTCTAAAATATTCATGTTGCCTTTTAGACGAATATAAATTTGGATCTAAATACAGTACACGTAACTCTGAATATAACTTGCAGTCTGTACTACAACCCGAATATTCTGTCGTAATACAGACCGACTTACAATGAGAACGCACAAAGGTCATTCCATTGTCGAAATGAAACGATATGCTCTAGTAAGTAAGTAAGTAAGTAAGTAAGTAAGTAAGTAAGTAAGTAAGTAAGTAAGTAAGTAAGTAAGTAAGTAAGGAAGTAAGTAACTATTAAGTAAGTAAGTAAGTAAGTAAGCAAGCAAGCAAGCAAGCAGAGCAGAGCAGAGCAGAGCTTGCTTAGCAAGCAAGCAAGCAAGCAAGCAAGTAATTAAGAAAGTAAGTAAATTCTTTATTTAAAGAGGGTAACCAAGTTGGCGTGCACCAATCTTCCATAGGGCCCTCTCAAACACAAAAACATATATACATATTTACAGTGAGCAGGTTATGGCATGTATAAAACAAGTGATGCAACCCAACTGCCACCAGCTACACGTAGCTGGCAAACGTTGGGTTGCTTGCAATACGCAATTTTAACATGATAATTTATAACAAAACCGCGCTTATTGTCTCGGACACTAGCAGGTTGCAGATGCTGACCGAGCCGAAGCTCATGCTCAAATACTAATATACCGTCAGAGTCCGTTCGGTGTAGACATTAGTGATTAAATGTTAGTGACTGGATAACAAACATTAATGACCCAGATCAGACTGTCCGTATACGAAGGACGGTCAGGGTCTACATCAATTCGTCGAGACAACAAGACCGTTTTTGCCCTATCAAATGGTAATATCCCTAAATACCAGGAGATTCGTCTTTCGAAACAGCTATAAACCGGGAACTCTCTACACGAAGGATATCATAATACAATTAGTCTATTATTTCGGTAACTCGTTATATAATAACCATATACATTGGGATATCATTCCTTTCCGGCAATCTCCATATTTCATTGAGATTTCCCAAAACATACGACATACATACAGCATCCACGTGAGAATATTATACATCCCAAACTTAATATCTGCAACTGCAATGGAGGCTACAATGTTACAATATGAGGCCAGAAAATGTGTGAAGCTAATAGTCGGTCTCAGATTCAGGCACATATGGGAAATGGTGTTCACTTTATGTTTGATGTCGGATCTAAATCGATTTTTTCTTGCCCACACGATGGCACTGGCCGATTCTTTTTAGAAGGTGCCCAAAGTTGTCCCCCGGGCCATATAAAGACCACACCCAATGGGCGTGGTTTTGAGCTAGTGGGGATTTGTACAATTGTTAAATGTTAACTGATTTTAATGCTTTTGGTGTCGATTTGTAGGTTTTCAGGTGTGCTGAAGCCGATAAAACAAATCAAAATCAAATATGGCCACCATACGTTTTAAAATTCAAAATGGCCGCAAAAAAAGTGTAAAATTGCGTACTTTGTTTATAATGTTTGAAATGGGTCATTCCAATTAATTGTAGATGTGTATCGTTGTTATTTCTGACATACATGTTCGCTGATAATAAAAATAACATTCCAAATGGCCGTCATAATAGATATGAAAATCAAAATGGCTGCCAAAATATTATAATTATTTTCAGATTTGTGAAAATTTGTGACATACAGCAAGGCGATACCTGTGCATTTAAAATAGCTTCAATGTTGTATAATCATATGATTAAACCATTATATTCATACTGTCTCACCACGAATATATGTAAACATATATATGTAAACATGTGAGCAGGTAGTAATTCACACATCAATGTTAGAGTCCCTGCGTACTCGTCTCGTTAACACTAGTATATTACACCCATTGGGCGCAGGAGCAGGCAGTAATTCACACGTTAGTGTTAGAGTCCTTGTGTACCCGTCTAGCGACCACTAATATATTACACCCGTTGGGCGCAGGAACGGGCAGTAATTCACACGTTAGTGTTAGAGTCCCTGTGTACCCGTCTAGTGACCACTAGTATATTATACCAATTGGGCGCAGGAGCAGGTAGTAATTCGCACATTAGTGTTAGAGTCCCTGTGTACCCGTCTAGCGACCACAAGTATATTACATCCGTTGGGCGCAGGAGCAGGCAGTAATTCACACATTAGTGTTAGAGTCCCTGTGTACCCGTCTCGTGACCATTATTATATTACACCAGTTGGGCGCAGGAGCAGGCAGTAATTCACACATTAGTGTTAGAGTGCCTGTGTACCCGTCTAGCGACCACTAGCATATTACAACCATTGGGCGCAGGAGCAGGCAGTAATTCACACATTAGTGTTAGAGTCCCTGTGTACCTGTCTAGCGACCACTAGTATATTACATCCGTTGGGCTCAGGAGCAGGCAGTAATTCACACATTAGTGTTCGAGTCCCTGTGTACCCGTCTAGCAATCACTAGTATATTACACCCATTGGGCGCAGAGCAGGCAGTAATTCACACGTTAGTGTTAGAGTCCCTGTGTACCCGTCTAGCGACCACTAGTATATTACATGCGTTGGGCGCAGGAGCAGGCAGTAATTCACACATTAGTGTTCGAGTCCCTGTGTACCCCGTTCTAGGCAATCAAGTAATATTTATTTGGCATCGTTGGGCGCCCAGGAGCAGGGTTAAAAAAAGGTAAAAAAAAATTCACACTAAGTGTTTAGAGTCCCTGTGTTTTTAACCCTTCCTTAGGCGGACCACTAGTTTTATTACCAATCCGTTGGGGCGCAGGAGCAGCATAATTCATCACCCCATTAAGTGTTAGAGTCTTGTGTTTACCCCGGTCCCTCCTGACCATTAGTAAATTATTACACACAGTTGAGAGCCCAGGAGCAGGCCAGTGAATTCACACCATTTAGTGTTATAGTGGCCCTGTGTACCCGTCTAGAGCGAGCCACAAGTAGTATTAGCATCCGTTGGGCGCAGGAGCAGGCAGTAACTTCGGAGCAGGCAGTTAATTCACACATTATGTTGTAGAGTTTCCCTGTGTACCCTGTCTCCATGACCACTTTAATAAATTACATCCGTTGGGGCGCAGGAGCAGGGCAGTAATTCACTACCATTTAGTGTTCGGTCCCTGGTGTACCCGTCAAGGCAATCACTAATATTTACATTCCCGTTGGGGCCAGGAGCAGGCAGTTAATTCACACGTTAGTGTTTGAGACGTGTCCCTGTGTACCCGTCTGAGCCGACCACTAATTATAAATTACATCCGAGTATGGGCGCATGGAGGCAGTCAGTTAATTCAGCACATTAGGTTGGTTAGAGGTCCCTGTGTACCCGTCTAGCAATGACCACTAAGTATATTACAATCCGTTGGGGGCGCAGGAGCAGGCAGTAAATTTCACACGTTAGTGTTCTAGAGTCCCGTGTGTACACGTCAAGCAATCACTAATATATTACATCCGCGGGGCGGGCAAGGCAGTAATTCACGGTTAGTGTTAGTGTCCCTGTGTTACCCGTTCTAACGACCACTAGGATTTTAAATTCGTTGGGCACATGAGCAGGCAGTAATTTCACCATTAGTGGTTCGAGTCCCTGGTTTGTAACCCGTCTAGCATTCACTAGTATATTACACCCATTGGGCGCAGAGCAGGCAGTAATTCCACGTGAGTTGTTAGAGTCCCTGTGTACCCGTCTAGCGGACCACTAGTTTTATTACATGCGTTGGGCGCAGGAGCAGGCAGTAATTCACACAAATTAGTGTTCGAGTTCCCTGTGTACCCGTCTAGCATCCACTAATATATTACATCCGTTGGGCGCAGGAGCAGGCAGTAATTCACACGTTAGTGTTAGAGTCCCTGTGTACCCGTCTAGCGACCACTAGTTTATTACATCCGTTGGGCGCAGGAGCAGGCAGTAATTAACACATTAGTGTTAGAGTCCCTGTGTTAACCTGTCTCCTGACCATTAGTATATTACACCAGTTTGAGCGCAGGAGAGGCATTAATTCACCACATTTAGTGTTATAGTGCCTGTGTACCCGTTCTAGCGACCACTAGTATATTACATCCGTTGGGCGCAGGAGCAGGCAGTAATTCACACATTAGTGTTAGAGTTCCTGTGTACCCGTCTCATGACCACTAATATATTACATCCGTTGGGCGCAGGAGCAGGCAGTAATTCACACATTAGTGTTCGAGTCCCAGTGTACCCGTCAAGCAATCACTAATATATTACATCCGTTGGGCGCAGGAGCAGGCAGTAATTCACACGTTAGTGTTAGAGTCCCTGTGTACCCGTCTAAGGACCACTAGTATATTACATCCGTTGGGCACAGGAGCAGGCAGTAATTCACACATTAGTGTTCGAGTCCCTGTGTACCCGTCTAGTAATCACTAATATATTACATCCGTTGGGCGCAGGAGCAGGCAGTAATTCACACGTTAGTGTTAGAGTCCCTGTGTACCCGTCTAGCGACCACTAGTATATTACATCCGTTGGGCGCAGGAGCAGGCAGTAATTCACACATTAGTGTTAGAGTCCCTGTGTACCTGTCTCCTGACCATTAGTATATTACACCAGTTGAGCGCAGGAGCAGGCAGTAATTCATACATTAGTGTTATAGTGCCTGTGTACCCGTCTAGCGACCACTAGTATATTACATCCGTTGGGCGCAGGAGCAGGCAGTAATTCACACATTAGTGTTAGAGTTCCTGTGTACCCGTCTCATGACCACTAATATATTACATCCGTTGGGCGCAGGAGCAGGCAGTAATTCACACATTAGTGTTCGAGTCCCTGTGTACCCGTCTAGCAATCACTAATATATTACATCCGTTGGGCGCAGGAGCAGGCAGTAATTCACACGTTAGTGTTAGAGTCCCTGTGTACCCGTCTAGCGACCACTAATATATTACATCCGTTGGGCACAGGAGCAGGCAGTAATTCAGACATTAGTGTTAGAGTCCCTGTGTACCCGTCTAGCGACCACTAGTATATTACATCCGTTGGGCGCAGGAGCAGGCAGTAATTCACACATTAGTGTTAGAGTCCCTGTGTACCCGTCTAGCGACCACTAGTATATTACATCCGTTGGGCGCAGGAGCAGGCAGTAATTCACACATTAGTGTTAGAGTCCCTGTGTACCTGTCTCCTGACCATTAGTATATTACACCAGTTGAGCGCAGGAGCAGGCAGTAATTCACACATTAGTGTTATAGTGCCTGTGTACCCGTCTAGCGACCACTAGTATATTACATCCGTTGGGCACAGGAGCAGGCAGTAATTCACACATTAGTGTTAGAGTCCCTGTGTACCTGTCTCGTGACCACTAGTATATTACACCAGTTGGGCGCAGGAGCAGGCAGTAATTCACACATTAGTGTTAGAGTCCCTGTGTACCTGTCTCGTGACCACTGTCCCTGTTTAACCATCTCGTGACTATATTTCACTCAATAGGCGCAGATAGTAATTTCCAAAAAATGTTTATAATAAACAAGTTTCACCCATCCGTGCAGAATCATATTATTTTGGCGGCCATTTTGATTTCTATATAGTATTATGGAAGCCATTTTTAAGTTTGGTATTTATTATTATTGAGCTCCCATGTCAAGCACAAGGAATACACGCATCTCAAATGAATTTAAATGACCCATTTCAGCTATTAAATTAATAACGCAAAATTGCATTAATTTGGAGGCCATTTTACATTTTAAACCTTATGGTGGCCATATTTGATTTTGATTTTTGTTTTATCGGCCTTAGCACACCTGAAAACCTACAAATCGACACCAAAAGCGGTTACCATTTAACAATTGTACAAATCCCCACTAGCTCAAAACCACGCCCATTGGGTGTGGTCTTTAAATGGCCCGGGGGACAACTTTGGGCACCTTTGGGCACGATTTAGATCCGACATCAAACATAAAGTGAACACCATTTCCCATATGTGCCTGAATCTGAGACCGACTATAATGCCTGTTGGGCCGTTTTCCTTTCCGAATGTAATACGAATTGCAATGCAGTCGAAATGTATGCTTTGAATTAAGTCGCTCATTATCATATTTATGCATGGCTAAATAATTCACGTAATGGTCAACAATAATGACATTTGTAATCAACTATAAATTACTTCTTAAGTAAACACTATAGCGAGTATTCTTATGTGCCAAGTTGTATACTAATAAGAGATAGATGAAGATATAGATGCAGATATAACTGTTTTGAAGAGATAGATGTACAATTAACATGTATTATGAAAACACTTCTGATAGTTGAATGATTTTACCGACTTAAATGCAAAATCCTGAACCTTTGTGCGTTATGGCTGTAAGTCGCCCTGGGTTACAGACACATCGAGTTATCTGTACATAGCATAGGAAGCACGTGTGTCAAAACAGTTAACCGGAAAGGTACAACGTCAAGTTGGCGGAATGTTACCAGTGTAGTTATACATCTTAATTCATATGATTTATCCGAACTGCACAAATATTATCCAATAGACTGATACCATTTTAAACAAAGGTATTTTTTGTAATAAATAGAATAACCACCAGGCTTTGTTGGGTTCAGAATGTATTTCACTCGACATCCAGGCCACGTAATTCGGCTGACTAAGTCGAGCTGCGCACTTGTTAATCAACCGAATTACATGTCCTGCCCGTCTCATTAAATATATTCGGTATCCAGGCAGTGACGGGCATAATCTGAACTAAGGCTTATCAGGATTTAAAAACAAACTACTATAACAAATACAAATTAGTTTTCATCATGGCCCTGTGTAAAGTGGTTTAATTGAAGGTATTTGACGATAATAGGACTGCTGGGTTGTGTCAATTTTCACCGATATGGGTACATACGTATCAGATTTTCTATCTTGTGGAGCGCAACAATATTTTCATCTTCAATTAAACCACTTTGCACAGGGCCATGATGAAAACACATTTTTATTTTTTCTATTATTTATAATATGGTGCATTCCGCTTTATGCACTGATTACATCATGCAATTCCACCATTACATATAATCAAACTCCATTATATAATTCCATTATATTGAATCAAACTCTAAATTGCTACATGCAATATACCTTACACTTATATACTTAATTAAGAATAAGAGTATATACAGATGCTACATTCAAATAAGAAAATGAAAATATTGTGGCTCATGCGTGTTCAGTAAATATATGTAAATGCTCGATTGAATGGTTCAGATTGGCTGCCATGCCTTGGGAAGAAGTTCTCAACGAGTTGCCATTTGATATGAGATTTATGAAACGAGTCACGTACAATATATGCACCGAGCCTCTGGCGTAAAATTGCTGACAAGTTACATAAATATCATATCAAATGGAAACGAGATTGAGATTCTGCTTATCATACGACTTCACACTCCAAAGAGCAGACACCTTGGATATATTTAATACGCCATTGACTATTTTCACAACTAGCTGAAAATATACACAGAGAAAATTGCTTTAATACTATCAATGCGCCTGTTATAAATATGTCCTATTATAAGCTTGCGCTATTGATATTTATATTTGATATAAGACAGCTATTCGATATTGAAAAAACAATCGCATTGAAAGAATCAAACCTAAACAATTATGACAAGAAAGGGATATGGGAGCCATTTAAGAATGTGTATGCACACGCATCGCAGCCAATTGACATCAATTACGAAACATATAGACACACCCATCGTTTACAATTGCTTCAACTGCCACGTTCCACCTGGCTTACAACAAAGCACGCATACTATGAACAACAACACCATTCGTTTTCGTCATTATTTCGTTCCTATAAAAAATGTTACATTCATACAAATAATTCATAATACTTGTGATATGTTGTTTGTTGCTAATACAAGGTGTATAATCACGTGTTTACAACAACAACAACAACAACAACAGCAACAATAACAACAAGTACTGAACCTTCCAGAAGCCCTCCGATTCAAAGTACGTATTCTTTTATGTTGTATTTATTATGTAACGGATTTTGTTGAGCTGCATTTGGTGATCTCGGTACTTTGGCACAAACTTTTGTCGTTTTAGCAAAAACGACATAAGTATGTGCCGAGCTTCCGAGACCACCAAATGCAGCTATGAAGCCGCATTTGCTGCGCTATATTTCATCAAAATCCGTTGCCTATTAAGTAAAATATCAAATAATACTTACTTTGGAGTGGGCGCGCTTTCAACACTTTCACCCATTGTTGTCAGGCGCGGATCCAGGATTTCGGGTTAGGGGCGTAACTATTTTGCAATACTTGACTATATTATCGAACGAGCTAAACGAGCTAATTCGATAACATAGTCAAGTATTGCAAAATAGTCGACCGAGCGGAGCGGAGCGGAAAAATTCATGGAATGCATGGCACTTGGCATGAAACGTGCCTTGTAACTTGTAAAAAATCTTTACTCGGCGAATTTTAAGGGGGGCGCGCGCCGGATCCGCCCCCCCCCCCCCCCCCCCCCCCCTGAATCCGCCCATTGTTGTTGTTGTTGTAATCACGTGATCATGCACCTTGTAATATCGACTCAACCCTTTCACAATAGGCAGTGGGAATGTGGCATCTCTACATGTTTCTTGATGAATAACACAAGTACTGTTTCAAAGTGAACATTGTTTTGCGAGCCGTGCCGATTTTAATGGGATGGCTCGATTTGAGTAGTTTTATCTATAACTATACAAGATGCAGGAAAGTATTGGCTAGCCAAATTCCCCGATGAATTCAACAGTCGATTGTCAAATAAGTTCATACTCAATTGAATAAAACATATATTGGAGAATATTTACACGTTCTATAAGTTCTTAATGCAAACGCTCATTTGACGTACTACGTTTACATCCCAATAAACTACATTAAACCCACGTGCCGTTTCGCCATGCTGTTGATTGGTTAAAGTTCGTTTGCCGTCCATAAATTCCACGAGTTGTCAATATCTGCACGTTATTGACCGACAAATTGCGACAAATGGACGTAAAACAATAGTATTCTTAATTTTACACGCCATATCTGGTTCTTTACATGTTTGAGCTATCAGAAAATGCAGTGTAAATATAAATAACAACACCACGGGCTGCTGCTTTTACTGGGGTGTACAGTACAATACATTTGGTCTGCTTAAAGTTTGCGAGGAGTCCTTCGGACTCCACACACTTTAAACAGCCCAAATATATTATATACCACAGTAAACGCAACAACCAATGGTTGTATTCCTTAAATAATATGTTTTACTTCAATGGTTCATTTTACAGACAAATAGAAGGTACAGCTATGGGTACAAAGTTTGCACCTACATAGGCAACACTGGCAATACCATATATAGAAGAAGAATTATATGCTAATATTGGTGAACAATTTGGACTAACACTTGAGCACTAACTTACAAAGTACTGCAACATATTCCTTGATAATTGTTTTATTCCATGGACAAAATAATTACCAGGTCTAAACATACTTCATGAAATATTAAATAATTTGCACGGTGATATAAACTTTACGAAAGAACATAACCGGAAAGTACAATAATTTTAGACGTACTTTTACAAAACAAAGAGGGGAAAATACATACCGACTTTCTTACCGACCATATTTGTTATTCGAATTCTGCTACCCACGGCACACACACACACACTCGTGCATTATTTTCTCACTAGCACTCATATCCGATGAGGATACATTGAGCACACGAATTTCCGAACTAAAAAAATTTCTGTCATAGAAAAAGTCTGGCAACTACATATAATTCCAGCACAAAAATATTTACACAATTCCTAACATTTGATTGGCCAGTAGCAAGTCTCTGTCCAAAATTTATATCCCAGTAAACTCCCACGCCGAACTACTTTCCGTAACCGTGAGGTGCAGTTAAAATAATTCTTAAGAAAACGGAAAATAAACACATTTTCTTGATGAATTTATTTCAAATGCTGGAATTATAAGGAATGAATGGCCTTTTTGTGGAATTTATCGGGGATATAAACTTGGAAAAGTCGCGGGAATACTGGACGAGGCCTTCCGGCCTTCGTCCAGTATTCCCGCGACTTTTCCAAGTTTATACCCCGATAAATTCCACAAAAAGGCCATTCATTCCTATAGTATATCGCAAAAAGGTCCTCCCGTTGTCTATACAAACGATCCACACAATCCAGAACTATGTGTTTCAAATAAAAAATAACATACCGATACTCCAACAAGATGAATGTTTGAAACGATTTCTTTTCAGGCGTCACATTTATCAAATGTAAAAGTTTAATGAATTCCCGATTTCGCCGAGAAAGTACAAACATGCAACCGACCTAACTGCTGAGTATGCATACATTTGATAGAAGGAAACACATTTCAATTCAATTGCGGAAGAGACTTCATTATATTCGAATCCATGAATGTGAAGAATGCAACATATGTCATGAAATGCCGCGGGAGAAGTCACGAATACATACTAGGAGAACGTGACGATCTACGCAAACGCATGACCTCCAAACCAGTAGATAAGAGACCAGTAGCCTCTTTCACCAACATTGCAAAGTATACTTTTCTAGCAAAGTATACTTTGAGGGAGAAAATTCAATTTTAGGATAAATTTATTATTTTTTATTATACTGAATTTATTACATTATCATATTTGGCTGTGATAATGTAATATATTCAGTATAATAATTCTGCATAGTTTTAATCATCAAATATATGCAGTCATTAGTTCTATATGAAATAATGCATTTCAGGAAAAATAAATGATTACTCCCTCAAAGTATACTTTGCTAGAAAAGTATACTTTGCAATGTTGGTGAAATAGGCTACAGAGGACGCGGCTGTTGAGAGGCAGTGCACATATATACGGATATACAAATGTGCATTACAGTGTTGTGCCTAGAGCGCGCCATTGCGGAAATCCCGCGACTTTATCTGCGATGTCCCTTTAAAATTCGGGCGCGCTAAAAAAGCGCCGTGATATTCCCTCATTGCCTTCAATACTTCTCACAGGTTGTGTCCATTGCGGTTAATTTAAATAAATTAACTGGTCGGGTTGCGGTCTACCGACGCGGTATCGATAAATAGCGTATAAATATATAAACCAGTCACTTTTCAAGATGGCTAAACATCAGCTACGGATGACCGATTTTGTGACCAAGAAAACATCGGCTGCTAGTGAATTGGGAGAGACTGGTGGCGCTGACCCACCTGAAAATATCCCCCAACCAGAGCCCGAGTCCATCGAAAAGCCCCAGAGCCCCAAGTCTCAAAAGATCGGCCCCAAAGTTGCCAAAATTTGATAGAAAAGTCCAGAAAGAATGGTTTGTATACTAGCAAAGATTGGCGTACCTGGAGGTGGATCCGTTTCGCCTGGGGATGCTAGGGGCATGACTTATGCAGTAATGGGCTCAAATATCAACTCAACATAATGATAAACATGATTATAAGTACACTGTATTGTTTTTATTTTGCAATTTCATGTCATTTTTTCTTTGTCCCTCAAATGTTTTTAATGTCCCCTTGAACAAAAAATAGGGGGACACTGTGCCCCCTGCAGGAAATGGCCTAGGCACAACACTGACAATGGGCATACGCCCAAGTATCATAGTTTGTCCATTTTATAAAATGAAACCGGAAAGCACCATACAAAGGAAATCATGTTTGATAAGAACGCGCAAACAATATTTAAATAAAATTACGTGAATCCACCAATACCATCAAACATCTGTATGAAACATGTAGACTACATGTATATAACTCGTGTTTAAGTATGCAGTTAGGAACGTCACGTTACAGATTTGCGTCCCATATATATATATATAGAGAGAGTAAGGTCGCTTTAAATGATCTCATATCATGTGAAATGGCGTTGCTAACGTGGCAAGTCCCGTGACGCTCTGCGTTAAGCAGTGAAACCGATATTAGAAATCATGAATTAAAATATAATTTCGCAGTGGAATCGGACTTTATTCCAAAAATATACATTCCTTGCGATTTACAGATTAGTAAAATGATAATTTACTAGCAATTATAGACAGGTATAGTAATACTAGTTTTATTGTATTTAAATTAACTTGACGATTGTGGAGAATGGTGATATAGCATTTATTTATAATTTCACAACTAGAAACATTATTGTTCGCAGGGTCTGCTTCCTGGACTTACAAAGCACGTGCACTTACCAAATTACCTCAACTATTTATCAGCCTCAATGTATTCTTTCCGCTATGCAATCGTGTGCAATGGAATATCCTATTTATTACCCGTTTGCGTTGCATATATATATATATATATATACAATGTCCTGAAATTCATTCTGAAACGTATTGCGTTTATATCTCAGTAAATTACATTAGTCCCACGTGACGTTGCGCGACACTGTTGATTCGCTATTGTTTGTTTGATGTCATTAAAATACATGTATATCCATCGTCGTTGTAATAACGTCACGCTATTGACCGGCAACGTCGGATTTGGTTATTTACATGTTTGAAACTATCAGAACATGCAGTAATACTTACAGGGGCAGTTGCGTTTACTTTAGCAAGAACCACATTTGGTATGTTTAAAGTTTGGGATGAGTCCTTCCTTGGGTTAATGCCCTTCAGACTACACGCATTAATACTTACACTACGACGTGTTTGACGTCACATTTGACTTGATGTAAACATTTTGAAATCCAAATTTAGGGATGTCAGAGTTTTTATGGATTTTTTGGTATCAAATTAAAGCTGAGGAATGTAGTTGTACAATGCAAGTTATTTCATCAAGATATCTTGATTAGTTAAGAAGTTATTCAATTTTGAAAATGGAGAAGTTGGGAAATTTTCTGACCGTTTTCTGCCGAATTTGAATTTAAAGATTTTTTGATTTTTTTAAATGTGTATTATGGAGTGTTTGGTATCGAATTAAAGGCATTGAAGAATGCAAAACAATGGAAGTTTTTTCATAAAGATATCTTGATTGATTAAGAAGTTATTCAAATTTTTATTTTGAGAAATGAAAAAAATTGTAAAAAAATAATTTAGTTTTTGAATTTAGCGGATATTTTTTACGGAAAAGTGTGCAGTATGGAATGTTTGATATGAAATTAAAGGTATTCAAGAATGCAAAACAATGGAAGTTGTTTCATCAATATATCTTGATTGGTTAAGAAGTTATTACATTTTTAATTTCGAGAAATAACACATTTTCTAAAAAAAATATTGCAGATTTTGAACAAAGTAGATATTTTTTGCAAAATAAAAGTGTGCATTATCGAGTGTTTGATATCAAATTAAAGGTATTGAAGAATGCAAAACAATGGAAGTTGTTTCATCACGATATCTTGATTGGTTAAGAAGTTATTCAAGTTAATTTCGATAAATAACACATTTTCAAATTGCCGATTTCGAATGTAGTGGATATTTTTTCCAAAACAAAAGTGTACAGTATGGAGTGTTTGTAATCAAATTAAAGGTATTGAAGAAATCAAAACAATGTAAATTGTTTCATCAATATATCTTGATTGGCTAAGAAGTTATTGAATTTTTAATTTCGAGAAATACAAACATTTGTAATAAAAATATTGCTGCTTTTGAATGTAGTGGATATTTTTTCCAAAACTAAAGTGTGCATTATGGAGTGTTTGGTATGAAATTAAAAGTATTGACGAATGCAAAACAATGGAAGTAGTTTCATGAAGATAGCGTGATTGGTTAAGAAGTTATTAAATTTTGAAAAGTTGTAAAAAGAAGAAAAATGTGAAACAAATTGGCCGATTTTGAATGTCGTCGATGTTTTTTCCCAAAATAAAATGTGCAGTATGGAGTGTTTGGTATTGAAATTAAAGGTATTGAATAATGTAAAACAATGGAAGTCGTTTCATCAAGATATCTTGATTGGTACATGTACCGTAAACAACATCTCTAAACTTCTACCTATGATATATAACGTCACTAATAATACAAGTTGTTATTTAACAATTGGCGGTCAGCATGAATTCTTTTTTACCTGTTGGAAAATGTGATTCATGGAATTATTTTGCAATGTCTGGTATTGCGAATCGATCAGTTAAATCACAACTTGTTTTACTGTGATGGAATATAAATAAATTACATAAATAACAACAACAACATCTTTGCCGAGTACATGTATTAAGTATGTTGCCGAGATGTCTACAGGGGAAAGTGTTTTCAATGCATGAAAGTTGGCCAACTTTGTCCAATATAAGCCACAGTACACATGGCCCTCAGTCGGTAAGTGCCCAACAATACATTTCATTAAACAACAATTAACTTGCCATCCTCATTGTAGTAAATGTCTACACGTTACAAGACAATATTTTAGAACAGTCATTAAGGAATAATTGTAGTATGAAATTGCCTTATTTCAAATACAAATTACTCCAGTTTCAAACTATATGCCGAGTACATGTATTAAGTCTGTTGCCGAGATGTCTACAGGGGAAAGTATTTTCAATGCAAGAAAGTTGGCCAACTTTGTCCAATATAAGCCACAGTACACAAGGCCCTCAGTCAGTAAGTGCCCAACAATACATTTCTTTAAACAACAATTCATGGGCTTCACTTGCCATCCTCATTGTAGTAAATGTATACACGTTACATCACTCATCAATATTCTAGAACAGTCATTAAACGTACATGCCCACCGAGTAGGCACAAAATGTTACTTACATGAGAGACATCATGTAACACATATTAAGACATATATATGATTAGGCATCACGTATGAAAAAGTTTGTTTCATGAGAAAAACGATTGCAAGTTGCATAACCCTATCAGAATTGAACATTTACAATAAAAATTGAATTTGCACTCGTCACCCGACTGTGACGGACCAAAACTGTCTGCTGCTAATATTTCTTTGAACAGGTACGCAAGAACGCATTAGAAAGATGGCAAGAAAATATGTAAAATATTGGTCAATATAAGCCTATATAAGACCAAGTTTTACATTCATCGCAATTCCACAAATAAAACAGCTTTAACAATGCACATTCTAAGTGCGTCCAAATACATGTCAAACAAATTAGAACATGTCACATTACAGTGAAAATATTCCATTCAAAGGGTATGTGATCACATAGTCTATTGTTTACACTGCAGGAATGGTGGCGCCAAAGAGGTTTCGGGTAAATGTTATTTTATCATCAATACGACTGGTTTTTCTTTTAATGATGTCCATCCATGCTCCAGCGGTGTGCATACAAGTCCGACAATAACACATTTAGCAGTATTACTTGTGTTGTGAGCCAGAACATTCTGCAGAGAAATTTGAATCGGACCAAGTTTAAACAACGTTTGATTCCGTTTACCCAAAGACCTCGTGGGCGTTACCATTACTGCAGACAAAACAATAGACCATGTGATTCCATATGACGATTTTTCATTATAGCACTTGTCTACACCATATACCAGTTGCCTACCCCATATTCTATACAATAAACCAGTTCATTAAAATAAATTAATGAATTTCCTATTTATATAATAGTTAATTATCAGGTTAAAGGTACATGCCCACTCAGTCGTCAGAAAATGCTGTTCATGGGAATTAAATAAGTGTATGATTGTGTCAGTATTCCACCAGTTCTAACAATTACGAGTGGGTGGTATTCATGTATTATCATTTAGTAATATTTATTTTATTGATAGCGACGCGCGGTGGTATGAAGCTATTTTCATATGCAAATAATGCATGGTATTTGTTTAATTATTCATACTAATTAAATGCGTGAGCTGAAAAAAATAATACTTTCGACAGATAATAAAGTATGATAATTGCGCATCAAAAAATACATACATAGTATAAATAGTAATGTCGGTTAACATTTTAAGGAAACACGCTTATTGCCCCAGATATCAGTGTGGAAAGTTACATCTGAAATAAAATGTATAATAATGCCAATCACTACATGAGGTAATGGTAAATGAATGTTTATTTTGCCAGAAAATCATTCAACATTATTGGCATTATTATACATTTTATATCAGACGTAAATTTTCACACTGATAGCAGCGGCGATAATCGTGTTTACTTAAAATGTTAACGGACATTACTATTTATACACTGTATTTATTTTTGGATGTGCAATGATCATACTTTATAATCTGTCGACAATATTATTTTTTCAGGTAACGCAGTTAATTAGTATAAATAATTAAAAAAATGTCATGCCTCATTTGCATATGAAAATAGCCGGATCACCGCGCGTCATTATCATTAAAATAAATAATTATTTCTGTATAGCGGCACTCGTAATTTTTAGAACTGGTGGAATAGTAACAGAATTGTACAGTTATTTAATTCGTATAAAGAACATCGTGTGTGTGCCTACTGAGTGGGCATGTATCTTTAACTGGATCTGTATTGACCAAATATACACTAAATACATGTATAGCAATGGTGTATCTGACCCTGTGATCATAAAACCTTCTGGAGTACGTACTCTACTCCATGCTCGAAATCGGTACTGTAGGTTTGATTGTCCAAGGCTGAGCTGAGCTCAGTGTTGGGCAATCCAACTGGCTAATTTTGAGTACCGAATGAAAATGTGCTCAGAAAGTTTTATACACACAGGCCTAGGTCACCGACTATATATGGAAACTATATCAAATGAGAAGGTACTCACAAATACCTCCGGCCGCTGTACTAACCAGTCCGTAAAAGATGTGCTACCATATAGCACAACACAACACAATTATTAAAATTGCAGGCCGCGATAAGCAGTATTTAGGTGTGAATGATAAATCACCAAAAACATATTTTTTACTGTATCATTTTCAAATAGTTTTACCATGATCATGCAATGTCAAGACATCCACGTAGTCAAGCATACTATAGAAAACTGGAAAATGCATTGGCGAGCAGCGTAGCCTCAGAGTCCCAGTAAGCTCAAGCTGTTCGGAGGCTGTTGACGCAGCTGATGACGTACGTCTTCGTTTACAGCTGTCAACCACATCAATGGATTCGTCCGAATCTTCGAACAGATCTGGAGTCAAGCGACCACTCATGGTAAACGCATTCGTCAGAATCTTCGAAAACGTCTGGAGTGAAGCGACCACTCATGGTAAACCCATATGATCTAAGGCATCTTGGTTTCTGTAATTACACAAAAGATTTTTCGGCATTATTTTCATGTTGGTTGTCAATTAGACAAGGCGATTGCCGGGGAGCGTCTCGCCCACTAAACTTGCCGATCGCCACGCTGTTCAATGTCACATAATGAGGGGAAAATGGCAGGAGGGATGGGGGGGGGGGCAGTTGCAATTTCTCATGTGCTAACAATCCTAGTTGCGAACAGTAAGTCTTGCAAAGTCCTGACGATCGGCATGTGTATATTGCAAACATAGTAAAAGTAATTGGTACATTGAGCTATGTTTGCTGGAACGAGGCCTTTGCTCAGCTATACACGTTTTAATGTCCATGTGTTTTATGTCGACCTAATCAGGTCTTGCGCCGTTCGTAGAGTAGATACACATTGCAACAGCTATGCTCCACAACTATGTCAGTGACAGTATGTGGAGGTGTGTTTTGTGACAAAATATTGAGGGGTGCCAGCAAAGGCAAACAAAATGTGGGGGTTGGGACTGTGAAAAAAAAATGAGCGTTAGTGGTCTGTCAGAATTGACAATTGTGTGTGTGGGGTTCATTTTCCCAGACACAGTCCAAACACTATATGCCTCCGGCTCTACCAAGACCAGGAATGGGGGTGGGGGGAATCTCTACCAAAACCGGGAATGGGAGTGGGTCGGGGGGGGGGGGGAGGAATATGAGGCCGCGGGGTGGGGTGGGGGGGGGCGGGGTCCTGCGGGTGTGGACTGTCAGTCTGTTGTCATATCATGGCATATCAATTTATGATCGTTCCCAGGCGGGCCGCGTGGTACTTATATTCACTGGAATAGCCCAATAATAACATTTGTCATTTACAAAGAGAAAAAAAAAATTATATTGTCATTGAATTGTTTAAAACATATTTTCCAAGTGAATCTACAACTTGAAGTAGTACAAGGAACCACAAACACGCATATGCATCATTAATCAACAATTCTGCACTTTAATTTTAAACTAACACGGTCAGTTCTACTCAACACGGCATTTTCCTATGCGGAAGTGAAAACAAAAATGGTCGCGAAAACCCATGACACGGCATCGCGTCCTAGTTTCCGGTTCGACATGAGGTTACTAAAAAAATTTGCCACCTGGTGCGCACAAGCCACACGGTTCAATAAAGGTTTTTTTGGGCACATTAATCATTGTTAAAGAAAGTTTCGATGTCCTAGGATGTCGAATCCAGGGCTTCCTATAACAAGAGCTGTAGGAGAACAGCATAGCTCGACTACGAGGGTTGTCGATGTACACAAAGAATGTGGCTGCGGCCTGCATAAAAACCTTAACCAAGGTTGACTAAAAACATTAACCAAGGGATTATTGATGTACGTCACTAGGAGATAAAGTTTTCCAAGTATGGTTGCTGTAGGCCCAGGAGTATTCCATATACAAGCTTGACTAAAAACCGTAACCAAGGGGAGATAACTAAGTAATCCAAGGATAAAAGTAGGTCAAGGTCAAATATAGGTCAGGGATTATTGATATACATCATTAGGAGATGAAGTTGTCCAAGTATGGTTGATGTAGGCCCAGAAGTATTCCATATACAAGCTTGACTATAAACATTAACCAAGTAATTGAAGGTTAAATGTAGGTGAAGGTAAAATAAAGGTCAGGGGTTATTGATGTACATCCCTATGAGAAAAAGTTATGAAAGTATGGTGTCGGTATGCACAATAGTATTCCATCTACAAGCTTGACTAAAAACATTAACCAAGGTTGAGTAACTAGATGGCCGCGGCCTGCATGTCGCGCCTTGTGGCGAGGCATGGACACTAAAAAAAAAGATATAGTATAACGAAAAACTTTAACCAAAAAACTTAAGCAAAAACTTTAACCGGACACACGTACGTACGTACATACGTACGTACGACAAAGTGCCGACTATATCGCGCTTTCCGCAAGCGGGTGCGAAAAAAACTTTAACCAAAAACTTCAAAGTAATTTGACCTTGAGATTGGGCACAGGGGCTGCACGGGAGTGGGGGTAGAATGAAAATATAGATGATGATAAACACCCATGTGAAGTTTCAAGGTAATGGGCAAAGCAGTTGCAGAGATATAGTATAACGAAAAATTTTAACCAAAAAACTTAACCAAAAACTTTAACCAAAAAACTTAACCAAAAACTTCAAAGTAATTTGACCTTGACATTGGACACAGGGGCCGCATGGGAGGGGGTAGAATGAAAATATAGATGATGATAAACACCCATGTGAAGTTTCAAGGTAATGGGCAAAGCAGTTGCAGAGATATAGTAAAACGAAAAACTTTAACCAAAAAACTTAACCAAAAACTTTAACCAAAAAACTTAACCAAAAACTTTAACCAAGGAACTTAACTAAAAACTTCAAAGTAATTTGACCTTGACATTGGGCACAGGGGCCGCACGGGAGGGGGGTAGAATGAAAATATAGATGATGATAAACACCCATGTGAAGTTTCAAGGTAATGGGCAAAGCAGTTGCAGAGATATAGTATAACGAAAAACTTTAACCAAAAAACTTAACCAAAAAACTTAACCAAAAACTTTAACCAAAAAACTTAACCAAAAAAACTTAACCAAAAACTTCAAAGTAATTTGACCTTGACATTGGGCACAGGGGCCGCACGGGAGGGGGTTAGAATGAAAATATAGACGATGATAAACACCCATGTGAAGTTACAAGGTAATGGGCAAAGCAGTTGCAGAGATATAGTATAACGAAAAACTTTAACCAAAAACTTTAACCAACAAACTTAACCAAAAACTTTAACCAAAGAACTTAACCAAACACTTTAACCAAAAATAACCAAAGAACAAAATTACCAAACACTTTAACCCAAAAAAAACTTAACCAAACAACTTAACCAAAAACTTTAACCGCCAAAGTGCGACTATATCCCGCTTTCAGCAAGAGGGCACGACAAAAACTTTAACCAAGGGGAATTAAGTAAGTAATTTCAGGTTAAATGTAGGTCAAGGTCAAATATAGGTCAGGGGTTGTTGATATATATCACTAGGAGATGAAGTTGTCCAAGTATGGTTGGTGTAGGGCCATGAGTATTCCATCTACAAGCTTGACTAAAAACCTTAACCAAAGAGAATTAAGTAAGTAATTCAAGAGGAAATGTAGGTCAAAGTCAAATATAGATCAGGGGTTATTGATGTACATCACTATGACAAAAGGTTGTCCAAGTATGGTGTCTGTATGCACAATAGTATTCCATGTACAAGCTTGAGTAAAAAGCTTAACCAAGGTCGAGTAAAAACCTTAACCAAGGGGAATTAACTAAGTAATTCAAGGTTAAATGTAGGTCAAGGTCAAATATAGGTCAGGGGTTGTTGATGTACATCACTAGGAGATGAAGTTGTCCAAGTATGGTTGGTGTAGGGCCATGAGTATTCCATATACAAGCTTGACTAAAAACCTTACCCAAGGGGAAATAACTAAGTAATTCGAGGTTAAAAGTAGGTCAAGGTCAAATATAGGTCAGGGATTATTGATGTACATCACTAGGAGATGAAGTTGTCCAAGTATGGTTGGTGTAGGGCCATGAGTATTCCATCTACAAGCTTGACTAAAAACCTTAACCAAAGATAATTAAGTAAGTAATTCAAGAGGAAATGTAGGTCAAAGTCAAATATAGATCAGGGGTTATTGATGTACATCACTATGACAAAAGGTTGTCCAAGTATGGTGTCTGTATGCACAATAGTATTCCATGTACAAGCTTGGGTAAAAAGCTTAACCAAGGTCGAGTAAAAACCTTAACCAAGGGGAATTAAGTAAGTAATTCAAGGTTAAATGTAGGTCAATGTCAAATATAGGTCAGGGGTTGTTGATGTACATCACTAGGAGATGAAGTTGTCCAAGTATGGTTGGTGTAGGGCCAGGAGTATTCCATATACAAGATTGACTATAAACCTTACCCAAGGGGAAATAAGTAAGTAATTCAAGGCTAAAAGTAGGTCAAGGTCAAATATAGGTCAGGGGTTGTTGATGTACATCACTAGGAGATGAAGTTGTCCAAGTATGGTGGGTGTAGGGCCAGTAGTATTCCATATAGAAGGTTGACTAAAATCCTTAACCAAAATGAATTAAGTAAGCATTTGAAGAGGAAATGTAGGTCAAGGTCAAATATAGATCAGGGGTTATTGATGTACATACCTATGAGAAAAGGTTGTCGAAGTATGGTGTCTGGATGCACAATAGTATTAAATGTACAAGCTTGAAAAAAAACCTTAACCAAGGTTGACTAAAAACCTTAACCAAGGGGAATTAAGTAAGTAATTCAAGAGGAAATGTAGGTCAAGGTCAAATATAGATCATGAGTAATTGATGTACATCACTAGGAGATGAAGTTGTCCAAGTATGGTGGGTGTAGGGCCAGTAGTATTCCATATACAAGCTTGACTAAAAACCTTAACCAAGGCGTGACGGTGACGCCGACGCCGACGCCGACGCCGACGCCGGGGTGAGCCGGGGTGACAACATAAGCTCTACGTATTCTTCGAATAGTCGAGCTAAAAATCAATGTTCAAATATTTACCTCTTTCAGAATCCATAAACACCACTTTCCCCTGTGAAATCTCTGCAGCAGACAACTGGATCGTGTAGAGGGAGCTTTTTTCTTTCAGTTGACATGCGCAAATTAAATATGCAGCGGGAAATGATCGCGTGATCGAAATTACGCGACACCACCTAACACGTGATTTTTCAAAATGGCGGCGTCCACAAAAAAAAAGTGAACGCGGAAGTGATTAGTATTTATCGATTAAAACCCATCCACGTGTTACATATTTAAAAAAACAACGTTGTAAGTCCTAAAATATACATTACACAATGTGTATGTATGTTTTTTATTAACTAAATCGTCCAATATTCTTCAAAAATCGACTTTGAATACGGCCAAATTTAACATTGGGTCAGAAGGCAAACCGTAAATCGGGGAAAACTCCGACATCCCTACCAAATTTCGCAACTGTCTCTATAAACTAGATACATTTAAGTGCATGTCCGGAATGTGTTCAAGCACACTACCAGTGTAGATGAGTTGAGACGGTTTCAGACAACATTATTTTGACAGTGGAAACACTATTGCAAATTAAGTCGTTCTTTCCTTGACGCATGCCCGTGAAAGAACGTGATAAATCGCGGGTGTTCTCTTGATTGTGTATTACTTGTAAGCAGTTAATTATGGGGTTTCCCTCACAGTGAAAATCCATTCAAATAACTTGCAGGTCTGGAGTGACATAAATATACAACAACAAACATCCCACAAAATTGCACGCGATATTGATTATCATGATAGTTGGCATACCGTCAGACGCTTATTTTGGACTTAGCCATGTGCTGAATACAATATAGTCCTTTATTACTGAATACGTGCATGTCTAGCTCTCTTCTAATTTTGGAATTAGACCAAACTGTCACTAACGACAAACTGGTATCCTTAAGCGTTTTTGAGAAATCTGCTTAAATCCAACATTTACGCCAAATAGCCATACATGTATTATGCCTAAAGATTGCATGTGCACGCGACGTTACGATGCTAGGCAGACAATACCCATGATGATCAGCAGAAGCTGTGAAACCGGTTGAGTTATATAGGGAATAGTAGGTTTGTGCCGTGAATGGGAAAAAATATCTGGCAAGGCTTAGGAAACAGGGATGGGCGAGGCTCTGCCGAGCACATCCCGTTTCCGTGCCGCGCCAGATAGTTTTCCCATTCACGGCACTAACCTACTATTCATTCTATTTATCCCGTCAACACCTACAACTGGCTTTAAATTCAAAAAGATAACGCCAGTCACCGCAAATATTCATACGCAGTGATTAGGTCGTATTGACTGGATATCAAAAATGTTTCACGGCACCGTATTTCACGGCACATACGTACTGTGTTGACGGGAAAATTAAATACCTAATTTGAAATTCCAATGTGTCTATATTATTCGTTTATTCACTATGACAACATGAGGTAAATACAATACAGCATCATGAAATGACACAATGGCTACTCAAGATAAATTACTATTCAAACGTATGAAAATAATGACTAGCTGACCATGTAACGGTGACCTTAATTCAAATATCTGAAAACATAAACATTGGTTTGGAAATATATGTTTTATGTGTAATTACGATTTAATATCTTTGGGAGGACAACATTCTTAGATTGTTTTCTGAAGAACATGTTCGACCCAGTGAACATCTTAAACATAATGGTCTACCTACATAGTATTATTATAGATATGTGTATTCAGGATGATAGGTTGCTGGCAGTTTAAGCAGTACATGTATCAGTAGTCTACACACAGGCCATTTCGTTTCCACCTCCGACCTCGGTCGGAAATAGAGTTATGGCAGATGGTGTATAATGGATGTAGATTCCGAATATGTTGTTACTCTCAGGATACGAACTCGAAAGCTGAGGGTACACAATTCGAGTACTCTGCATCTAGATACAATTTTTAAATACCGTCTTTGTGAAGCACATAATGATAATATTACACGAGCAGGTACCCTTATCCATACACGTGTTATGCATGGCATTCAATACATGTGACAGTAATGTCATTAAATACATGTTGGCATCAATACAATGCATACATATTATTTGAACTTACTATTCAAACATGTTTACATGTGGGTCGCCGGCCGCCAAAAGGGAGCACACAGCATTTAATATTGGGGAAATAATTCGTCCAGCACATTCACACCCTACAACTTAAATATCTACATGGTGAACAGCGTATGCTCTGATCAGACTGTGCGCAGGGGCGGGCGCAGTATGATCTGTGAGTATACCGGTCGCAAATTTCGTGAAGTCCCTTTTATCGAACGGCGGCCCATGTACATGTATAATTCACGCAATCCAATATTTATAATAACATTTGACTTCCATATAATGTCCTTTCTGATCATAAATGTACTACTAACTAACTTAATATGAACAATAGTGTTTCATTATAAGAGATACAAATTTAGAAGGATTCCTTAATTATTTCAAATATTTCGTATTCATTAGCTGGTGAAATTTGTGTACATTTTGTCTTTTATAATAATAACGTTTCAAAAAGGTTGTTCTTGCATGTTTTAGTTCTTTATAGCAAAGCAAGTGATGATATTCGTCCCCAAAATCGTATTTGCACAGTTTACAAAATCGCTGCTGTCTATCTGTTCTAGTCCACCTTCCAGTTTAACCTGGTAACTTATGATTTCGAGTGCGAAATAATAAAATTGGTTTATATACGCTTTCGTCTAGTTTTATTAGGCAGTTTTCTGTACAGATACCCTCTTTAAAAAGTCAGTATGTTTTATCTTCCTGTGTTGCAGATCTCCATTTTGATATATACACATCTTTCAGTTTTTGTTTAATACTACAAATGAGCCATTTTCTATTAGGTACGTTATGTGATGTCCAGAAACCAAACATGCCACAGTCAATACAAATCTGCTTTTTATATGTAATCCATTGAAAATAAATTTTCCCATAGGTGTATAAACTAAGTAACATAGAATACATATTGCTCGATAATTTTATGTTGTCTGGCTGTATTTCTTGTAAGTATATCGACATGCACGGGATATATACCTAATTCTCCATATATCATTGTACTCGGTGTTGATCGTTTTAAGTTAAGTGTGTATTTATAATACTTTAATTGTACTCGTTCAATTATTTCATTGTTACCAACCCCCCATATTTCAGAGCCACATAGCAAAATTGGTTTAATGTTTTTCTCAAAAAGGTCAATTTGTATGTCCACAGGCAAGTTTAATTCTCTCACTTTTGATAATAAGCTATACATAGCTTAGGTAGCTTGGTTAATAGCGATATGTTTTTGGCATTTAAAAAAGAACCACTTTGTGACATAAATATTCCTAAATATTTGTATTCTGTTACTATATCCAATTTTAAATTGTTTATAAAAAAAATCGTTTCGTTTACCTGGTCTACCTTTTGACAATATGAGAACTTTTTATTTTTGTATATTAACTGTTAATTTCCATTCAGTACAGTATTTATGAAATGCCGTAAGAGAGTTTTGTAGGTCTATTGCTGTGTCACTGAAAAGTACTGTGTCATCAGCGTCTACAAGTATAAACATTTTCAGGTATATTCATAGTTCGTTATCAAATTCATGGTTTCTGCAATTTATTCCATTAAAGCCCTTTAGATCTAGAAACATTTCAAGATCATTTAAATATAGCGAAAATAGAAGCGGCGACAGGTTTTCCCCTTGTCGGACTCCTATGTTAAATGAGAAAAAAATACTTTTATTTCCAATTGCAAGCACGCATGATTTAATATTGTTGTACATGTTTTTAATTAGTGCTAGACATTTACCTTTACTGCTATGATTTATTAATTGTGTCCATATACCATTTATTCAAACTTTGTCAAAGGCTGCTTTGAAGTCTATAAATGCACAGTATAGTTTATTTTTATTTTTTAGTAACGCCTGCGTTAGCGCGGAAAGTACGAATATATTATCTGCGGTAGAATGACCTTTGCGAAATCCGGCTTGAGAATCTCGGATTACATTATTTTCTTCTGCTAATTTGGTTAATCTGTTGTCTCACCATGCTAAATATATCCATTATGCACTCTAAAACAGCCCATGTGGATGCAACTAATAGTATACATGGTATATTGTATATGGTATATGGCATGATGCAACTCTTTGGCGTCGATTTATACAGTTTGCACAAACCGCTCAATGATGACAGAGTACGATCAGCTGGTCTGGACAAGTAAAATCACCAAATGAATAAAAGCTACTATCATGGTATTGTAATATAAGATTAAGCTTCAGGCCGCCGGGAATCAGTGCACATAATTAAATATGCATTCACTAAACGTATTAATTACTGATATGAAGAGAATAACATGTCATGAAATGCCACATTTCCCTTTCGTGTACAGTGGAACCGCTAAGCGAGACACTATGTCTTGTTTAGAGAGGTTCCACCGGATACAATTACCATTTAACCAGAATTAAGTGCACTGTTATCTGGGGTTTCCTCTACTGGAAATTATCCTTTCCGACATTGGTCGTTCCAAACATTTAGCAGCATCTTCGGAGTCAAACCGTGCGCTGTTTTGAGCAGGCGCCCTTTGTACAAACATGCATTTACTCTAGGCAGGTAATTATGGAATCCCTCCACTCCCTTTAAATGATAACCCAGTTTTCGTATACACAGTGACACGTATATGTCCTCCAAGTGAAAAAATGGTACTGTCGGCGAAATCTCGTAGACCTTGGAAACCACGTGCATACTTGTCACGTATCCTGTACCGGAACAAAATCCTGGATACGACGGATGCGGATAGCTACGAACCGAGGCGTACCATTTTGATTTGACGTCCCTGTTTGGCGCGGCAGTCAGTAAACAGCTGCCAATCACGGTTGTCGGTAGTGATTTGCTGTTATCCTGTATTGAATCAAGGATATTCGGTATATTCAGGAACATGTCATCGTCTGTCTTCATGATAAACTTGGCATGTGGGCACACTGTAACTGCCCATTTGAATCCCATCATTGTTTTGAATACCAGATTGGAATAGATATCCACGAAGTCTTCTTTCAAAATATCACGATATATCTCGCTTTCTTTAATAACATCTTTTCTTTCGGATTCATTGCTGACTTCGCCGAGAAGAAAGGCGTACCGCACATCTGATGTGTTGTTCTGGTATGATGTCAGCCACGTGTTTCTGATTGCTTGTCTCGCAGCGAAGTTGGAATGGACTGTCATGATCAATATTAACAAATGTATCGCTTGATTGTCTGAGATTGTCTTGCATATATGATTGGCTTCTATTAAGTACTTGAAGTTATGAACGAAGCAACTAACACAGTTGTCTGGTCTTTGTAATGCATTACTATCTGTCTTAGATTCAAGTTCGTGCTTCGTTTGATTTACTGATGTCATCGATGTATTTGATGTGACGTTAACGAGTGCGTTCCTAACCTGATTGCTTATAATGTAATCTGTATCATTTATGTTCATCAATCCTCCAATCCGTCGCCCAACGTTGTCGATCTTTTGAGCCATATTAGAAACGTAAAACCTCATTGAGAAGTTTGAAATTGCCAAGGCATACATACACACAATAATTCCACATATAACACAGACTACAGCAAATACCTTTGGTGTTGACGCCATCACGTATGATATGCACCACGTTATACGCCACTAACTATACATCAATACATTCCAGATCATAAACGTATCATACTGCTGTTCGTAGTTTGTTCATTACAACTTTACAAGATGCATGCGCCATCTTTACCGTGCCATAACTGAATACAGATGCTATGATAGAAGCTATATTTAAAGTCATTACATTGTTATAGCCATGACTAGCGGAAAATAGCGGAAAATAGAAATACTATAGTTAATTTATTTGATGGTTACTGTAAGATAAGTGTATGCATCGTGTGTATTAAACGGACCAGTATGCCGGTAACAGTGTTGTAACCGTCGTTGCCTACCAATAATCCACTGGACACTATATATCGACTAGTCGATGGTCATCATCTGAAAGAAAAATATGTGAAGTAAAGCTATTAAGCAAACACGACACCATGGTTTTGTTAAATGAATATATTATTTACTGCGCACTGAACAACTGCATCGTATTTTCATTCATGTACGACCTTGTTCCAGCATGAGTGCACTAGTACGACTATATTCACCACCCCCACTCATAATCAACTCTATGAATTTAACTCAGTTAAGGAAATATGTTATAGAAAGATACATCTGGCTTCAATGAGTGATACGGTATGCATGAATGCATATACGATATGTGAATATTCTATTTATACAGTATAATATTTGATACATTGAGTTGCCACCTCCGCTATCTTTATATGTGGCATTGGATTTGATACAGTATGTATGGCAATATATTATAGGTATATATCGACAACAACATGTATTTATCTTTCCGTTACACAGCCATTACCATGATTACTGTAAACTCTCCAGAAATCAGATATTTTTTAATAAATAAGTCTGATGTAAACAGCACATACAGTAGAGTCATCGTGTAGGTGTATCGTTTTCACGCACGCAGGCGATGGCCGACTGATCAAGTGCTAAACTAATCATGGTGCGATAGCTGACTGATCAGTTAATATACTAGGCAATGTGCGATGGTCGATATACTAGTCCTGGTGTGTTGGCTGACTGATGAAGTGCTATGCTCGGCATAGCCGACTGATCAAGTGCTATACTGGGCATGTTGAGATGGCCGACTGATCAAGTGCTATAATGGGCATGGTGCGATGGCCGACTGATCAAGTGCTATATTAGTCATGGTGTGATGGCCGACTGGTCAAGAGCTGAAATAGTCCTGGGCTGATGGCCGACTGATCAAGTACTAAACTAGTCACGGTGTGATGGCTGACTGATCAAGTGCTATACTAGGCATGGTGAGATAGCCGGTGATCAAGTGTTATACTGGGCATGGTGCGATAGCCGTTGATCAGGTGCTATACTGGGCATGGTGCGATAGCCGTTGATCAGGTGCTATGCTGGGCATGGTGCGATAGCCGGTGATCAGGTGTAATACTGGGCATGGTGCGATGGCCGACCGATCAAGTGCTATACTAGTCATGGTGCAATGGCCGACTGATCAAGTGCTATACTGGGCATGGTGCGATAGCCGGTGATCAGGTGCTATAATGGGCATGGTATGGTGGCCGACTGATAAGATGCTGTACTAGTTATGATGCGATGGCCGACTGATCAGGTGCTATACGAGTCATGGTGAAATGGCCGACTGATCAAGGGCTGGGCTATGCTGGGCATGGTGAGACAGCCGGTGATCAAGTGCTATACTAGTCATGGTGCGATGGCTGACTAATCATGTGCTAAACTAGTCCTGGTGTGCTGGCCGACTGATCAAGTGCTATACTGGGCATGGTGAGATAGCCGGTGATCAAGTGCTATACTGGGCATGGTGCGATAGCCGGTGATCAGGTGCTATACTGGGCATGGTGCGATAGCCGGTGATCAGGTGCTATACCGAGCATGGTGCGATAGTCGGTGATAAGGTGCTATACTGGGCATGGTGCGAATAGCCGGTGATCATGTGCTATACTGGGCATGGTGAGACAGCCGGTGATCATGTTCTATACTGGGCATGGTACGATAGCCGCTGATCAGGTGATATACTGGGCATGGTTCGATAGCCGATGATGAGATGCTATACTGGGCATGTTGAGCCGGTGATCAGGTGCTATACTGGGCATGGTGCGATAGCCGGTGATTAGGTGTTATACTGGGCATGGTGCGATAGCCTGTGATCAGATGCTATACTGGGCATGGTGCGAAGCCTGTGATCAGGTGCTATACTGGGCATGGTGCGAATAGCCGGTTATCAGGTGCTATACTGAGCATGGTGAGATAGCCGGTGATCAGGTGCTATACTGGGCATGGTGCGATAGCCGGTGATTAGGTGCTATACTGGGCATGGTGCGATAGCCGGTGATGAGATGCTATACTGGGCATCGTGAGCCGGTGATTAGGTGCTATACTGGGCATGGTGCGATAGCCAGTGATCAGGTGCTATACTGGGCATGGTGCGATAGCCAGTGATCAGATGCTATACTGGGCATGGTGCGATATCTGGTGATCAGGTGCTATACTGTGCATGGTGTGGTGGCCCTACTGATAAGATGCTATACTAGTCATGGTGCGATGGCTGTCTAATCATGTGCTATACTGGACATGGTGAGATAGCCGGTGATCATGTGCTATGCTGGGCATTTCGCGATAGCCGGTGATCAGGTGCTATACTGGGCATGGTGCGATAGCCGGTGATCATGTGCTAAGCTGGGCATGGTGCGATAGCCGGTGATCAGGTGCTATGCTGGGTATGGTGCGATAGCCGGTGATCAGGTGCTATACTGGGCATGGTGTGGTGGCCGACTGATAAGATGCTGTACTAGTTATGGTGCGATGGCCGACTGATCAAGTGCTATGCTAGTCATGGTGCAATGGCCGATTGATCAAGTGCTATACTGGGCATGGTGCGATAGCCGGTGATCAGGTGCTATACTGGGCATGGTGCGATGGCCGACTGATCAAGTGCTATACTAGTCATGGTGCATTGGCCGACTGATCAAGTGCTATGCTAGTCATGATGCGATGGCTGACTAATCATGTACTAAGCTAGTCCTGGTGCAATGGCCGACTGCTCAAGTGCTATACTGGGCATGGTGAGATAGCCGGTGATCATGTGCTATATTGGGCATGGTGCGATAGCCGGTGATCAGGTGCTATACTGGGCATGGTGCGATAGCCGGTGATCAGGTGCTATACTGGGCATGGTGAGATAGCCGGTGATCAGGTGCTATACTGGGCATGGTGAGATAGCCGGTGATCAGGTGCTATACTGAGCATGGTGCATGTGCAATGATCATACTTTACAATCTGTCGAAAATATTATGTTTTCAGGTGACACATTTAAAGGTACATTCCCACTCAGTAGACACAACATGTTTGTTATATCGGAGACATCATTTGAGACATTTTTGGCCAAAATAAACATTAATTCACTATTAATACACTTATTTATTGTCATTATTATACATTTTATATCAGGCGTAAATTTCCACACTGATAGCAGGGGCGATAACCGTGTTTCCTTAAAATGGTAACGAACATTGAGCACTATTTATTCTCTGTATTAAGTTTTTGATGTGCAATGACCATACTTAATAATCTGTCGAAAATATTATTTGTTCAGGTCACACATTTAAAGGTACATGCCCACATGTCGAGCCCACCGAGGCAATTGATAGTCTCGGAGTATATTTATTTGAAGCATGAATTAAGGTATGTAAAATCTTTAACGCAAATTTGAAAGTCATTTGACCTTGATCTGGGGCATGTGGGTCTCATGGGTGGGCTATAGAATGAGAATACGGATGATAATAAAGAATTATTTGACGTTTGAAGCAAATCTGAGTAAGTGTTGTGGAGATATAATAAGGTATACCGGTACAAACGTTAACACAAATTTCAAAGTCATTTGACCTTGGGGCACAGGGGCCGCATGAGTGGGACACACGTACGGATGGATGCACGGACGTGATTGTGATCACTATGACTCGCTTTCCGCAAGCAGGCTCGGCAATAAAACTATGGATGGACGTCAATGTGCAGACTATATAGCGCTGTCCGCAAGCGGACGCGACAAAAATTGTCCAACCCTTTTTTAAAGGTGCATGCTCACACAAAATGTTCTTTATGGGATTAAATAAATGTATAATTGTGTCACTATTCCACTAGTTCTAAACATTATTACGAGTGCCCGCTATACAGATATAATAATTTGGTAATATTTATTTTACTGATAGTGACGCGTGGTGGTATCAGGATATTTTCATATGAAAATGAGGCATGATATTTTTTAATTATTTATACTAATTAAATGCGTCACCAGAAAAATCAATATTTTCGACAGATTATAAAGTATGATCATTGCATGTAGCAAAAAATAAATACCGAGAATAAATAGTAACGTCCATTAACATTTTAAGGAAACGCGGTTATCGCCCCTGATATCAGTGTGGAAATTTTCTTCTGATATACAATGTATAATAATGTCAAACAATACGTGGGTAATGGTGAATTAATGTTTATTTTTCAGAACATGTCTCCAATGATGTCTCTGATATAAAGAACATTTTTGCCTACTCGTCAGAGTGGGCGTGTACCTTTAACGCTAGCTCCGCACTGTTCCATGAGACCTATGCATGCGTTAAGTTTCATAAACAAATATTGCAAAGGGTGTTCGAGTTATAAATGCTGCGGACAAATCCGTGCGCGCCTGGACGTCATTGTGATCACTGTTGAGTTATCTGCAAGCGGACTCTACTAAAACAATATTGGCATGCCCCGGCATATACAAGTAACTTACCTTAGTTCATCAGTTACACATCAGACGCTGAATGAACTTTCATTCTCACCACACCACTTATTGAATATAAAAGTTGTTCATTATGTTCAATAGTGCTGCTTTGACATGACGTGAAATTAAAACATGCATGACATGATCTGGAAGAATAACCACAGACCAAGCATGCATATTCAGAATCACGTCTGTCGGTTCTTATCCAGCTCCGATTTCCGTCACCTGTCCGCCAAATCCAGAATCCAGCAATGTAGCAAATTTAATCCTCTGTGTTAGTGTATGAACAAAATTTCACTTAGTAATCCAATGCGGGTTGTAATCTCTTGTTTCTCTAACTAAATGTGTCCAACAATCCCTGTAGCTGCCATCGTGATACAAAATGTTAAAGGTTCTGTCAACGCCTCACATATTTATCTTACTCTCCACAATTTTGATTCCAAGTACCAGAATAATGAAGTTTTACATGCGCCGTCGTAGTGTTAGCTGTCAGATTCCGTTGTTTATTTGATCAAATTGATGGACAAATCTGTGCCCGCTAATGTCGCCAAGAGCATAATCTGTGATGTCGACTTTAATAATTTGGCATAACTTCTAGCTTGTAAATTTTTGGTTGAATGAGGTGATCACTATGCTGAAGAAGTGTGTATCTGTGCCCGGTTTGCTCAGTAGGTAGAGCGATGGTGTGGTAAACCAGTGGTCCCCGGTTCGATTCCGGGCTGGTGCGCATCTTTCTCACCCTGTGATATTTAGCGCCCAACGTAGTTGCGGAAGTAACTCTGCAGAATATTCCTGTAGAGGTATGGTGCTCTCCGTAGGTTTCCCCTGCAAAGTACCAAATCACATCTGATTCGCACTTCAGCTGTTTATTTGGAATATATTTTCTGTATTTTTCAATTGAAAGAAATGTCGGTATTATACTGACATTCATTTCTGTGGAATAAGTACAGAAACATATGTCACAATTAACAGCTAAAGTGTGAATGAGATCCGATTCGGTACACTGCAGGAGAAACCTATGGAGCACCGTAACTCTGGGTGCGGACGATAAGTGAGTATTTTGCAGAGTTACTTGCCACAACTACTCCCAACGTGGAGTCGTGACTGATGAAGATTCTCCAAAATGTTCCACAAATATGGAATTCAGAGTGGACATTTTTCTCCGCAGTGACAATTGGTGCCCAACGAAGGACCGTGACTAATAAATACTCCTGAAAGTATTAATACATTTTTCACAACATTTGATTCAGACAAAAAGAAGTCAACACGACAACAGAGCAGCAATTTTGCTGTAATAATTATGAAATAAATGTTATCGATATCATTCATTCAGTCAATCATTGTAGATTTGGAAACATAAATAATGCTTTTCTTTTAAAATTAATATCAAAATGTTCACCCTGTTATTGTATTATGAATGATTAAATTGCAATCACAGGCTCCTTGCAGCTTGAAATGGAAAGATATACGAGCTTGCCGTGTGGAGACTGTGTCGTGTTCGTTCGTGTGTGCACTTACACGTTGACCCTACTGTAAGACCTCGCTGTTCAACGTTCATAGTTATTGCACCAACTTGTATTATGTATACGTCATATTGTTTGTGGTAATTGACAAACGCCAGAAGAGGTAAAACTAACTGATGGCTTGTACACACTACCTCCATGTGCTGCATAGTGAACAATAACAAGCTAATGTTCACACATTAGTGAACAATAACAAGCTAATATTCACACATATGCTATACATATATCCCATCACATGTATGAATATAGGAATGAATGGCCTTTTTGTGGAATTTATCGGGGTATAAACTTGGAAAAGTCGCGGGAATACTGGACGAAGGCCGGAAGGCCTCGTCCAGTATTCCCACGACTTTTCCAAGTTTATATCCCCGATAAATTCCACGAAAAGGCCATTCATTCCCTATAATTCCAGCATTTGAAATAAATTCATCAAGAAAATGTATTTATTTTCCGTTTTCTTAAGAATTATTTTAACTGCGCCTCACGGTTACGGAAAGTAGTTCGGCGTGGGAGTTTACTGGGATATAAATTTTGAACAGAGACTTGCTACGGGCCAATCAAATGTTAGGGAATAGTGTAAATATTTTTGTGCTGGAATTATGAATCAATTATGTTTGACTCGAACGATGATTACGGGTCAGTAACTTTTAGTTAATTCTGTAACGGTAGCGACTTTCCTCAAGTGAAGGCTATTCACAAACGTGATGCCGTGTCGAGTCACCTGGCGTGAGTGAGGGATTGCCGAGTGGCCGGCGACCTGTCTTGAACGTGTCTTAAGTGGACGTTTATGGATTCAGGTCAGGCTAAGATAACACACAGTGCCGACATTGAGGACGATGCTGACATGACTGACGGAGACGAATGATGAGGACTGGTTATAGTATTGGCGGTGGTAATGGTGAAATGTGTGGGTATCAACGTCATCAAAATGGCATAGATGACGTCAGAAAGACAATCATACAACGTGTTAAAGGTACATGCCCACTCAGTAGGCACAAACTGTTATTTATATCGGAGACATCATCTGAGACATGTCCTGGCAAAATAAACATTCATTCAACATTACCCCATGTATTCATTGGTATTATTATACATTTTATATCAGACGTAAATGCTCACATTATTAGCAGGGGCGATAACCGCGTTTCCTTAAAATGTTAACGGACGTTACTATTTATTATCTGTATTTATTTTTTGATGTGCAATGATCATACTTCATAATCTGTCGAAAATATTATATTTTCAGGTGACACATTTAATTAGTATAAATAATTAAAAAATATCATGCCTCATTTGCATATTAAAATAGCCTGATACCACCGCGCGTCACTATCAGTAAAATAAATATTACTCACTGATCATATCTGTATAGCGGGCACTCGAAATTTTTAGAACTGGTGGAATAGTGACACGATTATACACTTATTTAATTCCTATAAAGAACATGTTGTGCCTACTGCGTGGGCATGTACCTTTAAGGTGTAATGGGATCATAACAAAAATAGTGCTATCAATTTAAAAGATAGTATACATGTATTACCTTGAAGTGTAACTTAAACATTCATGAACGAGAATATGAAATTATTCTGTGACAGTTTACACGGGTTTACCCTACGACTTTATACAGTGGGGTCAGCGTGTAAGTGCACACACGAACGAACACGAGAGGTTAGAACCAACCTGTCGTGTTCGTTCGTGTGTGCACTTACACGCTGACCCCACTGTAGGGGCTCGCTAAAGATCGCCCCAATTTAACAATTCGTTTACTCGAATTAAAAATTCGTTCCGACGATATAACAATTCGTTCCCTCGAATTACCAATTCATTCCCTCAATTTAACAATTCGTTCCCTCGATAAACAATTCGTTCCCATGATATAACAATTCGTTCCCACGAATTAACAATTCGTTCCCACGAATTAACAATTCGTTCCCGTGGCGAAGGTGTCAGATCTTTGACGCTAAAACTTCAATCATAATATTTTCACATTCATTCTCAGTTCTCTACTACTTGAGATGTTCGATATGTGGTACTACGCTATCATATTACTTGGTTTACGCAGGTGACGAAAAATCAACTTAAAAGAGGAAAGACGGCTTCGTTGTTGCGAGATAAGGAATGTGACGTTGCCACAATAATGATTGCCGAAACGTTTAAATAGATTTTAATTTCGGTTTATGGGTTAAGATATAAATACATCGGCCAATTTATATCGGAATTGCATAAAATAAACAACAGCTTTCAACACAAGTTGAATTAATTTAAATATCGAATAAATAATCAGCAACTGCAGAAAAAACAGGCAGCGCTAGTTATTGTTCCCGTACTACAAACGTATATTCTAATGCACTCTATAAATATCACGCAATCTGATTGGCTGATGGTCATACATTACAGGTATACATGTATCATTGTTGATGAACGGTCGCAAATTGTTTCAATATGTATTCCTACGCCAGTAGTAAAGGAGCGCATTAGAAAAAGGTTAACCGCAATGTAATTTTGAAATTTGTGGCGTATATCAGAAAATGATAGGTTGGAAAACATGTTTAATGGTTCCGCTAGCGCGTCGCCATTAAACAGATTTTCCGACATATCATTTTCTGATATACATGTACGCCGCAAATTTGAAAATTACATTGCGGTTAACCCTATAGTATACACCACCCGTTATGAAAGGCTACTCATAGATTAGTTCACCACTCTATAATTACATTTCATTACACTGTATTACATACGAGTTATGATGGAGTAGTCTTTCCTTTTCCAAATGTGCGTTTGAAGCGTTCTTTGTTTACTGTCTACTTCGTGGAGAGTGACTTAAGCATTTTGCTAATACACACTTTATTAGGTCAATTTATGGTAATAGTTGTGTCATATTGTATAGCTGTCTCTCAATAACAATATAGTATGAACGTCAACGCCCTTGTTTTAATGCGCGAAGTGAATGCTATTACGCACATTTTTACTGTGTAGCGCAACCTGTTGCCTATAAAGCGGAAAACGGGCAGCTACTCGCAGATAATTGTATTCAGAAACACAAAACCGTCAAGCGACACTTAATATGAAACCAAGCTTAATAATCTAGAGATGGATGGGCTGTGACTCAGGGGTAGAATTCAATACTGAACGTTGTGACTTCAAAATTTACATCGTAATCAGACCACATGAGTATGCTATTTGATTGGGAGCTACACTGGTCACAAATACCATAAGCCTCCTTTCTCCGGTCACAGCTACATAAATTATATGGATATTGCATAAATTGGGCGCTCAGAGAAATACATACCATAATACACTAGTGTAATAAATGAAAACAGGTTTTTGACCAGTACAACTTCAATGTATGACGATGTGCTTGTGTAATAAATATAATCTAACATTTGTGATGATTAAATATGGTCGTTATTAAACGTGTTGACTAATTTCATAAGAAACTCGGCATAGCCTAATTTCATGTTAAAGGTACATGCCCACGTGCCAGGTTATAATATAGGCAGGCATATGTTTTTCGTCCATTCGTTAGCTATGACATTGTTTGGGCAAAATTAACAGTCATTAACCATTTGCCGACGATATAATTGCCATTATTATACTTCGTATATTAAACATAAATTTCCACACTGATATCAGGGTCGATAACCGTGTTTCCTTAAAATGTTAACAGAAATTACTATTTATTCTCTGTATTTATTTTTTGATGTGCAATGATCATACTTCATAATTTGTCGAAAATATTATTTTTTCCGGTGACGCATTTAATTAGTATAAATAATTAAAATACACCATGCCTCATTTGCATATGAAAATAGCCTGATACCACCGCGCGTCACTACAGTGGGGTCAGCGTGTAAGTGCACTCACGAACGAACACGACAGGTTGGTTCCAACCTGTCGTGTTCGTTCGTGTGTGCACTTACACGCTGACCCCACTGTATCAGTAAACATAATATTACTAAATTATTATATCTGTCTAACACACGTATTTTTTGGTGGAATAGTGGAACACAATTATACACTTATTTAATTCCTATGAACAATGTGGTGCCTATTGAGTGAAAATGTACCTTTAAATCATCACTAATGTAAGATCCTCTATATATAGTGCTTACCTTTATTTATGTATCTTACATGTATATACCGTCCCAAACTAAAACACGTATGCATTTTAATGTAACTCCTGTACTGAGTGAGTATAGTTTCACAAAAACCTGTATATGAGACACGCCATGTGGTTTTGTACCTTCGGACATCAGCGTAATTTCATTAAATACGTTTACACAATTTACAATATTTTTCATAATTAAAGTCAAAAGTTGACATATTTAACTATAAATATAATTCCGCATGCACTCTTAAAAGTTTGTTAACTTTTGACGCCATTTACGAAACACATTGTAAATTTTGTAAAGGTATTTTATGAAATTACACAAATGCCGAGAGGTATAAAATCACATGTTATGCTCATGTGTGATTTTTATAAGTCACGAAACCACTGACCCGTCACGAAATATCATCCGGATACCAAGATCTGACATGACCGGTCGCGTTTCATTCACGACCAGTGTAGATGCGGAATAGACTACGCACTCAATACATGTAAGTTGCAAATACTATTAGTGTTCACATTGTTCGCCGGATTTTAACCCTTAACCTGCTGAATGAAATGTTGTCGTCTGCTGTTTATGATTTATTTTCGATTTTTCTCGTCAAAAACATGGTTTGACAGCATTTTAGATTCAGGATAAAAAAACGAAAATTTTTGGAAATTGACTCCCCATGTTAAATTCCATAGGAAAAATCGTTTTCTTGCAAAAAAAATCAATATTTGATGGAATTTCATGAAGCAAAATATTTTGGGGAGGGGGAAATTTTTGTTATTGATGAAAAAGTACTTACTTTTAAATATTTTTTAGATTTAATGTGTTTAATAGCCAACAGTTCGTCGGCAGAAAAACGTGGAACAGACAGTAGATTAAATTAACCACCTCATTACCTCCTTCATTTAATGCACATATTTCAACTGTATGGCAGATATAAGTAAATTCGGAAACAAACGGGCCAACGGTCATCGGCCTGACATCTTTTGGGCTCAAATGCCCGGGTTTGGAAGGTCTTCGAGCTAATTCCTACCCTTAAATATAAGATAAACAAAATAAGAGTTTACTTAATGGTTAAATGAAGCGAGTACTTACATGTACCGGTAACCCATCTGCCTCAAAGGTGTCGCAACGAGAACTGTTAACTCGCATTAAATGCACTGTGCATGAATCTCAAATATATGACTCACGGTAAATACGCAGATTGAATATCAAACTTATGATATTTGAACGGGGAAGTATGGTGGCTGATTAGGGACATTTCGCCTCGTCGCTCCGTCGCTCCGTCGCCACGAAGTTTATCGCTCCGTCGCCGCGAAGAATCGATAATTATCGCTCCGTCGTGGCGACGAAGCGACGGAGCGACAAAGCGACGGAGCGACGGGGCGACGGGGCGACGAAGCGACGAAGCGAAGTTTAAGGACACTAAGCTTCGTCTCGTCGCTCCTTCGCCGCGAAGGAGCGATAATTATCGCTCCGTCGCCGCGAAGGAGCGATAAACTTCGTGGCGACGGAGCGACGGAGCGACGAGGCGAAATGTCCCTAATCAGCCACCATAGGGAAGGACATCAAATATCAAACTGTATTATGGTGAAGATGAATTAGAATTATAGTCTGTTTCACGAAAGCTGCCCAAATTTTACGGCTATATAGACAATTCAAAAACAATATTATTTTCGATAATATTAAATTAAAGGACAATTTAAGAATGATCCTTCTTTTTATTTCGTGAAATTTGGTCAAATATTGATTTTATTGCGAAAAATTGATTTGTCTATGCGAATTTAACATGGGGGAAAAAGTGGTAAGGAAGTGTGGGAGGAGTAAAAAAACTGAAAATTTTGGAAATTGACTCCGAAACCTGGCTAGATAGCTTGGATATGCTCTAACTAAGAAAACAAGAGTTAAATTTTAAAAATCGGTCCAGTATTTCTAAAATTCAAAATAATTTCCCCATGTTAAATCCCCATAGACATCTTCACTCCGTCCGTGAATATGTCTATGGGGATTTAACATGGGGAAATTGTTTTTTCGCAATAAAATAAATATTTGACAAAATTTCACGAAATAAAAAGAAGGCTCATTCTTATTTTTTCCTTTAATTTAATATTATCAAAAGAAATCTTGTTTTTGAATTGTTTATATAGCCGTAAAATTTGGGCAGCTTTCGTGAAACAGACAGTAGTTAGCCAGTTTAAACCCATACATATAGGTATTGCTTTTTGTAAGATCGGTAATTACAGAACCCATAAGTGTGTAAGCGAATATGATACATTATGCGTTACACAATCTAACCAGGCGATCGTTTTACTAAACTTCGTACGATTAAAATGTTCGTAAGTGCAAAATTATGATAGTCTGTGAATTTCATATTAACAATGGGTTCTTGTAAACAATTATTGGATTTACATTTATTGAGCATAGGCTGCATATGCATACTTTTTTATCCATGAAAATGGAATGAAATGGAACTTTGTTAAGTAAGACTTGGTTGTGGAATCAACTCTCTTATCGCATAGTTTTCGCAGAGTTTTATAAGATAAATCTTTCATAAATGTATGGCGTCGAAAGTTTAACCCTTTGAGCCCGAAATCCCGCTATTATATAGCGGTTTATGCAAAAAGTGCAGATCCAGATGAGCCGGCTCGTAACGAGCCGTCTCATCAGGATCTGCACTGTTTGAAAGTAATTTTAATATTTTTGATAACAACAAATACCCCCTTTTCATAAATGGACGAATCTGAAAATCATTTTGTGACCATTGGATTGGTCGGAACATTAGCATATCACAGTCCATTCCAGTTCCTTAGGGTTGAAAGGGTTAAAGAAGTCGGTGTGTAGGTGCAGAATCTCCGAAAAAGAAAGTAACAGACTTATTATGTATCGCCGTATCGGCAAAAACCGGCGATGCGATGCAGTATTAAAACAATATAGGAATGAATGGCCTTTTTTGTGGAATTTATCGGGGTATAAACTTGGAAACGTCGCGGGAATACTCGACGAAGGCCGGAAGGCCTCGTCCAGTATTCCCGCGACTTTTCCAAGTTTATATCCCCGATATATTCCACAAAAAGGCCATTCATTCCTTATAATTCCAGCATTTTAAATAAATTCATCAAGAAAATTTGTTTATTTTCCGTTTTCTTAAGAATTATTTTAACTGCGCCTGACGGTTACGGAAAGTAGTTCGGCGTGGAAGTTTACTGGGATATAAATTTTGGACAGAGACATGCTCCGGGCCAATCAAATGTTAGGGAATTGTGTAAATATTTTTGTGCTGGAATTATTAACACGTATGGAAATATGTTTTCTTTCTTAATAAACATGTATTGGCAACACATAAGAATCGTCTCCTAAGAAGATTATCATGTTTTGTCAAACTATAATGTACGTTTTTTGTCAAGAAATATTAATGTTGTCTACAAGTGTTCTATGTCTAAATAACAATATGTTTGGCAGCACATGAGAATCTTTTCGCAAGACGATTTGCACCTATCCTGCGTTTTCGTGATCTCGCGCACAGGTTGAGAACACGAAAACACGAAGCGTTATCGCGAGAGCGCGAAACGAAGAGCAAGAGAGCGTGAAACGTAAACGCCAGATTCTATCATAAATTATTCAATATTGCGTTTTCGCAATCTCCTGCTTGATATCGTGTTTTTGCTTCGCGATCGCGGAAGCGCGTTGGCGTTGCATACACACGCATGTGCAATTTCAACACGCATGATTTCAACACAGGCTTGGACAAAACTAACCCGAATGTTCTGTCTGTAACGCAGGGCAAGGCGGCCTGCATTACAGACAGAAACCTCGGGTTACATGTAGGGCAAAACGTATTTAAGCGGAAGGCAAGATGGCGAAAATGAGAGACGATTCTCTCGTTTTAGGAGACAATTGTTATGTTTTGTTCTTTATGAGAAATATGTTTTGTTTTTAATAAACACGTTTTCTGAGCACGTAACAATCGTATCCTAAGACAATTATCTAAGTTTTTTGTTAAAACATATTGGTGCGTTTGTCAATAGTTTTTCGATTTCTTAATAAAACATATTTTGGCATCACATGATTATCTATTTTAGGAGACGATTCTCATGTTTAGTCAATATACGTTTTAGGACGCTTGCTGGCTGGAGAAACACCTATATTGTTTACAAATTCTAGGCTGGTACCCGGTTTTATAGTAAAACTACCACAGGAATGACATGCATGGCGTACCAGCCCATCGTAATTGCATTTGTATGCCTTCGCACTTCCAGCTCATATTTTGGATAAACGCCGAGGCAGTCCAATCGGACTTCGGTTTTTTCCGTAAGTACGCTTCGTGTAGTTTCTGGACGTGAGGAGTAATAGTGTAATATTCCCCTCTAATATTGCCCGCTGCGTTGTGAATTGCCCGCTACGTTGTTAAGCGGGCGACACGGTAGAACATTTTTATAACGTGATATGAAATTGATAAATGCAACGCCTAGAAATTACAATGAAGTATAATAATATACGATATAAGTAATGACAATCTGCCAGATTAAACAGCAAATAAAACATACAGACATGCCGTGTGCTACCTGCCTTCAAGACTGGTCACATATAAATACTGAGCTACTACGACGATTATCAAGGATCTTGAAAGTGTACACTGACCCGATAGACCACTCTGGATGTCGGGCCCACACTGGGTGTAAGAGCATGGCTTCTCAGGCGCCCATTAGACATGGCACTTCAGCCTGTTGGGACCTATTTATCATGTTTATTCTGACTAACATAATAATTCCAACGGTTTACACCAGGAGTGTCAGATTGAAAGATATGACAGAAAAATGTTCCGAAGTGTTCGGGGAACTGGCTGGAATGATCCGGAAGAGGCAAGCAGTCGAAGATTTTACACACTTTTGCGGGGCCCGTTTGTTTTATTTCATCAAATTCGGTGGAATAATAATACATTATAATTCCAGCACAAAAATATTTACACAATTCCATAACATTTGATTGGTCCGTAGCAAGTCTCTGTCCAAAATTTATATCCCAATAAACTCCCACGCCGAACTACTTTCCGTAACCGTGAGGCGCAGTTAAAATAATTCTTAAGAAAACGGAAAATAAACACATTTTCTTGATGAATTTATTTCAAATGCTGGAATTATAAGAAATGAATGGCCTTTTTGTGGAATTTATCGGGGATATAAACTTGGAAAAGTCGCGGGAATACTGGACGAGGCCTTAACAAATTACAAATTTGGAAAAAAAAAAAAAAAAAAAATATTTGTTTTTTTTGGATTTTTTTTTCGAAAATTGTAATTTTTATCGCTTCGTCCAGTATTCCCGCGACTTTTCCAAGTTTATACCCCGATAAATTCCACAAAAAGGCCATTCATTCCTATAGTGATATCAATAGTAAGAGTCCATCTGAAATCAGCTGCTTCTGCTGTTGACGGCGATTCCCCTCCGTTTAACAAATACTACCAGTTTCGCCGAATAACTAACGGCTAGTGTGTACTGATCTCAAGGGAACGGTATAGCATTATGATCAGTAGCCGATTTCATCAACATTGCAAAGTATACTTATCTAGCAAAGTATACTTTGACGGAGTAATCATTTATTTTTCCCGAAATGCATTATTTAATATAGAACTAACGACTGCATATATTTGATGAATGAAAGTATGCAGAATTATTATACTGATTTTTTTACATAAATGGCTGTGATAATGTAATAAATAGATGATATTCCATCACAAATTTCGAATAGCGGGAAATAATGCACGAGTGTGCGTAGGCTCCCGCGTAAGCAACGAGTGAGCGTAGCGAAAGAGTTGCTTGCACGGACATCGATGGACACGAGTGTATTATTTCCGCTATTCAAACATGTATGATGGAATATCCTATTTATTACAGTTCCACGGCGGATATATTTGCACATTTAGTCTATTTTTGAGATAAAAACAATTAGTTGTGATGTGCCATGAATAGTTGAACAATGACGTGCTTTCCCGCGTTTTAACGTTACGTTGTGTGACGTCAAATGTGACGTCATGTAAACGTTTTGAGATCCAAATTACGCAGCTGTTTCTATGAACCAGATATATTTGAGTGCTTGTTTGGAATGTGTTCAATCACATTAACATTCTAGATTAGTCGAAACCCTTTTTGCATGGTAGCTCCTGGTTTCCAAGAACATATGCAATTACGGGTGTTCTGTTCAAAGTGTAATAGTTGTAAAGAGTTGATTACGGGTTTTCTCTCACAGCGAAACTCATGCAAATAACTCGCAAGAGTGTAATAAATTCAGTATAATAAAAATTAACAAATTTATCCTTAAATTGAAAATTTATTCCTCAAAGTGTACTTTGCTAGATAAGTATACTTTGCAATGTTGTTGAAATAGGCTACAGATCATGATCCCGTGGCATTACCAATGAGATGGCAGTTCAAACCGTCAGTTGTGTCATCATCTGGGTCAGACCATTATATGATTGCGCTAATTTGTCAGGCCAATGGCCATTGGTCCGTTTGTTTCCGAATTTACCAATATACATTCGAAATATGTGATTTTTTTTGGAAGTTGACTCCGAAACCTGGCTATAGATAGCTTGGAAATGATCTAAATAAGAAAACAAATGTTAAATTTTGAAAAATCGGTGCAGTGTTTTTGAAATTCAAAACAAAAATTCCCCATGTTAAATCCCAATATACATCTTCACTATGGGGATTTAACATGGGGAAATTATATTTTGGCAATAAAATCAATATTTGACAAAATTTCACGAATTAAAAAGAAGGCTCACTCTTAAATTTTCCCTTCATTTAATATTAACGAAAACAATATTGTGTTTGCATTGTTTATATAGCCGTAAAATTTGGGCAGCTTTCGTGAAACAGACAGTAGCTAGTTCATTCTCCTATCGCACTATGTCGGTATGTCAAGCCGTGAAAAGGGCTGAGTTCGATTGCATGTCGTATTGTTAAGTGTTATCCTATACGATGATGGTATTTGAACGTTGGTCAGGGCAAAGCAGATCAAGCAGGGAAGAATCCATATGGGATTGGGTTATGCAATATATACCAAGGTGCATGATCACGTGGTCATAACAACAACAACAGTGGTTGAAAGTGTTGAAATCTTGCCCACTCCAAAGTAAGTATTATTTGATATTTTCCTTAATATGAAACGGATTTTAATGAAATGTGGCGCAGCAAACGCGTCTTCATGGTTGTCCAGGGAGTTCGGCACAGTCTTATGTCGTTTTTGTGAAGAATCGATTTCCGTGTCTACCGACACGGAAATCGATTTTTCGCAAAAACGACAGAAGTTTGGGCCAAAGTACAGAGACCACCAAATGCAGCTTAACAAGACGTGTTTGATGCGCCATATTTCATCAAAATCGTTACGTAATAAGGAAAATATGAAATAATACGTACTTTGAATCGAATGGATTCTGGAAGTTTCAGTACTTGTTGTTGTTGTTGTTGTTAGTACCACGTGATCGTACACCTTGTATATGCTATAATAATTCCAGCACAAAAATATTTACACAATTCCCTAACATTTGATTGGCCCGTAGCAAGTCTCTGTCCAAGATTTATATCCCAGTAAACTCCTACGCCGAACTACTTTCCGTAACCGTGAGGCGCAGTTAAAATAATTATTAAGAAAACGGAAAATAAACACATTTTCTTGATGAACTTATTTCAAATGCTGGAATTATAAGGAATGAATGGCCTTTTTGTGGAATTTATCGGGGATATAAACTTGGAAAAGTCGCGGGAATACTGGACGAGGCCTTCCGGCATGTGGTGTGGCGCCAGAAAGGTATGTGACATGCAGAGTTTGCACTAACAAATAATGTGTGAATCAATTCTACATGTATACCTGCCCACACTGTGTTTTGTTTTCGAGCTACAAACCTCTGTATCAGACATATTTCGAGCGGAAGATGCGTACAAGTCGAATATGCTCACTGAATGGAACAGATCACAGTTTAGCAGATACTTCTACAAATACTTGCTTTTGTCAGCTGAAAATAGCATAGGAGCTGAGTATTTAATTTTAAGTGTGTACCGAAAAATATAGCGCATGCCTTTGATATTAAGGCAGAGACGTTACCGCGGTTTATTTGATGTGCAATTGAGGGTAGTGAATATTTTCGATAGAGGTCGTGTGCGTGATACTTTTGATAACGTAAAAACGACGCCAATCCCGGCTAAAATCTACGTATAAACGTCAGCGTCGTGTTTTGCATTGTCTGACGTTTCTAGCGCAAAAATACAATTATGTACATAATACAATGGTTGTCTGTATCATAATCATTAATAAATATAATGCAAGTACCACGTTGGTGTAATACTAATTGATAATAAGAATAATACATTTGAATGCACCAGTAGCCTATTTCACCAACATTACAAAGTATACTTTTCTAGCAAAGTATACTTTGAGGGAGTAACCATTTATTTTTCCTGAAATGCATTCTTTCATATGATTAAAAGTATGCAGAATTATTATACTGAATTTATTACATTATCACAGCCAATCACAGCCAAATTGGCTGTGATAATGTAACAAATTCAGTATAATAAAAATTAATAAATGTATACTAAAATTGAAAATTTCTCCCTCAAAGTATACTTTGCTGGAAAAGTATACTTTGCAATGTTGGTGAAACGGGCTACAAGTCCATGCATACGTTCATGGTCATGGATTTGGATAGAAAAGTTGGTATTTATCTGTTATCTTCATATGCAACTGCTACAAAAGGCGGTGTGCTTTTGTAGCAGTCGCATATGAAGATAACAGATAAATACCAACTTTTCTATCCGAATCCATGACCATGAACGTATGCATAGAAAGAATATCAAATTCGCATTTCGTAATTGCAATTAAAAGAATGTACAATAGTGACGTAATTCGCAATATGTGAAATATCCACCATACATTTTGAAGTATGTACATGTATTATTTTATTAAGTTTATGGGCAACCACCATAACATATACATTACTAGAAAGAAGATAACATGCACATTTCGTAATTACAATAGTATTCTCGTACAACAAAAATAGGCATATATATCTTACCACATACACTACGGCAACTTTTTTACAAATGCACAATAATTATGTAATTTGCAAGGTGTGACATTGCCACTAGACATTTTAAAGAACGTAGTTTGTATGATGTTAATGTGCAACCGCAAAAATGTACACTACTAAAAAGAAGTTAAAATACATTTTGTAGTTACAATATAATTACCCTGCAATATAAATTGGCAAATATTTAGCATCACACAAACTACGGTAACTTTAAAATATGCGCATTCGCGACGTAATTGGTAAAGTGTGACATTTTCAGAAGACATTTTTCCTTTATTTTCGACACGGATCCCACACATTGTATTTCACAAGAAAGACCACAAAATACACATTGCATAACTTTACTATTATTTAGTTCATCGAATGCGTGATCTGAATTTTGCTTACATAGTATAGCCAACTTCCTGTTTCACCTGCACCATGCATGGAAAATGTCCGTACCGTACAGATTTCGGCGTCTGTACCGTACAGAATCCGTGTGGTGACGCTGTCGATGTCTTCACCGTCCAGACATATTTTTGCTCAACTTGCTTCCGGAGTCTTAACCGTCCAGTGGTGATTTCTTCTAAGTCATTTTTGACATATTTTCAATTAGAGTGTGGAAATGATGGGCACATATTCGGAAAGAGCATCAATTAATGATGCAATATCAAATGACAGATTAAACATTCATGCAGAAATGACCGTATGCGAGCTCGGTAAAGACAGTTCTCTCGCTTCATTTTAAAAATGTTCACGTTTTTTGGTCGTTCCTGATTATATTAGCGAGAGATGGACCCTGACAAGAGCAACCGAGGGTTAGACAACATTGATACACAGGATTACCACGTTTAGTTCGTATTTTTTGCTAGTTTTAAAGGGGAAAACAGTAAAAATTGAAGCACTTACCTTTCCCGTTTTTTACCGTCCGCCATATTTTGTGTGTATTATCATACCGGCCCATACAGCTTACAGTACAATGAATACGCACGACGTAATACTACTCGCAATGCAATGACTACCAAATGAAATGAATACCTAATTACCAAATTCGTAGAAAGTATTCAATGGTGAGAACTTGAAATTTGACATTGTACATTGTTTTGAGTAGCGGTCTAAGGGTTAATTTTAAAGGGTTAACGCACATAGGCATGGTCATTCATGTTACTGCAATGTATGCAATCCGTCTCGGGTTATTAACCCTTACACCGCTACTCACAACAATTGCCGTCTGTTGTTGCTTTTATATCTTGCCTTATTTCTCAATAAAAACATGTTTTGACAGCACTTCAGAATCATTTCCAATGGAAATGATTCTGAAGCGCTGTCAAAGCATGTTGTAAATTATTCTAAAGTGCTGTAAAAGCATGTTTTTGATGATAACACATACAAATAGAAAATAACCAGCAGACGACAAAAAAATTAAGATAGCAGTTTAAGGGTTAATCGTCTTCGTAAACTCGCATTTTCAAATGTATGGTATACTATATATTATAATACACTGTCTTATTACATGTAAACTATACCCGATACAATCAAATAAACCGCAACACGTTTGTTCGACGAAACTATTCCACTATCTGTCTTTGTAACAGCGCAGTGTGGTCAGTTTCTACACAGTTCTACAATTCGGTTGTTGTATACATATTCCATTGCAAGGTAGCAACATTATAGGAATGAATGGCCTTTTTGTGGAATTTATCGGGGTATAAACTTGGAAAAGTCGCGGGAATACTGGACGAAGGCCGGAAGGCCTCGTCCAGTATTCCCGCGACTTTTCCAAGTTTATATCCCCGATAAATATATTTACATTGCATGTTCTGATAGTTTCAAAAATGTAAATAGCCAAATATGGCGTTAAAATTAAGAATAATCTTGTTTTTCGTCATTTTGGGTCAATTAATAAAACAGCGACGTTACGTTGCCGGTCAAAAGCGTGTCGTCAAACGAACTTTGACGAATCAACAACGTCACGCGAGGCCACGTAATGATACTTTTATGTATTGTGAGATGAACGCAATACGTTGAATGTTCGTTTGTATTATGCCACAGTTAGATCACGGTTCGTCCACATGTACGAGGAGGTAATCCGCGAGCTTGAGCAAGTAGATTATCGATCGTACATGCGGACGAACGTGATCTAACGGTGTTATCACATCGCCATGTGACTCCTTAGATCGCCCATGTACTGTGTAAATGCAGGAAAAAAAACTCGAAAATGTATGAAAGATGTGATAAGAATTTATAGAAGATGTAAATATTATTTGTTAATACCAACACTGGGTAACACGGACTATCAATACGTCTTGTTTTGCCACAAGTCCAGTCTACCGTAATTCGCCATGTTGAATGACAGCGGCAACGTATTGCTAGCCGAATAGTATGGAGACCCACAAGGGACGTAGACTTTTTTTTTATTTATTCGTTCCCACGAAATGACAATTCGTTCCCTCAATTTAACAATTCGTTCCCTCAATTTAACAATACGTTCCCACGATATAACAATGAGTTCCCACGAATTAACAATTCGTTCCCTCAATTTAACAATTCGTTCCCACGATATAGCAATCCGTTCCCACGAATTAGCAATTCGTTCCTGTGGGAACGAATTGTTATTTCGTGGGAACGAATTGTTAAATTGAGGGAACGAATTGTTACTTCGTGGGAACGTATTGTTAATTCGTGGAAACGAATTGTTAAATTGAGGGAACGAATTGTTGTTTCGTGGGAACGAATTGTTAATTTGTGGGAACGAATTGTTAAAATGAGGGAACGAAGTGTTATTTCGTGGGAAAGAATAAATAAAACAACAAATATTTCTACGTCCCCTGCGGGGCTCCGTATCATAGCGCTTATTGGAGCAATTAATGTAACAGCATTACTTGTATCATGTGTATGGCGCTGGAAACATCACGAGTGAAGTGTAGCGTGCCATAAGATTGATAGAATAGGAAACCGAAATCTCCATGATTAAGAAATCGTGATTATTCAGTTCACCGTCTAGTTATACAAACGTATTTTACTACACGGAATCATGACACGATTTAACTCGACACACGCACATGCTTTACACGAGATGATTATTATATGTGTATTATATACCTACGCATGAAATACATACAGTGTAGTTATACGATGTAAATAAAAGTCATATGTTCTCATCGATGAAATACACAACCTCCGGTGAAAATACGACTACTTCCGCTATCTATATTCATATTCTGTATTTAGAAAGAAAACAGCGCAAATAGGCTGAAAATACACGTTCATTACCGTATACAATCTAACAAACTGCTAATTTCCATGGAGCTGTATATAATACATAGAATATTCATATTTTTGCAACGAATACGACATATATGTTCATCTCGTGGTGTGAAATGTCCATATTTCACTCGTGCCTAAGGCCTCGTCCAGTATTCCCGTGACTTTTCCAAGTTTATATCCCCGATAAATTCCACAAAAAGGCCATTCATTCCTTATAATTCCAGCATTTGAAATAAATTCATCAAGAAAATGTGTTTATTGTCCGTTTTCTTAATAATTATTTAACAGCGCCTCACGGTTACGGAAAGTAGTTCGGCGTGGGAGTTTACTGGCATATAAATTTTGGACAGAGACTTGCTACGGGCCAATCAAATGTTAGGGAATTGTGTAAATATTGTTGTGCTGGAATTGTTCATTGATATTGTTTTCGTACCTAAAAGATGTGCCATATCTCATGAAAAATATTTACACTATAAGTAACGATAATTTCCGTAAATGGCGTCGAAAGTTGGCAACATGTTCAATGCGAATGTGGAATACAAACTGTTCTCAACTGCCGACGTAATTTACTAAAATATAACAGTTACATTTCGGTACATTGTATACCTTTTTATTAATTCATATTATTATAGGGTAATACTACAGAGCCCCGAAGTTTTATTTTATTAATTCGTTCCCACGAAATGACAATTCGATGACTCTATTTAACAATTCGTTCCCTCGAATAAACAATTCGTTCCCACGATATAATAATTCGTTCCCTAGAATTAACAATTCCTTCCCACGAAATTACAATTCGATCCCTCAATTTAACAATTCGTTCCCTCGAATTAATAATTCGTTCCCACGATATAACAATTCGTTCACCCGAATTAACAATTCGTTCCCACGGGAACGAATTGTTATTTCGTGGGAACGAATTGTTAAATTGAGGGAACGAATTGTTAATTCGTGGGAACTAATTGTTAATTCGTGGGAACTAATTGTTAATTCATGGCAACGAATTGTTAAATTGAGGGAACGAATTGTTATTTCGTGGGAATGAATTAATAAAAAAAAGAATTCTACGTCACCTGCGGTGCACCGTATAATACAGACCACACTGTAATACACGATTTCTTATTATTGCATAACATGGGAGCTCTCAGAGTGTATTATCACAGTTAAATGTAAATCACAATACACTAGTGTAACAAATATGCAAATTAGCTCGTTACAGAAAACAGGTTTGGTGACCAGTACATCTTCACTGTATGATGTTGTACTTATGCAATGCATATAATCTAAAATGTTGCTGTTGTATTATGGTATTTATTAACTCGTTGACTGATTTCATAAGAAATTCGACAGAGCCTCGTCTCATGTGAAATCAGTAAACTCGTTTACTAAATATCATATTAAATTATCACTCAATTAAGATCCTCTATTGATTGCTGTATTGTAGTTCTTGAACTCGTTGACTAATTCCATAAGAAACTCGGCATAGCCTCGTTTCTTATGAAATCAGTAACTCGTTTAATAAATATCATATTATGTTATCACTCAATTAAGATCCTCTATTTATTTCTGTGTTGTGTTTAGTAAACTCGTTGATTAATTCCATAAGAAACGAGGCTATGTCGAGTTTCTTATGAAATTAGTCAACTCGGCATAGCCTCGTTTCTTATGAAATCGGTAAACTCGTTTAACAAATGCCATAGTAAATTATCACTCATGTAAGATCCTCCATTTATTGGTGTGTTGCGTTTAGTAAACTCGTTGACTAATTCCATAAGAAACTCGACACAGCCTCGTTTCATATGCAATCAGTAAACTCGTATAATAAATATCATATTAAATTATCGCTCAATTAAGATCCTGTATATATTTATGTGTTGTATTTATTAAACTCGTTGACTAATTCCATAATAAACTCGGCATAAACTCGTGTCTTATGAAATCAGTAAACTCGTTTAATAAATATCATAGTATATCATTACTCATGTAAGATCCACTATTTATTCCTCCGTTGACGTTGTCCACTTGTCAATTGCAGTGTGACCCCGGGGTTGGTATGGACGCCCTGTATGACCTCATATATCGCGGTGAACAAATGCTCATGGTCATCGGCAGCGCTTGCTCAGAGGTGACCAAGACTATTGCTGAAATCGTGCCTTACTGGAACCTTATATTGGTAAGTATTACTTAGAGACTATCAGGCTGTTAACGGACTGTTAAATCCGTAACTGAATGTTTAACAGAGATTTTAACCATTCAGTTAAGGAGTTAACAGTCCGGTTCAAAACATCAGTTAGCTTAACGGACTGTTAAATCCTTAACTGAATGGTTAAAATCTCTGTTACTCTGTTTAACAAACAGAGATTTTAACCATTCAGTTAAGGATTTAACAGTCCTGTTCAAAACATCAGTTAGCTTAACGGACTGTTAAATCCTTAACTGAATGGTTAAAATCTCTGTTTAACAGAGATTTTAACCATTCAGTTAAGGATTTAACAGTCCGGTTCAAAATATCAGTTAGCTTAACGGACTGTTAAATCCTTAACTGAATGGTTAAAACAGTCCGTTAAGCTAACTGATGTTTTGAACAACCGGGCCCTGGTGTCTTTGGATATCAAATTCATCAGGCAAGGCTAGGAAACGCGTAGGAATTCCGAGGCTTGCCTGATAAACCGAGCCTGATAAACTTGATATCAAAAGACACTATAGCATGGTATTTTATTTATTAGGAGACGTTTTTGGATACATCATGAGACATTATGACGTTGTGTTCGTTGGAAAGAACGCGGAATTGTTTCCGTGACGTCATTCCACTGGCGTAACTCAGTAACGCCATGTGACTCCGTTTGACCAATGGAACGTCAGTAAAAGTAGCTATGACTGGGATATGTGTATCTCGTCAATGCAAGGTATCAGTTCGTATGTATTCGACCAATACAATGTTATTTACTTGATAAATGAGCACTCAACTGTATGCCGGGTGTAATTATCTATGAGGTGTTATGCCGGGTTGTACCTATTGCATATGGCGTGTTGTAACGCACTTCATATGCCATATTGTACCACATTGCATATTCCGTGTTTTAACCCATTACATATGCCCCGTTGTAACCCATGCATATGCCGTGTTGTAACCCATTGCACATGCCGTGTTGTAACCCATTGCATATGCCGTGTTGTGACCCATTGCATATGCCGCGTTGTAACCCATTGCATATGCCGCGTTGTAACCCATTGAATATGCCGTGTTGTACCCCATTGCATATGCCGTGTTGTAACCCATTGCATATGCCGTGTTCTTCAGGAGTCTAACGACGTCACAAGATATGACGTCGTGAACTTAGCTGACGTAATTTCCAATTATCGACGTTTGTCAGACCGCCATGTTAGGTTTGTTCCGTTGTGTTAAAGTTATCTCACGAACAGAATATATCTATAACCGGGCGTATGTGTGTGAAAAAAACGAAACAGTCTTCGATCTGTCATGGATCCTGTCTGAGAATGTATTGGATGAACGTTAGACTGCCGTACTAACAACGGTCGTACGATCGAAATCCACCATTTTTATTCGAAACGGGCACATCTTATATTATGTTTTTATTAACAATAATGGCGTAAGGGTAATTTTCTTTTATTACTTTTGCTGCTGATATCACATATAAAAATGTTTGTCTGTTATTGATATGTGTTTTTTATGTTCCGTTATTTTGACATATAATATTTTATTTGACACAGTCTGCAGATATCTGTCCACATTAACCATGCTAACTGCTATCGACCACCATTTACAGGTGAAAACTCTGTGTAAGCTACATTTTTTATTTACATACAGATGGTCGGCAGCATATTTGTAGACCGTTGTAGCCTGAGCCCGGTTTCCCGCACAACTATATGTTTCAGATCTGTAGCCTATTTCATCAAATTTGCAAAGTATACTTTTCTAGCAAAGTATACGTTGAGGGAGTACTCATTTATTTTTCCTGAAATGAATTATTTCATATATAACTAACGACTGCATATATTTGATGATTAAAAGTATGCAGAATTATTATACTGAATTTATTACATTATCACAGCCAAAATGGCTGTGATAATGTAATAAATTCAGTATAATAAAAAATTATAAATTTATCCTAAAATTGAAAATTTCTCCCTCAAAGTATACTTTGCTAGAAAAGTATACTTTGCAATGTTGGTGAAAGAGGCTACTGGTTAACTCGACGCGAATTTTCAGTTTATTGCTCAATTCTTTCTTTCTAATATACATGTAATGTATAAAATTAACATTTAGTTCAACCTTTACCTGCACCGTCTGATCAGAACATAGGATGTCCGCCATTCAGTCACTAGGGAATCCTTTCTCGATCACCGACATGATATGGGTCGCCCATCTTACATTTATTGCAGATATTGTAAGGTCAGTTTTTTTCAGCAGGTGGTCCAAGTAAGCGGGACGATGTCGTGAACATTCGACATTTATGTTGTCTGAATATGAAAAGCTTAAATCTGAATGCACACTGACGTGTGTGTCATATTAACATAAGAAATATATACGGTTGGATGATATTTCAAGGCAACATATGTTGGAGACATTAGTATCATGGAAAGTGATCTGCACCACTTGGGGATATTTTTTTTTTTTTTTGCAAAATGACCCCCTTTTCTGCATAATGGAAGTCTCAAACTTAACATGAAAAGGTTCATTTCAGTTACGTGTTAATCGTCAAAGGTTGTAGCAGCATTGTCAATGAAAACAAATAAGTTTGGACAAACTTTTAAAAATCTAATATGATATCTACAGGAATCTTCGGAATGTCAAATACTAGACATGCACAGACGGACGGATGGATTGACGCATCCACACATGCACAACGTGTGATTACTGGCATTTAACTCATTTAATTTATGAAGTATCTCCCCTATGTATCACAGTATATTATAGTACACATATCAAGTAAAATAAAATACAAAGTCCTCGGATTTTTGGCGGGAGACATACTGTCTCCACGCTATTGGGATCGTGATCGTGATTTTCATATTGTGGTTTACGGGCGATTTTCGAAAAATTACCCTCTGGGTGAGCGAAACAAAATTCATGAAAACATTTTGCCGTTCATGCAGCATACACGTATGTAGGCCTACGCCCAGTCATAATTTTGAAAAGATTTCACATAATATTATGTCAAGGAATTTCTGAGTATGCAAATTCACAAGTGGCTACTTGTCTCCCGCCAGTCAGTACTTTCAGTACATTGATTATCAAATACAATAGTGTGTATTGTGATAATATAAATAGAAAATTTGCATTATGGAAAGCAACAAAAGATATAAAACTTCCTGAAACATCATCAGGGCTGTAACCAGGAAGCCAAAAACGAGGAGGCAGTGGTCATGCACCCCCCCCCCCTCCACCCACACACGGAAAGAAAATTACGAGTATTTATTATGAAATCTAAAACATATTTACAAATAGAGCAGATTCTGATGACACGGCACGTTATGAGTTGGCTCACCTGTGTCTACACGGTTTTGTTGAAACTTTCGAATTAACTCGGGTTACCACATCTTTGACACACTTTCTGGTGTTGTTTCTGTATTAACACAGCTCGTGTGCAAGGTATGTGCATGAGGATGTGATAAATAAGTTGGATCACGTTTTTGTATGAATAATATCGTCTAGCATTACAGGATCCGCATTTGGATACGGATAGCAAAACGTCTGATCGAATATAAACATGATTAATGGAAGAAACTAACATGAAAATAAGACACACTACACTTATTGTCACGACCATGACTATTTGAAAAGCATAATAAAGGGGATTGAATAAATGCTGTTTATATCTGACGTAACCTAATATGTGTTACCTGTAGCCTATTTCATCAACATTGCAAAGTATACTTTACTATTAAAGTATACTTTGAGGGAGTAATCATTTGTTTTTCCTGAAATGAATTATTTCATATAGAAGTAACAAATGCATATATTTCATGATTAAAAGTATGCAGAATTATTATACTGAATTTATTACATTATCACAGCCAAATTGGCTGTGATAATGTAATCAATTCAGTATAATAAAAATTAATAAATTTATCATAAAATTGAAAATTTCTCCCTGAAAGTATACTTTGCTACTAAAGTATACTTTGCAATGTTGATGAAATCGGCTACTGAAGTTGCCTAATATTAGTCTCAACAGCAAATTCAAGATGGCGGCGAATTTTAAAATCGAAGTCGCTGTCGGTGCAGCTGAATTGTGTCCATTTTTACAGTATATGCGACGTAACCAACGACACGGACATGTCCATTATGATTGCAATGCTTATTATGACAACTGTGTAGTCTTAACTCGAGCCAATATTGAAGCGCATCGTAAATAAATCAGAGATTTAATCAGATACAATACCGAATCTACCTAGCGTGTACGCCGCCATTTTGCTTTGAATCACGTCACTGGATTTGTGACGCATAGCGAGGGAATGACGTCAAAACATGACGTCACACACGTTCAAGCAATTACGTTTAGTATGCGGTATAAATTCGCTCCGACAACTTTATAGCACAGGTGGAAGACTCGGACCTATGACACCAAAAAAATGCCTATTAAAAAAAATCCCATTACCCCACCCACTTGGTCTCGTACAGTACTATACGTTATATCAAGGTGAGCATAAATAGCGCTATTATAGAAAGAGCCCTCTTTTTTCCGGCTCGCACAAACACAATAAACATCGATTAAATGTATGAAATATGTCTCTGGCAATCGATAAAGGTATTAGGTGTGTGAATATACTCACTTCAAATCGCTGTTTCAAGTATTTATTGAGTTATTCGCGTTTTGATTACCCCATCCAAAGCGAAAGTTGCGTGTACGAAAGAAAGAATCTCACACAGAATCGGAGGCCGTCCGGCTGGATTATCGGTCATATTTGGCCGATAGCTGATCGCCAGCTCAAACTAAAGTCGTGCACCATGATCATTAGAGACTCCAACCATACAAAGTTGGTCCAATTGTGATCGTTCGCCGATCTAAAAATTTTTTCTATAATTTCGTTCATTATCTGGAACTGGGTCAATGCACTATCTTCCATAATACAACCACCGAAGCGTCTATGTAAGAACACCTCTGATTGGTTAAACCTAAAAATAGACGCGAGGACTTTCCCTTTTCAGGGTTTCCGGAAGACATAATCTGATAGTACGCGAATCATGAAAGAAAGTCAATAAAATTAGAAAAAAGTGTTTTTTAGATCGGCGAACGATCACAATTGGACGAACTTTGTCGAGGTTCCACTGTAGTAATGATAGATAGATAGTAATGTCCGTTAACATTTTAAGGAAACACGATTATCGCCCCTGATATCATTGTATAAATTTACGTCTGATATAAAATGTATAATAATGCCGATCAATACGTGCGGGAATGGTGAATGAATGTTTAATTTGCCAGAAAATATCTCAGATGATGTCTCTGATATAAAGAACAGTGTGTGCCTACTGAGCGGGCATGTACCTTTCACATTAATATAATCTAAACACGAACATCGTCGAATGAGGCATTTAAATTGTCATTTAAAGTTTTAGCATGCTTTGACGGAATTGATATCGAAATGGAATCACATTCCTGAACACAATATGTATCAGTCCATGAGTTTTGAAGACTTGTCGTACATTGAAACCTCTCTAAACAGGACACAAGAAAACAACTGTGATCTTACTTTTAATGCGTTTCCTGGTCATTTATCTCGGGCTGTAATGTCTGTTCGTGATCGCATAGTACACAGTTATGGCTCTGAATGATCAAATGCCTGATTCACAGTGAACCCATCTAAACCGGACACACTGGGCACCTCCCAGGGTGTCCGGTTTAGAGAGGTTTCACTGTATATGTGGCAGTGCCTGGAGAAACGAACCAATGCACATGCAGCTCCTGATCACATACCACACTCGTGTGAAATCTAAAATGGATGCCACTTAGCGTTGAGTAGAAACTAATTCCTTGATAAAGGTCTTGTGCCGAAACGTCGGAAAAGTCGGTTCATGTTTTTTTTCAGAATTGTTGCACACTGTAGCCTGTTAGCGATCGATATTATAGGAATGAATGGCCTTTTTGTGGAATGTATCGGGGTATAAACTTGGAAAAGTCGCGGGAAGGCCTCGTCCAGTATTCCCGCGACTTTTCCAAATTTATTCCCCGATAAATTGCACAAAAAGGCCATCCATTCCTTATAATTCCAGCATTTGAAATAAATTCATTAAGAAAATGTGTTTATTTTCCGTTTTCTTAAGAATTATTTTAACTGCGCCTCACGGTTACGGAAAGTAGTTCGGCGTGGAAGTTTACTGGGATATACATTTTGGACAGAGACTTGCTACTGGCCAATCAAATGTTAGGGAATTGTGTAAATATTTTTGTGCTGGAATTATTGCTTGTTTGAAGCATCACGGGTGCATATGGTGATCAGATTGTACGGATGCAGATGCGAGTGTTTTTTAAAGCTATATATACCACGATAAAATCACCAGTAACTTGATAATTTTCACGGTGACGATGTATTTTGACGTCTGAACTGCAGCACGGTGCTCATGTACGGAGCCCCGAAGGGGACGTATAATTCTTTTTTTTATTAATTCGTTCCCACGAAATAACATTCGTTCCTTCAATTTAACAATTTGTTCCCACGAATTAACAATTCGTTCCCACGAATTAACAATTCGTTCCCACGGGAACGAATTGTTAATTCGTGGGAACGAATTGTCATTTCGTGAGAACGAATTGTTAATTCGAGGAAACGAATTGTTATATCGTGGGAACGAATTGTTACATCGTGGGAACGAATTGTTAAATTGAGGGAGCGAATTGTTATTTCGTGGGAACGAATTAATAAAACAAAAATCCATGTCCCCTGCTGGGCTCCGTACCTCGTGAACTCGCACATACATGTATCGTGAAAACGAATATGTGGACCTAACATTTACAAAAGAAAATGGGTGTTTATATTGTAAAACATTTACTCACCCAGCAGTTAGAGAAACAAATCCAAACATTTACCAGTTTTACAATTGTAACATTTCGTGTTGTACGCCTTGGCAGGAGACCAATCTAAAATCCGATGTACAGAGATCGACTAATTATACACCACCGCCTGTGTTAATCTTACCAAGATGTCAACGTGTGTGGAACATCTATTGACAATATCAACTCGCTATCACGCAGTTTCATTGTCTGTGCCTGATCTGTAGAACAGATCAGGCTCAGCCAATCATGCTGCATACTTTTAAACACGATACTCAAGTATATGTTAATAAACACACTTACAAATATTGGCATAATTTGCGTAGACGGTGGTGTAGCTTCGAGGTGTTGTATTGCATGTAAATATGTAAATAATTTGTTTATTATAGTGACATGTGTAAACGTACAAGAATAAATATAACATTGATAATCATAATAATTACACCCGGCCCATTGGACCTATATGTCACCTTGTTGCCATATAAATGTTTCACTTGATTCAAATAATGTCTGGTGTTTGCAGAACATGAGTTTCTGGTTGCATGCATTTGCCGGACAATGACCGGACCAACGCTCAGCCCCCGACCCACGGTCACAACAGCTTACGGAACATTTTAATCATCAATACTGACAGCATTGATGTCTTAATGCGACCGTATTCTGTACAAATGCGTGAGCAGGTGGATTAGCAGGCTCGGGATTTCCAGCAAATACATGCGACCGAATTATACAATTTGGCTTGTCGATGACCAGTGTAGTTTTTAATCGATGCGCGTGTATACGCAGTTCGATTCGAAGCTATACTGTCAATTGGCTAGTATTATTGAACAGAGCAAAGTTCAATCATGCCGTGTTACTGATCAGCATAATCTGGATTTACTCTGGTCACAAAGGAATGAAATAGGTGTTTACGTCAGTCGCTGAGTGAGGTATTGTGGAATAATAACTGGTGAGTAAATGTGTGTCATCCGAGTTAATCACATAGCATTTGACGACTTTCACTTGTGATAGTGTACATGTACTTATATTGCCAAATTAAGGGTTTATTTGTGAAAAGTGTATATGCTTATCAGCATACGGATCACCGCAGTCTGATGAGGAAATAAACTGCTCAATAAATATAACACATACACACCAGACCAATGCGATGCGATATGTTGGCCTACAATATATACCCTGACCAATCCGCACTGGCACGCTGGCTGATCCGGGTCTACACTGGTTGCCCTGTTGTATGATAGCCTCATTTTCGGTTTGATATTATTGATTTAAGATGGTTATTGTGATCACAGATTGTAGGATTTAGTTGTAAATGATGTTCGGCGTCTCAGATATGCTTTCACAATATATTTGCTTATTTGTCTAGCACAGTTCTGAATAAGAAAGCGAAGTTTATCTGTATCACTTAGAGTTGTGAAGTTAACTGCTGTATTTAGGTAATTAAAAAGGTTTGTTCTTATGTCTGTATACAGTTCACAGTGTAGAATGAAGTGAGTTTCACTCTCTACTGCCTGCAGATCACAAAATCTGCATAGCCGCTGGTCGGAGGTTTCACCTATATATCGTCCTGTTTCGATTCTTAGCGGGAGTATACCGCACCGGAATTGTGCCAGTAATGACCGTTCATATTTCTTCATGGAGAGATGCAGGTACTGTTCTTGTTCGAAGTATGTTTTGTATGTAATATATGTTCTTAGTTTAGGGACGTTAGTATATGGAAGCGTCCTGGTGCCAGGACTTAGTAACTCCTAATTAGGACTTAGTATATCCTAATTAGGAGTGAGTATTTCCTAAATGGGACATACCATCTCCTAATTAGGACTTACTATCTGTGTCAATGCTATAAAATGTTTTATCTCCTAATTAGGAGATAGTAACTCCTAATTAGGAAATAGTAAGTCCTACTGATGAGATACTTAGTCCTAATTAGGAGATATGTTGTCCGTATTAGGAGATAGTAAGTCCAGATTAGGAGATACTAACTCCTAATTAGGAGTTAGTATCTCCTAATTGGGATTACTAAGTCCTAATTATGAGATAGTACGTCCTAATTAGGAGATGGTGTCTCATAATTAGGAGTTAGTATCTCCTAATTAGGAGATTTAGTATCTCCTAATTAGGAGATAAATATATTGACACTAGGACATAGAAAATAAATACATGTACTTTCAATTGGTTCTCAGACACGGGTTTTGTGGAATAGTTTATTTAAGATGTTGAATTATTCTGATTTGTCTTTCAAGTCGCCAGATGCACACATTCTATAACGTACGAAAACATCTTTAAACGAGAAACACGACCACGACGGAAAGTAGTTCGGCGTGGGAGTTTACTGGGATATAAATTTTGGACAGAGACTTGCTACGGGCCAACCAAATGTTAGGGAATTGTGTAAATATTTTTGTGCTGGAATTATACATGTATGTACAAGTATTTCTAATGCACTCTATAAATATCACGCAATCTGATTGGCTGATGGTCATACATTACAGGTATATCATTGTTGATGAACGGTCGCAAATTATTTCAATATGTATTCCTACGCCAGTAGTAAAGGAGTGCATTAGAAATTTGCGGTCGGAAAACATGTTTAATGGCTCCGCTAGCGCGTCGCCATTAAACAGATTTTCCGACCTATATCATTTTCTGATATACACCACAAATTTGAAAATTACAATACAGTTAACTCTATAATGAAATATCTGTTTCACGGAACTTGCCCAAATGTTACGGCCATATAAGCAATGCAAAAACAATATTTCTTTCGATAATGTCAAATTTTATCAAAATTTAAGAATAAGGCTTTCTTTTTATTTCATGAAATTTGTTAAAATATTGATTATATTACGAAAAATTTTATTTGTCTATGGGAATTTAACATGGGGGAAAAGGAGGTGGAAAAGAAAGCTGTGGGAGGAGTGAAAAAACGACACAAATTGGAAGTAATCTACCGGTAACGAAGAAAACAAAAGTTAAATTTTGAAAATCGGTCCACTATTTCTGAAGTTAGAACAATTTCCACAAGTTACATCCTCATATATTTCTTCACTCTGTGCATATTTCTATGGTTTTAACTTGGGGAAATAGTTTTTTCATAATAAAATATTAACATTGGACCAAATTTCACAAAATAAAAAGAAGGCTCGTTCTTAAATTTTGATAAAATCTGATATTTTTTCCTTTGTTTATATAGCCGTATAGTTTGGACAGGTCTTATGAAACAGACTGTAGTGTTTTATAGCGTGTTAAACACATACTGAACGTTAACCCTTACACCGCTATCTTATTTTTTTGTCGTCTGCTGTTTATTTTCTATTTTTCATTTTTATCATCAAAACATGCTTTAACAGCACCTTAAAATTATTTACAACATGATTTGACAACACTTTAGAATCATTTCCATTGGAAATGATTCTGAAGTGCTGTCAAACCATGTTTTATTGAGAAATAAGGCAACATAAAAAAGCAACAGCAGACGACAATTGTTGTGTGTAGCGGTCTATGGGTTAATATTGATATTATCAGTTCTCACGGTCGCAAGGAATGATAACACGACCAAATTTCAGAATCAATAGATCATTAGGTCAATAGATCATTATACACAATTTATAAATGACACAAATGGACAAATGAAGACGTATTTCAAATACATGGTCAACGTTTATTTGTAGAATGGAATAATAGCTTAGTGTACAGTAAATGAAGGACACTTAGAGTAATAAGAAACATACAAGCAACTTGGCAATGCAAACAAGATGACAGACATGAAATGTAGCGTACAGTAGCGCTTTTCTGCAGGTCAACTATACGTACTATACCAATACTATACGTACTATACCAATACTATACGTACTATACCTATACTATACGTACTATACCAATACTATACTTACTATACCAATACTATACGTATACTATACCAATACGATATGTTTTCGATACGATATGCATATAATATAAACGTACGGTATGTTTGTACCGTACATACCAACCAATATCGTATAGATATACCATTCAAATCGTACGTTTATACGATGTTTATACATGTGTATAATTCTGGTACGTTTGTATCGTACAAACATACCAGATTATGGTATATTCATACCATATCCGTACGGATATATCGTATATACGAACGGATATCGTATGTTTGTATAATATTCGTATAGTACGTTTGTACTATACGATGATACGGTACAAACATACCAATATTATATGATCATACGATATGCTCATTAAATATACCAATACTATACGATTACGATATGTATACGATATTAGTATATACAAATAGGTAAGGAGCAGAAAAGGGCTACTGTATGTGTGTACTGGATAATAGGGGCCCGTTTCACTAAACATCGTAAGACTAAAATGTTCGTAAGTGCAAATTTAGGATCGTCTGGAAATTCCATTTAATGGATTTACATTTATTGAGCATAGGCTGCATATGCAGCCTATGCTCAATAAATGTAAATCCAATAATTGTTTTCAAGAAAATATTGTTAATGTGAAATTTACAGACTATCATAAGTTTTCACTTTTTAGTCGTACGAAGTTTAGTGAAACGGCCCCCAGGTTTGTAAATACACAGTTACAATGCTAGGTGGAGATGGTGAGAGCGTAATTTATATGGAAAATACAGAAAACACTTGAATGCAAGGAAATTGTACGGTGAAATGTTGTCAATCACCAAAGTAAATAAGAAAATGTCCACAACTGATTAAACATACGCACACAATTCGCCCGCGTACATCTAACAATGTATATGAACATTAAGTTTGACATACGTTATAGATGTGACACTATGTCATCTCCCATTTAAAGTGCTTTAACAATGCGCGTTCCTCGGCGTCTTATATTACTTTCTTTTGATTATTTGAATCAAACAAAGTCCTTTAAACATACGTGGGCGCTGTCAGTAAACTTTATCTGCATTATAGTAATGAATGGCCTTTTTGTGGAATTTATCGGGGTATAAACTTGGAAAAGTCGCGGGAATACTGGACGAAGGCCGGAAATGTATTTATTTTCCGTTTTCTTAAGAATTATTTTAACTGCGCCTGACGGTTACGGAAAGTAGTTCGGCATGGGAGTTTACTGGGATATACATTTCGGACAGAGATTTGCTACGGACCAATCAAATGTTAGGGAATTGTGTAAATATTTTTGTGCTGGAATTATACTGTAATAATACTGGGTCGAATATCGACTGATTTAACTCAACTTAAAGGTACATGCCCACTCAGTAGGCACCATGTTCTTTATAGCAAATAAATACGTGTATAATTGTGTCACTATTCCACCAGTTCTAAAAAATACGAGTGCCCGCTATACAGATATAATCATTTATTAATATTTATTTTGCTGATAGTGACGCGCGGCTCCGTCAATAAAGGCAAATAACTCATGGAAATCAACCCGCATGACCCTGTGTTTGGCATGGATCTAGAACCAGCTTAGGTCACTTACACTTTGATGACAATAGAATAACAAAACGCGCATTCACAAGAGATTATATACTTTGTGAAAACAATTGGTGCAGTGAATTGCGTGAAGTGTTTACCAAATTGAATTTGACAAACTACTATGACAACAAAATGGTGGTAAATCTTACAGTTGCAAAGACACATATCACAAACTATTACTCGAATATTTGGCAACAAAGCGTGACTAACGTTCCTAAACTAAGAACATATATTACATACAAAACATACTTCGAACAAGAACAGTACTTGCAGCTCTCCATGAAGAAATATGAACGGTCATTACTGGCACAATTCCGGTGCGGTATACTCCCGCTAAGAATCGAAACAGGACGATATATACATGTAGGTGAAACCCCCGACCAGCGGCTATGCAGATTTTGTGATCTGCAGGCAGTAGAGAGTGAAACTCACTTCATTCTACACTGTGAACTGTATACAGACATAAGAACAAACCTTTTTAATTACCTAAATACAGCAGTTAACTTCACAACTCTAAGTTATACAGATAAACTTCGCTTTCTTATTCAGAACTGTGCTAGACAAATAAGCAAATATATTGTGAAAGCATATCTGAGACGCCGAAACATCATTTACAACTAAATCCTACAATCTGTGATCACAATAACCATCTTAAATCAACAATATCAAACCGAAAATGAGGCTATCATACAACAGGGCAACCAGTGTAGACCCGGATCAGCCAGCGTGCCAGTGCGGATTGGTCAGGGTATATATTGTAGGCCAACATATCGCATCGCATTGGTCTGGTGTGTATGTGTTATATTTATTGAGCAGTTTATTTCCTCATCAGACTGCGGTGATCCGTATGCTGATAAGCATATACACTTTTCACAAATAAACCCTTAATTTGGCAATATAAGTACATGTACACTATCACAAGTGAAAGTCGTCAAATGCTATGTGATTAACTCGGATGACACACATTTACTCACTAGTTATTATTCCACAATACCTCACTCAGCGACTGACGTATACACCTATTTCTTTCCTTTGTGACCAGAGTAAATCCAGATTATGCTGATTAGTAACACGGCATGATTGAACTTTGCTCTGTTCAATAATACTAGCCAATTGACAGTTTAGCTTCGAATCGAACTGCGTATACACGCGCATCGATTAAAAACTACACTGGTCATCGACAAGCCAAATTGTATAATTCGGTCGCATGTATTTGCTGGAAATCCCGAGCCTGTTAATCTACCTGCTCACGCATTTGTACAGAATACGGTCGCATTAAGACATCAATGCTGTCAGTATTGATGAGTGAAATGTTCCGTAAGCTGTTGTGACCGTGGGTCGGGGGCTGAGCGTTGGTCCGGTCATTGTCCGGCAAATGCATGCAACCAGAAACTCATGTTCTGCAAACACCGGACATTATTTGAATCAAGTGAAACATTTATGTGGCAACAAGGTGACATATAGGTCCAATGGGCCGGGTGTAATTAGTATGATTATCAATGTTATATTTATTCTTGTACACATGTCACTATAATAAACAAATTACTTACTTACTTACTTACTTACTTACTCCAGGAATGGAAGTAACACAATTGATTTTGGCGCAGGTAGTTTGCGATTGTCATGTTTGTGTGAATGTGGGTCTATGGGAAATCAATTGCCTGCCTGTTTTCTCAAGAAGCGACAAAGCTAAGCTAATAAATTGCCAAACCTCTCTTACCGAGCGACGTAGCCACTAATTTGCTCCACCATATTCCCACACCACTGATTACGCGGTGTTGTCTACTGTCTGTTTCACGAAAAATGCCCACATTTTACAACCATACAAACAATGCAGAAACAATTATTTTTTCGATAATATCAAAATTCAAGAATGATCCTTCTTTTTATTTCGTAAAATGAGTATCCTATGGTTATTTAACATGGGGGAAAAAGAGGTGGAGAACCTGGAGGAGGAGTCGAAAAAAAATGGAAATTGATTCTGAAGTCTAGCTAGATAGCTTGGAAATGATCTAACTAAGAAAACAATAGTTATATTTTGGAAATCGGTCCACTATTTCTGAAATTAGAAACATTTCCCATGTTAAATCCCCATATTATAGGAATGAATGGCCTTTTTGTGGAATTTATCGGGGTATAAACTTGGAAAAGTCGCGGGAATACTGGACGAAGGCCGGAAGGCCTCGTCCAGTATTCCCGCGACTTTTCCAAGTTTATATCCCCGATAAATTCCACAAAAAGGCCATTCATTCCTTATAATTCCAGCATTTGAAATAAATTCATCAAGAAAATATGTTTATTTTTCGTTTTTTTAAGAATTATTTTAACTGCGCCTCTCGGTTACGGAAAGTAGTTCGGCATGGAGTTTACTGGGATATAAATTTTGGACGGAGACTTGCAACGGACCAATCAAATGTTAGGGAATTGTGTAAATATTTTTGTGCTGGAATTATATCTGTGAGGATGTCTATTGGGATTTAACATGTGGAAATTGTTTTTTCGCCATAAAATCAATATTGGACCAAATGTCACGAAATAAAAAGAAGTAGGCTTATTCTTAAATTTTGGGCAGGTTTCGTTAAACAGACAGTAGTACTATTGACAGTGGCGTAGCTTATATAAGGCCACACAGGCCCGGGCCTACACATCAAGTTGAAACAATTAAACAATTAACAAGTCCAAAAATGTAATACAAATCTCTAGGGAATGTGGAACAGGTAGGATTCTCGAGTCTGAAGAGGACCGCGAGAGATCTGGGGCCCGTTTCACTAAACTTCGTACGACTAAAAATGTTCGTAAGTGCAAATTTAGGATCGTCTGTAAATTTGAATTAATGGATTTACATTTATTGAGCATGCTCAATAAATGTAAATCCAATACTTGTTTACAAGAAAACAGTGTTAATGTGAAATGTACACACTATCACAAGTTTGCACTTACCAACATTTTAGTACTACGAAATTTAGTGAAACGGGCCCCCGAAGATCACCCGACTTCAGGTGTGTTATATGGATAGGTTGTGTCCTATAGTCTGTTTCACGAAAGCTGCCCAAATTTTACGGCCATATAAACAATTAAAAAACAATATTTTTTTCGATAATATTAAATTAAAGGAAAATTTAAGAATGAGCCTTCTTTTTATTTCGTGAAATTTGGTCAAATATTGATTTGATTACGAAAAATTGATTTCTCTATGGGAATTTAACATGGGGGAAAAAGGTAGAGGAGTGTGGGAGGAGTAAAAAAACGAAAACATTTGGAATTTGACTCCGAAACCTGACTAGATAGCTTGGAAATGATCTAACTAAGAAAACAAAAGTTAAATTTTAAAAATCGGTCCTGTATTTCTGAAATTCTAAAATATTCACTCCGTGAAGATGTCTATGGGGATTTAACATGGACATGGGGAAATTTTGTTTTCGCAATAAAATCAATATTTGACCAAATTTCACGAAATAAAAAGAAGGCTCATTCTTAAATTTACTAATTTAATATTATCAATAAAAATATGGTTTTTGAATTGTTTATATGGCCGTAAAATTTGGGCAGCTTTCGTGAAACAAACAGTAGGGGTTAGAACACCTGTCTTCCAATCCAGAGGTTGTGGGTTTAAACCTCGCCTAGGGCATCAGCAAATACTTTAATAGTATTTCCATCCCACTGGTCTGTCGGATGAGATTTTAAATGGTGATCCCGTCTCATATGACCTTAGCTGTTGATGGGATGTTAAACACTTTCACTTTTAACAATTTAAGGAAACACGGTTATCGCCCCTGATATCAGTGCGAAAATTTACTTCTGATATAAAATGTATAATAATGCCAATCAAAACGTGGGGTAATGGTGAATGAATGTTTATTTTGCCAGAACATGTCTCAGATGATGTCTCTGATATAAAGAACATTTTGTGCGTACTGAGTGGACATGTACCTTTAACGTATTAAAACAAATTCTCAATTGCCGGATGAGCTCAGTGGCATCATGCTCAATGGTTTTCATTGTGCTATAGTATCCAATCGATGCGGGTTCGAACCCCGACTAGTGTATTTCACTTGTAAACATGTACCATGTATTTTCATCTTTTAGTATGGCAATATTCAGGCCAGTCAATAAAAGCGTGATCAGTATGACCAGTCCAGGGGCCCGTTTCACTAAACATCGTAAGACTAAAATGTTCGTAAGTGAAAATTTAGGATCGTCTGTAAATTTCAATTGATGGATTTACATTTATTGAGCATAGGCTGCATATGCAGCCTATGCTCAATAAATGTAAATCCAATAATTGTTTGCAAGAAAATATTGTTAATGTGAAATTTACAGACTATCATAAGTTTGCGCTTACGAACATTTTAGTCGTACGGAGTTTAGTGAAACGGGGCCCCTGGTCTGTTACTTAGCGTTGAAAAGCTTACAATACTGTTTCAAACTACGTATTGTTTCATTATGAAATGAACGTCAGGTGCAAGGATTTGTATTGATTACTCTTTGGAATATGGTCATGATATTCCACACTTTTAGAAGACCAAATATTTTAAAATTCGCACAGCTATTTGAGAAAAAATCTGGAAAGCAATTAAGAAATTTAGCTATTTTTATAAGAAATGCTTTATGGTTATAATGACTAGTGAGCTTATACATATGCATTTTGTATTTGTACCAATCGTTGTATTATGTAATCTGTTGTATACCTCGTGTGTCACGCATGTGGCTTAGAGTGAATAAAATGTATTGTATTGTATTGTATACGCTATGACTGAACAGTTTGTCTCCTGAAAGAACGACAACTCTCATCTTACTAACATATTAGTTATCTCCCTTTATTGTTTTAGTTGATGCCTGTAGGCGGGGAGTGGTATACTAATGCGCTTGTGGACAAACGGCCAATTTCTAGCTACAACAAAAACGACAACAATACGCCTGTGAACACTACGGTGGCACAGAGGGGACATGGAACTATTGTTTACTTTCGCGTGCGCACGCAATATGTTTAGCGTGCGCACGCGATAGGGCTTTGCGTGCGCACGCGATTGCTTTTGCGTGCGCACGCGATAGGTCTTGCGTGCGCACGCGATAGGTTACCTATCGCGTGCGTACGCAAAAACTATCGCGTGCGCACTTAAAACCTATCGCGTGCGTACGCAAAAACTATCGCGTGCGCACTTAAAACCTATCGCGTGTGCACGCAAAAGCAATTGCGTGCGCACGCGAAAGTAAAAAATATTTCCATGTCCCCTCTGTGCCACCGTAGAATACACCTGTGAATTTCTTGGAACATGTATAAAACCTCAGTGGATACAAATAATACCGAGCTGGTGTATTTTGATATAAACATTATCACGCCTGGCTCGGAAACGCTGGGAATCCGCGCGTTTTCAGGCTAAAGAAGTCCATGACTCGCTAAGGAAATACTACCGTCTCCGAGCATTGCCTGCTAAACGTGATGTCCACAGACACTACATGTAGCCATATCATGATTACGTTGTTAAAACAACAACAACAAGTACTGAAACTTCCAGAAGCCCTCCGATTCAAAGTATTTATTCTTTTATCTTGTCATTATTATGTAGCGGATTTTGTAACATCAAATGTGTCTTGTTACTTTGGCCCAAACGTCTGTCGTTTTTGCGAAGAATCGATTTCCGTGTCGACAAAAAGTATGTGCTCCCGGAACTCCCGGAACCGCCAAATGCAGCTCATGAAGACGTGTTTGCTGCGGCATATTTCATCAAATGCGTTGCCTATTAAGGAAAATATAAAATATTACTTACTTTGGAGTGGGCACGCTTTCAACACGTTCAGCCATTGTTGTTGTTGTTGTTGTAACCACGTGATCATGCACCTTGCGTATGCCAAAAGGCGGAGATTTTTAAGTCAACTTCAAATACGCCATTTCCGAGTGAAATGACCAAGTTGAACATTGACGATCCGAAACGAAACGCCAAACACGGAAATACATTATATGCGCATGCGTAGACATTTTGAAATATTCCAAGTAGGTATTATTTCTATATTTACCTTACGTGTTCAAGACGAACGGTACATCGTTGCCTGAACAAGGTGATATCAAAACACTCAACTCTGGTATCCCATTGTATCTATTGTGTGTATTCCAGGCATAATTCGCCTCTATTGTTGCCGTAAAAGTTAATATCGAAACACACAATCTGTTATCCCCTAAGTAGCTATTGTCTGTTTTCCAGGTATAATTCGCCTCTACATCGTTGCCTCAACAAGGTGATATCAAACCACACAAGTCTAGTAGCCCCTATGTATCTATTGTGTGTATTTTAGGTATCATTCGCCTCAACATCGCCCGCCTTAAGTGAACGCGAGAAGTACAAGACGTTTTTCCGTCTCGCCCCCGCCGACTCGTCCCAGAACGTCCCTCGTACCATGTTCATTCGCCACTTCGGTTGGAGCACCGTGGCGACCTTGTACGAAAGCACAGAGGACTATTCCTTGGTAAGTAATGGTAAGTTTCACGGTCCAAATTTGATGAAAATTAGTCGTGGAAACGTAACACTTCAAGTTATCCCGTACTGTCATGAAAGTACGGGATTATTTGAAGTGTTACGTTTCAGTCTGCAACCAGTAGTCTCAGTATTATAGGAATGAACGGCCCTTTTGTAGAATTTATCGGGGTATAAACTTGGAAAGTCGCGGGAATACTGGACGAAGGCCGGAAGGCCTCGTCCAGTATTCCCGCGACTTTTCCAAGTTTATAGGCCTTCGTCCAGTATTCCCGCGACTTTCCAAGTTTATACCCCGATAAATTCCACAAAAAGGCCATTCATTCCTTATAATTCCAGCATTTGAAATAAATTCATCAAGAAAATGTGTTTATTTTCCGTTTTCTTAAGAATTATTTTAACTGCGCGTCACGGTTACGGAAAGTAGTTCGGCGTGGGAGTTTACTGGGATATAAATTGTGGACAGAGACTTGCTACGGGCCAATCAAATGTTAGGGAATTGTGTAAATATTTTTGTGCTGGAATTATGACATAATAGGGCTTATCGACATTTTTGGAGAGCAATATTTCAAATACCCCTTGTATTGTGCGTATCCGGAAGTATCTGAAATGCAACGTTTTCGTAAATCATTGGAGAGGATTCTTATGTAATGTCAAAACATTATCTCGACGTGAAAAATGAAAAACTAAAAAGGAAAACAGCATATGACACAATTTTATTCAGCATTGTAAGGGTTAAATGGATAAACTTGACACTCATCGGTGCGGCACCACATCATGTGAGCACCCAAGGGAACAGTTCTGAATAATACGTCTAATTACATTACATTACATTCCATTACATTACAGTTATGACAAAGTAGAATTCCACATTTTCGTTTTAAGGTAGCTCGAAATAAGGATGTCTTTGTACGTATTATTGTCAATATTACATATACACAGTACCCTATGTAATACTTTATAAAACATATTATACACATGTACATATGTGACGCAAGTAATAATTCAGAAATATACCTCTACACAAGTATTTCTTGAATAATTTGTCATGTCTACCATGGAGCAACATTACTGCTGTTCAGCCATTGTTCATACGTGGGGACGTGACCTCAGAAATTTGCTATTACACACTTTATTATATGAGTGTATGATCATATTTGTATCTCAAATTGTTGCCTTGTCTCTCAACTACAACATAGCGAAGTATGAACGACAACGCCCTGCGGATAATTGCATTTATATTAGTGCGCGAAATGGAAACCTTTATTCTGCAAATATTTAAGGAATAAAACCATGGGCAGTGCGTTTACTGGAGTATAAAACACATTTGGTCTGTTTAAAGTGCGTGGAGACCGAATGACTTTATTTAAACAGATCACATGTTATTCTTACTACAGTAAACGCAACTGCCCATGGTTTTATTACTTATATTTACACTGCATATAAATATACTGGGATATATAGAGAATAGTAGGTTAGTGCCGTGAATGGGAAAAAATATCTGGCAAGGCTCAGGAAACGGGATGGGCGAGGCTCTGCCGAGCACATCCCGTTTCCGTGCCGCGCCAGATATTTTTTCCCATTCACGGCACTAACCTACTATTCTATCCCGTCAACACTTACAAATGGCTGTAAAATGCAAAAATAGTATTGACTGGATATCAAAAATGTTTCACGGCACCGTGTTTCACGGCACATACGCACTGTGTTGACGGGATAAAAACGCGATACGTTGACTGGGTGCAAGTTTCCATTATAAATTTAAGGACTGACTATATAGAATATGACCTTTTGTTTCAAATGTAGTGGAATCATACATGGGACTGAATATCTATATAAAATATATATGACCCTGTTCTCCTTCGAGTATATTATACAGAGCATTGAGTTGCCATCTCTGCCATTTTAGTTTGTACATGCTATCGGACAATTTCATGACTTGGAGCGTTTGACACGTACAGCCATTACTATGACAACAAATCTAATAACAATTGGTGCAATACGTCCCAGATATATAGGATGACAACGTCCTATACATATTATTTCTACAGACTACACAACGCGCTACCATCACTCACAAAGTATACAATGGACACTTTTGCAATGTGTAAAATGTCAAACTGGTGCACTATCTATTATTAGAAATACCATCTGACACAGCTAAAAGCCGCATTTACTCGCATAGTAGTGACAATACACTCGGATAACTGCCTACAAGTCACTGGAATCGATACAGTATGTATGGTAATACAGGTCTATATCTACAGCACTGTGTATTGTTCTTACTGTTACACAGACTACATAATTCTCAAATATTTGAACAAAGGGTCAACAAACCCTTCAGATATCAGGCTTTGTATATAAATTTAATGAAAACAAGGCATAGCACGCTGTTGTCTGATGTATCCCCATCATGTTGCACCAAATTGTATTCATATGTTTGTCATATTATTAGTGGTATGTGTCAAACGCAATAAGAGGTAGAACTGGCCGATGGCTTGTACACACTAAGATGGCCGACATGGCAACTCAATGCACTGTGTAGAATATAGTAAGAAGAAAATGTTCACATGTATGATATGCATATATCCCTTTACATTTACGAAGAAATTATGCATGAATCATTGGATGATCAGGGGCCCCACGGGTCCTTAAGGACAGTATAAATATTTACCGTTGACTGCAGTGTAGCGATATAGAGCAAGCTATTGCCATTACAGCGGAAATCGTGCAGCTACCAGTGATACTGATATGTCCGCGTGAATTAATAGTCGACTGGCAGATGTGTTTCTATGGATTCCAGTAATTGCCACGCTTGTTTATAAGATATATGGACCACAATTGGATATTTTATCGCATGTTCGATATTTAGTTCTGCACATCGCAAAACGACGCTTTTCACAAGCGCATGCTAACTAGAAACAGTATAACTAATGAGACAGACCTAACTGAACATGTACTCTAAACTGTAACCATGTGAGCTCATACATGTATACCGTACTTCATGTCTTGAAGTTCTGTGCTTATACATAGTCTTGATTAACCCGAAGTCTATGTCTGTAACGCAGGGCGACTTGAAAGTCGCCCTGTGTTACAGACATAGCATTCGGGTTAAAGGTACATGCCCACTCAGTAGGCACACACTGTTCTTTATAGCAGAGACATCATCTGAGAAATTTTCTGGCGAAATAAACATTCATTCATTTTGCAACCGTCTTATCTGGATCTACACTTTTTGCAAATACCAATATACACTGTACATGCATGTGGTGTTTGTACGCAAACTGTGTATCGCCGGATGATTCGTCTCATCATGATCTACACTGATTGTTTTACAACCCCTTTTTCTGATTTATGGAATAGTTCAAAAGACTCCATGCCAGTTAATTAAATGTAGGGGTGAACCGGCTTCATGTAATGCTTCAGCTAGGAGGAATGAGTCGGTCAGTTGTCCGAGACATGACTACACAATGTATGACAGTGAGTGTATCATTAGGCCATATCATGTTCTTTCTTTGTTAAGCTCCCGCGTGCGGGTAGGTTTTGAAAGTGGTTATGTGAAAAAAACAAACACAATGCGTATGCTATTTTACACTATTTACTGGTGGAGTAATATTAAAACTGATTGTGGGACTTCTCCAAGTATTAAATCTGTTCATGAATGTCCGCTTAATAAGTTTAATAATTTTTCTTCTTGTTTTTTTCTAAACTTTGCTGGCTGAAATTTAAATGTATGCTAAAAACTAACATACATTTACCTTCAAGGCCTTGTTTGTTTTTACCGGATACGTAGGTAGGTATTAGTCAATTGTGTGGACGCTTAACATAGCACATATATGGTATGGCCGTATGAATAATACATGTACCCCGCAGCCTACGTTATATTAATATTGCCAAGATCGCAACGTTTCTGAACATCTGCTGGCAATAGCCTCTCGCTGTCAAGCAGTTTGACTGGCTGATTTTGAGCGGTAGCTCAAGGAATCAAGCTGCTTACTGTATAATACATGTATTCAAGTATTTTGTAATAAACGCATTTACAAAGATTAGTGTGTGTTTGCATATTTTAATTGTTCTTTTGAATTGTATGTGTGCGTTATGGCTGTACGTTCAGTGTGGTGTTACCAGAATTACAAACAGTGTACAATACCTTACATAATTGTGTGATGTGTAAATCTATATTGAATACTAACGCGCGGGGTTAGTTAAAGTAAATACACACTCGGGTTGATATGGAAGCCCTGGAGGGACTTCTGACTTCAATACTTCTAACTTTATTACTTCTAACTTCCTTCTTTTTAACTTCTTACTTCCTTACTTCTAGCTTCCAACTTCATTACTTCTTACTTCTAACTTTCTTACTTCTTACGTATAACTTCCAACTTCATTACTTCTACTTTTGACTTCATTACTTATAACTTCCAACTTCATCACTTCTTACTTTTTACTTCCTTACTTCTAACTTCATTACTTCTAACTTCATTACTTCTAACTTCCTTACTTCTAAGAAGTAATGAAGTTAGAAGCAAGGAAGTTAGACGCAAGGAAGTCAGACGTAAGAAGTGATGAAGTTATAAGTTCGAAGTAAAACGTAAAGAAGTTAGACGCAAGAAGTAATGAAGTTAGAAGTAGGAAGTAATGAAGTTGGAAGTAGGAAGTAATGAAGTTGGAAGTTAGAAGCAAGGAAGTAGGAAGTAAAGACGCTAGAAGTATTGAAGTCAGAAGTCCCTACAGGGCTTCCATAGGTTGAAGGTAATGCATTAGTGTTTATCCCGTCAACACAGTGCGCATGTGCCGTGAAACATGGTGCCGTGAAACATTTTTGATATCTGTCAATACGACCAAATCACTGCGTATTATTTTTTTTCGCTATTTTTTGTTGCATTTTAAAGCCATTAGTAGGTGTTGACGGGATAAATAGAATAGTAGGTTAGTGCCGTGAATGGGAAAAATATCTGGCGCGGCTCGGAAACGGGATGTGCTCGGCAGAGCCTCGCCCATCCCGTTTCCTAAGCCTTGCCAGATATTTTCCCATTCACGGCACTAACCTACTATTCTCTATCCGAAGTCCCTCCAGGGCTTCCATAGGTTGAAGGTAATGCATTAGTGTTGGGCTGTATTTACATTATACTTGTAAGCCTAATGAATATCCGTTAATTTGTGATAGCGCCGGTGTTATCATACTTTGCTCGCAGAAACGAGTGAATGGGCATTTTACTTCATCGTCATGTATATCCCAAACATTTAAGGAATGCAATCATGTGTTGTTGCGTTTACCGTAGTATGAACAAACAGTTGGTCAGTCTAAAGTGCGTGGAGTCCGAAGTGGACTCAATGCATTTTCAACAGACCAAAGGACTCCACGCACTTTAAACAGACCAACAGTTTTCTTACCACAGTAAACGTAACATTGCATGGTTTTATTTCTTATATTTACATTGCATTGCATCTTCTGAGAGTTTCAAAAATGTAAATCGCAAAATAAGGCGTTACATTTAAGAATCATCTTTTTTTTACGTTGTGTTTTCGCTAATTATGGAGCAGCGACGTTGCCGGTCAGTAGCGTGCCGTTATTGACAACGTCGTGGAAATTAATGACGTCAAACAAACTTTAACGAATCAACAACATCGCGCGACGTCACGTGAGGCTAACGTAATGCCCTTGGATATAAACGCAATACGTCGAATGGGCGTTTCATTGTTCATTTATAGAAGATGTAAATATTACTGGGCGACTGAGGTACAATACAGTGAAACCTCTCCAAACCGGACACCTGTAGCCGATTTCATCAAAATTGTAACGTATACTTATCTAGCAAAGTATACTTTGAGGGAGTAATTTATTTTTCCTGAAATGCATTATGTCATATATAACTAACGACTGCATATATTTGCTGATTAAAAGTATGCATGATTATTATACTTAATTTATTACATTATCACAGCCGAAATGGCTATGATAATGTAATAAATTCAGTATAATAAACATTAATAAATTTATCCTAAAATTGAAAATTTCTCCCTCAAAGTATACTTTGCTAGAAAAAGATACTTTGCAATGTTGGGTGAAATAGGCTACTGCTAGGTGCCCAGGGTGTCCGCGGCTTAGAGCGGTTTCACTGCAAGTCAGGCTTTTGACCATTCTGAGCCATAGTTGTGTGCTATGCGATCACAAACATTATCACCTGAGATAAATGACCGAAGAACTCATCAAATAGACGATCACATGTGTTTTCTGGGTGTCCTGTTTAGAGATGTTCCACTGGAAATATATTCTAAAAGCGTTATTATGCATCTTTCACGGGAATATCGAATTCGCCATCATATACATGTATGTGGCTGTGACTGGAGAAATTGGGCTTATGGTTTTATGACCAGTGTAGCTCCTGATCAAATAGCACACTCGTGTAGCCTGATGGCAATCTATATCACTTTTTAGAAGCATTACGGGTGTTTCATCGACTGAATGGTGCAGGTCCTGATCAGACTGTGCGAATACACACTCAGGTGATCTGGATCTACACTGGTCACAAAACCAATACTCCCCATTTCGTCAGTCACATCCACATTTACTGATAACTCATTTCGTACAATGCCCTAACGAGCGCGCTTCTCACCAATGCTGCCCCGGGTTCGATGCTCGGCCGGCGCAGTATGTGAGATGGTATGGTGGTCGCCAGATCGGACAAGTGGGTTTCCTCCGGGTTCTCCGGTTTCCTACCATATTAAGGACCGCCCTTACGCCTTCATATGTGCCAACGAAAGCATTTGTATAGCTGCTCTCGCGCTTGTTTGTAATCGTTGTAACATAAATAAAGTTTAAACTGTTTACAATACCCTACTACGCTTTTGCATACATGGCGCTCAAGGTTTTTAAGAAAAAGTACAGACATGTATGCCAAAACATTCATTAACAAGGTGCATGATCACGTGGTTACAACAACAACAACAATGGCTGAAAGTGTTGAAAGCGCCCCCACTCCAAAGTAAGTATTATTTGATACTGTTTCCGTCTGTGTTACAATTAGCTACAAGAGTAGTCAACGATATTTTTATATAAGGGGAGAGAATCGCAGTGAGGTAGCAATTGTGTTCCTATTATAGGAATGAATGGCCTTTTTGTGGAATTGATCGGGGTATAAACTTGGAAAAGTCGCGGGAATACTGGACGAAGGTCGGAAGGCCTCGTCCAGTATTCCCGCGACTTTTCCAAGTTTATATCCCCGATAAATTCCACAAAACGGCCATTCATTCCTTATAATTCCAGCCTTTGAAATATATTTATGTGTTTATTTTCCGTTTTCTTAAGAATTATTTTAACTGCGCCTGACGGTTACGGAAAGTAGTTCGGCATGGGAGATTACTGGGATATAAATTTTGGACAGAGACTTGCTACGGGCCAATCAAATGTTAGGGAATTGTGTAAATATTTTTGTTCTGGAAGTATGTTACAATGCACTCCATGAAATAACGCGTTTATTAATTGGCTAATGTTTGCTTAAAGGTACATGCCCACTCAGTAGGCACAAACTGTTATTTATATCAGAGACATCGTCTGAGAAATTTTCTTGCAACATAAACATGTATTCACCATACCTCCACGAATTGATTGGCATTATTATACGTTTTATATTAGATGTAAATTTCCATACTGATATCAGGGGCGATAACCGTGTTTCCTTAAATTTAATGTCTGTATTTATTAATTTATGTACAATGGTCATACTTTATAATCTGTCGACAATATTATTTGTTCAGGTGACGCATTTAATTAGTATAAATAATAAAAAAAATAGCATGCCTCATTTGCATATGAAAATAGCCTGATACCACTCCGAGTCACTAATAGTAAAATGGTTATAGCTGTATAGCGGGCACTCGTAATGTTTAGAACTGGTGGAATAGTGACACATTTATAAACGTATTTAGTTCCTTTAAAGAACTGTTTGTGCCTACTGAATGGGCATGTACCTTAGAATTTAGAATGAAATCATACCGTTTTATCAGTGACATACTTGTACGGGGCCCCGCATTGGGCAAAGAACAATTCATTCCCACGATATAACAATTCGTTCCCTCGAATTAACAATTCGTTCCCACGAAATGACAATTCGTTCCCTCAATTTAACGATTCGTTCCATGGAAGTAACAATTCGTTCCCACCATATAACAATTCGTTCCCACGAATTAACAATTCGTGGGAACGAATTGTTATTTCATGGGAACGAATTGTTAAATTTAGATGAACGAATTGTTAATTCGTGGGAACGAATTGTTAATTCGTGGGAACGAATTGTTATTTCGTGGAAACGAATCAATAAACAAAATAAGTATACGTCCCCTGCGGGGCTCCGTAGAAATTGGCGTATTGTGTCATTGCGAGAGAGTTGATTAGCAGAGATCCGATAGACTCGGAAATACTTTGTCATAAACCAATCCAAATCTCAAAAGCATGGATAGAACATCTGAGAATAAATAGTTCCGCGTCTAACTAAACACACTTTATTTGTTGTTCAACCCGTCAGAGCATCGCGACCTAGAAAAATGTATGTATTTGATGCTTTGGTGATCTGAGGATTTCGCATTTATCATGTGGTTGCTTTGTATGGTCCTATTTGTGGGAAACCATATATTTATATGAATATCCCTACAATACTGTGTGTCCGAATAGTTAGGCACGCCATGTCATTCTGTACCTAAGAACATGTGCAATGTATTTACAGAAACTACGATATTTTCAGTAAATGTCTTCGAAAGATGACGAAAGGTTCATAGCAAATGCGGAATTCCGTCACCTTTTCGACGTCCTTTACGGAAAATATCGTAGATTTTGTAAATGTTTTTCACATGTTCTTAGGTCCAAAATCACATGACGTGTCACAAATGTTACAGGCGATTGACGAGATGGGGAATACGTTTGAAGAGAACAACATCACTATCAGTGTGTCCATGTCGTTCCGACAGGATGAAGATATTGTCGATAAACTGAAGGCATTAAAGGTAAACAATGCCACCCGCTGATAAATTCTACCTTACAGCGATGATTTGCTGAGTGTTCCCAAATAAAACAAACGAAAACTAATGGAAAACGAAGTGAAAATGATAGTTCTATACAACGATATATGCATATAAACGGATATTGATTGTTTTCTTGATACGCCTGTTGTTTCTTTCAAAGCATGCTGCGTCGGTTTTTTTTTAACGCAGGCTGTGTCGTTTACACATCATTTCCGTGTTTTTTTAAATTATAAAACGGTGTTTTCGTTAGCTTAAACCAAGGAAAACAGCATTTTCTAATTATAAAACGAAAATGATATGTATACGATACACAATCGTTCCATTGTGGAACCAGGATCCAATACGGAATGTATTGTAAACATTTGTAGATCAGTATCAGTCTTCACATCTTGCTATAACGCCAGTGTGTAGCTACGGGCGCCATGCAGGACAGGTTAATTATGTGTACAAAATTGAGTTTTGTAACACTAAAAATCACAAAATTAAATTCTGTGTCACAAAATTCAATTCTGTCAATTCTGTGTCACAAAATTCAATTCCGTGTCACAAAATTCAATTCTGCATACGTTTCGTATATAAAATTCATTTTTGTTATAAAGGATTCAATTTTATAAGACAGAATTGAATTTTGTGAAGAAAATTAAGTTTTGTAGGACAGAATTCATTTTTGTCCACAATAATTAGTTTGCGTAGGATAGTCTATGTCATCTCTACGTTGATTGGTTGAGATCGGTCTTAGTCCATTTTACTAGATGGTGGAGTACACTTGCAGGTTTAAATATTTCAATGCGAAAATATAACCCAATATATCAATATTATACTTCTTTATGGACAGTTATTTTGGTTATATTATGATTACAAATGAGTGGTCACACCATATAAGCATATATACTTTGAAGGAGAAATAAGAAAAATATTCAGAATTTTCCCTCAATTATGTAAACAGGGTCAAACATAAAGTAGCCGGACATAGCTAGACCTGAGAGCATGCCCATATATAGAGAATACCAGGCTAGTGTATTTTGATATCAAGTTTATCAGGCAAGGCTAGGAAACGCGTAGGAATTTCGAGGCTTGCCGAGGAATTCCTACAGTTTCCGAGCCGAGCCTGATAAACTTGATATTAAAATACACTAGCCTGGTATTCTATTTATCAGGTAACGTTTTATGCTCGAAAATGACATTAGATGACGTCGTATTCTAACAGTAGATCTAACCTTGTGAAACAAATGGTATTGGATCTGTGTCTACTAGTTGCGAAGTTACGTGTTCGCAACTATGTGTCTACATGCATTATTTACAGTATACACCATCTTAGTACATGTATCCATGGTATCTACACAAATACTATAAATGGTTTCCTCAAATGGCCCAATACACACATTCTGTTTATAAACACAGACAGCAGTCAGAACACAGGCCACAGCGCGTGTATTATTGATTTAACTGGGGCAAATGTACCTTGCGATACACACTAAATGACGTCAGTACTCGCGGGAGATCTACATGTACATGAATTATGTGTACAATTATAACGCAAATGAGTTTAAATACGAATGGGTTTGTCAACGTTTGACTGTTTGGAGATAGTTGAAGCAAAATGGCAGAATGAGAAATGAATCATCGGCAGAATGAGAAATAAATCATCGACATTGAATGTGTAGATCGGCGACCGTGACCCATTTCTCCAGTGCAGTTTCTGACCAATGGTAGTCCTTCTTACATGCGTGTGCAGAATTGACAGAATTGAATTTTGTGGCACAGAATTGAATTTTGTGGCACAAAAGTGAATTTTGTGACACAGAATTGAATTTTGTGACACAGAATTGAATTCTGTGGCACAAAAGTGAATTGAATTTTGTGACACAGAATTGAATTCTGTGGCACAAAAGTGAATTTTGAGACACAGAATTGAATTTTGTGGCACAAAAATGAATTTTGTTGACAAAATTGAGCCATGTTCCACTTGGCGCCCCGTAGTAGCCCTGTCACTAACTGGATATTGACGCGTGTATGCCCTTATAAACGGACACCCGCAGGAGACATGGATTTTTTTTATTAATACGTTTCCACGAAATAACAATTCGTTCCCTCAATTTAACAATTCGTTCCCTCGAATTAACAATTCGTTCCCACGATATAACAATTCGTTCCCACGAATTAACAATTCGTTCCCCGTGGGAACGAATTGTTATTTCGTGGGAAGGAATTGTTATTTCGTGGGAAGGAATTGTTAATTCGTGGGAAGGAATTGTTAATTCGTGGGAAGGAATTGTTAATTCGTAGGAACGAATTGTGTTAATTCGTGGGAACGAATTGTGTTATTTCGTAGAACAAATTTATAAAAAAATGAATTCTACGTCACTTGTGGGGCTCCGTACTTATCTGAATATGCGAAGATGCAAAAAACCGACGCAGCATGCTTTGAAAGAATGTCAGGGTTACACTGAATGGAAAACCGACGTCTCATTGGTACAACGGCGCATCATGGCGTTCGCGTTTTTGCAATGAAATCTATGCCACATCCCTCATTATGTAGCATAAAACGTTCCCTGATAAATAGCATACCGTGCTACTGTATTATGATATCCGGTTTATCAGCCTAGGCTAGGAAACGGTAGGAATTCCTCGACGAGCCTCGGAATTCCTACGCGCTCCCTAGCATTGGCTGATAAACTTGATATCAAAAGGCACTAGCCTGTAGCCGATTTCATCAAAATTGCAAAGTATACTTATCTAGCAAAGTATTCTTTGAGGGAGTAATCATGTATTTTTCCCAAAATGCATTATTTCATATAGAACTAACGACTGCATATATTTGATGATTAAAAGTATGCAGAATTATTATACTGAATTTATTACATTATCACAGCCAAAAATGGCTGTGATAATGTAATACATTCAGTATAATAAAAATTATAAATTTATCCTTAAATTGAAAATGTCTCCCTCAAAGTATACTTTGCTAGATAAGTATACTTTACAATGTTGGTGAAATGTGCTACTGGCATTCTATATGTAAGTCTGCTCTCTATATTGTCTCTATGGAAACACGCTGTCGACGCCCACTGGAATATGTAATTTCACCGAAGTCCCGAAGGACAGGGATTGCACGTTGTCCTGAACGTGTCCTAGTCTATATGCGTACACCACTGACTGCGCTAATCTAGCCAGTAGCAAATTATTTTCGTTCAGAAGGCGTGAATATTGTGCCTGCAAGCAAGCAGCTTGATTGTCCGCCTTCGCAATCAAGCAATTTGATTGTCTGAGCCTGAGCTGTGGCACAGCTCAGGCTCAGACAATCAAATTGCTTGATTGCGAATTGGCAGTTCCAAAAGATGTGCATAAATGATGATGATATTGGCAAGATTAACGCAGACGGATGTGTAGCATATGTGCAGCGTAGCGAGCGATAACGAGCGATAACGAGCGAGAAATTAATTTATTAAAAAGTCAATATGTGAATTATAAGGTACATGCACTTATTGTTTACCAGCCCACTCGCGAAGCTCCGCCCATAAACGTGATTTGGAATCGCTATACTAGCGCGTGTGTGGGCGGTAATATGCTTTGCGTCGCGTGAACCGATGACAACAAGGTGTAAAATCAGTTCTAAATATAGCGGCTGTACATTTAATGATTAATTTAATACGTATTGGCGAAAGTGTCGCAATATGCGATTAATTAACACGAAATACCGTTCTTTCATTGGTCGAGAAACTAGGGTAAATAATGAAAAGTAAAGATATGGATGCGTGTCACTAAATACGTTTTATCTCTATTTTTTCAGGCGACTTGGGGATACAATTTGGTTTAGATAGATACCTACAATGACACTATTTTTTCCTAGTCTTTTTTCTTCACTTTCTCGGAACATGTGAGATCCAGTGAGTTTAGCAAAAGCGAACACGGGTAATAAAACTGCACTTGCCATTTGCATTTGTACGGAGCCCCGCAGTAGACGTAGAATTCTTTTCGTATTAATTCTTTCCCACGAAATAACAATTCGTTCCCACGAAATAACAATTCGTTCCTACGAATTAAAAATTCGTTCCCTCAATTTCACAATTCTTTCCCACGAAATAACAATTCGTTCCCACGGGAAACGAATTGTTAATTCGTTGGAACGAATTGTTATATCGTGGGAACGAATTGTTAATTCGAGGGAACGAATTGTTAAACTGATGGAACGAATTGTCATTTCGTGGCAACGAATTGTTAATTCGAGGGAACGAATTGTTATATCGTGGGAACGAATTGTTAATTCGAGGGAACGAATTGTTAAATTGAGGGAACGAATTGTTATTTCAAGCGAACGAATTAATTAAAAAAAATCCACGTCCTCTGCGAGGCTCCGTACATTCGCTCCCCGTTGTGATGGGTGCTTGTTATGGATTGTTTGACGTGATGTATATTTTATTTCCTTTATACACTTTCCAGAAACACGATGCTCGAATTATCATCGGTGTATTTTCTGAGAACGCTGCAAGACAAGTGCTTTGTGAGGTTTGTATTCTATATTTAATACAAATTGGACAATCCACCTTCAACGTCATTAAGCGATAACATCAATACCAGCATGTTCATCCGTGAAGTCTGACCAGGCTTTGTGGAAATGTATTACACTCTAACTTCCCAATTATTTGCACGGGTTTCGCTGTGAGAGAAAACCCGTAAGCAACTCCTTACAAATAATAACACCCATAATTGGGCGCCTGTTTTCTTGGAAACCACGAGCTAATAAAGTTATTTGAACATTTGGAAAGGGTCTAGACTAATCTAGAATGTTAATGTGATTGAACACATTCCAAACATGCACTCAAATTTATCTGGCTCATAGAAACAGATGTGTAATTTGGGTTTCAAAAGGTTTTCATGACGTCACATTTGACGTGACACAACGTAACGTCAACACGCGGGGAAACACGTCATTGTATAACTATTCATGGGCACATCACAATTCATTGATTATAATCTCAAAAATAGACTAAATGTGCATATATATCCGCTGTGGAAATGTAATAAATAGGATATTCCATCGTACATACTTGAATAGCGGAAATAATGCACTCGTGTCCGTCGGAGTCCGTGCAAGCAACTCGTTCGCTACGCTCACTCGTTGCTTACGCGGAAGCCGACGCACACTCGTGTATTATGTCCCACTATTCAAAATGTACGATGGAGTATCCTCTATATACACTCAGAAGTTCCTCTTAAACCACGGAGTACATGTAGCGAGTATAGAGCCCTATTCCATCAATATGCCATACTGTTTCTACTCACATAGACTACAATGTAAACTGGACATCAATTACATGTACTATTAAATTAAATGTCTCATATGTAATTTAATATTCAAGAAATGTCGTGATATAAATGGTAACAGTAAATTAAATGTCGCCCGTGATATATTTTGAAGTACATGTACATGTACATAAATTAAAAATAGTATGTTTTTGTCAACATTTTGAAAGCATATCATTTATTAAATACGTATACATGTCATTTACTACACTGTTTGTCATCCTTGACATCATATTGTGTTTACATGCATGATTGCTTTTTACCTTCATGGGCCATGTGGCTTAACGATATCGGAATAATCTATCTATTTGTAATTCAACCATGTTATTTATTCATACAGTTAAAATGTTACAATATGAAATGTATACCCATTTGCAAATTTAACACAATCTGATAAATCCCAGAACTGACGGTGCTGAAATTGACATCCGAAATGTAAATTGGGTAACTGAGGAGATGAGTGTCGTATTTTAAATTTAGCAGAACTATGTATTTAAAAACATGATTTTAAAAACATCGAAACTAAAGACATTTCAGTGGATGAGACAAGTGACTGGTGTGGAGAGGATCTGGCACCGGGCCAGGTTATTCTAATTGCAGAGAATTCCGTTCTGATTTTGGGAACCCCCCCCCACCCCCACCACCAAACAGCGGGTTAAATGCGGGATCGAACCCGTTGACCCGGCCTTAAATGACCTTAGCTGTTGATAGACCGTTATACACCAAAACACAAACAAACACACGTAGTGCCAGAATTACGTATACTTTTGTTAGTGATTGCCTCAGATTTACAACAAATGGGTTGTAATTTTCAAATTTGCGGCGTATATCAGAAAATGATAGGTCGGAAAATCTGTTTAATGGCGACGCGCTAGCGGAGCCATTAAACAAGTTTTCCGACCTATCATTTTCTGATATACGCCGCAAATGTCAAAATTACAATGCGGTTAACCTATTTCTAATGCATTCCTTTACTACTGGCGTAGGAATACATATTGAAATAATTTGCGACCGTTCATCAACAATGATATACCTGTAATGTATGACCATCAGCTAATCAGATTGCGTGATATTTATAGAGTGCATTAGAAACAACAATAACGTGTTCATTATTGCATGTACATGTAGTTATTATATTCTTGCCCACGGAACATGAACTGTTTCACACGGTTTAACCCTTAAAAGGCGGGAACCGAAAATTGTCGTCTATTGTTGTTTCTTATTTTGCATTTTCTCTAAATAAAAACATGGTTTGGCAGCATTTTAGAATCATTTCCATTGGAAATGATTCTGAAGTGCTGTCAAAACATGTTTTTGATAAGAAAAATGGAAAATAAAAAATAAACAGCATACGACAAATATTAATTCAGCACTGTAAGGGTTAATGTGGAAGGTTATACTAAAATATAATCTAAATTCTAATGTACAACAATGAAGCTGGTTCGCGTGTCTGTCGCTGACCTGACGTCACGCATTGCGTCATTCAGTTCAATACGTCACAAAAACTGTGTATGCCATCTCTAAAGCGGGCCCCAGTTCAGGTGTATGAAACTCGACTGAAATAAGGCACGTGTCATGTATTGAGTATATGTGGCTGTGACTGAAGAAATGGGGCTTATGATATTTGTGACTAGTGTAGCTCCTGATCAAATAGCACACTCCTGCAGCCTGATAACAAACTACAATGCTTTTTTAGAAGCATGATCGGTGTTGAATTGATGGAATGGCGAACAGTAGATCCTGATCAGACTGTGCGGATGCACATTATGATCTGGATCTACACTGGTCGGAAAACCCATAAGCCCCATTCCTTCGTTCACAGCTACATATAGTCATATATTCAATGCATAGCTATGGAATTGTTCATTGCTCTAACTTTAAATTTCGCTGACTTGTTTCAGACGTACAAACTGAACATATTCGGCTCGCGGTACGTGTGGATCATGATCGAGGACTATGTTGAGCAATGGTGGAGACTCGCCAACGACACTGACTGCACCGTCCAGCAGCTGGATGAAGCCGCGGAGGGATATTTCACCATCGACAGCCTCAACTCTATCAGTGATGACGACATGTCCACTGCCAATATTGTGAGTAGTATTTGTAGAATCTGATTAACGCCACTTTCAACGCTCGCTAAATCACTTGAATGGAATGTGATATGTTATTTTTCCCCCGACCAATCCAATAGTCACGAAATGATTTTCAGGATAGTCCATTTATAAAATAAATGTAAACAGATATGATAATTACGTGCACAAGTGCATATCATGATGAGACGGTTCGTCACGAGCCGGCTCATCTTGATGTGCACTGTTTGAAAACACTGCTATAGGGGGTTACATAGTGTTGAAAAGGTTAATGACATACTGAAACGATTTAAAAACGTAACGAGGAGATAGACATGTTATTGGTCACCTCTCTGTAATCCACGTGACTACAGTGTACCACGTGACTTTACTGTATTGATTCCTGTTTATTTTGATAGATAATGAATTGCTATGTATCTCCATAATACAATGGTATAATTCCAGCACAAAAATATTTACACAATTCCCTAACATTTGATTGGCCCGTAGCAAGTCTCTGTCCAAAATTGATATCCCAGTAGACTCCCAAGCCGAACTACTTTCCGTAAACGTGAGGCGCAGTTAAAATAATTCTTAAGAAAACGGAAAATAAACATATTTTCTTGATGAATGTATTTCAAATGCTGGAATTATAAGGAATAAATGGCCTTTTTGTTGAATTTATCGGGGATATAAACTTGGAAAAGTCGCGGGAATACTGGACGAGGCCTTCCGGCCTTCGTCCAGTATTCACGCGACTTTTCCAAGTTTATACCCCGATAAATTCCACAAAAAGGCCATTCATTCCTATAATAATCCGCCAGCATTAGCGAGTGGATTATCGATCGTACATGCGGACGAACGTGATCTGACTGTGTTATCATAACATGTTTACCTCAGTGTTGCGTTTTTAAATCGTTACAGTATATTTAATTTAATGTTTTTTATATCAGAGACGTCATCTGGGACATTTTCTGGCAAAAAAAAACTTCATTCACCATTACCCCACGTATTGATTGGCATTATTGTACATTTTATAGCAGACGTTAATTTTCACACTGATATCAGGGGCGATAACTGTGTTTTCTTAAAATGTTAACTGACATTACTGTTCAATATCTGTAATTATTTTTTGATGTGTAATGATCATACTTTATAATTTGTCGAAAATAGTATTTTTCCCCTAACGCCTTTAATTAGTATAAATAATTAAAAAATATCATGCCTCATTTGCATATGAAAATAGCCTGATACCACCGCGCGTCACTATCAGTAACATAAATATTACTAAATGATTATATATGTATAGCGGGCACTCGTAATTTTTAGAACTGGTGGAATAGTGACACAATTGTACACTTATTTAATTCCTATAAAGAACATGTTGTGCCTACTGAGTGGGCACGTACCTTTAACATAGTTAAGTGGTCGGGTGTAGTAATTGTAGCTGCTTGTCAACGGATCGGGACACTGTATTTTTGTGTGTATTGAAAGTTATTGTTGTAATTTCAGTAGTTTGTGACTCATTGCAATCACTGGTGGGTGATGGGAGATTTAATCAAACTAACTCAGCTGTAGGCGATTTCACCAAAATTGCAAAGTATACTTATCTAGCTACATGTAAGTATACTTTAAGGGAGTAATCATTTATTTCCCCGAGATTAATTATTCCATATTATAGAACTACATGTAACGACTGCATATATTTGATGATTAAAAGCAGAATTATTATACTGAATTTATTACATTATCACAGCCAAAATGGCTGTGATAATGTAATAAATTAAGTATAATAGAAATCTATACATTTATCCTTAAATTGATTTTTTCACCTCAAAGTGTACTTAGCAAGATAAGGTATGCTTTGCAATTTTGGTGAAATAGGCTACATATATCCATGCGGGTAGTATGGTATAATGGTGTACTAATACACGTTTAATACAGGCATGCTAGTGTATCATTTTCAAGCATATGTTTCGGGACTATTTTGTTTTTCGGAACATGTTTGTCATGTGAGACGGTTTCAATTCCATCCACTTTTTCGGCCACCACCAGATGGTCACATGAGATTGAATTTATTTTTTTGACAATAATTAAATAATTAAACCTATACATGCGTTTTAATTAATGAATATCCAGAGCAAATTGGGGGCAGGTTATGGAAAATTAGGTCACACAACATCCATACGACAAATGAAAGTAGCAGCGAATATCAAAATGTGTGGTAAATCGTTATGTTACAATGTATATCGAGAAAATCAATGGTGGTGGTCCACCCAGCTACAATAATTCGCCTCTGATATGTTATCTATGGCTATAATGGGGTAAGTGAACACACGAACGAACACGATAGGTTGGTTCGCTACCCACCCAAAGTGTATGTTGTTACCACTCAGTTGAACCGTCTCGCCGAGACGGTTCAACTGAGTGGTCACAACATACACTTTTGATGCGAATTGAGAAAAAATGCAGAAAACTATTTACATTTTTTTTTGTACATGAATTACAGTGGGGTCAGCGTGTAAGTGCACACACGAATGAACACGACAGGTTGGAACCAACCTGTCGTGTTCGTTCGTGTGTGCACTTACACGCTGACCCCACTGTACAATTTGACCAATTGAAAAAATGTGAGCAATCGAAGTGCATAACCAAACCTGTTGCATGTAGGTCAACATTTACTAAACTGTATATTGTATACCTTTAAACAAATAAGTTTTGATGTATGTAGAACTAGTCAATTGCAAAAATAATAGAACAGGGAAATAATTATTTTTCCATGGAAGCCATCTTTTCTCAGGTTGTTGTTCAACATTCAACATAACGAAATTAAGCTTTCAAATTTACAAGATATACATGTAAATGTCTGATACACACCTTGACACGGTACAATAAGCAATTTGTTCATGTGTATGTTCTTTATTAGTACTTTATTGATACAGCTTTGACAGTTTCATATCGCTAACATATCAAATACGCTGGATAACCGACTGCAAAAATCACTCTTGCGTTAAATTAACCATTTGAACCCGAAAGCCCGCTATAGCGGTTTATACAAACAGTGCAGATCCAGATGAGCCGGCTCGTAACTAGCCGTCTCATCAGGATCTACACATTTTGCAAGTAATTTTCATATTTCTTAGAACAAAAACACCCCTTTTTCATAAATGGACGAATCTGAAAATCATTTTCTGACCATTGGATTGGTCGGAACATTAGCATATCACAGTCCATTCCAGTTCCTTAGGGTTGAAAGGGTTAAAGTTAAATTGCTACCCTCGCGAGATGTATGGTGCGGGGTAGCAATTTTGTTTATAGTGGCCCATGTAGAATGCAACTATCCATGTCGTGTGTAATCGTACGTACATATATACAAGGTGTATGATCACGTGGTACTAACAACAACAACACGTACCGATTCAAAGTACGTATTCTTTTATAGTGTCCTTATTACGTAACGGATGTTTATGAAATATTGCGCATCAAATGCGTCTTGTTAAGCTGCATTTGGTGGTCTCTGTATTTTCGCCCAAACTTCTGTCGATTTCCGTGTCTCCGACACGGAAATCGATTCTTCGCAAAAACGACTGTCTGTGCCGAACTCCATGGACCACCAAATGCAGCTCATAAAGACGCGTTTGCTGCATCAAAGTCCGTTGCATATTAAGGAAAATATCAAATAATACTGACTTTGGAGTGGGTGACGTTGTTGTTGTTGTAACCACGTGATCATGCACCTTGTATATACCAGACAATGGAAAATGACTCGCTGCTTGCTTTGTTTCCTGGAGAAATTTTGACGGATTTATTCCATGATTATTTCCGGAGAGACAGACACGTTACATGTTACATGCACGTGTAGCGTTGACTGCGGGAGTGGGGCATATTTCATATATGTGGCCGTGACTTGACAAATGGAGCCTATGACATGTCGATGGTCTAGTAACATAAGGTCGTAAGTGCAAAAATGTATTGAACCATTTATGCGCACAATTTTTCATAGACAGTCGTATCCACCACTTACGACCTTTTGCTATTGAGTTTCTTATGGGCAAGATTTGAAAAAAATAGTCGTATCTACCACTTACGACCTTTTGCTATTGAGTTTCGTATGGGCAAGATTTTAAAAAAATAGTCGTATCCACCACTTACGACCTTTTGCTATTGAGTTTCTTATGGGCAAGATTTTAAAAAAATAGTCGTATCTACCACTTACGACCTTTTGTTATTATAAATATATAACGTATCTTAATAATTATTGTTATTATTTTCTTAGTGATTCTTTGGGGGAGCTGTTTTGTGGGGCTTTTGTTGAGTTTTGTGTTATTTTCCTATTTAATATTGTTATTGGTTTTGTTGGGGACCGTACACCTCTGGTTGTTGAGTGCAGTTTTGCCTTGTTGAAGACTCTGCAACCACCGTTGTACCCGTGCCATAGTTATCTATGGTTGTATTGCTACCGTTTAGTTTTTCCTTGCTCATTGGCCCCCTTAGGGTTTATATCTCTATGTTGTCTAATTATTATCACAAAGAGTATGGCATCCAATCCATAATTATACTTCAGACGAAATGAAACTATAGTCTGTTTCACGAAAGCTGCCCAAATTTTACGGCTATATAGACAATTCAAAAATAATATTATTTTCGATAATATTAAATAAAAGGAAAATTTAAGAATGAGCCTTCTTTTTATTTCGTGAAATTCAGACAAACATATGATGCAAATAAACAAAACAAAATTTGACAATGACTGTATATTGTTTATATTTTACTATAAACATGAGGATACAAAATTACCGGTTTTGGAAATGATAAGTAATTTCTGTTTGAACGACATCCGAATCTAGTCATCGTTTGGTTCGGTCAGTCGTATATTTTGTTCGGTGTGAGGTAAACTCCTGTAAAATGCATGATATGAGCTCGGTATGACATTTGTGTCACATAATTTTGTAAGATCCTTGTATATTTTGGTGGAGATCGGGATTTTGGCATAATACGCTGGCGTGATTTCACACCCTATACATGGTTTCGGTTTACTTCCCCAGAGGTTGGATTTGGTTATCTCCAAGCATTTATAGTCGCCATTGTATTGATTACGATATAATATTGTTGAAGGCTCCGATTTCATATACTGGAATCCGCGTATCTGTTTCCAGTTGGCAATTTCTCCATTTGTATTACGTTTACGATTTGAAACCGTATTTAATGCAAGTTTGGTAAAATCTAGAACATCAGAATTGACTACTTCAATGACGTCATACCGCGGTTTGTTCACTTTACTATTTCTCACGGCGTTAAACCAATCTGATTGGGCAAACATTTCAGATGTCTTTATGTTTTTCAATGGTAGCATGTACTGAGTCCCCTTCCATTTGTGAATGACCACGTTCTAAGTACGTGTGTGTAATTGTGTTAATCGGGAGGTTTTGTACAGAGTACAAGCACTTGGTAGAAAATTGCAAATTCGTTTGTTGTCCCGTACAACTGTCAGAATAATAAATGAGATTGTTGACAATTCCTATGCTTTGGTTATATTTCAACATACAGGAGGAGGCAATTTCATTGTTGCCACGCTTGGCAATGCTTTCAAACCACATGTAGCATTTTGCTTGTTTTGATATAGTATCAAAAACAGCAAAGTTATACGTTACCAACTTTCTGGAGTAATAGGCTTCACCCACTTCGGTTTTGGGTGAAATCAACACCTTTTGTAGGTCAAATTTTATCACTTTTATAGTTTCGTTATTTCGTGCTCGGTCTTTGTCATTGGCTTTTATTGTTCTGATTTCGTCTTTCCTCTTCTGGTGTGCATTGTATTCGTCATGTTTGTCTTGGCGTTGTTCCTCGTCAAGATTTTTATATATTTCGCAGAAGGAGCAAAGCTCCTTTTTCGGTACATGAAATGCTATGTTATATTCTGTATTAAATATGTGTTCGTATATCCAGTATTTCTGTGGACTCCGCTCACTGTTTTCACATTTTTTAACATACATGTTGTACACTTTTCTCTATGTACTTCTTCTGGCTGTCTTTTCTACAATACTGTGAGTCAACAGTTGGGAACTCCTCGATGTGCTTTTTTTATGAATTCTTTGTCTCTCTGCGGTATATTTGTTCTTTTATTTCCACCTCGGTTATCTTTTGTGTTGGACATTGTTTTATTGTTTACACAGTAATGAACAGTTTTTTCTTCAATTCCCAGTGAATTCAAAAATAACTTCTTACATACTTGGAGTTTGGTATTATCGACTGGCAGATAATTTACATATGTTTTTGCTCTTCTTAATATTCCACTGTCTTTAGTGACCCTCTTTTTATCAATGCAATTAACATGGTGAATGATGTAGCTTCTTTGTTGAGCATGGTCAATTGCCCAGTACTTATGACATAGTTCCTCTCTTTCAGTAGTGCTAAACTTTGTGCCGTATTTGTACTTGCACTTGCAAACTGTGTCTTTAGTCATCCGCATTTGAACTCTTTTCACAGACGTCTTTACATAGTCCATTCCATGTTGACGTCTGCGCTTTCGAACATTTTGTTTCCATTTTTCTGGTTCTCTCATGCGTTTTCTCGACAGACGTTTCATTTCAGATTGTACTATAATCTTAGAGTAAGAATGCATACCGGTTTCAACAGTGTCTGGTGTCGGCAGAGATTCCCTTGGTGATATCTTTCTCCTTCTAGCAGTGATAACACTTTCGCACGAATCACTTGACTCACTTGAATAGCACTGTTGTGTCAGCATTGACACCACATGTTTTGTATTGTTTAGGAAGTTCGTATTCTGATTCGGAACTACCAGCCAGATACTCGCTTTCGACATCATTGAGAGATGTTATGTTCGACTCATTGAGCAAACTAATATTCAAATCATCTATATTTACATCATCTATTTCCATATCAAGTCCGAGTAATGAATCTCCCCCATCTAGATTATCAAAATATATGGTGTAATTTTCATTTGGGTCGGTGATCGGCATTTCCTGTACAACCAATGTGACCATTTCCTCGCGTACATTATCTGGAAGGTCATCTATCAACACATCATCTATCGCAGAAAGATCATCTTTTGGTTTCTCCTGTGTGTCAATGTGAAGCAACTTGTTACGTAATTTGCTTAATGGCATGTCATCATCACTTGACATGTTGCTTGCCACATCCATTTCGGTATTTTAGTAGTTTAGCTTGTAAATTGATGCTGGAGGTACGTATATTTCAAACTAAAAAATAAATATATATATATGGGCCACGCTCTGTGAACCAGCCTTAATGACAACATTTTCATTTTGCACTTTTTTGCCTTAATGACAACATTTTCAATTTGCACTTTTTTACATTTTTTGATGCGGACACCTTTCAAAAACAATATGCTGAAAAGAAAATATAAATATGTTTCAAAGGTTTTGTTTTATCTCACTTTTTGTAGCACCATGTGAATCACGCAAGGAACAAAAAGTAACGTCATCGAGAAAATGACGTTATTGAAACGCTGAAGTTTGTACAATGAAAAACAACAGCCTACAGTAGAAATGCGTGTTCATAGACTCATTGACTGTGCTTGCTGTAAACTGTATTTGCTGATAAGTTACACTAAATGTATCTACAAGTGTTAGTATCTATACTATCAAACATTGAACAGAATACAACTATGATATGTACATGTAGTGAACAAATCAAACCCACCACTATCGGTTTTAAATCTATAATTAGCCGACATGTGACTTCGTAATTTACTACTATCGCCAACTATCACAGATTATACATATACATGTACCGTCAGAAAGATACATTGTAATTATTTGAGAATTTAGTTCAGAATCTAATTGACGTTATTTAGTTAATTGTGACGTCATTTATTGATGTAGACATTACGTCACTCACCAAAGACCAAACACAAACAACTAAACGACATTCCTGGTGTTTGAAATTAAACAATCTGTGATTGAAACAAATGCACTTTTTTCTGTAGAAATGAATGACCTGAATTTGGTTAAACTTTTGATAAGCCTATGGCTGCACATATCAATGACTGAGCGCCCGATGGTGTCTAGAGGGTAGTCGGACACCCCCGGGGAGTTTTAAACACATTACAAATCGACTGTCCATACCCGACTCTCGGAATTAAATTTACATCTCAGAAAGCGGGAGGAAGGTTTTCCTGTGTAGCGGACGGTCTTATGTACATGTACCCCGTACTAGCATGTAGGATGTCTATGGGTTAATCCTGCGCTGACCCCCACTCCGAGAGGGCAGATATTGTTAGGTGTGTCCGCTTAAAAAAGTAATAGTGTGGGCTACCAGTCTCGATCCTGTCTATGAATTTACTGCCGGTACTGATTTTTTTTTTATATAAGTTTCTTCAAATTGTATAAATGTACGCATTATCAACCGTACTTTCTAGATTCCTTCATATGTTTGTTATTTGCGTGGCTGTTGCCCGCACGACAGCATGCGTATTTATTTAGAAAATGGAATGTATAGTTGTTAAAATCAAAAGTGGCCAACATAACATTCAGGGCAAAATTATCCATTAGTGTGTATTTTTAAATGTGTGTTGGTTTGAATTTTTGATAATGGGTTTACCATTTGAAAAATAATATATATACATAACCTGTCAATGTCGGGAAAATGTGGCGATGTGACATACATGATTGTATAATTGTTACAAAATGTTCTGATAAAAATACCGGCAGGTTGATATATTATATTGCGCATGTTCATTTCCCCGTGAGTTTTAATTTTACGATAAACAGTGCAGAAAGTATTGCCAATACGAATTAAATCGCTTTCCATAGTATGACATTTGCAAACCAAGACCTTTCATAAATATGATCATGCAATATGTAAATCTACGTAACACATAATTAAGTCATGAATACATGAATGCAGATTTACCTGAGTGTGTCTACATATTGTAAATTATTGCACGGATGCGGCGAAATCCTTTGATCTCAGCATAGCGGTAACATGGTGAGATCACTGTCTGGACCTGTCTGCCCACTCCCCCCACGTGATAATTCACGAGATGCACTGTCTAGCGTGTGTTATTTGCTTGAGATTAACGCCTATTCTACATGTCAGGATAACCTGCGCATTCGCAAATCGCAGTAATCCACTAATATACGATCCACAGTCTGTATGTGTGACTAGTGTAGATGCTGTTCCGCCTTAATGTTTACCGCTAACCCGAATTTTCTGTTTGTGCAAAACATTCGGGTTAGTTTACCACCTACCAATATTGACTATAAATTCCGTCGTGTTTAAAAATAAATATGAATACATGTATTCTGTTTTTTTTTAATCGAAATCAGAAAATAATGACTGGTCGATGCTGAGTTGAGCTGTGTTCAGCCTCGGCACACACGACACAATATGAATTTGAAGGCGGTCAGAAAAAAATGTATAAGCCTGCGCCCAGATGGCTCTATATCAGGACACCGAATACTGTAGACACTGATCAGACTGCGCATATGTGCAGGCCGGGTTGGTTAAGCAGTAACTGCAAGCGGAGTTCTGTCATGTCATGCCCCCTAAATTCCCCCATGCACTGTTAACTAACCATAATGGACTCAAATACATCATCTAACTTATAGGTAATGCATCAGTCAATATAAGTCCCCGCCCCCCCCCCCCCCCCCCTCCGGGGGAATAGCGGGGCTTATATTTTCGTTGCTGTTAAAGCCCCGGTGAAGGCCCCGCACTGCGGGGCAACATGGTCGGTAAAAGCCCCGGTAAAATGCCCCGCACTGCGGGGCCATCTGGTGATTTTAAATGTGAAATATTCTTGCACGAAAATGATGTGTTGTAGAGCAAAATGTCACTTATAAATAGTAGATATCTGGGAACTTTTATTAGTATGGGAAGCCATTATTACAACCCAAGCAGCTTTATTCGTTGTAGATGTAATTGGTAGCACATTTGGCCTGCTACTCGTTCTATTTCTAGGGTGGTTGACTTAGTGATATAGTTGTTTTTGAAACCGTTACAGTCGATGATCAGCTGGGTAATGACCGATATGTTTAGTTTGTAAAAGTTCGAGTCTCCTAGCACTTTTTGGATTTCTTGACGAAACGCCGGGTAGGTCTGTTTCCGAACTTCGTGTAGTGCTGGGCATCTTAGTAGCATGTGTGACGCATCTAGCTCCGCCTCCAAATGACAGTTAGGACAAGTAGGGTCGACTAAGTACAGGGTAAATATGTGTTTGTTGCTTTGAAATAGGTACGTTCCTGTTAATAGTAGTAACCAAATAAATAGCCGCTAACCTTTGGCACCACCCACGGACTCGGTAGAAGGAAGGTCGGATATGTGTGAATAGTATTAAATAGCGCAAAAGTGGACCCTTGCATGATACAAACTTCTAAACCGTATTAACGCACGGACACACGGACGGTGCAAACACTATATGACACCGGCTCTTCGAGACAGGGTTCATAAAAAGTACACCCCCCCCTATTAATAGTATAAAATGCAGCACTTTATACTTTTACTTACATGGGGAGGGTGTGTGTGAGAAATAGGATTTTTCCAGTGGGGGGGGGGGGGGGGGGGGGGGGTGGGTGGGGGGGGGTGGGGGGGGGTCTCGGGTTTTTCCAGGGGGGGGTCTCGGGATTTTCCAGGGTTTTGTTGGGTAAAGAATCACTTTCCAGGTGGGGGGGGGGGGGGGTCTCGGGATTTTATTTTCCAGGGGGGGGGGGGGGGGGGTCTCGGGATTTTCCAGGGTTTGTCCGGGTAAAGAATCACTTTCCAGGTGGGTGGGGGGTCTCGGGATTTTCCAGGGGGGGGGGGGTTCGGGTCTCGGGATTCCAGGGTTTGTTGGTAAAGAATCGCTTTCCAGGTGGGGGGGGGGGTCTCGGGATTTTCCAGGGGGGGGGGTGTCTCGGGATATTCCAGGGTTTGTTGGGTTAAAGAATCACTTTCCAGGTGGGGGGGGGGGTCTCGGGATTTTCCCCCAGGGGGGGTCTCGGGATTTTCCAGGTTTGTTGGTAAATACTCACTTTCCAGGTGGGGGGGGGGGTCTCGTGATTTTCCAGGGTTGGTCGTAAGAATGAACTTTCCAGGGGGGGGGGGGGGGGGGGGGGGGGTGGGGGGGGGGGGGGGGGGGGGGGGGTCTCGGGTGTCCTTCATGTGTGTGGGGGGGGGGGTGGGGGGGGGGGGGGGGGGGGGGGGGGGGGAATGTCTCAGAATTTTCCACGTGTTGGGGGGGGGTGGGGGGGGGGGGGGCTGGGATAACGGATAACGGATAACGGCAGTGCAATATAAACAGGAATTATTTGAAAACAATTTTGTTTATATTAAACAAAATTTGCCAGTATTAAACAGTCCACAGTGAAAGTAGATCGTATTAAACAGTTTAAACCCATGTCACCCCTCCCACACAACAGTATTCAGGTAAACATACATGTACATATCTTGATAACAGTCTGATAAAACCCCGGTAAAGCCCCGGTAAAGCAAAGCAACAGTTAAAGCCCCGGTAAAGTCCCCGCAGTGCGGGGCATCATGAAAGGTAAAAGCCCCGGGGTATGCCCCGGTAAAGCCCCGCCCCTCCCCCGGAGGGGGGGGGGGGGGGGGCGGGGATTTACATTGACTGATGCATAATGCCTGTCACGTTTACTTGAAAGTTAGCGTGACTTATTAAAATGCGTAATTCAGTCTAATCTATAATAGTGCAGTGGGATAATGACATGTTTGTGCACTTTGGGAAACAAACATGAAACTTTGCACACGGGTAGATATCATAAATGTAAGCAGCATAGGCTATAGAACCACCTGGACAGCCACGGTGGCGCCACATAACATAATGGCGCCACATGGTGGCTCACCTTCTCACGTGAATGGAATGCCCATAAAGAAATCCCAAAATCGGAACTGGGTTTGTACAGCGTTTACGGTTCCGTCTTAGACGGCAGAAAACACCCGACCCTGCTCTAATCTGAACGTGACCGTATAGCATAATTAGTAAAGAGCGCACACATGCGCCCCGGGTTCGATCTTCAAGTTATAAGTACATGTATATCTGATGGTGGTCGCCAGACAGGATACGTTTGTTTTCTTCGAGTATTCCGGTTTCAACCCAAATTATCGACAAAACCGAAGAAAAAAAAAGACAACTATCTGAACCACTATGAAAACAACTACAATTCTGCCACGCATATCCATTAACATATGTGTGAGCCGTAAAGCGTACAGCTATAAATAGGACAACTTATTGAAATGACACAACAATTCCATGTGTCCAGATCCTACATGACGTTGGTAAATTTATGCGTAACTTTGCGACGTCATTTTCAGCCTTTCATGACGTTGTCATTAAGGCTGGTTTTCACAGAGCGCGGCCCCTATATATATTAGAAGTCGATGACGTTGCTCCAGCACAGGTTGTATATAGGATGAAGGTATGAAAGATGCATAGTTGACACTTCAACATTCTGTATTATTTATTAAATGGCGACGACCGGTTTCAATAGTATCTTCAGGCTGCCTGAAGATACTATTGAAACCGGTCGTGGCCATTTAATAAATAATAACGATTGTTGAAGTGTCAACTATGCATCTTTCCTACCTTCATCCTATATATATATATATATAAATTATTAAATGTTCAAGTTCACAACATAGCAAATTAAAACTTATTGGAAAACATCAGGTTTTGTGAATATTTGTATGGAATATCGCAATTGTCCAAATTTACAGAATAGCATGGCGTGTCTCTTACATAAATCTATATGTATTATTATACAATTATTTGGACATACATTTTGACAAAAATAAGATCGCTGTAAGATTCTAACTCGCGCGGTGGAGCGATCGATGTTAAGCGTATTAAAAAAATACACCGACTAGCTAACCACTACGCTATCGGGAATTCAACTGTCAAAATAATATTATAATTATTAGATATATAAACATATTCCATTCCACATTTTGAAAACTCCCGCGATATAAACTAAAGGATTGCGGTTTGGTAGACGCTGACAAGTGCGGGTGTTGTTGCGGGAATCTTTTAATATTACGGGTATTGTTGCGGGAAGTTTTTAATATTACACCCCCAGGGTATCAGCTTGCATGACAACAAATTCACCCCCACACGACAGTGTATCTGACTTCTGCTAACAGATGGCTACAATTTGAGAAAAAGAGAGATAACTTGTGTTTTGAGTACTTTATCAGGTTAAAGTTATCAAGGGAAGTAACTGTTCCCTATAGTTTTCTATTCATGATTAAAGTGATCACTTGCCATATCACGGTAATGGCAAATATGTGTAATCCTCGAGTATGCTGTCAACAATATGTGCATACATGTGCATGTATTCAGTAATACGTTACAATTCTAGATATAGATATTTTCAAATATAAATTGCCCAAACTTTTAAAAGAACATGCAATGTAAATTGTATTCGATAATATATAAACATTGTAGCTACCAGGATTCTAACACAACGAGTGGAGCGCAGTGGCCTGGTGGTTAGAGCGTCAGACTGCTGATCTAAAGGTCGTGGGTTCGAGCCTCACCGGAGGCGCTGCGTTGTGTCCTTGAGCAAGACACTTTATCCACACTGCTCCAGTTCACCCAGCTGTGAATGGGTACCGATAATTCGTAGTTGCTCTGTAAATACGAATTACCGGCTTCTCTCAAAAAATGTCTACCTCCGTTCTTTCTCCCATTCTTGGGAGACGGCATGCAAGGTCCTCGAGCCAGTGCCGCCGTTAAATATAAGCAAAAAAAAAAAAAAAAAGGATTCTAACATATCGGTATGGAAGGTGTTTGAGCCAATTTCCACCCTTAAATATAAAATTTATGAAAAAAAATAATATATACATACATGTATACTTTCAAATTTGCAGACATTTAACTTTTGTATGGTAAAATGAAGATGCATGGGGATATCAATAGACGCAGTAGATGTAAAACTATTAAAGTACAATTCAATATACTCACGATGAAAGGCAGAAAACCTCGCGTTCGTCTAGTCTATCATTTTCATGAAGAGCTGAGAAAACAACATTATGTTGGCGCCATTGAACTTTCATATTCTCAACACCAAAATCTTTTTTGTCATTTATGCCATAAAATATACATGTAGTTCAATATGTTGTATCTACAACATAATACATTATATAAGTGACAATATTTGCAGTGTTTGCTGACTTTCTATATCATTTCAATCCATCAAATGTACACATTTAATGTAATTTTAGAAATAGAACTGGGAGGGTGGGGGGGGGGGGGAGGGGAGGGGGGCGGACCCGGCGCGCCGCCACCCCCCCCCCCCCCCCTAAAATTCGCCCAGTAAAGATTTTTTACAAGTTACAAGGCACGTTTCATGCCAAGTGCCATGTATTCCATGCATTTTTCTTCTCCGCTCCGCTCGGTCGACTATTTTGCAATACTTGACTATATTATCGAACGAGCTTAGCTCGTTCGATACTATAGTCAAGTATTTCAAAATAGTTACGCCCCTCCTAACCCGAAATCCTGGACACTTACACTTACGTATCTGACACTTACGACCTTCTAATACTTAAATACCAACATATGTTTCAGTCACATAAGGTCGTATCTACCACATACATGTACGACCTTATGTGAAAAATGCAATGCACATACGACCTTCTGTTAATATTTTGCATACATATTTTCACATACGACCTTTTATTATTGGTCAATATAAACATAATGTCACTACCTCTGTTAACGGGGATTGGACAGAAAGTTGCGCAATCGCATACCGATTGTATTTCTATGTCAGTCACAAAAGGTCGTAACTACCACTTACGACCTCATGTTACTAGACCATCGATGTGTGACCAGTGTCGCTCCTGATCAAATACCACATTCATGTAGCATGATAACGATGCTTGTTAGAAGCATTACGCGCATTTCATTGATGGAATGGCGAACAGTGCAGATCCTGATCAGACTGTGCGGATGCACAGTCTGACCAGGATCTTCACTGGTCAGAAAACCCATACGCCCTATTTCCCCAGTCGCAACCACAAATGTGCAATCTACTGCATGCTATGCATACTCATTCGCCCGATATACCAAGACAAGCCAACAGCCAAATTGGCTTGTATAGTGTTTGCTTTACGGATGATGTGTATTACCATGTCTGAACGACAGCTGGGGAGTTCTCCTTTCATACACTGCTGGCAACTACGTCAAGTCATATTTCTTCAGTTACCCTCAGATTTTACGACATTTTGCCAGTGCCAGTGCAGCTCTATCACGTCGATAAATGCAGTGCAATAAGTTAGAATACAATGTACAATGTGTAGAGCCGGTTTTTATAACCCCCGGTTTTTGTTAACCCTTCAGTGGGGTCAGCGTGTAAGTGCACACACGAACGAACACGACAGGTTGGTTCCAACCTGTCGTGTTCGTTCGTGCGTGTACTTACACGCTGACCCCACTGTATGTCGTGAAAAGTCTTTTACATTTTATGTCACTCGGCTGTAGTGTAGAAAAAAATGGGGAAAAAAACGACAGAGTTAAATTTGCGCTCGGCCACCCGCCCGAAGGCTTGAGTATCGAACTCGGAACGTCGGGCCGGGCCCAAACATACTTTATTTAAGGTTTGAAGCAATCATATTCGATTAATATTAATATTTGGGGTTACAAAAACCGGGGGTTTACAAAAACCGGCGTGTATGTCAACGGTTTTTGTTACGCCCTGTTTTTGTTAACGGAGTTTACAAAAACCGGGGGTTACACAAAACCGGCTCTACATACATGTACGTGAAACAAGTCTTCTAAATAGATTTTCGAACTAGGTAAATCCGGGATAAATCCAAGTGCGTCATAGACGTTCGAATTGGGGAAAGTCAGTTTGACGTTGTATCGCTTATCCGAACCCTTTGAACACGACATACTTCTTTACTAATGTTTGCAAACGGTGTAGATCCAGTTGAGCTGGCCCCTAACGAGCCATCTCGCCTGCACCAGTTATGGATTTTTTTTTTAATTTTTACGAACTCACATTTTCCCGTGTGAATAATTTCAGACACTGTACATCACTGCCTGCGATATTGTTGACAATATTTATCAAATTCTTTATTGCAAAACATTTGAATATTGTGTTTCTAAGCAAGCAGCTTGATTGGCTGAGCCTGAGCTGTGCTACAGCTCAGGCACAGCCAATCAAACTGCTTGATCGCGAGTTGATGCTGCCAATAGCTGTTAAAACGTTGATATCTGGGCACAATTAACGAAGGCGATGGGGTACATGTAATATATATGCAAACAAGCCATGTATATTGCAACTTTGCAATTGTTTCATCGCTAAGAACGCTCGTACATAACGTCATCTGTTGTACGAACGTCATACTTGTGAGGGGCCCATTTCACTAAACCTCGTACGACTGAAATGTTCGTAAGTGCAAATTCATGATCGTCCGGAAATTTCAATTAATGGATTTACATGTATCGAGCATGGGCTGCATATGCAGCCTGTGCTCAATACATGTAAATCCGATAATTGTTTACAAGAAAACAGTGTTAATGTGAAATCATAATTTTGCACTTACGAACATTCTAGTCGTACGAAGTTTAGTGAAACGGCCCCCAGTTCTTCAGTCCGTGTCTCGTAGCTCTGCATCGCAATTGTCTGCTCTTCCGTCCCCCAGGGAGGCGATAAGAGGAAACGGACGGGCAAACAAATTATTATGTCATTTCTGACGGGCACATTTTCAGATCAGCATAAACAGCAACGCATACGCGGTTATGTAGCTGGAGAAATGCGGGCTTATCGGATTTGTGACCAGTGTAGCCCCTGGTCGGATAAGATAGCACATTCCTGTAGCCCGAGAACGAACTGTATTGCGTGTTAGAAGCAATACGGGTGTTTCATTGATAGAATGGCGAACAGTGCAGGGGGCCGTTTTATTAAACTTCGTACGACTAAATTATGATAGTCTGTGTGCTTTAGCAATGTTTTCCTGTAAACAATTATTGGAATTTCATTCAATAAATGTAAATCCGTCAATTGAAATTTCCAGACGATCCTAAATTTGCAGTTACGAACATTTTAATCTTACGAAGTTTAGTGAAACGGCCCCCAGATCCTTATCAGACTGTATCACGCACGGGTCGGAAAACCCATCATAAGTCCGATTTCTCCAGTCACAGCCACATATCGGGCCGTAGTGAGGACGTACATGTAAGCTCATCCCGACGCATAGAGTAGATCGATGTGTACACAAGTTGCTGTCTGTCCGTCCGTTCCCCTAGTTATTCGTTAATGTTTTGAGACATTCTGTCCACTTCGTCATCTTTTCGCGTTTAATGGCAACAAAATGGCGTCAAAAGACATTATTATCGATTTACAGAATGGTGCGAGGGTTTCAAAGTGGTTTTGACCGTGACTAGTAATAGGCCATGGGCCAAATATGGAAACCCTCCCCCCCCTGTGGTACATAAGCAGACATATTTTTCTGATAACTATAATCAATTACGAGTGTAATGCAACTTGTCTGCGCTCTGTAACCCGCTGGATGAATGTATGGCACCATTTTGAAGTATACCACCCAGCAACTTTTTGCCATATTAAAAAATCACACTTTTTGTAAAAAATGTGACAAAATTATATTGTTAAACACGGAAAACTGCTGTTGTTTTGCAGGTTTTGAGAGATGTTTATAGCAATACTTTGCATTTAAGTAGAATTTAGGACCGTCCGGTCCTTTTAAGCAAATATTTTGCATATTTAATTACCCCACCCACTCCATTTCAATGGTAACACATGTATTGCCACACATCTCTTCCCATACGGTATTTATAAATTGTAGCTATGGAAAATATACATGCATGTGCTCATGAAACATGTGCAAACTTTAGTTCCTGTTTTTCTTATGCTTACTGCACATGATACTAAGTTAACCACAACTGAATTTGAAACCGTTACCCCACCCACTAAATCTACAATGTACATTTTACACATATTGAGTTTCATTAGCTGTCTCCACTTACATTTACTTTTAACTGGTACATATGAAGTCAACTACTTCAACATGACACTGGCATCATTGCATACACAAAAATATCATGAGTTGTCATGATGAAAGTGCATGGAGTGAAGTATGTATAGCAGCAAGTGTGAAGAAAAAAGGGAATTTCCCCACATTATCGGGCAAGAAATGATTCGATATTTACAACAAGATCAATGCTATATTGTGAAATAGAACATGTTAAATGTGAGCATCGATATAATGCACAACAACAGTTATAGACATGCGTATACTGATTCGCGTATGCTTATACAACAAGGTAATTAATTTTCAATCAAGGTTTGAAGCATCGCGCCTGTGGCGGGACAATCCCCACATCATCAAGTAAGAAACTATTAATTATTTGCATCATCACATCAAATATGGTTCATGAAATAATTAACATATACATAGCATCACATATATATAGACATACTTACATACATACAGTTACATAATGTGTCCAGGGCTTTCATTGTTCTTGATTTGTGCATGATTATACAAGGTAATTAATTTTGAATCAAAGTTTGAAGCATCGCGCCTATGGCGGTGACAATCCCCACAACATCAGGTAAGAAACTATTCATTATTTGCATCGTCACATCAAATATGGTTCATGAAATCATTAACATATACATAGCATCAGACACATATACACATACACACATACATACAGTTACATAATGTGTCCAGGCTTTCAGTGTTCTTGATTTGTTCATGATTATACAACAAGGTAATTAATTTTCACTCAGGATTGAAAGCCTCGGTACCAGGTAAGACATATTTCGATATTTTACAATAACAGATGAAATAAAATATGGTACACAATATCATTCATATCAGCATATTCATATCAGCATATATAGACATACATACAGTTACATAATGTGTCCGGTGCATTCGTTGTTCTTGATTCACTTATGGTTGGTTACAACAAAGTAATTCATTTTCAATCAGGTTCGGAAGCATCGCACCTGTGGCGGAGTCAATACCCATGGCATCAGGTACGAAACTCTTCGATATTTTCTGACATCAACAGCGCTCAGGTATTATCCTAACATGCTGTACAAATCGTAGATACATATCTAGTGAATCCGGCTTAAGAGAAGAACAACCTAGTAATATGCTTCATCCGCATCAAACATGCTATCTAGTAAGCTGTCGGGCTCATGGGCATTTGTTTCATCAACATCCACCGTATCCACTTCTTCCTCTTCTTACTACCAGTAGATCTATCATTTCAGTTGGCAGGTAATCCCCCTCTGTCCATTTGCACTCTAGTGTTCCGTTTATGACCTCCCACCCACAGCCATTTGGTGGCGGTATGCATGCATTCGATTGGTCAGTGCTGCACCAAATGAGGGTTTGGTGATTAGCTCTCATTATATACATTCTTAACGATGACCTGCATGGTGGCAGAATGCTAAGATCAGCGCCATTGTAACTTGACAGCAGCTCTCCCGACTTGGGACTGAACTTTTGCAGGAATAGCTCCATGCGCAGTTTGTTTATGTCTGTAATACTAGTACTAGTACTCCTGTACATCAGACACACAAAGTGTTCAAGGTCTTCGAAGAGTTGTGGTTCTACAGAAGGGGACAAACCAACTGCATGAATGTATCAGTGAATTCTGGGTGCTTCTGAAGTAGTTTTTAGCGGTGTCACCTTTCCACGACGAACGAAAGCACTCGTGCTGTCACAGCCGATGAATGCATGAAGTGCTGGCAATGCCAAAACACAAGCTGCGTACCAACCTCAGCAATGATACCGTGTATGTCAAGCAGTCGTCGTTTGTTGCCGACACCGGTGTCAAACAGCACACGCTGTTTCACCAGCTGTGTAAACCTGAGTAACAGTACTAGTACAAACACGTCGGTATCTGGAGATCTGACAACAATTGTATTGTTCTCCGATAAATGCGATGCATGGTGCAAACAATGCAATACCAGTCGTGTGTCTGCTTCCTCTTGTGACGAATTCAGTTCTTCTATTTCGTCAGTGTGTGTTGATATGCCATACATACTAGTAATTTGACGCATTTGGTTTCACACACAAACACAAGTGTTCTTCCTTTCACCTTATGTGTGTATTTATCTTGCATCCATTCATTAAGTAGGAGTTTTCACAATTGTGTCTTGTTGACATCGTTCGAGAGGAACTGCTTCCAGTCACGTGGAACATTTGTCAGCGGTCCCTTGATCAAGTAGGTATTTGTGGTACCTCTTCGTTTGTCGTTCATGGTTTTAATTGACAGAGGATGGTACGTGTTTGTTACAAAATCCACGCGTTCTGCTTTCGGCATTTGGTGATATAGACTCTCCGCCAGATCTGCAAATGTGTTGGGCAAAGCAGTTTGCATATGTAGAATTGCATTTCCGTCAATGATGTAGCTCACCTGTTCTAGCGGAGGCCTGTAAACCATATGCGTCTGCCCTTCCAGTTGGTGCATCAATTTCGCTTTGTCAGTCCTTGCCGGTGATCCATCAGCTGTTGCAAACGACCATGGAAATGGACCTAACGGGTAACTGAAGACCTTAGCCATGTCAATGTTGTGCAATGGAAACGAGCTGTCCAAATACATTTCCGTTCTGCTACGAGTTCCTTTGACATTCGCTGTGGACTCGTAAGTGTCACCGATTTTGCAAGCGTTGCAAATGTTTTGAGTTTTTGTTGCTTTATTGGCGCATGGAAGCTAGCAGATCTTTCTACAAACAGACTTCAGTCTGCACCTGGCAGCTAATTTGTGACGTTGACTGACAAAATGTACCGAAATACATTTGGACCAGCGTAACGCCAGATGTGACAGTATGATAATGGCACATGCTGTTCGCTATTCAATCTATATTATGAAGTGTCATTTCTATTGAATATCTTAGATCCAGAACAGACTGCATTTCAATATGTGTAAGTCAAGACATCCATAGGTCGCATATGTCATAAGATTAGGCCAGGTGCCAAATATGGAAAACTTACCCCTGCGTAAAACACACATTATATTACGCAATTGCCATGTATATTGATATTCATCACATGGCATTAATTTGCGGTGTTAAAAAGTGGTTCAAATGCCACTTATCATCAGTTAACATGGAAAATGTTAACATAGACAATTGTTGAAAAAAACGCCCTTTTTGGCGGCCATTTTGAAAATTTCCACCATTTATATCATGCTGTTAAGTCAATATGTATTACATAATTGATATGCATATTCATATGCATTACAAGGTATAAGTTACAATGTTAATAGCGGTTCCAATAACACTTAACAGCAGTTACAGTGCAAACTTTTCGCAAAAACACACTTTTTAGCGGCCGTTTTGAAAAATGGCGGCCATTTGGTAAAAGAAATTGATTTTGAATGTATCACACACTGTTTTTTATATCAATTAGGGAGTAGATAAGAACGATTTAGAACATTTAAATCGGTTCTAATACCGGTTAACAGGCGATAAAGCTAGTCCTGTAAACCAAAACAATTGTTTTTGACGGCCATCTTGGAAAATGGCCGCCATTTGTTCATCCAGCGGCTTTTTGATGGCAGACCTTCTGGAATGACAGACAATTGACTACTGAATTTGAAAATCATGGTGGCGTTATGTACCACAGGGGGGGGGGGAGGGGGGGGGGGGAGGGGGGGTTATTGGTGGCCCAAAGACTATAAAGTCTTTGTTAAGGATGAACATGGTATTCGTCTATCATGGACAAATACATAATCATATACATATGTGGTCCCGTTTCACCATACTTCGTACGACTAAGATGTTCGTAAGGGCAAATGTGGGATCGTATGGAAATTTAAATTGATGTATTTACATTTATTGAGCATAGGCTGCATATGCAGCCTATGCTCAATAAATGCAAATCCAATAAGTGTTTACAAGAACACAGTGTTAATTTGAAATTTACAGAATATCATAATTTTTCATTTACGAATAGTTTAGTCGTACGAAGTTTAGTGAAGCTGCCCCCAGCACATGCAGTCGATTACTACTAAGAAATGTCGCGCCGACCAATTCCAACCCATTATAAAATCAAGGGGTCCGTTTCTACAGAGCCCCGCAGGGGACATAGATTTATTTTTATTAATTCGTTCCCACGAAATAACAATTCGTTCCCTCAATTTAACAATTCGTTCCCTCGAATTAACAATTCGTTCCCATGATGTAACAATTCGTTCCCTCGAATTAACAATTCGTTCCCACGAAATGACAATTCGTTCCCTCAATTTAATAATTCGTTCCCACGAATTAACAATTCGTTCCCTCGCATTAACAATTCGTTCTTCGTTCTCACGAATTGTTTTGACGCCCAGCTGCGTGCGCAACACCTTCAAGTTTGTGTACGCGCAGCTGGGTGCCAAAACAATTCGTGGGAACGAATTCGTGGGAACGAATTCGTGGAAACGAATTGTTAATTCGAGGGAACGAATTGTTAATTCGTGAACCCCTGCGGGGCTCCGTACGTTTCACTAAATGTCGTACGACTAAAATGTTAATAAGTGCAAACTTATGATAGTCTGTACATTTCACATTAACTATGTTTTTTTGTAAACAATTATTGGATTTACATTTATTGAGCATGTGCAGCATATGCTCAATAAATATAAATCCATCAATTGAAATTTCCAGACTATCCTAAATTTTCACTTACGAACATTTTAGTCGTACGAAGTTTTGTGAAACGGGTCCCAGATGCTTATTGTGTACCAAGTATTTGCATGCTGGGACATTTTGGGCTATACATAGTTTAAAATAGCAGGCGACAATTCATTATCTTTTTTTTTACTAACTATAAATATCGTGAAATGCATTTTTTTGAGATTTTGTTAGGATTGAGTCTGGTAATTGGGAGTATTTGTCTTATTTCTTTCTGTAGATATGTCTTTCAAGACATATTTACAGAAAGAAGTAAGACATATACTCCCAATGTTCTGGCTCTTAATTTCACCGATAGCATTTAAAGACTTGAAAAAGATTAGACCGACATATCCAAGGCCAACATTCAAGGTGTATGATCACGTGGTACTAACAACAACAACATTTACCGATTCAAAGTACGTGTTATTTTATAGTGTCCTTATTACGTAACGGATTTTGATGAAATATGTCGCATCAAACGCGTCTTGTTAAGCTGCATGCATTTGGTGGGCTCTGTATTGTCGCCCAAACTTCTGTCGTTTTTGCGGAGAATCGATTTCCGTGTCTCCGACACGGAAATCGATTCTTCGCAAAAACGACATAAGTCTGTGCCAAACTCCCTAGATCACCAAATGCAGCTCATGAAGACGCGTTTGCTGCGCCATATTTCATCAAAATCCATTGCATATTAAGGAAAATATAAAATAATACTTACTTTGGAGTGGGTGACGTTGTTGTAACCACGTGATCATGCACCTTGACATTGTCACAGAGTTGTTAACATTATTGACAGTGGCCAGTGGCCTTTCATATTTAGCCCCATTCTAATCCACCCCATGATACGAACGGCACGTCCATGACATACTTGTACTTGCGTAGCGTAAAGAACATTTCAGCGGGACCTCTCTAACCAGACACACTGTGAGGACCCAGTATGTCGGCTTTAGAGCAAGTCCACTGCCATTCATGTGTACATGTATTAGCAGTCCAAACATATTTACTTGCTTTGAAAGTATAAAGATCTTTGTCTATTTAATATTACTTACACAGAAACCCTTCCAAAATAAGCACGCAGTATTTGTGTGTCCGCATTAGTGTCGCTCAGGGGACATGGATTATTTTTATTAATTCGTTCCCACGAAATAACAATTCGTTCCCTCAATATAACAATTCGTTCCCTGGAATTAACAATTCGTTCCATCGAAATAACAATTCGTTCTCTCGAATTGACAATTCGTTCCCACGAAATAACAATTGGTTCCCTCTATTTGTTAATTCGTTCCCTCGAATTAACAATTCGTCCCCACAATATAACAATTCTGTTCCCATGAAATAACAATTTTTATATCGTGGGAATGAATTGTTATTTCGTGGGAACGAATAGTTAAATTTAGGAACGAATAGTTAATTCGTGGGAACAAATTGTTATGTCGTGGGAACGAATTGTTATTTCGTGAGAACGAATTAATAAAAAAGAATTGTACGTCGCCTGCTGGGCTCTGTAGCATTCCACTGTAGATCAAATTATAATTATATTCCGTGCTTCGAACTCATGAACAGTGTCATCAAGGTGCATGATCATGTGGTTACAACAACAACAACGTCGCCCATTCCAAAGTAAGTATTATTTAATATTTTCCTTAATATGCAACGGATTTTGATGAAATATGGCGCAGCAAACGCGTGTTCATGAGCTGCATTTGGTGGTCCAGGGAGTTCGGCCGGCACAGACTTGTGTCGTTTTTAAGAAGAATCGATTTCCGTGTCGGGAGACACGGAAATCGATTCTTCGCAAAAACGACATAAGTTTGGGCGAACATACAAAGACCACCAAATGCAGCTTAACAAGACGCGTTTGGTGCGCCATGTTTCATCAAAATCCGTTACGTAATACGGACAATATAAAAGAATACATACTTTGAATCAGATGGATTCTGGAAGTTTGTCATGCATTTGTCTGCATTATGGAACACTTTTAAATTCAATATGAAATGTCAGTTACTTAATATATTTGAAGACACAATTGTGACACGCCACGTGACTCTGTACCTTTGGACATCTGCATCACTTTAATAAATAGGTTTACAAAATTTGCTTATTAATGTGTGAAAAAGTTCAAAGTTGTCAATGTCAAAAGGTCAAGGCCATATTTAGGGCAGCATGGGTGTGTGGCATTTGTCCACAGGTATACTGTGTTTCGAAACTCCGGCGAACTTCTTAATGTGCCGGACACACGGACGGACGGACGGACGGACACACGAACACACAGTCCAAACAATATATGCCTCCAGCTCTACCGAGACCGGGGGTATAAATATAAAAACGTGTTTTCATTATGGCCCTACGGTGGCACAGACATGGACATATTTCATTGCTATTGCGTGCCTACGCGAAAGTAAAACATATGTCTATGTCCCCTCTGTGCCACCGTATGGCCCAGTGTAAAGTGGTTTAATATAGGAATGAATGGCCTTTTTGTGGAATTTATCGGGGTATAAACTTGGAAAAGTCGCGGGAATACTGGACGATGGCCGGAAGGCCTCGTCCAGTATTTCCGCGACTTCCGGCCATCGTCCAGTATTCCCGCGACTTTTCCAAGTTTATACCCCGATAAATTCCACAAAAAGGCCATTCATTCCTTATAATTCCAGCATTTGAAATAAATTCATCAAGAAAATGTGTTTATTTCCGATTTCTTAAGAATTATTTTAACTGCACCTGACGGTTACGGAAAGTTGTTCGGCGTGGGAGTTTACTGGGATATAAATTTTGGACAGAGACTTGCTACTGGCCAATCAAATGTTAGGGAATTGTGTAAATATTTTTGTGCTGGAATTATTTCATTGCTATTGCGTGCCTACGCGATAGCTATTGCATGCGCACGCGAAAGTAAAACATATTTCTATGTTCCCTCTGCGCCACCGTATGGCCCAGTGTAAAGTGGTTTAATTGAAGTTATTTGACGATACTAGGATTGCTGGGTCGTTACAGTCTAAATGGAAAATGTTGCCGCCTCACCTCCCACCTGTTGCTGTGATTGGAGAAATGGGGCTTATGGGATTTGTGATCAGCGTAGGTCCAGATCATGTGTGCATCCGCACCGTCTGATCCGAATCTGCACTGTTGTTCGATATTCCATCAATGAAACGCCTGTCATGCTTCTAACACGAATTGTATATAGATCAGTATCAGGCTACAGGAGTGTGCTGTTTCATCAGGAGCTACACTGACCACAACTCCCATAAACCCCATTTCTCCACTCAACGTCACATATGAGACACGCCATGTGATTTTGTACCTTCGGAAATCTGCGTAACTTCATGAAATATGTTTATAAAATTTACAATATTTTCCGTAAATGGCGTCAAAAGTTGATAACATTTTCAAAGTACATGCATTCCTTTTGAATTTATTTATGAACAATATCGTAAATTTAATAAACGTATTTAATGCAATTACGCAGATGTCTGAAGGTAGAAAATCACCCGGCGTGTCTCAATTATTAGTAATGTATGGTGGTTATCGAGAGCTAAACTGGTGAAAATTCCAGGAGGAACATTTTGTGACATGACCTCATATATATTGACGAACCTGACAGAATAGACAGTATGTTTATGATTTATTTCCGGCTCTTGCGAGGTTTTACCAAAACGTACAGTGTATTGCCTGGTCAGTACAGTGGGGTCAGCGCAGCTTTTGATCTGTCGTTTCCCCAAATGTCTTTTGAGACACACGCACATGTACCACCTACGTAAGTACAATTTGCGGGTGTATTGACCGTCTTTATGTCATAATACATGTACATGTAAAACAAACGACTGTTTATATTTGATGCTTAAACATATACATAGTTACTATAATGTATTAATTACATTATCACAACCGTGTCTTTGGTTATAACACGTTTTATTTCAATAGATAAAACATTAATTATACCCCTGGCATGCGAAGTATCGCAATTCCGTCCGTCCTTCCGTCCGTTTGTCCGCACACACGGCGAGGTACTTATGTGGCTAGAGAACAAGGGGTAACTGTAATTGCTTTTCATTCCGTTCTCTTACGTGGCTATATGTTTCTCTTACGTGGCTACTTTAAACAAAAGAAAAGCCACACAAGTATCCATTTGTAGGAACGTCCGCCCGTACGTCCTTCCGTCCACGTTAAATATGTTCGATGCCCCTCTGCAACGGTAAGTCAGATTGACTTTAAACTTCATATACTTCCTTATCATCATCCATATTTTCATTCCATACCACATCCATGCGGCCTTTAAGTCCAAGGTCAAGGTCAAATTACTTAGAAGGATTAATTTTGCGTTAAAGTTGTCGGGTACCCATTATCTCTGCAACGGTAATTCAGATTGACTTCAAACTTCATATACTTCCTTATCATCATCCATATTTGCATTCCATGCCACACCAATGTCATGTCCAAGGTCAAGGTCAAATTACTTAGAAAGTTGCGTTATACTTATTTGTCGGTCCAGGTGGTGGCCGGGGGTATACGGCAGCCCCTACTCACTTTCTGTAGTTAAATAATGCATACATTGAAAATCGCTTGTGATGAAATCGGCTACTGGGTAGCTCAGTCGATAGAGCAACACACAATTATCGGGACCAGTCGCTTGAATCCATGCACAAACTACACATTTATCTCGCCCTGTGAACATGTAGTACATTGAAGTCGCTTTCTTCTTTTTTACTGCATTTATTACAGAGTGTTTCCAGACCTATTTTTAAAGGAAGGGTGAGTAAAAAGTGTCTGAAAACCTGAATATTATCACAAATGTGAAATATGTTATGAAATAGACACACATAATGGACACTTGTACTTTAAATAATAGAAGTTAGGTCGGAGGATAATCAGATATCTACGAAGCCCGCAGGGGACATTGGTTATTTTTTAATTCGTTCCCACGAAATAATAATTCGTTCCCTCAATTTGACAATTCGGTCCCTCGAATTTACAATTCGTTCCTATGGTATACCAATTCATTCCCTCGAATTAACGATTCGTTCCCACGAAATCACAATTCGTTTCCTCAATTTAACAAATCGTTCCCTCAAATTAACAATTCGTTCCCACGATATAACAATTGTGTTCCCCACGAATTAACAATTCGTTCCCGTGGGAACGAATTGTTATTTCGTGGGAAAGAATTGTTAAATTGAGGGAACGAATTGTTAATTCGTGGGAACGAATTGCTAAAGTAAGGGAACGAATTGTTATTTCGTGGAAAAGAATTTTTAAATTGAGGGAGCGAATTGTTAATTCGTGGGAATGAATTGTTATTTCGTGGGAACGAATTAATGAAAAAAAAAGAATATATATCAGTTTAGAGTATAAACTTGAAGAAGAAAGGTGTACCGACAATAACATCTAACAAAATGTCAGTAGGTGAACGGGCAGGATATGTGCAGGTCATTTGTACAGATTGTCACAATATCTGCTCAGTCGGAATGCATTTACGCATAATAAATCCAAAGGTATTGGACTCCAATATCACGCAGATCAATCACAGATTGTGGAACCCGACTTTTGTAACTATCATTAAAGGTACATGCCCGCTCAGTAGGCACACACTGTTATTTATATCAGAGACATCATTTGAGACATTTTTTGGCAAAATATACTTTAATTCACCATTATCCCACGTATTGATTGACATTAGTATACATTGTATATCAGATGTAAATTTCCACACTGATATCAGGGACGATAACCGTGTTTCCTTAGGTTGTTAAAGGACATTATTTTTTATTCTCCGTATTTATTTTTTGATGTACAATGATCATAATTTTTCAGGTGACGCATTTAATTAGTATAAATAATTAAAAAATAGCATGCCTCATTTGCATATAAAAATCACCTGATACCACCGCGAGCCACAATCAGCAAATATACATAATACTACTAAATGATTATATCTGTATAGCGGGCACTCGTAATTGTAAGAACTGGTGTAATAGTGACACAAAAAGAAAATGTTGTGCTTACTGAGTGGGCATGTACCTTTAAAGTTAATTAATTTTTTAACCTGGGCCCGGTTGCTCAAAACATCAGTTAGCTTAACGGACTGTTAAATCCTTAACTGAATGGTTAAAATCTCTGTTAAAACCGGTTGCTCAAAACATCCGTTAGCTTAACGGACTGTTAAATCCTTAACTGAATGGTTAAAATCTCTGTTTTAACAGAGATTTTAACCATTCAGTTAAGGATTTAACAGTCCGTTAAGCTAACTGATGTTTTGAGCAACCGGGCCCTGGTAATCGACCCATGTACCAAACATATTTAATATATTGAGTATAGTAGATATTAAGCTATGCTCAGATATAAAATGAATGATTATATACGAATTCAGAAGGTTGTGTGGCAATCGTTCACATGGAATATTCTCTTAGCTTACAGTGGGTCAGCGTGTAAGTGCACACACGAACGAACACGACATGTTGGTTCCAACCTGTCGTGTTCGTTCGTGTGTGTACTTACACGCTGACCCCACTGTATGTACATAAAATGTCAAAATCATGGCGAAAATGTTTAAAATTCAACAAGGGAGGTAACTATCTATAACTTTGCACACTGGTGATATATCCAAATATTCTATGAACATTTGCAACTTTTTTCAAGAGTACTTGCACAATACAATTGGTGAACATATATATATTTAATTAAACATGTTACCGCTATATGTATTTAATTAGGTCCCCGTTCTTTTGGGACACCCTGTATATTCAATGTGAGACACGTCACGTATTCGTGTTTCAATAATATTCCGCGAGACGCATCTTTAAACAATACAACTGACCGCATATGCTTTATGTTAGCAGTAGCCAATTTAATAAAAATTGCAAAGTATACTTATCTAGTAATGTAATGTATACTTCGAGGGAGAAATTTTCAATTTTAGGATAAATTTATTACTTTTTATTTACTGAATTTATTACAGTATCACAGCCAAAATGGCTGTGATAATGTAATAAATTCAGTATAATAATTCTGCATTCTTTTAATCATTAAATACATGCAGTCGTTAGTTCTATATGAAATAATGCATTTCGGGAAATATAAATGATTACTCCCTCAAAGTATACTTTGCTAGATAAGTATACTTTGCAATTTTGATGAAATCTGCTACAGATATGTATGCAACGAAAAACATTAATACAGTGCCATTCGATCAGTTGTTTGATTGCGGGAGGCAATTTGCTCTTGCTTGTAACTCTTTTGCCCTCTGCCTTGATTAAGTATATGCTATGAATCATATATAAATGTCTTCTGTCTAGTGCTATGATTTTGTAATTGAAAAGTCTAGTACCGCAACACGTAAGCTATTGTCTAACCAATGTATTGATTCCGATATCCGTACACATTGATGAACTGAACCGCCAAACAAACTGCGATGGGACAGTTGTGCATTTTATCCCGTCAACACAGTGCGTATGTGCCGTGAAACACGGTGCCATGAAACATTTTTGATATCCAGTCAATACTATTTTTGCATTTTACAGCCATTTGTAGGTGTTCACGGGATAAATAGAATAGTAGGTTAGTGCCGTGAATGGGAAAACATATCTGGCGCGGCACGGAAACGTACATTTCGCCCATCCCGTTTCCTGAGCCTTGCCAGATATTTTTCCCCATTCACGGCACTAACCTACTATTCTCTATCTATTTTCCTTATTTCTGAACCAAAGTATATGTTGTGACCACTCATTTGAATCGTCTCGGCGAGACGGTTCAAATGAGTGGTCACAACATATACTTCTGATGAGAAATAAAGAAATTCTTGAGCCTTGCCGGATATTTTTTCCCATTCATGGCACTAACCCACTATTCTCTATGTAGAACACCCTATTGTAGGAGGACTGTAGGAGGACAATATCGGAGGACTGTAGAATTTGTAGAACCCCCTATTGTTCACCCTCCCCTATTGTTACCCCTCTACAAGTTCATCCATTCAGTTCTTGTGAGTGTCCGACAACAAAAGTTGCCGACCAAAACAGATGACGAAATATTGTATCGAATGTTTTGAGTTTGATATCGAGAACATTTACATGCCGATATCACCATTGTATGCCTATATCACCATTCTGTCGTCTATAAACATGATTGTTATGACGGGTAACAATAGGGGAGGGTAACAATAGGGGGTTCTACAAATTATACAGTCCTCCCTTATTGTTACTCTCCCCTATTGTTACCCGTCATAAAAATCATGTTTTATAGACGACCAGAATGGTGATATCGGCATACATGTACAATAGTGATATCGGCATGTCAATGTGATCATATAAAACATATCAAACACGCCGGGTAACCGATTGCAAAAATCACTCTTCCATGTGTTACATTAAAAAGATGGGGTTAAATTGCTACCCTCGTGAGAGGTATGGAGAAGGGTAACAATTTTGTTTCTACTGGGACCAAAATATACTGGTGTTGCTGATGTCAGTAAGCCTACTGTTAAGACTGAATGGCGAGCAGTATTTCCCGGACCAGGCTGTGTGGATTCTCCGTCTGATCTGAAACTACGCTGGTAGCCAATTCCCACCATTACATACCAGGGACCCGTTTCACTAAACTTCGTACGACTAGAATGTTCGTAAGTGCAAATTTAGGATCGTCTGGAAATTTCAATTGGTGGGATTTACATTTATTGAGCATAGGCTGCATTTGCAGCCTATGCTCAATAAATGTAAATCCAATAATTGTTTACAAGAAAATATTGTTAATGTGAAATGTACAGACTATCATACTTTTGCACTTACGAATATTTTAGTCGTACGAAGTTTAGTGAAACGGCCCCCTGGTAACAAACGAACATTAAAGCTGGGGTCCCATGGATTAGACGCACGCTATTCTTTATGTCGAATCAGTAAGTGTATAATTTTGTAACTATTCAATTGTTCAGTTTTAACAATTACGAATCTTTCTTCTTTCTTTTGCTTACGTTTAACGGCCGCACTGTCTCTATGGACTTGCACACAATTACGAGTGCGCTATACATGTACATATATAATCATTTTGTAATCTTTAATTTACTGATAGAGACGCGCGCTTGTATTATGCTATATTTGATACGCATTGACATTTTTAAATTATTTATGTTAATTAAATGAGTCACACGAAAACTATTTTTTATCGGAATACTATAATGTATGATTATAGCGCATCAATAAAATTAAATTGAGATAATATATAGTTCTTTCCGTTAACATTTTCAGCAAACACGGTTATCGCCCCTGATGTTAACAGTGGCTTTTCACGTTTGATGTAAAAACGATAATAATCAAATAAAAGGCACGTCCAATGGTGGTAAATGAATGTTTATTCCGGCGATATATGTCATACATGTATCTAAAATATGGGCGAAAAAAATGCATCTCCTTATTTTACAACCTGGTATGTGGGCCCGCAGGTTTAAGGTCGTTTTTTTCCCGACAACCGCTGCTTGATATAATCCATTGACATGAAACACGATGGCGATCGAAGGACACTTACGGAATTAGGACACTGGAGTAAATCCCATAATTATCCGCACTTCCGTTTTCAGAACATGACAGCACTCGGTGACTCCATCAACCGAAAGACACAATTTCCCGCTAAGCTGTCAACGTGCACGACCGCCTGCGTTAATCTTGGCAATATTTGTAAACCAAATAATGTGTTTATTACAAAATACTTGAATATTGTGTGTACAAGTAAGCAGCTTGATTAGCTGAGCCTGAGCTGTGTTACAGCTCAGGCACAGCTAATCAAACTGCTTGATTACGAATTGATATAATTGCCAATGGATGTTCAGAAACGTTGACATCTTTGCAAGATTAGCGCCGGCGGTGGTGTAGGCACGTGAATTTACACCGTGACGATTTTCTGGAATTTGACACTGTGACCACTTGCTCATACTGGTCAATGTGTTTTCGCACTCGTCGTGCTTTATTTTTTATCCCGTCAACACAGTGCGTATGTGCCGTGAAACATTGTTGATATCCTGTCAATATGACCTAATCACTGCGTATGAATATGTGCGGTTGTCATACTAATCGATTTTCCGATTTTGAGGAGGCGGCTGGGGTTATTTCTTTTGCATTTTAAAGCTGTTTGTAGGTGTTGGTGGTGACGGGATAAATAGAATAGTAGGTTAGTGCCGTGAATGGGAAAACAATATCTGGCGCGGCACGGAAACGGGATGTGCTCGGCAGAGCCTCGCCCTTCCCGTTTCCTAAGCCTTGCCAGATATATCGATATCGTTTGCGCTAATCTTTTCAGCATTTGTAAAATAAATATTGCAAACTGCTTGAAAATTGTGCATGACATCAAACCGCTTAATTGGCTGAGCATGAGCTGTGTTAAAGCTTATGCTCAACCAATAACATATTGGAAGCGTGTAGTCGAGATTGCCAATCTATGTTCAGAAACCTTGACATTCGGGCAAGAGTGACGTACGCGGTTGTGTATGTGCTTCCCTTCGGAGGAAATTAATACGTTTTCCGTCAACGTGTACTAACGGTAGTATGTCGTAAATGTACTGAAGTCAACGTCAAAAATACATAATATCGAGTGGCTAAGATGCCGGCGGTCGAGAAAATGTACCTTACACCGACAAACGTCAATATAGATCTTGGTCCTCTGTTAACTTCAGGCAGTAGGATACGAATATAAGCCTTTGCTGATGACAATTTGGCTACTTTGGTGATTGAATGGCGATCAGCGTAGGTCCAGATCAGACTGCGCGGATGCGCAGGCTGATCTGGAGCTACACTGGTCGAAAACGTAGTAAGATCCCTTTTCTCAGTTCGTGATCCATTAATATCCTCTCGTGCGTTGGGTGAACTATAAAATAGCCATGTTCAAATGATTCACAATCTGTCAAATGCTGGCTGTTTATGACGATGTTGAGCTATTTAGCTATCAAAGAGAAGGCCAATTTCAACGGAATCGATAAACGGCTGACTTTTCCTTCAGAGGGCGTAATGTCATATCTATGGAAGCGTCCCGGTGTCAATGCTAAATTATATTTATCTCCTAATTAGGAGATAATAACTCCTAAGTATGAGATACAACTCCTAATTAGGACTTAGTATCTCCTAATAATAATAAGAGATACTAAGTCCTACTTAGGTGATAGTAACTTCTAATTAGGAGATATTATCTCCTAATTAGGAGATAACATATTTTAGCATTGACACCGGGATTCTTCCATAAGTAAGTCCTAATTAGGAGATAGTAAGTCCTAATTAGGAGATAATAGCTTCTAATTTGGTGATACTAAGTCCTAATTAGGAGATAGTAAGTCATAATTAGGAGATCATAACTCCTAATTAGAACGTAGATTATTCTAATTAGGGGTTACTATATCCTAATTATGAGATACTAAGTCCTAATTATGAGCCATTATCTCGTAATTACGGAGTTAGTATCTTCTAATTAGGGGATCAAAATAGTTTAGCATTGGCACCAGGACGCTTCCATACATATCGTGTCGGGTTTACTGACCTATTATGATTCTAAGATAAACTGTTGTGAAAGTATATGCATGATATAAGTAGGTCTTAGCGCGCAATCGGTAGCGAGCGCGGTTCCCACCAATGCGGCCCGGGGTTCGATCCTCAACCGGGGCAGTATGTGACTTGGTACGGTGGTCGCCAGGTCGTACAAGTGGGTTTCATCCGGATACTCTTGTTTCGTCCCACATTATTATAAGGACCGCCCTTACGACTTCATCTGTGCCAACGAAAGCATAATGTATAAGTGTTGTCGCGCTTGTTTGTAATCGTTGTAAAATAAATAAAGTTTTTAAAAAGTATACCCAAGTGGTGTTGTTGGATTTATTGTTGCCTCCAAGGCGTTAAACGTTTTGTGTATATAGAGAATAGTAGGTTAGTGCCGTGAATGGGAAAACATATCTGGCAAGGCTTAGGAAACGGGATGGGCGAGGCTCTGCCGAGCACATCCCGTTTCAGTGCCGAGCCAGATATTTTCCCATTCACGGCACTAACCTACTATTCTATTTATCTCGTCAACATCTATACATGGCTCTAAAATGCAGAAGAAATAACCCCAGCCACCGCACATATGCATACGCAGTGATGAGGTCGTATTGACAGGATATACTTACATGCATCCCGTCAACACAGTGCGTATGTGCCGTGAAACACGGTGCCGTGAAACATTTTTGATATCCTGTCAATACGACCTAATCTCTGCGTATGAATACGTGCGGTGGCTGGGGTTATATTTTTGCATTTTACAGCCATTTATAGGTGTTGACGGGATAAATAGAATAGTAGGTTAGTGCCGTGAATGGGAGAAATATCTGCCGCGGCACCGAAACGGCAGAGCCTCGCTCATCCAGTTTCCTGAGTCTTGCAAGATATTGTTAACCATTTCTTTCCGAGGTCATTGTGCTATACATGTATGTTATGTAGTGTACTGACGTTTCATTCTAACATATGAAATTGTAACAATAGGTGAAACATGTACTTGTATTTATGAGACAATCTATTATGGTATTTTGAACATAAGAACATGTGCGATTTTTCATGCATATATTTACAGGAACTGTGATCTTTCTTTTGTAAATGCCGTCAAAATTGTCATAGCAAATGCGTCAGCTTTCGTTTTAATTTACAGAAAATATCGTAAATTTTTAAAATATTTTTCATGAGATATCGCTCTTGTTCTTATGAATACAATCACATGACGTGTCTCATATGTGGTTGTGACTATATTTATTGAATAACCACAATTTAACAATACTCTAGCTCAGTTGAGCATGGTCTACACGTGACACCTATCACTTGGCTATCAGGGGGCTCGTTTCACTAAACTTCCTACGATTAAAATGTTCGTAAGTGCAAATTTAGGATAAATTGATGGGTTTACATTTATTGAGCATAGGCTGCATATGCAGCCTATGCTCAATAAATGTAAATCCATCAATTGTTTACAAGAAAACATTATTAATGTGCAATTTACAGACTATCATAATTTTGCACTTACGAACATTTTAGTCGTAGGAAGTTTAGTGAAACGGGCCCCTGAAACCCTAGTTTGAGAGTCTTAACGGTGGTTTGAGCCGCCAAGTGCACAATAATTGCCCAAACCATGGTTTAAGAAAACTACCATTTGGGATCTCAAATGGCAGTTTAAGCCCAAGCTAGGGTTTGAGGAGCCTAGACTAGGGTTTAAGCTCCAAACCATGGTTTTGGGAATTATTGTGCATTTGGCTTGCGATACACCTCCGCCCGTGCTCATCTTGGTAATATTTGTAAATGTGTATTACAAAATACTTGAATATTATGTTTGAAAGTAATAAAATCACGATTTGATGGAATTTCATCAAATAAGAAAATTGGGAAGGGTAACTTTTCGTTATCGACGAACCAGAATTTACATTTAAATATTTTTTTACATTGGATGCGTTAGTAGTCAAAAGTAGGTCGGCAGAAACATATGGAACATACATTACTTTGCTATGTCATATCACCTTCATGTGATTGAATAACCAGGATACCACTGTAATGGTCACCAGCTATCGGAGGTTCCACATACATGTATATCACATACGGCGATGGGATATGTCGAGCTCGTTATTTGTGGTCGTGGCTGGCGAAACGGGGCTTATTGGTTTTGCGGCCAGTGTAGATCCAGATCAGCCTGTGCATCCGCACAGTCTGATCAGGATCTGCACAGTTCGCCATGCCATCAATGAAACACACTATCGTATATAGTTATCACGGTACAGGAGCGTGCTGTGCGATCAGGATCTACACTGGTCACAAATTCCATAAGCCCACTATTTTCCAGTCACAACCATAGTTGATACTTTCAGAGCCTGCGAGATTTCCTGAGCGGCTACACGAGTTACAACGGGACCCGTCCGCTCTCCCCGTACGCCACGAGCACCTATGACACGGTCTGGACCATCGCCCTGACACTGAAGAAGGCCCGGGAGCTCTGGCACAGCGAACGAAACGGGACAGACGCACATAGCCTGGAGTCGTTTACATATAATGACGGGAGTGCGATCGCTAACACGTTCTTCAAAATCATGCAGGGTCTGGGATTTTTGGGGATTTCTGTAAGTATGCGTCTGACTGTGGTTGCCGTTTAAATAGTCAAGCTAGCCACAATAGCGCTGTCTAAGCCTCAACCGAATATATTCGATGGCAATAACCCTATACGGCATATTGAACTTAATTGCTTGAATGTGCGTGACGTCATGTTCGACGTCATTCCCCCTAAGCCATACGTCACAAATATAGCGACGGCATTCAATGCAAAATGGCGGCGTCCACGCTAGGTATATTCGCAATAACTGTGTTTAATTAAACCTCCGATTATTTAATTATTCAATATTGGCTAGCTTTAGACCTCACAGTTATCATAATGCACATTAAACTCATTATGGACATGTATTTGTCCTTTGTTGCTTCGCATAATAGATATGGGCCGCGCTCTGTGAAAACCAGCATTAATGGCACAATTTTCGATTTTAACTTTTTTACATTTTCTGATGCGGACACCTTTCAAAAACAATATTCCGAAAAGAAAATGCAATTATGTTTCATAGTTTTTGTTTTATCTCACTTTTTGTAGCACCATGTGAATCACGCACGGATCAAAAATGACTTTATTGAAACGGCGACGTTTGTACAATGCAACTCAACAGCCTACAGTACTTTGCTGATAAGTTACACTAAATGTATCTACAAGTGTTAGTATGTATGCTATCAAACATTGAACAGAATACAACTACATGTATGATATGCACACGTAGTGAACAAAACAAACACACCACTATCGATTTTAAATATATAATTAGCCGACCTGTGGCTTCGTAATTTGCCACCATCGCCATAATAGATTCATATAAATGTGTCATCAGAAAGATACATTGCACTTACATCTCTGAATTTAGGCCATAATATAATTAACGTCATTTACAGTTAATTGTAACGTCATGTATTGGTGTAGACATTACGTCACCGAAGACCAACAAACTAAACGGCATTCCTGGTTTTTGAAATTGTAAATTATTTGCACATCGTATCGGTGATTGAAACAAATTCATATTTTCTGTAGAAATGAATGACCAGAATTTGGATAGAATTTGGATAGGCCTATGGCTGCACATATCAACAACTTTGAACAGCGCCCGATGGGGTGGGGGGGGGGTCTATAGGGTAGTCGGACACCCCCGGAGATTTTTAAACAAATTGAAAATCGAGTGTCCATTCCTGACTCTCATAATTATATTTACATCTCAGAAAGCGGGAGGAACGTTTTCCTGTGTAGCCAATATGACTGACAGACGGACTAATTAATGTACATGTACCCCGTACTAGCAGGTTTATGGTAAAATCATGCGCTGACCCCCACTCCCTCGGCTGCCCACCGCCGCCACCGCCCCCACCCCCCCACCCCAACCCCTACACACCGAGGGAAGTTATTGTTAGACGTGTCCTCTTAAACAGTTATTGTGCGGGATACCCGGCTTGTCCCTGTCTATGAATTTACTGCCGGTGTAACGTGAGCCCGTTAAGTCCGTGAAAACCTTCAGCCTAGCCAAGCGGCTTAAGGGGCTCACGCTGGGGGGGGGGGGTGTGAGCCCCTTAAGTCCGTGAAAACCTTCAGCCTAGTCATAGCGGCTTAAAGGGCTCACGCTGGGGGGGGGGGGGGGGGGTGAGAACTTTAAGCCCGTGGAAACCAATTTGTTGGTATATACACAATATGAATGGTAACGATGATATCACGCAATATGCACACCGCGTACCGTAGTTCTTCTACCAAATGGCGTATGTTTATATGAATGTGCCAATATGTATCCGACCGTGAGAAGTTGAAGCCTGTCTGTAAACTAATCTATAATCGGTGGCTTTGCAAACCCCTTTGTTGGTATATACCCAATGTGCATATTAATAATGATATTATGCAATACGTTCCAATATAAGGCAAAAAAAACGTGAAATATATGGGATTGATTTCAATTTTCACGGCGGGGACAAAAGGACCCGGCCATGAGAAGTTTCAGCCTGTCCGTAAACTTGATATATAGAGAACACATCGGTAGTTTTTCACACCGCTGTGTTGATATATACCTATTAATAATGATATGTTGCAATATGTACCAATATAAGGCAAAAAAAACGTGAAATATATGGGACTGATTTCAATTTTCACGGCGGGACAAAAGCACACGGCCATGAGAAGTTTCAGCCTGACCGTAAACTTGATATATAGAGAACACATCGGTAGTTTTTCACAACCCTTTGTTGGTATATACCCAATGTGCCTATTAATAATGATAGTATGCAATATGTTCCAATATAAGGCAAAAAAACGTGAAATATATGGGACTGATTTCAATTTTCACGGCGGGGACAAAAGCACCCGGCCATGAGAAGTTTCAGCCTGTCCGTAAACTTGATATATAGAGAAAACATCGGTATTTTTTCACAACCCTTTGTTGGTATATGCCCAATGTGCCTATTAATAATGATATTATGCAATACGTTCCAATATAAGACAAAAAAACGTGAAATGTATGGGACTGATTTCAATTTTCACGGCGGGGACAAAAGCACCCGGCCATGAGAAGTTATAACAATATTCCTCTGATGTTAAGTTTTGTAAACAGACTAAGTATGTGACCTTGACCTTGGGATCAGCGGGGCTGGGACGGTCGTGGATTTGGCACAGCATGGTAGTAGAGCCTTACATGAATGCATGTGTGAAATATTAAGCATTTTAGATAGGAAATAGAAGTTATAACAATATTTCTCTGATGTTAAGTTTACGGACGCACGGACGGACGGACGGACGGACGGACGGACGGACGCACGCACGCACGGACAACCTGACTCCAGTATACCCCCCCCACAACTCGTTGCGGGGGGGGGGGGCGGTGGGGGTATAATTATGATAGTGCCAAAATATACGCCACTCCTGGCATATCGCATCATGGTGACACTGGGCCAAACACGTTTAAGTATTTAGTGTGTTGGTATTGTGTCACATGCATATTTACTGCGACACGATAATCATGATAATTGTAATACATAATTATAGCCACCAAGGACGTAGCCTACTGATTTCTATATGAGCCGCGCCGTGCGAAAACCGGGCTTAATGACAACATTTTCAGTTTTTACTTTTTCGCGTATTCTGAATTGTACATCTTTTAAAAGCCATATGCCGCCAACATTATCAATGTATCCCAATTATTTTTCATTTTAGAAGTATTTTTATGAAGCGTGGTAAAAACTTATATGACGTTTTGTTTTAGATCAATGACGTCGAAATTACGACATTTTTATCAACGGTGTATACAAGGGGTGTTGATCAAATACCCGGACAAGTCCTATAGATTTGTCATCTTTTATCGCATGTCAACCAAATTTGGATATCTCGTAGCCTGGCCAAGTGTCTCCCATTAGGCCAAGACAAAGTATGAAAATAATGTGTATGGCTCGTGTTGCAGTTGCTAATGTAACGTCATGTTTTGGATTGCGGCCCAAGTAACGTAATTTCGTATGAATAATTTTTCAAATAAGGCAGAGTGATGCGTTTCCCTGTTGGTTGCTGCTGTTTGAAATAATTTTGGGGAATAATAGCGACATTATTTAACATTACGTATGCGACGAAATATACTGAAAGGATAAAGAAACGCAGGGTAACAATATACGCAATAATTATTTAAATGCTTGGCCTAAAATTATGAAAACCGGTCAGGCGACTATCTTGGTCACTGTGCACCCACACCGGTGCCTAAAGTTACTCAACCGTGTAATGCACCGTACCACATAGAGAAAGTGATAAAAAACAAAAAACACGTGCAGCATGATGATGATAAGTTCGTCAAAACATTTTGTCATACCACTTGATACGCTTGAGGTATACACATCGTTTTCCGCTATTTACACTGACTTTATAGCTCTCACAATCATGGTGCGTCTGACAGAAGTTCAGAGGGGTCAGGCTATTGCATTGCTAATGCAATGTCAAACGCAACAGCAGGTTGCTATGCAGTTCGGTGTGAATGTTTCCACCAAAGAACGTCTTGTCCGTCGTCTGAGAGAGACCGGAAGGGTTGTCGACCGACCGAGATCGGGACGTTCGCGCGCAACGTCGCGACGTCAAGACAGGGTTATTCGTCTCGCCCACCTACGTAATCGCCACGTTACTGCCACTGAAACCGCTATTAACACGGTAGGCAATCATAATCGCCACATTCACCCAAAAACTGTAAGAAATCGTTTGCGCGAGGTTGGTCTGCGAGCACGTCGTCCCTACGTTGGTCTGCCTCTCACTCGTGCACGTTGCGCGCGTCGTATGGCTTGGTTGGTGGCACATGCTCCCAGACGATTTCCAATGAGGCAATGGAGACAAGTCTTTTTCACAGATGAGTCCCGGTTCACTCTTGTTCATCCGGACGGTCGACGTCGTGTATACCGACGTCGTGGGGAACGCTTCGCCGACGCTTGCGTTCTTGAGAGGGATAGGTTTGGGGGTGGCTCGGTTATGGTCTGAGGAGGGATATCTCACGGGGTAAAGTCACCGTTGATTATAGTAGCCGGGAAATTAACCGCCGTAAGATATAGGGATGAAATCCTCCGTCCGGTTGTTGTTCCATTTGTGCAACAGCGTCAACTAATTTTCCAGCATGATAATGCCCGGCCCCATGTAGCCAGAGTTTGTCAAGACTTTCTCGCTGACCATACCATTAACCCACTCGACTGGCCAGCGTACAGTCCCGATTTGTCCCAAATCGAACATCTGTGGGACGAACTTGACAGGAGGATAAGGGGGTTGTCGGAATACCCCTTCTAATCTCGACCAACAAGGACTGCATTGTTGGAAGAGTGGAACAATATCCCAATAAGAAGGATAAATGCACTGATGAATTCCATGTACAAGAGAATCAGGGCTGTGACAGATGCGCGAGGGGGGCATACGAGATACTGACAAAACAGTGGATTTCACTGTGCGATATTGCGGTGTACCGTCAATTGTGATTCAATTACTAATGAATTATCGGTCAAAACCTAATGCAATTTTGGTAATGTGTTGACTAAAGATATTTTTTTAATACTCATATACAATATTGTATATAACAGCAAACACATCACTTTAAATCACCTCAAATGTTTACCCTGCGTTTCTTTATCCGTTCAGTATATTTTAAAGTAGGCAGTAGGCCGCTTATACCATTAACTTTTTTGATAAAACACGATACCGGGAAGATTTGGTAGCGTGATACCTTATAGTTGTCGCCGTTGGTCTTTCTTGAGGATCACATTACCATCGCCTGATATACATTAATGATTATTATGCAGTCAAGTGATAAACTGATGATTTGATACTACAAAAGCACTTTCAACTACAAAAGCAAGTTTATGACCATCACATTTCCAATTCATATGTTGATGCATTTATTTTAAATTCAATACAAACCCAGGATATTTATGTCATTATATAGCTGCGTGTCTACCTCTAATTATGATAAAATTGCATTAAATGGCATATCATTCGCTAAGTACTGGATAGAATTGTTCAAAAGTCTCAATTTACCAAGATAATAGATGGTAATATCGTTGACACACACTAGGTTGTTCATATTTAAGATTATTTAGAATCAAAGTGCAGTGTAAGCGAGGACTTCGTTGATAAGTAGCCAGTTAAATTATGCGTTCACCATTTTGAATTCATAAGGACAACCGACGAAAAAGAGTAAAAATGTCAAAGAACGACAGTTAGGCGACAATGTACAGCGCCTGAAGCATTTCTAAGTCATTGATGCTGCGAGGAACTCGTGCAAGTATCCTTGCTATAATATTTTGTCACGACACCATGGCCATAACGTCAAACATGTATTCACGTTCAATGTATTCACGTTCAATGACGTCACAAGTACGTGACGTCAAGTCATGACGTCATAATGTGTGTACCGAGGTACAAGGTATGGCGTCTCTTATTAGTAAAAGTTTCAGTAAGTTATCATTTTCCGTTTTCTGTTCGCACTTAATGCAACAAAAAAAAGTAAACGTAAATGGGAGGGCAAACTGTGAAATTTTACGGCGACGCTAGACAATTTTAAACGTCGTTTTTCCGACGTCGTTTACCGCTTTTCATGACGTTGTCATTAAGCCCGGTTTTCGTATGGCGCGGCCCATATGTATCTGCTACCACTTACGTGTACGGTTTCAGATAATATTTAGCGATTTTCAAAAATATCACATTGAATCAGCCGTACGATTGCCGTTTGATAACAATGTAAATATTCTTTAAAATGACCACTTGTAAATATGGTTATATGAATGTATAGCAATTTTACTAGTATATTTGCAATCATTGCATACACTGATCAGACTGCACAGATTCACAGGTCTCCAACATTTACACATTTAAGAAGTCAGACTTTGCCAGATTGTTGTTACTTTTCTTACATTGTACTACATTGTACTACATAATGCAGGTCTGCGTGCTTTGTTTGTTATCAAAGGGCCGTTCGTTCTAGTCGGAGGCGTGTAAATAATACAAAGCAAACGCACATGCACAATAGTCGCAGGGTGTGGAGTGTCATTTCAACAAAAGCAATGACCTCCCCACTTTACCGCCCACATATCGCCAAACAGGTGTCCGATAGCATCTCGATTTATCAGCAGAATAGTATGGCCACTAAAGTGCGACACGGAGCTCGAAAATACGCATTCATAACATCCCCGGACGGGAAAATACCTAAATTTTACATTTGGGACCATTTTTATGCTTAGACGTACGTTAATCTCATTAAATCTTGAAATATAATCGATGACTTAAACTTTACACAGCTTTGGCCCCGATTGTTATTTTTCCGTCTGCGCATGCGCGGACTGAAACCTTTACTGGGCTGAAGAATTTTCTGTTATACCGGTACTGATTTATTTTTGTAAGTTTTCTTCAAATTTTATGTTCGCATTTATCAACCGTACTATGCAGATTCCTTCATACATTTGTTATTTTCATGAGTGATATCCGCGCGACAGCAATTGTATTTATTTAGAAAATTGAATGCATAGTTGTTAAAATCGAAAGTGGTCAACAGAACATTCAGAGCAAAATTATCCATTACTGTGTATTTTTATATTTGTGTGGGCTTGAATGTTTGATAATGGGTTTACCATGTGAACATTTTTTTTTCTCATAAACCTGCAATATGTATACATCAATGTCGGGAAAATGTGGATATGTAAGGGAGAAAAATGACTCGGAAAGGGGGCGCTAAACGCCACAGGAATGTGTTGCGCGATAACATCCAGTAGGAATGTGTTGCGTGATAACATCCAGGGTATTACATGTACACAAAAATGACCCCTAATACACTAATACAGCGTAATGTAACAGTTCCTAACTTAATATGGAATAGCCCGGGCCGATAGTCCGTGTCAGTTACTTGGGGTTAAATATTACGAACACAGATAAACACAATGCATGGTTTCTTTATTTAATTTTAACATCATCAGAAATGGCGTGTCTAGGAACTCTCGTATCTTTACGCTGAAGCCAGTCTATTTCAGTCACCAATCCACTATACACCTGTCCCACGCGTGTGTTAAGATTAATCGATATTTGGAGAAACTGAATACACAGCGAGCTGCACACTGGTTTAACACGGATATGGCCCGCGGATATGTGTCATAAATTACTTGGTGGTCAAAACCGGTTTATAGCGAAATAGCAGCCGACTGGCAATTTTTCTCGGACCGATTTTTAAGACTAGTTTTCAAATCTCAATCGGTCTGAGAGTTCAAAAATCGGTCCAGAACCGGAAAACTGAAAATTTTAGAAGCCCTGCAATGAGTCTAGAAGTATATATACACACACGAAGAACGATCTGAGCATGCGCATTCTACGGGATACACGGTTGGCATACCAAAACGTGTAATGCGTTAAAACCCGTGGAAACGTGTTATACGTATAACACGGTTTCATCTGTACGGTGCTGTGTACATGTAGAAGCGTGTAACCGTTCGTCAAAGAAAGCGTTAAATCGTTTAAACGGTTTACCTTAGCGTTGTATACGTTTACAACCGTTGTATACGTTTACAACCGTTGTACACGGATTACATGCTTTTGAAACTCAATGCGTTGTTTACAATCGTTGTATACGTTTACAACCGTTGTACACGGATTACACGCTTTTGAAACTCAATGCGTTGAACACGGTTTGTTCGACTTTCGCGCATGCGCAAGAGTGGGGAAACGCAACGCATGGCCGAAAACGTATTACACGTAGACGACACACGGTTTGAAACGCAGCTAACGGAAACTCCACGGATACGCAACGCACAACACTTTGTACACGTATAAACCCGGAACATTTTGACAGAAACAACTGTACAAAGCCAGCTATCCGCCGGTTGGCGCGCCGAGGTGGTGTGAAGCGAATCTCCTGATCTACGAAGAGACCCGTGGTGTCCTCAAGGTTTTCCTCGAGAATGTAATCCGTGATGCAATCACTTACACCGAGCACACCAAGAGGAAGACTGTAACCGCTCTAATACACTAAATTTGACCCGATCACAAAATAGATTTCGTTGGAATGAGGCTCCACAGCCTGCGACATTTGTTTAGACGCGTTTAATCTGCAAATCTGGAATGTGTGTGTATTTGCTTTATATTATTTACACGCCTCCAACTAAATCGTCCCTTTGATAAAAAAATACAAAGCACACAGACGTACATTGTTTAGTACACTGCACATGCAGTAAGTGAATTTAACAACGATCTGACAAATTCGGACTTCTTAAATGTGTAAATGTTGGAGATCTGTGCAGTCTGATCAGTGTCTGCAATGATTGCAAATATACTAGTAGACTTGCTATACATTCATATAACCATATTTACAAGTGGTAATCTTAAAGAATATTTATATTGTTATCAAACGGCAATCGTACGGCTGATTCAAAGTGATTTGTGTAAGGTACATGTACATATGTAAGTGGTAGCAGATACGTATACAAATCAGTAGGCTACATGTACGTCCCTGGCGGCTACACTTATGTTCGCAGTAAGAATGCATGTGACACAATATCAACACACTAAATACTAAAACATGTTTGACCCAGTGTCACCATGATGCGATATGCCAGGAGCGGCGTATATTTGGCACTACCATAATTTTACATCTATGATACGCTTATTTTTCTGAAAATTTCCAAATTATATTGTGTTGATTTTCGAAACATTCGACAGGCGAAACAATAAATTAAACGAATTAAGCCCTGTGCCCAGTTCTATTCGTGACCATTTTTATCCAGAATAGGTGTCTCAGTGTTAATGAGCCAACTGGTTACTATAGGACTGAATGGTCTTTTTATGGAATTTATCTGGGTATAAACTTGGAAAAGTCGCGGGAATACTGGACGAGGCCTTCCGGCCTTCGTCCAGTATTCCCGCGACTTTTCCAAGTTTATATCCCCGATAAATTCAACAAAAAGGCCATTCATTCCTTATAATTCTAGCATTTGAAATAAATTAATCAAGAAAATGTGTTTATTTTCCGTTTTCTTAAGACTTATTTTAACTGCGCCTCACGGTTACGGAAAGTAGTTCGGCGTGGGAGTTTACTGGGATATAACTTTTGGACAGAGACTTGGTACGGGCCAATCAAATGTTAGGGAATTGTGTAAATATTTTTGAAATGGAATTATAGTTTCGTTAATAAAAGTAACGTTTACGGGCACACTTCCACGTAATCTGAACAGGACCGTTTAGCACAATTAGTCAAAGAACGCACACATGCACCCCGGGTTCGATCCTCAGTTTGTAAGTACTTGTATATCTGATGGTGGTCGTCAGACAGGATACGTTTTCGGTATTCCGGTTTCAACCCAAAATAGAAACATACAGACGCCTCCGTCTACGACGGCTACACTTGTTCCCGCTTTTGTTTGTAAGTGTTGTATAACTAATTATAAATAAAGTTTAAAAGAAATATTCGCAATATGATTACATAATACTGATTGTGTGATGTGTTATCTAAAACATACCGGTCGTATGCTTATTTAGTTTCAAATGTCAGGGCACAGGTCGTCCATATATATTATTAAAATCATTTGTAATAATATGCCCATTTGTATAAAAAATAATCGACAAAATCACTACATGTTTCCTTGAAGGATACAGAAAAAAAAAGACAACTTTCTTAACCACTATGAAAACAACTACAATTCTTCCACGCGTATCCAACATTAACGTATTTGTGAGCCACAATTAGTAAAGCGTACGGCTATAAATAGGACAACTTATTGCAATGACGCAACGATTTCAAGTGTCAAAATCCGACGTGACGTTGGTAAATTTAAGCGTAACTTTGCGACGTCATTTTCAGGTTTTCATGACGTTGTCATTAAGGCTGGTTTTCACAGAGCGCGTCCCATATATATGCTGTAAAATATGAACAAATGTCAGCTGAATGTACAGCCATTTAGATTTTAAAATACGCCGCCATTTTGAATTTGCTGTTGAGATTGACCAATCGAGGACGGGATTAGGGGTCAAAGTTGAAAAAAAGACACAAACTGCACTTTATGTTTATTAAGTTACGTCCGGTTTATATTAGGTTACTTCAGATATAAATAGCATTTATTCAGCCTCCTTTATTATGCTACATGGAACGATGGTTGCGGTATAAATATAATGGCAGGTAACCCGAATTCTCTGTCTGTAACGCCGGGCGACTTACAAGTCGCCCTGCGTTACAGACAGATAATTCGGGTTAAATGGCGGGATGGTGGTAGTCACCAAAACCATGTAGGGTTTGGATTCAATGTAACGGTAGGAAGGTGCTAGCTAAAACGTTCTTCAAAACCATGTAGGGTTTGGTCTTTTTTTTCGGGGGGGGAGGGGGGGGTTTCTGTAAGTAAATTTGTGACTGTCGTTAATTGGGTTTGTGAGATTTGTCAGCAGTAACGTTAACGTACTGTTCTAGCTACATGTAGTTGTGGAAACGTAACATTTCATATACTCACGTATCTGGCGCGGGCGATACGGTGGTATTGGACCATTGGACCAATGGTAGCTGCGTCACTTACTGAATAGCCAACAGTGCAGACCCTGATCTGCAAGTCGGCATGCGTTACAGACAGAGAATTCGGGTTAAATGGCGGCATGGTGATCACCAAAACCATGTAGGGTTTGGATTCAATGTAACGGCAGGAAGGCGCTAGCTAAAACATTCTTCAAAACCATGTAGGGTTTGGATTTGCATAAATAGGCGACTTGTAGATCAGGGTATGCACTGTTGGCTATTCAAACAAGACCTGGGTCTACACTTGTCGCTAAATGACATAAACCCACTGGCGTCGGTATCAGTCGCATATTAGAATAATATCCCCATAGACCAACCATGCATGTTCCAGTCTGCTAAACATAACACTGAAACACAACATACTCAATCGCATTCCTTTGAATCAGAACAATAGATGTGGTACACAGGCATGTGATTTGTGACAACCGCACAGTCTGATTAGGATCTGTACTGTTCTCTATTACATCAATAAAACACTCGTTATGCTTCTAACAAACAGCATAGATCGTCAGCAGGCTCCAGTACTGCGTTATTTGATACACTGGTCATACATCTCAGAAGCCTCGTTTATCCCGTCAACACAGTGCGTATGTGCCGTGAAACCGGTGCCGTGAAACATTGTTGATATCCTGTCAATACGACATAATCACTGCGTATGAATATGTGCGGTTGTCATTCTAGTCGATTCTCCGATTTTGAGGATACGGCTGGGGCTATTTTTTTTGCATTTTAGAGCTATTTGTAGTGTTGACGGGATAAATAAAATAGTAGGTTAGTGCCGTAAATGGGAAAAAATATCTGGCGCGGCACGGAAACGGGATGGGCTCGATCCGAGCCCATCCCGTTTCCTGAGCCTTGCGAGATATTTTTTCGGCTGCGGCCGGGGTTATTTTTTGCATTTTAAAGCTATTTATAGTGTTGCCGGGATATATAGAATAGTTGGTTAGTGCCGGGAATGGGAAAACATATCTGACGCGGCAGGAAACGGGATGGGCTCAGCAGAGCCTCGCCCATCCCGTTTCCTAAGCCTTGCCAGATATTTTTTCTCTCTCACGGCACTAACCTACTATTCTAATGCATCGAAAATAGAAAGCAAGCATCTGATCAGTCAATTGAAATCACAGCCTATACAATATGAAAAATCACAGCATATAAAATCTCCGTTTTACCTGTCGGTGTTTTACAACTTGACAGATTTATGTAACCCTACGCGTTTTTTTGTAAACAATGGCCAGCGGCGGGGAATGCAAATATTTCCAAATTAATTTCGGTACATTTTCGGTTATCCATTCTGCCATATTGACATGTACAACCCAAAGCGGAAAAGAGAATCTACCAACGACTGACAAACGTGACTTCAGTGTGGTGGTCCTTCAACAAATTCCCAACAATATTACCCCACCCGCCCAAAATACAGAAGAATTTAGAAAAATGCTCAAATGCAAACTCAATATGCCAGTACCAGCCTATAACTTTACGAATTCCAATGTGCACATACATGACTATACATAATAAACTGTATTGCAGATGGGTAATCACCTGAATTAGGCGTAAATCCAGGGGAATCCTAGGGTTGGCATTTCTTTAAATGAATAAAAGCAAATAACTGTTGCAACTACACATATAAAAGAAATACAATTGTTAAAATAACATTACAGTTGAATAAATGTATAGATGTCTTAGAAAAAGTCCCGTTAATCTCTATTTGAAATGGGAATATTCTTCGGCGGAGTTACATTTCTTCAAATTCATTTGGTGTGAGGCGGTTATCAATGACGACAACAACCTGCTGACGTAATGAAAAATATCACTGTTCGTGATATGCTACGACGTTACAGAAAGTGGGGAGCACACTAGGTGCATTAGAATGGGGATAACCATGCTTTGTTTTTCGATTTGGAGCGGTACGTGTGAGGTTTTATGGTCTGAGAATCAGTTTTACGGCTCCGCTAACGCGTCGCAGTAAAACTGATTCACAGACCATAAAACCTCCCACATACCGCTCCAAATCGAAAAACAAAGCATGTTTATCCCCTAATTCTCTATTTCTCCACAAATACGCCCCGTGTCTCCAACCCATTAATGTGTACGGTTATTGTCCTTGCAGGGCCCTATATCATTCGAAGGATCAGACAGGAAAGGCGTCTCCGTTATTAACCAAAATCAAGGTAAAGTTCCACCAATTTAGTCACAAGTCGAATTAGAATTCATGTATGTTGTTAGTCATACGGAGCCCCGCAGGGGACGTATATTATTTTTTTTTATTAATTCGTTCCCACAAATTAACAATTCGTTCCGTCAATTTAACAATTCATTCCCACGAATTAGCAATTCGTTCCCATGAATTAACAATTCGTTCCCATGAATTAACAATTCGTTCCCTCAATTTAACAATTCGTTCCCACGAATTAACAATTAAAAATAAATATAATTATTGTTTACCCAAGTTTCTCGACCAATGGAAGGACGGCATATCGTCTCAATGAATTGCATATTGCGACGCTTTTGCTATAAATATATATTAAATTAATCATTACATGTTCAGCGCTATATTTAGAACTGATTTTATATTTTGTTGTCATCAGTTCACGAGACGCAAAGCATATTACCACCCACACATATGATGTACAAACTAAAATTATGGATGCACATATAAAAGGTTTGTCCCTATTCGTACACCATACACACGCGATCGCTCGTGTCACATCGCCAATACTAGTATAGCGATTCGATAAAGTTACATGTATAGTTCACATATTTAATTTTTAATAAACTAGCGCTAGCTCGAAATAAATTTATTAAAAATTCATTATGTGAACTATAACCATCGTTTGCACAAAAACTAGCTAGTATATACACATGTTTATAATACTGAACAATAATTAGCTAATTATTTTTCAGTATTACAAACATTTTACATACCCAGATTTTTTCTGGCGACTTATGTTCGCTATCGGGTACAGAAATACGATATAATTCCAGCACAAAAATATTTACACAATTCCCTAACATTTGATTGGCCCGTAGCAAGTCTCTGTCAAAAATGTATATCCCAGTAAACTCCCACGCCGAACGACTTTCCGTAACCGTGAGGCGCAGTTAAAATAATTCTTAAGAAAACGGAAAATAAACACATTGTTTTGATGAATTTATTTCAAATGCTGGAATTTTAAGGAATGAATGGCCTTTTTGTGGAATTTATCGGGGATATAAACTTGGAAAAGTCGCGGGAATACTGGACGAGGCCTTTATCGGGGATATAAACTTGGAAAAGTCGCGGGAATACTGGACGAGGCCTTCCGGCCTTCGTCCAGTATTCCCGCGACCTTTCCAAGTTTATACCCCGATAAATTCCACAAAAAGGCCATTCATTCCTATAATAAATATACATGTTACTGTTCTGTTCAGTGACTGAGCATTTGCAGAATAAATCGTCTTTGTTTGTGATTTGTAGATTTGGTCGCAAAGTAATCTGTCCACGTGTTTTGTTTGTGATGCCTGTTTCCGTAATTATATACGTCTCGTAAACCTTCACACATTTAGAACATTCGACGCATAAGTATGCAAATCCGATAAATGCGGCAGATCAGCTCGAACCAAATATATTGCATCAGGCACGTGTTGTTATTTGTAAATATCAATATAATCCAGAATGTACTTTTATATAATCCAATAACGGAAGATATGACAATGTTTTAGACAAATGAATTTTCTGATTGCGTATCACACCAGTCTATAAAGGTCACAGTGAATGCACTGGCTATCTTTATAAATTGGGGTTCTTTATTACGGAGCCCCGCAGGGGACGTACAATTCTTTTCTTTTTTTATTAATTCGTTCGTTCCCACGAAATAACATTTCGTTCTCTCAATTTAGCAATTCGTTCCATCAAATTAACAATTCGTTTTCCACGATATAAAAATTCGTTCCCTCAATTTAACAATTCGTTACTACGAAAAAATTTTTTTTTCCCTGTATTTAACAATTCGTTCCCTCGAATTAACAATTCGTTACCACGAATTAACAATTCGTTCTCTCAATTTAACAATTTGTTCTGACGAAATAACAATTCGTTCCCACGGGAACGAATTGTTAATTTGTGGGAACGAATTGTTATATCGTGGGAACGAATTGTGAATTCGGGAGAACGAATTGTTAAATTGAGGGAACGAATTGTCATTTCGTGGGAACGAATTGTTGATTCGAGGGAACGAATTGTTATATCGTGGGAACGAGTTGTTAATTCGAGGGAACGAATTGCTAAATTGAGGGAAATAATTGTTATTCCGTGGGAACGAATTAATAAAAAAAATCCATGTCACCTGCGGGGTTCCGTACTTTATAGATGCACACATAGATAAACTACATTTAGTAACAAACTGCGTTGTTGAAATGCATGTAATTACTTACATTTGTATGTTCGTGTACTACAAATAATTCAAATCATAGTTATTTAAACACGGTGCATTCTATATCTATATAATGTAGTTCGTGTATAAATACGATATGACTGTGGCTGGAGAAATGTGGCTTATGGGATTCGTGACCAGTGTTGTTCCTGACCAAATAGTATACTCCTGTAGCCTGATAATGATCTGTATCAGGTAACCTGCCCTGCATTGACCGAATACGTACTGACTGATAACATATTGTTGTATCAGGCATTGCGCTGATATAAACATCCGGGTTACAACGAAGTGAAAACTGACGTTCCATTGGTCGGATGACGTCACGTGACGTTACCGAATGACGTCAGTGTAATGACGCAACGTAAACAACTCCGCGTTCTGTCCATAGAATTCGACGTCATCTAATGTCATTTTCGAGCATAAAACGTTACCTGATAACTAGAATACCAGACTAGTGTATTTTTATATCAAGTTTATCAGGCTCGGCTCGGGAACGGTAGGAATTCCTCGGCAAGCCTCGGAATTCCTACGCGTTTCCTAGCCTTGCCTGATAAACTTAATATCAAAATACACTATCCTGGTATTCTCCATATATTGCTTGTTAGAAGCAGGACAGGGGTTTCATTGATGGAATGGCGAACAGTGCAGGTCGCTGATCTGGATCTACACTGGTCGCACGACCCATACACCCCAATTCTCCAGTCACAGCCACATACGTGGCTGACGAAATAGCGTTTATGGGTATTTTCAAACCATTGTAGATCCAGATCAGCCTGCGCCACCGCGCCGTCTGATCAGGGTCTACACTGGTCGCAATTCAGTCAGGGAAAATACGTCTTCTGAAATTAGCATACTAGATAATTATCATGCTCCAGGACTATACTTATCTAGCAAAGTATACTTTGAGGGAGTAATCATTTATTTTTTCAAAAATGCATTATTTCATATAGAACCAACCACTGCATATATTTGATAATTCAAAGTATGCATAATTATTATATTAAATGTATTACATTATTACAGCCAAAATGGCTGTGATAATGTAATAAATTCAGTATAATAAAAAGTAATAAATTTATCCTTAAATTGAAAAGTTCTCCCTCAAAGTATACTTTGCTAGATAAGCAATGTTGGTGAAATAGGCTACAGGGGTTGGACTAGTCACACTTGTCATTAGCCCCATTTACTCCGTGACAGACACATATGAGACACGCAATGCGATTTTGTACCTAAGAACATGTGCGATTTTTCATGAAAAGTATTTACAGAAAATGTGATATTTTCTTCTTTATCTGACGTCCAAAGATGACGAAATGTTTATTGCAAATGCGGAATAGTATTCCGCATTTGCTATGAATTTTTTTCATGTTTCGACTTCATTTACGGAAAATATGGCAAATTATGTAAATATTTTTTATGAGATATCGCACATGTTGTTAGGTACAAACTCGCAAGGCGTGTCTCATATATTCACCATGTGCGTCACCAGATGACGTTTGACAGGTGTCAACCGACCTTCTACAATGTTTATTTCGTGCATAGCATTGTCAAGCACACGGATGAATAGGGTCTCGTTTCACTAAACTTCGTACGACTAAAATGTTCGTAAGTGCAAATTTAGGATCTGCTGGAAACTTCAGTTGATGGATTTACATTCATTGAGCATAGGCTGCATATGCAGCCTATGCTCAATAAATGTAAATCCAACACTTGTTTTCAAGAAAACATTGTTAATGTGAACTTTACAAACTATCATAATTTTGCACTTACGAACATTTTAGTTGTACGAAGTTTAGTTAAACGGGCCCCATGTGACTTTTACCTCATCGATAATTATCGTACATGTCGTTAATGTCTGTTCCACGTTATTCTGCTTATGAACTTTTGTCTACAAAATCTAAAACATATGTCAATGTAAGTATGTTCAACAATAACACCGTCATACGTCTAACACGGACTATTTTCACCTTCTATACATTCACAATGCGAATGCCGATTCGACGTATTGCGTTGACGTCCCAATACAATACATTAGACACACGTGACGTCGCGCAATGTTGTTGATTGGGTAAAGTTCCCAACGTCGCTGTTCCAGGAATTGCGACAAAATGACGTAAAACAAGATTTTTGTTAATTTTAACGCCATATTTGGTTATTTACATTTTGAAAATATCAGAAAATGCAGTGTAAATATAAGTATTAAAACCATGGGCTGTTGTGTTTACTGGGGTAAATAATACATCTGGTCTGTCTAAAGTTTACGATGAGTCATTCGGACTCCATGCACTTTAAACAGACCAAATGTATTGTACACCCTAGTAAACACAACATCCCATGGTTTAATTCCTTAAATACAAATCGATATCAGGCTAGAGGAGTGTGCTACATGTATCTGATCAGTCGCTACTCCGTTCACAAATCCCATAAGCCCCGTTTATCCAGTCACAGCCACATTTAATGAGCTTCCAATGCGGTTTAAACTCCATTAGCTGGACAGTTGGCGACGCCCCTGTGTATGTTTTGACCAAGTTATCAGAATCGCCTTTGTTAAACTAAGGTTAATATATTCCTACGATATATCGCAGTTGGAATGACAGATTAGCAATTAATCCCACGTGGACGACCAGGACTGCATGTTAATACGTGGTCATGACTGGAGAAATGGGGCTTATGGGATGTGTGACCAGTTCAGCTCCTGATCAAATAACACACTCCGGTAGCCAAATCCCAATATATATTCCTTGTTAGAAGCATGACGGGTGTTTCATTGATGGAATGGCGAACAGAGAAGATCCCGATCAGACTGTGCGGATGCACAGGCTGATCTGGATCTACACTGGTCGCATAACCCATAAGCTCCATTTCTCCGGTGGCAACCACATATGACCTCATTCGCCAACACAATAGAGGATAATGTATTAGTATGCATTGTGCCAGTAGTATAACTCGTTCATTATCCATATCTATTTATTTTCGGCTGTAGCCTCTCGAGTGCCGTTTAGAATATAAAACATCTTCATCCACATTGTCATAAAGACATCACGCTTGCGAGTTTTTTGGGCTCTATTAAACAAATGTGCTTATTATATGTACCGCTGTTGCCTATTTACAACGTAACGTTTATCACGTATTCATCCAAAATAAGTCTACTTCGCAGAGAGTGACGTAATTTGATAAAACACACTTATTATATGATCTTATGATAGAGTTTTTATCTCATACCGTTGCCGTGATTGTCAATATTAACATAGCGATGCTTGAATGTGAATGTCCAGCGGTTATTTGATAAATTGTAGTGCGCGAAAGTGAAACCTCATTCTGCAAATCTATACCATTAGCTGCAGTGTCGCTGTATACAGTAACACATTATATATAAAGTGAAAAAACGTGCTATGTTTCCATATGCATACCACTAAACTTCGTACGACTAAAATGTTCATAAGTTCACAATTAAGATAGTCTGTAAAGTTCACATTACCAATGTTCTCTTGTAAACAATTATTGGATTTACATGTATTGAGCATAGGCTGCATATGCAGCCTATGTTCAATACATGTAGATCCATGAATTTAAATTTCAAGACAATCCTAAATTTGCACTTTTTAGTCGTACGAAGTTTAGTGAAATGGGCCCCAGGTATTCACTCGTCCATGTCCACTATCCGCATATTCAACTAATGGTCGTTTCTGGATGTTTGTGTTTTGTTTTCAGCGGGATTCATGAAAAGAATTGCCTTATACGAACCGGATGGTGAAAAGCTGAACTTCTACTGTCGAACATGCGAGCCTATCATATGGATAGGTACGTGGAACAATATTGCATTGGGGAGAAATTCCGGCTATTTCATCATCATGATAAATGTGTATGTTTGGAGAAATTGGGCTACCAAATGGGCTACCAAATGACATGCAGAGCTGCCGTGTAGAACCCCCTATTGTTCACCCTCCGCTATTGTTACCGGGGTAACAATAGGGGAGGGTGAACGATAGGGGGTTCTACACTGTTCTCAATTCAGAGTGGCCATTATACATGACACTGTATACGCGTACATTTACATGCATTATGGCAAGAGTAACCCTATTGATTGTCAATGTATTTCCATTGTGTTACAGTATATCCTCCTGTTTACTTGCTATGCCTCGTCGGGTCTATATATTGTGACGTTCGATACTCTCGTTCGTGTATGGTCCCGTATTGGTACTCGCAATTAGGCAGTTTGATTGGCTGAGACTGTGCAGAGCGAATCAACTTGAAGTTCCTGATTTCGAGCAATAGCACGAAGTGTTTGGTTCAAAAGTGTATGATAACGATGGAATGGGCCTATGAGATATGCAATTGGACTACAATACCGGAGGTACACTAGGCGTGAAAAATACTCATAGTGTTTTCATCCCACTGGTCTGTCGGATGAGACTTTAAACTGTGGTCCCGTCTATATATGACATTAGTTATTGCAAGGAATGTTAAACTCATTTACTTTTCACTTTATGATAATATTTTTGTTTCTATCTCGTTCCCACGACATAGCATCCCGTTACCACGACGTAGCATCTCGTTACCACGAGATAGCATCTCGTTACAACGACTTAGCTATGTCGTTCCCACGAGATAGCATCTCGTTGCCACGACATAGCATCTCGTTCCCACGAAATATGATCTCGTTACCACGAGTTATCTATGTCGTTCCCACGAGATGCATCTCGTTCCGATGAGATAGCATCTCGTTCCCACGACATAGGTAGCCAGTGGAAATGCAGCATATCACTGCCATATTTAGTCTACTAGCCAAATGGTAAACCTAACAATGTCGAGTACAGTTTTAAAGTGGAAATGTCCGTTAAAATGATTGTATGAGCTTGTGATTATATTAGATAGATTCCTTGGCTATGCAAACATAGGTGTAGACACCAACACGACGTCTCTATTTGATATATTAAGGGAGACATTTATGATTTTGTGATTTGACCTAATTAATATACAAGCCTAGACTGTCATTTGCACCCAATTCTAACCGATTTTCACGGTGGCCATACTGGATATAATGTAGTTGGAATGGCTCTATATGACTGAAATTGTAAGATATGCTGTAATTGCTTTTGATGAAGTATGCACATGAAAAAAAAGAATTTAGCACGCACTCCTCATATATGGCGGCCATATTGGATTTACCGTCATTGAATGGGCTTACGTCACTGATATTTTGTTATATAGATTTCGTGGTATCGAAAACATGGGTATAAACATCAAATCGAAGTCTCTATGTGATTTATTAAGGAAGCTATTCCTGATTTCGTGATTTCACTTAATTAATGTGCTAATTCGGTCAATTAAGTAAAATGCTACACATATGCAAATGGGCCTTCGGACCTATATATTACATTGCACTTTAAAACATTGCGATACTCGACATTATTAGGTTCGCCATTTAGCTAGTAGACTAAATATGGCGGTATTATGCTGCATTTCCATTGGTTACCTATGTCGAGGGAACGAGATGCTATGTCGTGGTAACGAGATGCTATCTCGTGGGAACGACATAGCTATTTCGTGGTAACGAGATCCTATATCGTTGGAACGAGATGCTAAGTCGTGGTAACGAGATCCTCTCTCGTGTGAACTCGAGGGAACGAGATGCTATGTCGTGGGAACGACATAGCTAAGTCGTGGTAACGAGATGCTATCTCGTGGGAACGAGAAGCTAAGTCGTGGTAACGAGATCCTATCTCGTGTGAACGAGATAGAGAAAAATGTGCGCATGTCCCTTTTAAGCTGCCGTATAATAAATGAGGTTGAGAGTTCAATACTCCCCCTAGGCGTGAAAAATACTAACATCCCACTGGTCTGTTGGGTTAGACATTAAACTGTGGTCCCGTCTCTATATGACCTTAGCTCTTGTTGGGACGTTAAAACCATTTTTTGTTTTATGATAACTGTAGCGTATTTCACCAACATTGCAATGTATACTTATCTAGCAAAGTATACTTTGAGGGATACATTTAAGGATAAATTTATTAATTTTTATTATACTGTAAGTACAGTGGGGTCAGCGTGTAAGTGCACACACGATCGAACACGACAGGTTGGTTCCAACCTGTCGTGTTCTTTCGTGTGTACACTTACACGCTGACCCCACTGTAATTCATGTATAAAAAAATGTAAATATATTTCTGCATTTTTTCTCATTTCGCATCAAAAGTGTATGTTGTTACCACTCAGTTGAACCGTCTCGGCGAGACGGTTCAACTGAGTGGTAACAACATACACTTTGGGTGGGTATCGAACCAACCTGTCGTGTTCGTTCGTGTGTGCACTTACACGCTGACCCCACTGTACTTACACGTTCAACTATCCTGCTACCCGACATGTCCAGCGAGTGTCAGACGCAGGCAACGGTGGATTAGTTTCCCGTGCACTTTTCCTCCCTATATACCAGGTGCGGATCTTGAGGGGGGGGGGGGGGCGTTCCGGGGTTGCAACACCCCCGTTCAGCCACGGAGTTTATATTGATCACAGTTTACCACCAGTTGGAGCCTGAATTCAAATGCCGTACAACACAGGAAAGTGCATTTCGAAGAGCTCAAAATAGGACAACCCCCTAGTTACGAACGGTAACTCTTGCAATTACTCCCGTACCGTCCGTAGCTAGCTACGGACGATACGGGAGTAGATTGAAAAAGTTACCTTCGCAACTAGACAACCCCCCCCCGTTCCCCAAATGCTGGATCCGCCCCTGTATACATACATACATGTAACTTTCATTTACTTAAGCCTTATATATAATCGGACACCAAGTGATTGGCATTCTGCTAAGTACAATCAGTTCATCCGTCAGCGGGCCATAGTACCGTCCACATGTAAGACGTGCGGTTGGCCAGTGTGCCAAGTAATAACCACGAAACGGATATTAACCTAATCTTCTTTATATAATGTATACATTAAGAATCCAAGTAATGGGTTGGTGATTCCATAGTGTATGTACATGTGTATATGGGCATGTGGAATGTAGCTTGTTTTGTCATCGATTGTCTACGGAGCCCCGCAGGGACATGGATTTTGTTTCATTAATTCCTTCCCACGAAATAACAATTCGTTCCCACGAATTAACAATTTGTTCCCACTAATTAACAATTCGTTCCCACGATATAACCATTCGTTCCTTCGAATTAACAATTCATTCCCACGAAATGACAATTCGTTCCCACAACGAATTGTTAACAACGAATAGTTAAATTGAGGGAACGAATTGTTAATTCGTGGGCTCCGTAATTGTCCCGTTCCTTTGATGGATAATTCTCGACGGAGAAAGGGTGGAACAGCATATAGAGAATAGTAGGTTAGTGCCGTGAATGGGAAAATATCTGGCAAGGCTTAGGAAACGTTTCCGTGCCGCGCCAACCTACTATTCTATTTATCCCGTCAACACCTACAAATGGCTTTAAAATGCAAAATAATTAGCAAATATTCATACGCAGTGATTAGGTCGTATTGACAGGATATCAAAAATGTTTCACGGCACCGTGTTTCACGGCACATACATGTACGTACTGTGTTGACGGGATAAATAGAGAATAGTAGGTTAGTGCCGTGAATGGGAAAAAATATACGGCAAGGCTCAAGAATTTCTTTATTTCTCATCAGAAGTATATGTTGTGACCACTCATTTGAACCGTCTCGCCGAGACGGTTCAAATGAGTGGTCACAACATATACTTTGGTTCAGAAATAAGGAAAATAGATAGAGAATAGTAGGTTAGTGCCGTGAATGGGAAAAAATATCTGGCAAGGCTCAGGAAACGGGATGGGCGAGGCTCTGCCGAGCACATCCCGTTTCCGTGCCGCGCCAGATATTTTTTCCCATTCACGGCACTAACCTACTATTCTATTTATCCCGTCAACACCTACAAATGGCTGTAAAATGCAAAAATTGTATTGACTGGATATCAGAAATGTTTCACGGCACCGTGTTTCACGGCACATACGTACTATGTTGACGGGATAATATATAAATACTGCCCTTGTCGAGGTGAATATTGTGGGTTATCTCTCCTAGGAAGCAATATCTCCCGAGGAGCGTTTTCGAGGGGAGATAATCCACAATATTCCCCTCAACCAAGGGCGTTAGTTAATTTATTATACCGAATACAAACATGATGACATCGACCAGGAACAAATGCAGTATACAATGAAATAAATTCGAAACCACAGATATTCAGATTTCGAATTTTTAGGTTAGCAGATACCTAACTACAAGTTAAAAATTAAAAGAAAATAATCACCAGGTGGGATTCGAACCCACGACCACGACGACGGCAACGTGTAACGCAAATATCGTCAGCATTATCACTGCGGCACGACGTTAGAATTTTCGGCGCACCCGAGGGTAATATTGTAATATTCCCCTGTAATATTGCCCACTGCGTTCACAGGTTGAAGTTACGGACCGAGGTTAAAAAGCTAAATTTGTTTAGCTTATTTTTATTTTATTTATTGATGATTTTAGGCATACAAGGAAGGGAATCCCATAAAGTAAATCAGCTTGTCAGTTCGCGCAGTCTAAACTGGGCGTACATGTACACCGCTAGTCACCAGGGCCCGGTTGTTCAAAACACCAGTTAGCTAAACGGACTGTTAAATCCTTAACGGACTGTTAAATCCTTAACTGAATGGTTAAAATCTCTGTTAAAGAGATTTTAACCATTCAGTTAAGGATTTAACAGTCCGTTAAGCTAACGGATGTTTTGAACAACCGGGCCCAGTCAGTCAACTTAACTCAGTTTTGGTCTGTGAATAATAATGTATGATTAGTTAATTGACTGTACATGGACATAACAATCAAAATTATCTACTCTGGTCGCAATATTTAAAGGTATTTTATCAGCATGTGGCCCAAATGGTGTCATTGCTTATCGTCAGCGGTCGTAAATTATGACCAGTACAGCTTCAAATTATGATAATGTGTATATGCAATAAAGACAATCTAACATTGTTGTTGATTTAATATGATATTTGTTAAACTCGTTGACTGATTTCATAATAAACAAGGCATATATATTTATTAAACTCGTTGACTGATTCCATAACAAACGAGCCATATATATTTATTTATCTCGTTGACTGATTCCATAACAAACGAAGCATAGCATTTCCCCGCCCCATCCTCTGTCTACAGGCGGGCGAGCTCCCCGGGATAAGTACGTGTTGGTGGCGCGACAGAAGAAGGTACTGCCGCTCGCCTTCCTCTGTGTCAGCTCTGTCAGCGTCGTGGGTCTGCTACTGGCAGTGGCATTCCTATCTTACAATCTCTACCATCGAAAACTCAGGTAACGTTATGTTGGCTCGCAGTGGCATTCATCACATACAACCTCTACCATCGAAAAAACTTAGGTAACGTTATGTTGGCTCGCAGTGGCATTCCTCTCTCACAACCTCTACCATCGAAAACTCAGGTAACGCTATGTTGACTTACATTGGAAACCCAGGTAACGTTATGTTGGCTAACATTGGAAACTCAGGTAACGTCATGTTACCTACCATTGGAAACTCAGGTAACATTATGTTACCTACCATTGGAAACTCAGGTAACATTATGTTACCTACCATTGGAAACTCGGGTAACGTTATGTTACCTACCATTGGAAACTCAGATAACATTATGTTACCTACCATTGGAAACTCGGGTAACATTATGTTACCTACCATTGGAAACTCAGGTAACATTATGTTACCTACCATTGGAAACTCGGGTAACGTTATGTTACCTACCATTGGAAACTCGGGTAACGTTATGTTGGCTAACATTGGAAACTCATGTAACGTCATGTTAGGTACCATTGAAAACTCAGGTAACATTATGTTGGCTAACATTGGAAACTCAGGTAACGTCACGTTAGCTAACATTGGAAACTCAGGTAACGTTATGCTGGTTGACATTGGACACGCAGGTAACGTTATGATAGCCACCATCGAAAGCGCAGGTAACTTTATGTTACATATATCTATCATTGCAAACTCAGGTAACGATATGTTTGTTATCATTGACAATTAAGGTAACATTATTTGGGCTTCCATCGAAAACTCAGGTCACGTTGTGTTGGTTCGCAGTGGCATTCCTTCCAGGTAACACTGTGTAGGTAACGTCATTTTGGCTACCATCGAAAACTCAGATAACATTATGTTAGCAACCATCGAAAACCCAAGTACATGTAACATTGTTAGTTGACAGTGGAAGTACTACAGTGGGGTCAGCGTGTAAGTGCACACACGAAAGAACACGACAGGTTGGTTCCAACCTGTCGTGTTCGTTCGTGTGCACACCCCACTGTATCATATAAAAGCTAACATAGAAAACTCGGATAACATTTTGTTATATAATACACTTATATAATATGAAAATTTGTACGCAATGTAAATCTCGATATTTGTTGACAGGTACATCAAATTGTCAAGCCCAAAGCTCAACAACGTGGCAGTGATAGGGTGCATGCTGGTGTACGCGGGTATCATCATACTGGGCTATGACGACAGCAATCTGGACGAGAAATACTACCCCGGTGTATGTACGGTATGTGTACATGTAAACACCAGATTTCTAAATCGACAATCAGACTTGAAGATCACGAGTAACCTCCCTTCCGAGGGGCACCAACAGCGTTAAAAATCGCGGAGTTTGTCGGTCTGCCGTCATTTGTTTAAACTAAGCAACTTGACGTCAAACCGACAAATTCCGCCAATATTCTTATATTGACATTGGCATTTCTGATACATGTAGTTTAAAAAACGTAGATATAGAGAATAGTAGGTTAGTGCCGTGAATGGGAAAAATATCTGGCAAGGCTTAGGAAACGGGATGGGCGAGGCTCTGCCGAGCACATCCCGTTTCCGTGCCGCGCCAGATATTTTTCCCATTCACGGCACTAACCTAGTATTATATTTATCCCGTCAACACCTTAACATAGCTGTAAAATGCAATACAAATAACCACAGCCACCACACATATTCATACGCAGTGATTAGGTCGTATTGACAGGATATCAAAAATGTTTCACGGCTCAGTGTTTCACGGCACATACGCACTGTGTTGGCGGGATAAAACCGAATATTGTATTAATACTAAATAAATGATCTTATTACATCATCTCATTTGTCTCAAGGAACAACGACGTTGCCGGTCAATAGCGTGCCGCAATCACAAGTGGAAGACTCGGACATAGGACCCGATCAATGGCGCATTTGAAAAACGTTACCCCACCCACCCATTTACATACACTATGTACAGTAACTGTATAGCCTTTTCAAGGTAGGAAAGAGCTTGGAAAATGCCGTATTTTCGGGCTCGCGCAAACACCATCCGTTTCGGTTTTCTGATGACATTCGTCCGAGTCTTCCACCTCTATATACAAAATAGTGGACATTAAAGGTACATGCCCACTCAGTAGGCACAAACTGTTCTTTGTAGGAATTAAATAAGTGTATAATTGTGTCACTATTCCACCAGTTCTAAAAATTACGACTGCCCGCTACACAGATATAATCATTTAGTAATATTTATTTTACTGTTAGTGACTCGCGGTTGTAACCAACTATTTTCGTATGCAAATGCGGCATGACATTTTTTAATTATTTATACTATTAAGCGTCACCTGCAAAAATAATATTTTCGACAGATTATAGAGTATGATCATGCACATAAAACAATAAATACAGAGAATAAATAGTAACGTCCGTTAAAATTTTAAGGAAACACGTTTATCGCCCCTGCTGTCAGTGATGAAATTTACATCTGAATGTCGTTTTATTGGATCACGGAATTAAGGTTACAACAACAACAACAATGCCTGAAAGTGTTGAAAGCTCGCCCATTCCAATGTAAGTATTATTTAATAGTTTCCTTAATATGCAACGGATTTTGATGACATATGGCGCATCATACGAGTGTTCATGGGTTGCATGTGGTGGTCCCGGGAGTTCATCATAGAGTTATGTCGTTTTTGCGAAGAATCGATTTCCGTGTCGGTAGACACGGAAATCGATTCTTCGCAAAAACGACAGAAGTTTTGGCCAACGTACAGAGACCAACAAATGCAGCTTAACAAGATGCGTTTGATGCGCCATATTTCATCACTATCCATTACATAATAAGGACATAATAAAATAATACGTACTTTGAATCGGATGGCTTCTGGAAGTTTCAGTACGTGTTGTTGTTGTTGTACTCACGTGATCATACACCTTGGCAATGGAATATCGCATGCACAAAATTATACGCAGCCAAAGGAAACCGTATTATTACGGCACTAATGCAATGTGTCATCAAAGCGGCAATCGCAGACAGTTGCCTGCATCCGCCTATTCTATGAATAGCCGCTTGTAGGCTATTGTCAATTCTACCGACATTAGTTTGTCTTAAAGTGGCAGCTTTCCATTTAATTAATGTTTCCCTAGCCACAAATTCCGTGTAGACGTAATGGGATACAATACAGAATGTAGACCATTATCCATGCTCAAATAATCTGAATGCATGAAAGTTTCAACATTGTGGATTTCGTCATTCACTTGAGAGCCGTATGGCAATGTGGTTATGTAGCATTCGTCCATCAACCAAAAGGGTAACCCGAATTTATATGTGTGCACTATAGAAATTAATATTGTTTGACTTATTGTGTAGTACAAGTCAAGCCGGGTCTGTAAATGAAAATATCATTTTCGTGTACTACACGAAAATGATATTTTCATTTACAGACCCGGCTTGTTTAATCGCCAGACTGTATGTTCTTTCAACGCATGCAGTGGCATTTATTTCAACGCATATCGTAGCGTATACACATCGTTTTGGCATCGCTTGCATTTTGTTTTCAATTAGAGAGCAGTAGGTGTAGGCATTGATCAGATCGTGCGGATGCGGACTGATCTGGAGCTACGCTGGTCGCTGTCAGTTGATACAGTGTCTATATTCTGGTATATTATTATCTTATGTTTAAGGGTAGGAATTGACTCGAGAACCTTCCAAACCCGAGAATTTGAGCCCAAAAATGGCAGGCAAATGACCTGTGGCCTGTTTGTTTCCGAATTTACTAATATGTGCATTAACTGAAGGAGACAATGAGGCGGTTAATTTAACCTAGTATTCTGGTCTGTGCAGCTAGTTTTGTTATCCCTAAGGTGCATTATCATGTTGTTACAACAACACCAATGGATGAAAGTGCCCACTCCAAAGTAAATATTATTTGCTATTTTCCTTAATAGGCAACGGATTTTGATGAAATATGGCGCAGCAAATGCGTCTTCATTAGCTGCATTTGGTGGTCCCGGGAGTTCGGCACATACTTATGTCGATTTTGCGAAGAATCGATTTCCGTGCCGGTAGACACGGAAATCGATTGTTCGCAAAAACGACATAAGTGTGGGCCAACGTACCGAGACCATCAAATGCAGCTTAACAAAACGCGTTTGATGCACCATACTTCATAAAAATACGTTACATAATAAGGAAAAAATATAAAAATACGTACTATGAATCGGAGGGCTTCTGGAAGTTTCAGTACGTGTTGTTGTTGTTGTAACCACGTGATCATACACATTGACCTCTGTCAACCCTAAATAACTGGAATGGACTGTGGTGTGTTAATTTAAGGACTAATCCAATCGCCACAAAATTATCTTCAGACCAGTCCATTTATATTAAATGGGCGTGTTTTACTAAACAATGCAAAATTACTGGTAAAAAGTGCAGATCCGGATGAAACTGGTTGTTACGCTATATAGGCATGTAGTGTTATTCAATTAATTAGGGGTTAACAAATACGTCACATATGAGACAAGCCATGTGATTCTGTACCTCATAAGATTCATGTGTTCTCTCATACGAGACAACTTACGATAGTGTCTGCAGATGACGTCAACTGTTGGTCCAATCTTCAGAGCAAACGTCGCATTTTCATTGACAATTTTGTATGTCATTTACACGGAGCCCCATAGCGGACGTCGAGATATTTTTTTTATTAATTCGCGCCCCCCCCCCCCCCCTCAATTTAACAATTCGTTCCTACGAAATAACAATTCGTTCCCAAGGGAACGAATTGTTAATTCGTGGGAACGAATTGTTATATCGTGGGAACGAATTGTTAAATTGAGGGAACGAATTGTTTATCGTGGGAACAAATTGTTTATTCGATAGAACGAATTGTTATATCGTGGGAACGAATAGTTAATTCGATGTAACGGATTTGTTAATTCGTGGGAACGAATTGTTAAATTGAGGGAACGAATTGTTATTTCGTGGGGCTCCGTACATTTACGAACAATCGCACATCTTCTTAGACATGTATACAATCACATGACTTGTCTCATGTATACATGCCGCTCATGATCAGATTACGCGGACTGTTATCAAGACAAATGAAATTAAATGAATGTTGTTTCAGTAAAATAAGTGTCATATAGGATGGGACCGCAATTTAAAGTTTATCCAACATACCAGATGGAATACTATGAAAGTAGTCTTGAATGAGCTATGGTAGGTTTTGAAATCACAACCTTCAGTATTGAAGTCCTGGGGCCCGTTTCACTAAACTTCCTACGACTAAAATGTTCGTAAGTGCAAATTTAGGATCGTCTGTAAATTTAAATTGATGGATTTACATTTATTGAGCATAGGCTGCATATGCAGCCTATGCTCAATAAATTTAAATCCATCAATTGTTTACAAGAAAACATTATTAATGTGCAATTTACAGACTATCATAATTTTGCACTTACGAACATTTTAGTCGTAGGAAGTTTAGTGAAACGGGCCCCAGTATTCTAACCCTGAACAAAAGTCCGTCCGTTCTCAAGACAAACTGATCGTAGAGATAAGAAGGTGTATTTTGTCCTTCCACGACCGTATAAGCTGTTTGCGTCTGTAATATCGGTGTACGGTCCATCTAATACAATCACTTAATGGCGATTCTATTAGCCGTATAAATGGACTCTGGCTGTCGATCAATCTCGAAATGGTATAACCTAGATATTGACAATGTGAACACGTCAAATACGATATACTGTCTTCGACAACGGGTTGCATACGTATACATGTACCATTATCAGACAATGCCAGTGAGTTGCTGGTTTGAATGCACGCATGTCAGACACGACATGTCCGTTTTGTCTGTCCTTGGAGCGAGAAAAAAAGGCAAAGTAATGCAATGGACGGCTCAGACAGTGGCTGATGGTTGATGAATTAGAAGATACTTGTGCCAAGTCATAGGAAATATACCTCAATATCTAGTTTGATAAGCGATGCAAATGTGTGTTCAGCCATTTATTTACATACTTCAGTAACGCCGATAAAACATGCAAATAACATACCAACGTTGATATTTTATTTGAAGTTATCGGCGTGACTTCTTGGAATACAATAGAATAATTCAAATGGTAACTTGATTTCGGTTCTTGAAATAGGTTTGTAATTAAGTTATGTTCATACATCATATTTTGTTTGTGCCGTGAAACATTTTTGATATCCTGTCAATACGACCTAATCACTGCGTATGCATATGTGCGGTAGTCATACTAGTCGATTCACCGATTTTGAGGATGTGGCTGGGTTATTTGTGTTGCATTTTAAAGCTATTTGTAGGTGTTGACGGGATAAATATAATATATCACGGAAACGGGATGGGCTCGGCATGCCGAGCCCATCCCGTTTCCGTGATACTATTCTAAGCCTTGCCAGATATTTTCATGGTACTAACCTACTATTCTCTATATACATGTAGTAAGATAGCATGTAGCAAAAATACCATGTATTCAGACGACGTTTGAAGTACTAAAAAGGTACATGCCCACTCAGTAGGCACAACATGCTCTCTATAGGAATTAAATAAGTGTATACTTGTGTCACTATCCCACCATTTCTAGAACTTACAAGTGCCGGCTATACAGATATAATCATTTAGTAATATTTATTTTACTGATAGTGACTCGCGATGTTATCAGGCTATTTTCATATGGAAATGATGCATTATATTTTTTAATTATTTATGCTAATTAAATGCTTCAACTGAAAAATAGTATTTTCGACAGATTATAATGTATCGTCATTGCACGTCAACAAATAAATACAGAGAATAAATAGTAATGTCCGTTAACATTTTAAGGAAACACGGTTATCGCCTCTGATATCCGTCTGTAAATTTACGTGTGATTTAAAATGTACAATAATGCCAATCAATACGTGGGGTAATTCTGAATGAATGTTTTGCCAGAAAATGTCATATCTACAGATTAGACAAAACTATCTGTCTCCCTATATTATAACATAGAATGTGGGCATGCACCTTTAAATAATAAGTACACGCTGCGTTTTTCAAAAGTAGCATAGAACGCCGAATCTCATTAGTGAAAGATGGGTTGATAAGTAAACGAATATGATGCAGATACGCAGGAAATTTATTTTCAAAAAACGGGTGGGATATTTACGCAAATGAATTGAGTTCCGGTATCTCTTATTTTCCTGATTAGCATGTTTCTGTATTCGGGGGAATCTAGCTATGCCCTCTACGAGTGGGGAATGAACCCACAACCTCCGGTATTGAAGTACAATGCCATATCCCGTAGGACACAGCCCATGCCCGCGTTCTCTAGAAATACAGTCTAAAGTTCACCAATAATTGGTGTTGGTATTGACGATAACTGAGCATGTTGCAGCGCTCCAGATAAGGTGCGTATTTGCGTAAATACCCAATTAAAATTGCCAAAAACCAAATTGAATCATCAGAGGTAGCGAGTATCAAAAAGCAATGAAAGATTTCTGGTATCTTTATCATGTTACAGAAAACGATAAACAGACCACAAACATAGCATATTTTCTTGTTTTTCCATGAAACCACATCTTGGTATTTCATTAGAATTGTCTCCAAGGAGACAATTCTAATGGAATACCAATATGTGTTTTCGTTTACAAGCAAACTATTGAATACGTGCGGTCTGCTGATGTGTAAACAGTAGTGCGGTTCTATTTTACACAATTAAAAAATTGAAATACCAAGTACCCTAGTGTACTTTGATATCAAGTTTATCAGGCTCGAATCGGAAACGGTAGGAATTCCTCGGCGAACCTCGAAATTCCTACGCGTTTCCTAGCCTTGTCTGATAATCTTGATATCAAAAGACCGTTATTCTCTTTACCAGAACCAATATGACAGTCCGTGCTATATGGGGCGCATTCAAACGCTATAATATCGTACACTGGAGACTGATAAATTCGTGTTACAATTTGTTGGCACGTCACGTTTCGCATTTAATTATTGCAGTCTGGAAGTTCTCATAATATCAATCCGGCAATTTACAGCGTATGAACAAATCCGAACGCTTTAGTTCAGAAGTTTCGATTATTCAGGATAGTAATCTTTCCGCAATATGTTCAACAATTCTGCGAAAACCAGGAACCCACTTTTCCGAAACTTTTGCAGAATTGTTGATTATTCAGGAGTTTCTAAACAATTCGAAGATCCGAAGAACATTTTAAGATAGTTTCCAAATACCCAATCTGGATTTAATATAACTGTTGTGAAATCGGTTTAATCTTCCTAAGTTATGTACAGTAGAACCCTTCTAAACCGGACACAGATGAAAGTTAATTGACCTTAATTTAGATATGTTACATTGCCATTTACCTCCGATAATATGTCTGTTCATGATCGCTAAGCAGCCACGCGTGTCTTAAAGTACTCATATGTATGTTTTACAGTGGAATCTCTCTAAACCGGACACCCCGGGGGACCCCCCGGGGTGTCCGGTTTAGAGGGGTTCCACTGTACAAACAATGCCATTTGCTGCACGTTTCCCGCTGTATTGGCGATACATGTAGCGTACACAATTTCGCTACACCATAGTCAACGGGACATGTATACATATTGGCAATAACGTGTCCATTTCGAGCACTAAGATATAGCAATGAATTGCCTTTTTGTGGAATTTATCGGGGTATAGACTTGGAAAAGTCGCGGGAATACTGGACGAAGCGATAAAAAATTACAAATTTCGGAAAAGGCCTCGTCCAGTATTCCCGCAACTTTTCCAAGTTTATATCCCCGATAAATTCGATAAAAAAGGCCATTCATTCCTTATAATTCAAGCATTTGAAATAAATTCATCAAGAAAATGTGTTTATTTTCCGTTTTCTTAAGAATTATTTTAACTGCGCCTCACGGTTACTGAAAGTAGTTCGGCATAGGAGTTTACTGGGATATACATTTTGGACAGAGACTTGCTACGGGCCAATCAATGTTAGGGAATTGTGTAAATATGTTTGTGGTGGAATTATTATAGCAATAATCTGCAGGGTGTTGACGTTAATACTTCGCTATATTGTTATTGAGAGAATATGATACTAACATTTTACTATAAACTCACCTAATACGTGTGTATTAGCGCACTTCTCCACGCAGTAGAAAGTAAACAAAGAACGCTTCAAACGCGAATTTGGAAATACTACTTTGTCATAACGCTTATTTAATACAATGTAATGTAATGTAATTAGAGTCATGTAATCAGAATTACATGTAGTTATTTGCCAGATGCCTCTGTACAGTCTCAATAGAAATGAACATTTGGGGCGATGGCTGTAATCTATGTGCACATCATGTTACATATTTGATCAGTATAAATACGATAATTCCTGCCGTATTACAATGCATTGTTATTATAAATATCGTCGAAAGTGGACAAAATGTTCAGAGCAAATGCGGAATAGAATGACATGTCTTTTTTTTATTATTTCGTTCCCACGAAATAACAATTCGTCTCCTAAATTTAACACTTCGTTCCCTGGAATTAATAATTAGTTCCCACGATATAACAATTCATTCCCACGAATTAACAATTCGTTCCCACGAAATAACAATTCGTTCCCTCAATTTAACAATTCGTTCCCTCGAAGTAACAATTGTTGATTCGATGGAACGAATTGTTGTTTCGTGGGAACGAATTGTTAAATTGAGGGAACGAATTGTTAATTCGTGGGAACGAATTGTTAAATTGAGGGAACGAATTGTTATTTCGCGGGAACTAATTGTTCTTTCGTGGGAACTAATTGTTATTTCGTGGGAACTAATTGTTATTTCGTTGGAACGAATTAATAAGAAATAATTCTACGTCCCCCGCGGAGCTCCGTAGAATGCAAACAAAGCAATGCACAATTTGTCAGTATACAGTGGGGTCAGCGTGTAAGTGCACAGACGAACGAACACGACAGGTTGGTTCGCTACCCACCCAAAGTGTATGTTGTTACCACTCAGTTGAACCGTCTCACCGAGACGGTTCAACTGAGTGGTAACAACATACACTTTTGATGCGAAATGAGAAAAAATGCAGAAAAATATTTACATTTTTTTTTATTCATGAATTACAGTGGGGTCAGCGTGTAAGTGCACACACGAACGAACACGACAGGTTGATTCCAATGTATATGAGACGAGCCAGGTGATCGAGTACCTTAGCAGATGTGCGATGTGCATGAATACTATTTACAAAGACCGTGATATTTCCCGTAAATGACGTCGAAAGTTGCCGATATTTTCGTAGCAAATGCGGAATTTTTAATTCCGCATTTGCTATGAAAATCTCGTCAACTTTCGACGTCATTTACGGAAACTATCGTAAATTTTGTAAAACATATTTATTGAAAATCGTACTTCTTATTAGGTACAAAATCACGTGGCTTGTCTCACATTGTACATAAAAAAAAATCTTGTTGGGCAAACCAAGTATTACACACTTTTCTTTAGCTGAAGATTGATGAAGTGCCAACGTTGACCGACCGATACACACTTCAATCAGTTACGCGTGTAGTTCATAAATAATCCCATATAACACAGCCAAGACAATAGTATCTATTTTGGCAAATTTATGGAAGCGTCCTGGTGCCAATGCTAAAATATATTTATCTCCTAATTAGGAGATATTAATTCCTAATTAGGAGATATCAATCCTAATTAGGACTTATATCTCCTAATTAGGAAATACCAATTCCTAATTAGGAAATATTATATCCTAATTAGGACATGTTATCTCCTAATTATGAGTTACTATCTCCTAATTAGGACTTATTATCTCATAATTATGACTTATTATATCCTAATTAGGACTTAATATATCCTAATTAGGAGTTAGGAGATAAAACATTTTTTAGCATTGACACATATAGTAAGTCCTAATTAGGAGATAGTAAGTCCTAATTAGGAGATATTTAGTCCTAATTAGGAGTTACTAAGTCATAATTAGGATATAATATGTCCTAATTAGGAGATACTATCTCATAAATATGACTTAGTATCTTAGGCGATAAATATATTTTAGAATGGGCACCGTTTCACTAAACATCATACGACTAAAATGATCGTACATGTAAGTGCAAAATTAGATCGTCTGTAAATTTCACATTAACAATGTTTTCTTGTAAACACTTATTGGATTTACATCTATTGAGCATAGGCTGCATATGCAGCCTGTGCTCAATAAATGTAAATCCATGAATTGAAATTTCCAGACGATCCTAAATTTGCACTTACGAAGATTTTAGTCTTACAAAGTTTAGTGAAACGGGTCCCAGGGCGCTTCCATGCACATGGGTACATTTGTTACTGTCTAAAACCATTACAGGTCCATCTTACATTGTAGCATGTGCGTAGATCGTGCATGTGTCTGAAAATACTAATAGTTCCGCCTTACATTGTAGATAATTATGTACGTAGAAGGTCCGTATGTATAAATATAATATTTTTTTGTTTCTTTTTTTTTCGGCTCATTTTTAAGGATGGTAATTGGATCGAACACCTTCCATACCCATACATGTACATATAATTACCGTTCCGTCTTGTAGTGTACAGTAGACTCAGCGTGTAAGTGCACACACGAACGAACACGACATGTCGTGTTCGTTCGTGTGTGCACTTACACGCTGACCCCACTGTATGTGCGCAGAAAGTGCTAGTGTCTTACATTGTTCGGGCTGCGAAATGAACAAAAGTGTCATTTTCTGATTCTACCACTTTACATGTGCAGTTTCACACAAAATCGTCTTAGATTTTAGATGTGTACGTAGACGGTCCATTTGTCTGACCTACGTGTACATGTAGTTTTGTTTGCAACATGAAACAAGCATCATTTTCTGATTCTAACATTTCACATAAATTATATATTTACAATCTACATTGTGATTATCTTGTGGTCATTGATTATCTTGTGGTCATCTGGGTGCCGTTTCACTAAACTTCGTACAACTAAAATGTTCGCAAATGCAAATTTAGGATCATCTGTAACTTTCAAATGATGGATTTACATTTATTGAGCATGCAGCATATGCTCAATAAATGTAAATCCAATAACTGTTTACAAGAAAACACTGTTAATGTGAAATGTACAGACTGACTATCATAAAGTTGCACTTACGAACATTTTAGTCATAGGAAGTTTAGTGAAACGGGCCCCAGAACTATGATCTATCAATCCGACAATACAAACTTATCAAAAACATGTATTTATTTATTTAATAAGTAATACCATCGTTTTGATATGTGGCTGTGACTGGAGAAATGGGTTATGAGTTTTACGACCAATGTAGATCCAGATCAGCCCTATCATGATTTGCACTGTTCTCCATTCCATCAATGAAACACCCGTAATGCTTCTCACACGCAATGTAAACTGTTATCAGGCTACAGGAGTTTACTATTTGATCTGGAGCTACATGTACATTGGTCACAAATCCCATACGCCCCATCCACCCAGTTACGGTCACACATCATTATTGCAGCAGCAAAATCAGTATCCGATTTCACCAACATTGCAAAGTATACTTATATAGCAAAGTATAATTTGAGGGAGCAATCATTTATTTTTCCCGAAATGCATTATTTCATATAGAACTAACGACTGCATATATTTGATGATTAAAAGTATGCAGGATTATTATACTGAATTTATTACATTATCACAGCCAAAATGGCTGTGATAATGTAATAAATTCAGTATAATAAAAATTAATATATTTATCCTAAATTTGAAAACTTCTCCCTCAAAGTATACTTTGCTAGATAAGTATACTTTGCAATGTTGGTGAAATATGCTACTGGATGTGTGTGTGCCACTGGAGTGGCGTGTGCCACTCGTATTAAGTTCTAAGCCACCACCTGCGCTAATATTGCCTATAGTTGTCATTTTGAGATGATGGTATTGCATTCAATACCCCCGTTTACCTACACCCCCAAGGTGAAGGTCACACTTAGAGACCAAATGTAAAAATTGTAATTTCTATTCCGACCCATGACTATTTCTGCAGCCAATTTCACCAACATTGCAAAGTATACTTTCCTAGCAAAGTATACTTTGAGGGAGAAATTTTCAATTTTAGGATAAATTTATTATTTTTTATTATTATACTGAATTTATTACATTATCACAGCCATTTTGGTGATAATGTAATAAATTCAGTATAATAATTCTGCATACTTTTAATCATCAAATAAATGATTACTCCCTCAAAGTATACTTTGCTAGAAAAGTATACTTTGCAATGTTGGTGAAATCTGCTACTGGACACGTTTAACTCAGGCGGTAGCGTAGGAATGTAGATACGTTTAAGACATCACGCTTCATTTTATATACGTCAAGATGTGGTGCTTTATTTGCAAATCCGATAAACAGAGAAAAGAAATGGGCCGCGCCATACGAAAACCGGGCTTAATGACAACGTTATGGAAAGCGGTAAACGACGTCGGAAAAACGACGATTCAAATTGTCTAACGTCACCGTAAAAGTTCACATTTTGCCCTCCCATTTACGTTTACTAGTGTCAGTTAACATTAAGTGTGAACAGAAAACGGAAAATGATAACTTACTGAAATTTCCACTAATATGAGACGCGATGCCTTGTACCTCAGTACACATATTATGACGTCATGACTTGACGTCACGTACTTGTGACGTCACTGAACGTGAATACATGTTTGACGTTATGGCCATGGTGTCGTGACAAAATATTATAGCAAGGATACTTGCACGAGTTCCTCGCAGCATCAATGACTTATAAATGCTTGAGGCGCTGTACATTGTCGCCTAGCTGTCGTTCTTTGACATTGTCACTCTTTTTCGTCGTTTGTCCTTATGAATTCAAAATGGTGAACGCATAATTTAACTGGTTACATATCAGCGAAGTTTTCGCTTACACTGCACTTTGATTCATAAATAATCTTAAATATGAACAAACTAGTGTATGTAAACGATATTAGTAAATTGAGACTTTTGAACAATTCTATCCAGTACTTAGCGAACGATATGCTATTTAATTCCAATTATTTTATCATAAACAGAGGTAGACACGCAGCTTTGTAATTACATTATATATCCTGTGTTTGTATTGAATTTGGCAAAATAAATGCATCAACATCTGTCTAATATATTCAGAATCAGTGATCTCAGTGCAGCTTCTTGATTGTTTGTGTATAAGCAATACATAATGCACAAAACACACAGTGAGTCGGTGGAGATTTCGAAAAGTCTTGAAATTAATTTGAAATTTGATGGTCATAAACTTGTTTTTCGTACGATTTGTAGTATCAAATCATCAGCTTATCAATTGACTGCATAATAATGGATAGCAGGTGATGGTAATGCGATCCTCAAGAAAGACACACTACGACAATTATAAGGTAGCACGCTACCACATCTGCCCGACGTCGTGTTTTGTCAGAAAGTTAATATTATAAGCGGCCTACTGCCTACTTTAAAATATGTCGTCGCATACGAAATGTAAATAATGTCGCTATTATTCCCCAAAATTATTTCAGACAGCAACAAACAACAGGGAAACGCCAACACTTCTCACTCTGCCTTGTTTGAATATTATTAATACGAAATTACGTTACTTGGGCCGCAATCCAAAACATGACGTTACATTAGCAACTGCAACACGAGCCATACACAATATTTTCATACTTTTTCTTGGCCTAATTTGACACTTGGCCAGGCTACGAGATATCCACATTTGGTTGACATGCGATAAAAGATGACACATATAATTTGGTTGACATGCGATAAAAGATGACAAATCTATAGGACTTGTCCGGGTATTTTATCAGCACCTCTTGTATACGCCGTTGATAAAGACGTAATTTCGACGTCATTGATCTAAAACGTCATATAAGTTTTTACAACGCGTCATAAAAATACTTCTAAAATGAAAATAATTGGGATACATTGATAATTTTGTCATTAAGCCCGGTTTTCGCACGGCTCAAATATACTTAAAAAATCCAAGATATTCGCCGACAAGACGACATGTACTACCGAAATAGGTACACTATATATATATATAATGAAAACTAAAACAAAATGCCTGTTTCCAATATAATTTACATTTTTATGTAGACATTAAATATTAAATTCAGTCTAACCGGCTTCACTGCTTTTACAGATCATCAGAGACTGACGCTACGTTACAACGTTACGTGATATATCACGTAACGTTGTAACGTATCGTCAGTCTCTGAATATCACGTAACGTTGTAATGTAGTGTCAGTCTCTAATGATATGCAAAAGCAGTGACACCGGTTAGACGGAATTGAATATTTTATGTCTGCATAAAGATGTAAATTATATTGGAAACAGGCATTTTGTTGTATTTTTCATTATATGTTTCGACATTGGTGGAACATTGATCATATTACTTTCACTTGTGTCACGGACTATGCCAATATTGTCACACTCAATGACACATACGTCTCCTAGCACCGGCTTAAGGGACATAAACGTAAAATGGAGCAATATGAATACGATAAACTTTCGAAATAGAAATCGTATTCAATGACCACCAATGATCGGGAATAAACACGCAATACCACTAGTCAGAATGTGCACAACTGCCGAAATGAAAGCCGTGCTCAACGACCACCAAGATTGTAATTGAGAACATAATCACTGGAAGAAGGCACAATGCATGGAAAGCCAAATTTACATAAAGTTAAAACTTAAATTATAATTAACGCTAGCTCTAATTAATTAGAGCTATCATTAAATATATAGAGCTAGCTGCAAATCATTTGACGAGTTCTCTAAATCATTTGGAGCTATCTCGAAATATGTAATGTCATCTATAATTATTTAGAGCCAGCAATAATTATGTGAGCTTACTAATATGTAGATTTGGCGATCCATAAAAAGGAGACGTTTAACAGCCACGAAATATGTTAATGACGGTTTACGTATGCGTGGCCCGGTAATCGTCATGCAGGCATATTATCATGAATCGTTGCAGTACATATGAAACACTTAAGGAATAAAACCGTGGGCTGTTGCGTTTACTGTATTATGAAAAACGGTTGGTCTGTTTAAAGTGCGTGGAGTCCTACTCCTCGCAAACTTTAAACAGGCCAACTGTTGTTCACAATATAGTAAACGCAACTGCCCATGGTTGTATTACATATATTTACACTGCATTTTCGGATAGTTTCAAAGATATAAATAACCAAGGCGTAACAATTAGGAATCTTATTGTTTTACGTCGTTTTGTCGCAATTCATGGAACAGCGACGTTGCCGGTCAATAGCGTGACGTTATTGACAACAACGTTGAACGTGTAATATAATGACGACAAACAAACTTTAACGAATCAACAACATCGCGTGGTGTCACGTGGGGCTAATGCAATGCAATGGAATATAAACGCATTACGTTGAATTGGGTGTTTCCGTTATGAATTCAAGGACAGTGTAAATATACATGAGTACCTTCAGATATCTGCGTAATTTCATTAAATAAATTTACAAAATTTACAATATTTTTCATAAACAAAGTCAAAAGTTGACAATCTTTTCAGAGTACAATTCAGAATACGCGAACAAGTAAAAACTGAAATATATATATACTTCCGCATGTACTCTGAAAAGTTTGTCAACTTTTGACGCAATTTATGGAAACTATTGTAAATGTTGTAAACGTATTTTATGATATCACGCGGATGTCCGAAGGTACAAAATCACATGGCGTGTCTCATTTGCTATATCTACAGAGTCGGGCGTTTCTGTTCGCCGCTGGTTTCTCCCTGGCGTTTGGAGCCATGTTCACAAAGACATATCGAGTTCACCAGATCTTCACCCGTGCCAACCGCGGTCTCATAAAGAGCAAGGTAGGTCCATGTTGGTGGTTCTGTGCTCATAAGCGTCTGTGACGGAAGAAATGTGCCAATCAACCTAACAAACAGGGCCCGGTTGCTCAAAACATCCGTTAGCTTAACGGACTGTTAAATCCTTAACTGAATGGTTAAAATCTCTGTTTTAACAGAGATTTTAACCATTCAGTTAAGGATTTAACAGTCCGTTAAGCTAACTGATGTTTTCAGCAACCGGGCCCAGCCCTTCCAGTATGTGTAGTCTGAAATTAGCTACAATGTCACACCATGTGCACCATTTTCCGCTCAGAAATATTGTGTTTTATATTGTCCAAGATGGCTGTATGTTATGGGCTTAGTGACTTTCAAACCAACACATGACCCCTCCAGCAGATATGACATGCTAAATTTAGTGAATATAACTTTTAGCTTAGCTCCCACTAACAAGAAGGAGTATTTTGTATTTTAAGATGATGGATGGCAGCCATCTTTGATTTATAGGTCAAAACTAAAAAAATAACAATACCAGTAGTCTTCACATTTTATAATTATTGGGAAACAATACCTCATTTGTGTTTCTTGCTTATATCATTACAGAGATAATGCATTTTATATATTTAAAAATGGCGCTGGCGGCCATTTTGAATTTTGTGTTCTAAAAAATTTTCCCCTCATTTTTGCAAAATGCATAGAAGCTATTTTTTTCCTAAAATGGTTCAAGATGACAAATCAACGTTTTCCTTCTTTGCACGATTCCAGTTACTGAGAGACAAACAGCTCCTGTTCATCATCGGCGCTCTTCTGGTCGTGGATTCCGCCGTACTTATACTGTGGGCCTTCGTGGATCCCATGCATAAACACATCACGAATCTCACAATGGAGGTAGTACAGTAGGTGGACAAAAATACTTTCCCGCCAATTGAAATATCATAGACTTGCATGTATGTGTAACTGTGCTTGTTAGCATGTTACTTTAAATATACATTAAATATTTTAATGAAATAAAATGCTTTGAGTACATGTAGCCAATAGATTTGAGCAGAATTTGATGCATATTTGTGTATTCAATATTCAAAGTACCGTAGTCTACAAGATGAATGCAGTACACATTATGGAATTTTTTTTAAAATGTTTTTCCCATTGACGTCAATGGTGACGTCGCTCAAAAAGTGACGTCAAATAATTCCGCCATTTTTTAAAACATGTATATATAATCAAACTGCTGTTGATAATCAGTAACCAAAACATTAATATTATGCATAAATCTATTTTCTTTCAAACACTTTATATTTCATTCATATTGGTAAAGTATGTACGGAGCTACATATTTGAGAGTAAAGATGGAAATACATGTAAGTCTATGGGATTTAAACTTTTTGGGAAAATGCTTCTGTCCACCTACTGTATATTATATTCAGTCAGGGCTCCAGGTAAAGTATTTATTGGCATAGTTTACGCACTTAATTTAGCGGAAGTGGTAGTAAAAAATACTCACAGTAATGTGAAAATACGTATTGATTTCAAATATGAGTAGTGGAACTACTGTAATAAAGTTGAAATTATTTATAGTCCGTTTCACGAAAGCTGCCCAAATTTTACGGACATAATTTTTTATAAACAATTCAAAAACCATAATTTTTTAGATAATATTAAATTAAAGGAAAATTTAAGAATGACCCTTCTTTTCATTTCGAGAAATTTGGTCAAATATTGATTTTATTGCGAAAACAAAATTTCCCCATGTTAAATCCCCATAGACATCTGTTCTTTCTCGACAACGTCAAAGGGAAATAATTATGTAGTTATTGTCTCGCTAACTCACATTCGGTTACTTTTCTTGTGAAATAAATAGTGAATAGTAGGTTAGTGCCGTGAATGGGAAAAATATCTGGCAAGGCTTTGAAAACTGGATGGGCTAGGCTCTGCCGAGAACATCCCGTTTCCATGCCGCGCCATATATTTTTCCCATTCACGGCACTAACCTACTATTTTCTTTATCCGTCAACACATACAAATAGCTTTACAATTCAATAAAAATAACCCCAGCCACCCACATATTCATACGCAGTGATTAGGTCGTATTGACAGGATATCAAAAATGTTTCACGGCACATTGTTTCACGGCACATACGCACTGTGTTGATGGGATAAGATACACACTGTACATAAATATACTATCAGTGATATATATATAAACACCAATATATATTTGATAATCCGCGATGCATCGATAAATGTTCTGGGACTGCACACATGCACTAATTCGACTAATAAGTATTAACCACAGGCTACATGTACGTGTAAACATTTACACTGACCTTGAAATCATAATGGAAACGCCCATTCAACGTATTGCAGTCATATCCCAGTACATTACATTGGTCCTATAGTGACGTTGCGCGACGTTGCTGATTCGTTAAAGTTTGTTTGACGTCATTATATTACATGCCGTTCATCGGCGTTGTCAATAACGTCACGCTATTGACCGGCAACGTCGCTGTTCCATGAATTGCGCAAAACGACGTAAAACAGTAATATTTCTAATTTTTACGCTGTATATGGATATGTTTAAAGTTTGCGAGGAGTCCTTCGGACTTTACAGATCAACCGTTGTTAATAATACAGTAAACGCAACAGCCCATGATTTTACTCCTTAAATGAAATTAAGTATGTAAGTACATGTACTGCTGTAAGCAGATATCATATGAAGGTATCAGACTGCCCAATGACAGTTTCAGATTTGACAAACTGTTTTGCCACTAACCCGAATTTTCTGTCTGTAACCCAGGGCGACTTATGTATAAGTCGCTGTGGGTTACAAACATAACACTTGGGTTATTTTGCCACTAGCTATGTCATGCATATATATTACTTTCATTTCTAGGCATCAGAAAACGATGAAGATCTTCTCTTCCTGTCCCAGCTCACCACGTGTCATTCATACCACATGGAGAAGTGGACCGGTGCGTTATACGCATACAAAGGACTCCTATTGATATTCGGCGTGTACATGGCGTGGGAGACTCGCAACGTGAAGATTCCCGCGTTAAACGACTCGCAATACATCGGGATGAACGTGTATAACGTGGTCATCATGAGTCTCACCGTTGTGCTTCTGTCGAACATTCTGTCACATCGTCCTACCCTGGCCTATGTCATGGAGTCCTCGTTTATGCTCGTATCTACGACCGTCACTCTGTGTTTGCTATTTGTTCCAAAGGTGAGTTGAAGTTTAACTCATGAACTGTGGCTGTGACTGGAGAAATGGGGCTTACGAGATTTGGGACAAGTGAAGCTTCTGATAAAATAACACACTCCTGTAATCTGATTACGACGCATACTGAGTGTTAGAACAGTGCAGATCGTGCGGATGCACTTGTAAGCTGATCTGGACCTTCACTGGTCGCAAAACCAATAAGCTCATTGTATCCAGTCACAGTCACAAATATTGAATTATTTCTTTCCTACAGTCATCGATCATATTCACCGTAACATCTCCAAACTCTGATGCCTGCCTCCCACGGTTTTCAGACACCTATTTTTAGAACTCGCGATCCAAGTGCGCTAATGTGCAATACTCTTAGTTGTTACGGACTTATATTGGTACGGCGATACATTGCATAATATAATTGCATGTATCACTGTGATCGCACATACTGAGGGCTTGACAAATCCGCTCGTCCTCTCTGGATTGGCGAGATGATTGTCGACAGTGCGGCATACACATTAAAACATATAGTAATGTATGAGTTGAACTACAATATGGACGAGTGGAAAATTAAGAATTTGTCGAGGTCTAATGTCATAATCAGTGCTTAAATTGACATTTCCTTAAATGCAAAGTGGTTCTCGCTAGCGGTTGGCAGTGGCTACGGACGCTACGGGAGTTTTGCAGACTGTCCGCAACTAGGTTTTAGCCAGTTCACCGTTGTATACGAGATATTGTTAACACGTATAAAACAAAGTCAATTGGTCAACGAAAACTTCATAACACAACTACCATCATATACAGTACATTGTAAGTGCGCCTTAATTGCACAACGTATTTCTATATTCTGTTACTGACTGTGCCAACCACCGTTGGCACAGTCCTTAACTTGAGATAGAAAGACTTTCAGAACCCAATACCATTCACGAGAGGTTGTTGTTGAAATGGTAGTTGGTGTGGATAGCCACTATGTATTTAGGGTATACATTAATAACAACAACACCCCTAATCTGTGAATTATTTCATGCATGACCGAGTTTTCCACCATACAGGCAATGACCAAGAAGCTTGCCCATTCATGCTTGGGTTCTGGGAGAGGGGCCACCAGAATTCAGCTCGGCCATGTGCTTTCTCTTTTCCCAAACCACAGACCAGACCACATGTAAAATTCAAACAGCTGAATCATTCTGGGAGTAGGGCATTTTACAGGTATATCTGTGTCTTCAATAATATTGCCTTACCACAAAGCTATTGCGACACAATCAGTCCACCATTTGCAGATCTATGCGATTGTGATTACGAAGGGTAACCCCGTGATCGCGGCCTCGGGTATCACGGTGGACTCGAACTGCCGCCGGTTTGTGGTCGACGAGAGACAGGACCTGTTCTACAGGGCCGAAGTACAGAACAGGGTCTACAAGCGGGAGATAGTCCAGGTGAAAGCATGATCCCATTCTGCTATGTCTGCAACCGTGTTTCACTACCTCCTCCGCTAATCTTGTCGTTATTATAGGAATGAATGGCCTTTTTGTGGAATTTATCGGGGTATAAACTTTGAAAAGTCACGGGAATACTGGACGAAGCGATAAAAAAATACAATTTTCGAAAAAAAAAAATTTTTTTTTTTCGAAAAATTGTAATTTTTTAAGGACTCGTCCAGTATTCCCGCGACTATTCCAAGTTTATATCCCCGATAAATTCCACAAAAATGCCATTCATTCCTTATAATTCCAGCATTTTAAACAAATTCATGAAGAAAATGTGTTTATTTTCCGTTTTCTTAAGAATTATTTTAACTGCGCCTGACGGTTACGGAAAGTAGTTCGGCATGGGAGTTTACTGGGATATAAACTTTGGACAGAGACTTGCTACGGACCAATCAAATGTTAGGGAATTGTGTAAATATTTTTGTGCTGGAATTATTTGTCAATGTATTTTATTATTTTAATATACATGTACATGTACTTGAATAACAAGATTACTTGATTGCGAAAATGACTTTCCAATTTATGCTGAGAAACGTTGATAATCATGGCAAGATTAACGCAGGCGGTTATGTAAGTATTGTTAGGCTAGCAGCTAAACCCTGGTTGGCAGTTTAGAGTAGACTAAACAAGATAACTGTTTCAGTTTCTTTATTATTTCTATCACGATTGTTTGTCAGGATGGCATTACAATCTAGTACCAGCAGTAGCCAGGGCCCGGTTGCTCAAAGCTTCTGTTAGCTTAACAGACTGTAAAATCCTGATCATTGCTAAGGATTTAACAGTCTTTTAGGCTAACAAAGGGTTTGAGCAACCGGGCCCAGACTGTTAGCGGCTGGAAACACCTACAACAACAACTACATATAATGGCCGTACGAAGTTTGAGTGAAAGTGAACTTTCTAAGTTTGAGCGTTGGTCTACTTTTTGTGACCGAAGTGACCGAAGTGAGGATCTGTGCAATGCTAAATGCTTTGATTTAACGACGGCACTGGCTCGGAGACAAGCGAGCACTGCATAATCTGTGCCGCGTCATTCCTTGTATATACACTGGATCTGACAGTCAGCCAATCGGTGGCCAGGAAATCTTACAGTCAGCCATTTCATTGGTTGAAATTAGAGCATTGCCAGTCAATTTTCCGTCATTTTGGAATTGAAAGTTACATGCTTAGGCTTTAGACTAGAAACACAGCATAGATTGCTAAGATATCGTGACGGTCAGATGTCCAGATGATTCAACATGTCAAAATACATCAGATAAGTGTAAAATAATGCTCATAAACATGCATTTAATGAGTGACCGCCAAACAGAAATGCTGCGTGAGTTGACTGTCAAATAATGGCGGTCATTAAACTTTGTGAGCACTGTAGAACAAATAATTAGAATAATGGATATATTATGTCGTCTGAGATATGATCACCTAGTATGCAAATACTTAGGAGAAGGGTTGATCTACCAACGTATGTAGGTATGACATCATGGTAAAGAATGTCCGGCCCAAACTGGCCCAATAAAGGTGGCCACATAAGTGTCGATCAATGTCAACAGTCAACAAGGGCCATTCCACTGCATTATGTTGTGATTCACACAGTAGAATGAGAATGGTATCATCATGGCTTATTTAGCCAATACATGCATCACTGTGATTGTGCTTATTAACCCTTTCAACCCTAAGTTACTGGAATGGACTAGTGATATGCTAATTTTCCGACCAATCCAATGGTTACAAAATGATTTTCAGATTAGTCTATTGATGAAAAGGAGTTGTTTTTGTTCTCAAAAATATGAACGTTACTTGCAAACAGTGCAGATCCTGATGAGACGGCTCGTTACGAGCCGGCTCATCTGGGTCTGTACTGTTTGCAAACCCCGCTATAGCGGGCTTTCGGGTTCAAATGGTTAATAAAGTATTACCAGTCAAAAGGGGGTAACAAATCTGATCAAATTGTAAGGATCATTTCCTTACCATATACTTTAAGGGAAGACGTATTTACATTTAATGAAATGCAGTATTTCGTATATAACTAATGACTGTTTATTGTTCATGAATACAAATATGCAGTCTTATTATATTGTATTTTGACATGATCATCGACATTTGGTTTGGTTAGACAATTTTTGCATTAAATAAAACTTTAATTAATTTATGCATAAATTGAAACTTTCGCCCCCAAAGTATATTTCGCAAAATAATAATACTTTGTAATGTTTATGAAAGTAGCTACTGATGCATTATACATGTACAGTATACATAGTTATTGCATAAATTGTGCGGTCGCAGTTTATTATATTAACACAGTATAATAAAATTAAATTATACACTTAAGTCTAGTGTAATAAATATGCAAATTAGCTCGTTGCAGAAAACAGGTTTGGTAACCAGTGCAGCTTCAATGTATGATGATGTGCTCATGCATAGCCTCGTTTATTATGAAATCAGTAAACTTGTTTAATAAACATCATATACAATCATGAATCATGTGAGATTCTCTATATATCTGGGCCCGGTTGCTCGAAACCTCTGTTAGCTTAACGGACTGTTAAATCCTTAACAATGTTAAGGATTTAACAGTCCGTTAAGCGAACAGAGGCTTTGAGCAACTGGGTCCTGCATGTGTTCAGCTGGACCAGGAGGTGAGCCGCCTCGAGTGTCTGCTAGAGTTGCCCGTGCAGCCGTACCCCCGCCTCACGAAAGAGCTGATGCACCTACTGCCGGAATCCCGGGTGGACCCGTCGCCCACACTCCGCCGGCGCCGACTGCTGCAGGAACGGGACATGTAATATAACAATTTGCTATTGTACACGACCGCCTGCGCTAATCTTGCCAATATTAATACATTTCTTTTCTTCTTTGAATATGCATAGTGCGCTTAAAGTCAATCAGCTTGATTGGCTGAGCCTGAGCTGTGCTACAGCTCAGGTTCGGCCAATTAAACTGATTTATGCCAGTTGACGTTGCAAATATATGTTCAAAAACGAACATATCCTGGGCAAGATTAACGCAGCCGGTTGTGTAATACATCGTCATCGTCTGTGTTTATAGGCAAGTCTTTATAATAAAAGAACAGCTGCTTTAAATGACCTTACCTGTTGATAGGCCGTTAAACACCAATACAAAAACAAACAAACTTTATAAAAAAGTGCAGATCTTGGTGGGACGCCAACGTTTCTGATTACTGTAATGGACTGTGCTATGTTCATTTTCAAACAAAATCCGATCGTCACAAAATGTGTTCACACTCGTCCATTTACAAAAAGTATCGTAAACAAACCCATACAAAAGTGCAGATCCTGATGAGATGGATCGTCACGAGCCGGCTTATCTGGATCTACATTGTTTGCAAACACACTATAAAGGTATGTAGTTTGAAAGGGATAATTAATTACTGCATGCACTGGCCGCCGATAGTTTGTGTATGGCTTTTTATCCCGTCAACACAGTGTGTATGTGCCTTGAGCCTCGCCCATCCCGTTTCCTAAGCCTTGACAGATATGTTTTGCCCATTCACGGCACTAACCTACTATTCTCTATTTCTGTTGCAGGTGTAATTCCATTACCGACGCGGGCGATCTTTGTATGGGTGCCTCCGAGGACAGATCAGACGAAGACAAGGCGGTTAACGCATATGGTGTCAGATACAGTACCCAATATATTAACCAGAGCCCACGCAACCTCCGGCGGCGTGCCAATAGGTTAAGTATCCGTGTCACTAACTATGCCGTGTCAAAACTGTCAAAGTTGCGCCCACGATTCAGTATCGGAAGTGTTAACTTCAAACACGAATATGAGGACTTGAAATGTTCGCCGTCACCAGAAGGACAGCCGTCAGGTGACGATGTACTATCCCGAGGCCGATTATCCCACCCATTGCTACGTCAGGAGGCTGTTGAAGAGAGACGAGAAATGCGATTATTGGCGTCGTTGCACCAATGTTCAGAAAAGAGTGAGACGCGGACGTTTGAAACACAGCTCTCTGACAATGGCATCGACGAAATGCCGCCAGAAATTGAAAAATCACGCTCGATGAGTGATTTCTCTGGGTGTAAATTTCAAACTGAAGAATTGTTGTATAAAACTACAGACACTTTAAAAATTCCGTCCAATGATATTCTAAGTGGTTGTGAACAAACAGAGTCTATTCCGTTTCTACCCCGACGGCGTCGGCGGTACGGCAACACTCTAGAAGTGCCATCTCAGGAATGTAAAATAACGGCCGTCGATATTCTATCACCCGGGGACGAATCTCCGAGACTGAGGCGAGCTCGATCTATCATTGAACACGAAAGGCGGACTCGAATCAGAAAGCTACAGAATGATCTCCTCAAGATGCAGAGGGAGTTACAAGATCTGAATGAGTTGGAGTATGATGTGTCTCACGTTTGACCAACACACGTCTGTTTCCTCTTGCTATGAGAATGTTCGAACATGATCATTCATTTAGCATACTGTCTGTTCCACGTTTTGCTGCCGACGAACTTTTGGCTATTAAACACATTCAATCTAAAAAATATTTAAAAGCCAGTACTTTTTTATCAATAACAAAAAAGTCACCCTCCTCAAAAATTTTATTTGATGAAATTCCATCAAATATTGATTTTATTGCGAAAAAGCGATTTTTCTATGGGAATTTAACATGGGGGCTAAACATAGATTTTTTAAGATATTTTTTTTATTTGTGGACCGATTTTCAAAATTTAACTTTTGTTTTCTTTGCTATCATCAAAACTATCGCCAGGTTTCGGAGTCAATTTCCAAAATTTTTCGTTTGTTGATCCTAAAGGATAACAAAACGAAACATTTGGCAAATTGACTACCCATGTTAAATTCCCTTAAAAAAAATCGTTTTTTCGCAATAAAATCAAATTATTTTTGGGAAAGGTGACTTTTTTGTTATTGATGAAAAAGTACTTACTTTTAAATATTGTTTAGATTTAATGTGTTTAATGGCCAAATGTTCGTCGGCAGCAAAACGTGGAACAGACAGTAGTCTGAAACTTCGCATACTATGGATGTATGATGAAACTGTTCCTATGGTTATATTCATAAATTGTACCATCATACATGTATGTACTATATAATAACTTTCAATCCGTAAGTGTGGCTTTTATTGGGAAAAATTGGTGCTTATAAAGTGTGTGCACAGTCCAGCTGCTGACTTGATGGCGTATTCAGACCGCCTGATATAGAGAATACCAGGCTAGTGTCTTTTGATATCAAGTTTATCAGGCAAGGCTGGAAAACGCGTAGGAATCGCTTGCCGAGCGATTCCTCGCGTTTTCCAGCCGAGCCTGATAAACTTGATATCAAAAGACACTTGCCTGGTATTCTATTTATCATGCCATTCGTTCAACGTCAGAAAAACACATTTATTTATTGAGTTTACCTTGATTTTGCGCTCGTTCAGTGCATCCGAATTCAAACTTGTTTACGTAACGTAATGTCGCGTGTTGACGTCATGTGACGTAAACCACCAATGAAATGACGTTGTTCTGACCGGAAGTGCCTGATAAACTTTGCACATGCTCAGAAGTGCATTGACCTGTTATAACTTTGGTTTATCAGGCAGCTGTTATCAGTGCGAGAATGCATTAATGGCATGATAAAATAATTTAGACGTACACTTGGACGTTTCATAGACTGAATTTCAAACAGTGTATACCGTTCTGATCAGTATCTGCATTGGTTGTCAATGACATACAAATGTACGACCAATTTTTCCAGTCACTGCCACAATTATCTTTTCGCTTGAAATAGTCAACCATATAGCAGATGTGAATACTATTTTTATATATTTGTATATATGTCCTAGAGGCAATATATACTTCACTAACTTGTGTAACTATGTACGGGTACATGTAGTAGAATAACCTTAGCTGGTGAAGTAGACGGTGTATGGTCATGGTGTTGCAAATAGGTTTAAACGTCATTGTTATAATCCAAATTATAATCAGAAATGATTATGCCTGGTCCGGAAATTGCATGTGAATACAATTGGTATACATATATTAGAACACGTACTTTATCTACACACTTGAATCGTATTTCGGAACCATAGTGCACACGTACGGCGTATGAAATGTTAGTTGTTTTGTGTACTCAATGGTTACTAATTTAAATATATTTCAATTACTGCACCTCGTGTCCATACTATATACCTATAGCTATATGAGTTATAGTATTAACAGTGCATGTATCTATAGCTGTAGGTATTACCAGTTCACAATTGAAACCGAACGGTTTGGAATTTGATGAATTTTTTTTTGTTGATATATGTCATTTCCAGTTCATGAAGCAATACACACATTGTCTAGGGGTTTTGCGCCCAGTGTAGATCCAGATCAGCATGTGTTATTCCTTATACTTCCAGTCTAATTCGTTTTCAAACTTATTAAAATGATTTTCAATCTAAATATAGTGTTCATATTCATTCCAGACTTTAACAAAAGTGTGCACAAATGCTACATTTGTTTGGAAGAAATTACGCCGTATTTTAAGTTCCGAATTGATGCATTTTATACGCCCGTTTGAAAAAATGAGACGTTTTATGTATTCACCATGTACAGGCGGGCGGGCACACCTTGTGTCACGCAATAACTAGAATGCTACTTAACGGATCGTAATACGATGTACAAGTTTATCACGGTTAGAAGTAGCAGCATATTAATTTTCATAAATGGCCGATGACTTATCTCCCATTGGCGGCCATTTTTAATTTTCAGACGCTGTATTCTTGTCCACGAATTAACTCAAGTCTACTTGACAGATTGTAACCAAATTCGGTATACATGTTTATCACGGCAAGTCGAAGAACCCACTTGATTTTGCAAATATTCCGATGACTTATCTCCTCTTTGTGGCCATTTTTAATGTGCTCGCTCTGTATCCTTGTCCACTCAATAACTCAAGTTTTATTTGACTGATCGCAACCGAATTCGGTGTACATGTTTATCACGCCGATATGAAGACCCGGTGGTTTTTTAACAATTCGTCGATAAGTTATCTCCCGTTTGTGGGCATTTTTATTAATATTCGCACTTTGTATCCTTGTCCACACGCTAACTAGACTTATGCTTGACGGATCATAACCGAATCTGGTACACGTGTGTCACGACAAGAGGAAGAACGCTACTAGTTTTCAGCGAGTTATCTCCCCATGTTCACTGGATGTACAGTGGGGTCAGCGTGTAAGTGCACACAGGAACGAACACGACAGGTTGGAACCAACCTGTCGTGTTCGTTCGTGTGTGCACTTACACGCTGACCCCACTGTATCTCGATGTGCCTCGATAGTGTAACATAGGACACTCTTGTGCAATTTGCGTTAATTTATTTTACTTTATTTTCTGCGGGGTATAATAGTACCCATTAGTGATACTGATTTGTTTCCATGGAATCATCCCCCCCCCTTGTATACTGGCGATACAATTTACGGGCGTATATTGTGACCTTCGGCCCGGACCTGGCTAATGGCGGAATCGGAATCGTGTAAATCTCAAGTTTTCACCTGTGGAGCTTCTAATCGTGTACATTAAATTACATGTAGTTCGTTATTGACCGAAAGTATTTCTCCAAGCAAACACACGGAGTTCAGGCCCTGATCGGATTGTCCTGATTCGGTGATGGTCAAAGCTGGTCGTGAACTCAATACGCCTACGTCATCGTGTCCGGTTACATAATTGAAATGTGGCTTTGACTGTAGAAATGGGGCTTTTACAACCAGTGTAGATCCAGATCAGCCTGTGCATCCGCATATTCTGATCAGGATGTACACTCTTTGCCATTTGATCAATGAAATACCCGTCATGTTTTTACAAAGCAATGTAGATCGTTATCAGGCTATAGGAGTGTGCAATTTGCTCAGGAGCTGCACTGGTCATAAATCTCATAAGCTCCAGTTCTCCAGTCACAGCCACAAATGAAACATGAAGTAAACCCCGTCCATTGTGATCCAAATTCCGTAAGATACATTTTATCAATACAGTGGGGTTAGCGTGTAAGTGCACACACGAACGAACACGACAGGTTGGTTCCAACATGTCGTGTTCGTGCGTGTGTGCACTTACACGCTGACCCCACTGTAGCCAGAACCCGTGTAACATTCCAGATGCGCCATTGTTTACTTTGATGGAGGAGGTTTATATAATTATAATAAATATTGATATTGATATGTCTGATGGTTGTGCTTTCATTGCCGGGGTATGGGATCACGTGGTCTATTGTTTACACTGGATTAATGGCGGCGCCCATGAAGTCTCAGATACATCTTAGTTTTCATCAACGCGACTGCGGTTCCTTCCTTTTAATGATGACCAGGTTCCAGTCGTTAATACTACGATTCCGCCATTACCACATTTACATGCACATGTAGCAGCATTATATATGTAGTTAGTCTGAACATCCCGCAGAGAAATTAGAATTGGACGGAATCGAACGTTGTTTAAACTGCGTACGATTATAATGTATATGCATAATGTTCAAACTAATTACAATGTACATACATATAGGTAGTGCTGCTAAAGTTGGTATTGGCGGACTCGTAGTGTTAACGGCTGGAACATGGTCATCATTAAAAGGAAGAAACCGCAGTCGTATTGATGATATAAACTCAAACCCAAATATAAACCCAGGCGGTACTCGACAATTCGCGGTTCACTATTAAGTATACAAGGCTGGCTAGTCACAAAGATATACATCTAACCATAAGTTACAGTGGCGTCAGCGTGTAAGTGCACACACGAACGAACACGACAGGTTGGTTCCAACCTGTCGTGTTCGTTCGTGTGTGCACTTACACGCTGACCCCACTGTAGATGTATATCTTTGTGACTAGCCAGCCTTGTATACTTAATAGTGAACCGAGAATTGTCGAGTACCGCCTGGGTTTATATTTGAAATGCTCTAATATATGTTCAAACGATTCAGAAACTGCCGGATTCCCATTTGCATGTGTGTATCATTTCCGTAATTGACCTAATTAGTATGTTAAGTAGGTCACATCGGAACCTCAGGATTAGCTCTCTCAGCAAGTCACATAGAGACTTCGTTTTGGTGTCTACGCCCATGTTTTCGATATCAAGGAATATATTTAACATACTGTTAGTGGCGTCATCCCATTCGATGACCGCAAATCCAATATGGCCGCCATAAATGGGGAAATGGGTTTTAAAATCATCTGAATTTGATGACTGTCTACTTTTTCATGTATGTACATTATGATATCAGATGTAATGTAACTCATATCTTACAATTTCAGTCATATAGAGCAATTCCAACTGCATTAAATCCAATATGGCCGCCGTGAAAATGAGTTATAATTTGCAGTATATGGGCTAGCATAAACTTTAATGCGGGATCGAACCCGTTGGCCCGGCATTAAATAACATTAACGGTTGATAGGCCGCTACACGCCAATAAATCAAATCAAATTAATTAGGTAAAAAAAGACGATCAATGTAGCCTATTTCACCAACATTGCAAAGTATGCTTTTCTAGCAAAGTATTCTTTGAGGGAGTAATAATTTATTTTTCCCGAAATGCATTATTTCATACAGAACTAACGACTGCATATATTTGATGATTACAAGTATGTAGAACTATTATACTGAATTTATTACATTATCACAGCCAAAATGGCTGTGATAATGTAATTTATTACATATTACATTATCACAGCCAAAATGGCTGTGATAATGTAATAAATTCAATATAATAAATTTCTTCCTCAAAGTATACTTTGCTAGAAAAGAATACTTTGCAATGTTGGCGAAATAGGCTACAGGAATAGCTCTCTTAACAAGTCATCTACATACTTGGATTTAGTGAATATACCTATGTTTTCATACATGTACATTTATGTGCGAGTCTATCCATTCTCCTATAGCTTCTTTACTGTATTCTCTTAACACTTCATGTACATGTTTTTCATCAGCCATATTTTAATTTCTCACCCAAGTATGCTTACCCTTGCCCCAGGTCAAGGTCAAATAACTTTGGGCTTTCGTCTATTCTCATATAACTTCTTTGCCGTATTACTGTGCATGTTTGTGATCCAACCGCCACAGCGATGGGATACGTGCCTTTGGCGGCGTTTTTGTGTTAGATAATGGATGGGTCGAATAATGGAAAACAGTATTAGCCCTTTCACCACTAGTTAACTGGAATGGATTTTGATATGTTAATTTTCCAACCAATCCAACCGTCACAAAATGATTTTCAGACTAGTCCATTTATGAAATGGGGCATTTTTTCTTATCAAAAATATGAAAATTACTTTAAGAATGTGCAGATCCTGATGAGACGGCTCGTATTGATCTACACTGTTTGCATAAACCACTATAGCGGGCTTTCGGTTCAAAGGGTTAACCCTGCTCACACTGCATCAATGCGTCAAGGTCTAGGGGCCCGTTTCACTAAACTTCATACGACTAAAATGTTCTTAAGTGCAAATTGAGGATCGTCTGGAAATTTCAACTGAAGGATTTACATTTATTGACATAGGCTGCATATGCAGCCTATGCTCAATAAATGTAAATCCAATAATTTTATACAAGAATACATTGTTAATGTGAAATTTACAGACTATCATAATTTTGCACTTACGAACATTTTAGTCGTACGAATTTTAGTGAAACGGCCCCCAGCTTATTTGCTAAGTCAGTGAGTCTGATTCTCTCGGCTGATGACCCAAGTATGTCATGTATTCGGCCAGCACCAATCGTTTATATTAAAACTGGATGTGACTAGAGGAATGGGGCTTATGGGATTTGTGGCCAGTGTAGATCCTAATCAAATATCACACTCCTGTAGTCTACCAACGCTCTTGATTCCTTGTTAGAAGCAGGATGCGTGTTTTCACTGGTGTAATGGCGAGCAGTGCAGATCCTGATCAGACCGTGCGGATGCACAGGCTGATCTGGATCTACACTGTTTGCAAAGACCATAAGCCCCTTTTCTCCAGGTACAACCACTATTATTAAGATTGATTGATTGGCTAGTGTTACCATTTTGTGCGTATAGCGCATTGGACTGCAGTACCGAAGGTTGTCGGTTCAATCCCCGGCATGATATGTTTTATATAATTGTATATTTGTTTCTTTTATTTCAATCCAACTGGTCTTTCGGATGCGACTTGAAACTGAGGTCTGTCTCTATATTACCTTGGCTGTTGCTGGGACGTTAAACGTCTTCACTTGTTCGATTATATTATTTGTTTGCAATCTGTTTAATCACTTTCTGTGTATGTCTGAATCGCATGTAATGCGATATTTTTTTAAATATCTGGAAAATACTAGCAAACACGGTTATACGAAAGTCATGGACAAGCGGCGTCTTCATGACATGTCGGGCTGGACGAGTGAAAGGCGGGAAATATGTGTGGTCAAGATAATGCTATTTTCCAGCCAAATCATGTTTTGAAGTGCATGATAATAGGTGCCATTGTAGGTGATGTGAATATGCTGCTAATGCGTTTTCATGACAACAAGACAATTGTGTACAGTGGGGTGAGCGTGTAAGTGCACACACGAACGAACACGACAGGTTGGTTCCAACCTGTCGTGTTCGTTCGTGTGTGCACTTACACGCTCACCCCACTGTAATTTATGCATAAAAAAAATGTAAATATTTTTCTGCATTTTTTTCTCATTTCGCATCAAAAGTGTATGTTGTTACCACTCAGTTGAACCGACTCGGCGGGACGGTTCAACTTAGTGGTAACAACATACACTGTGGGTGGGTAGCGAACTGTCAGAACAGACGAAAACGATGTTCCACCTTAAAAGATTTTATGAAAGGATTACATGTATCTTATCAAAGCACGTACTGAATCTTGCCACCACCGGATTGATGAACTTGCCTTATCAAGCATTCGTCAGCCATATCAAGCAAACTTACTTCATCGTTTATCTCCCATGGTCAGTCACTGTACTAAATAATAAACACTTTTGGTGTAAGACAAGGTCAGTGCGCCAGCACTAGGTCTTGTCTTGTCGTGTGATGGTATGTATATATGTACATGTACTTAGGTACACACTGTCAGATAAATATGCAAGTCAATAGCACACTTGTAACAGGTATGATGTATGAAATTGTTTAGAAATAAATAGAGGATATTCCATCGTACATTTTGAATAGCGGGAAATAATACACGAGTGTGCGTCGGCTTCCGCGTAAGCAACGAATGAGCGTAGCAAACGAGTTGCTTGCACGGACGCCGACGGACACGAGTGTATTATTTCCGCTATTCAAACATGTACGATGGAATATCCTATTTATTACTCGTCCACGGCGGATACATATGCACATTTAGTCTATTATTTAGATTACATGTATAATCAATGAATTGTGATGTGCGCATGAATAGTTATACAATGACGTGTTTTACCGCGTTCTGACGTTACGTTGGGTGACGTCAAATGTGACGTCATGTAAGCTTTTTGAAATCCAAATTAGGCAGCTGTTTCTATGAGCCAGATATACATGTATGTGAGTGCATGTTTGGAATGAGTTCAATCACATTAACATTCTAGATTAGTCGAGACACTTTCCAAATTTTCAAATAACTTTATTTTGACTGTAGTAAAAATTAAACATTTTGCATGGTAGCTCGTGGTTTCCAAGAAAACAGGCGCGCAATTACGGGTGTTCTCTTCACGGTGTATTATTTGTAAGGAGTTGACTACGGGTTTTCTCTCACAGCGAAACCCGTGCAAATAATTTGCCAGAGTGTAATAAATGAAAAGTATTTGCAACGAGAACTAAATTCGACAATAACCATGCTAACTAGCAGCCGATTTCATCAAAATTGCTAAGTATACTTATCTATTTCATATATAACTAACGACTGCATATATTTGATGATTAAAAGTATGCAGAATTATTATACTGCATTTATTACATTATCACAGCCAAAATGGCTGTGATAATGTAATAAATTCAGCATAATAAAAATTAATAAATCTATCCTTAAATTGAACATTTCTCCCTCAATAAATGAAAAGTATTTGCAATGAGAACTAAATTCGACAATAACCATGCTAACTATAGTCCGTTTCACGAAAGCTGCCCAAATTTTGCGGCCATATAAACAGTTAAAAAAACAATATTTTTTTAGATAATATTAAATTAAAGGAAAATTTAAGAATGAGCCTTCTTTTTATTTCGTGAAATTTGGTCAAATATTGATTTTATTGCGAAAACAAAATTTCCACATGTTAAATCCCCATAGACACCTTCACGGAGTGAAGCCCCATAGACATCTTCACGGAGTGAAGCCCCATAGACATCTTCACGGAGTGAAGCCCCATAGACATCTTCACGGAGTGAAGCCCCATAGACATCTTCACGGAGTGAAGCCCCATAGACATCTTCACGGAGTGCACGGAGTGAAGATGTCTATGGGGATTTAACATGGGGAAATATTTTAGAATTTCAGAAATACTGGACCGATTTTTAAAATTTAACTTTTGTTTTCTTAGTTAGATCATTTGCAAGCCATCTAGCTAGGTTTCGGAGTCAATTTCCAAATTTTTTCGTTTTTTGACTCCTCCCACAACTCCTCTACCTTTTTCCCCCATGTTAAATTCCCATAGACAAATCAATTTTTCGTAATAAAATCAATATTTGACCAAATTTCACGAAATAAAAAGAAGGCTCATTCTTAAATTTTCCTTTAATTTAATATTATCGAAAATAATATTGTTTTTGTTTTGACACAATTATACACTTATTTAATTCCTATATACACGTGTAACATTATGTGCCTAATGAGTGAGCATGTACCTTTAATTTATTTAAATAAGTCATCTCCCATTTAAGATCCCGATGTATCAACTCCTCGCTCGTTTGAATTTGTCTGACCTTCTGTACATATATCTGGAAGTGACAACGATAAAGGACACTCAAGAAATACCTGTCCGGACTTGTTATCATTTTTATCCCGTCAACACAGTGCGTATGTGCCGTGAAACACGGTGCCGTGAAACATTTTTGATATCCAGTCAATACTATTTTTTCATTTTACAGCCATTTGTAGGTGTTGACGGGATAAATAGAATAGTAGGTTAGTGACGTGAATGGGAAAACATATCTGGCGCGGCACGGAAACGGGATGTGCTCGGCAGAGCCTCGTCCATCCCGTTTCCTGAGCCTTGCCAGATATTGTTTCCCATTCACGGCACTAACCTACTATTCTCTATATTCATGTTCATTTTAACCAATCCAATCCAATATACCCAACGACATAACACATGCAAAATAGAAATACAGTGACCCCAAGCGACCGAATGCCTAGATCTGTATCAATCGCTACATGTACATGTACTCCGACCGAAATGACTACCTACTTCATAACCACGTGTATTCAACCAACCATTCTCTGAAAGAATCAGAGAAATAGTGAAATATAGATTAGTAGGTTAGTGCCGTGAATGGGAAAATATATCTGGCAAGGCTTAGGAAACGGGATGGGCGAGGCTCTGCCGAGCACATCCTGTTTCCGTACCGCGCCAGATATTTTTCCCAATCACGGAACTAACCTACTATTCTATGTATCCCGTCAACACTACAAATATCTTTAAAATGCAAAAAAATAACCCGAGCCGCATCTCAAAATTGGAGAATCGACTAGTATGAAAACCGCACATATTCATACGCATTGATTAGGTCGTATTGACAGGATATCAAAAATGTTTCACAAGCACCGTGTTTCACGGCACATACGCACTGTGTTGACGGGATAACGTATTATTGTCTGTTTCACGAAAACATCCCAAATTGTACAGCTATATAAACACCGCAAAAACATTGTTTTTTAGATAATATTTGTTTTTTTTTCGAAATTTCAGAATATACGTTTTTATTTATTGATAAAATATTGATTTTATTACGAAAACTAATTTAACATGGTGGGTGGGGGGAAAGAGCTGGAGAACGTGGAAGACGAACTGAAAAACATAAACTTTTGCAATTGATAAAATTGAATATTATCGACAGTGTTTGTGCATTGTTTCTATAGTGTAAAAATGGACAGGTTTCGTGAAACAGACAGTCGGCGTGCTGCGCGCAGTTATAATTTGCTCCAGTATACTACGAAATAGTTGTAGTACGGTATCTCAGCCAGGAGATACCGTTATATCGCCCGACCACATGACACACATGTGACGCGATAAACAACCCTATATAGCCACAATTTTCCCGCCGCAGTCATATCACCGCTTCACTCTGTCCATCATAACATCTGTCTTCACCTCGTCGCCTTTGCACAATGAAGTTGCTGATCTGTATTCTGGGACTGGTCGCGGCGTGTCAGGCACACCTGTGTCTTGTAGAGCCGCATCAGCGTGGGACGATGAACAACGTCAACAGCAAAGGTACGTCAGTTATCCAATGCTCCAGATAAGTAATTAGTAATTGAGTATTGTCACTCCATCATTTCTGAAGCAGTTGGGTATTTCAAATTTTAAATTGTGTAAAATAGAATCGCCCTACTGTTTACACATCAGCAGACCGCACTTATTGAATAGTTTGCTTCTAAATGAAACACATCTTGGTATTTCATTAGAATTGTCTCCTTGGAGACAATTCAAATGAAATACCAAGATGTGATTTCATTTAAAAATAAAAAAATATGCTATATTTGTGGTCTGTTTATTGTTTTCTGCACCATGATAAAGATACCGCAAATTTTACATTGCTTGTTGATACTCACTACTTCTGATTTCAATTGTTTTTTTGCAATTTTAATTGGGTATTTACGCAAATACGCACCTTATCTGGAGCTCTGAGTTATCTTATATTTAAGGGTTGTGAATTGGAGTTGTACATGTAATTGGCTGAGAGCACGTTCCATACCCAGGAATATGAGATCAGAAAATATGTCAAACCAATAACATTTTCTTTTCCTAATTTACTATTGCAATGCAGTCGAAATGTTTGCATTAACTTAATTTAAGGTTTTGATACAGTTAATTTAACCTACAATTTAGTTCAAACAGAAAAGGTAAGCATTGGAAGTGGCTGTGACTGGAGAAATGGGGCGTATGGGATTTGTGACCAGTGTAGTTCCCGATCAAATACACTCCAGCCTGCGATTCTCTTACCAAGAATTTCAATCCAGCGGTCCTTGAATTGCAATTCGTCCCCTCTGAAATTGCAGTCTAATTGCGGTCCAATCGCGGTCCAGTTTTTGCGGTCATTCTTTTGCGATACCGTTTGTGCGGTCATTCTTTCGCGGTCCAGTTTGTGCGGTCATTCTTTCGCGATACCGTTTGTGCGGTCATTCTTTCGCTATTTGCTGTAAAAACTTAGCGTTACGCGTACCAATCGCGGTCTCTGCTGCGGTCTAGCGGTCTAGCGGTCTAGCGGTCAATGTTTCGCCGTACCGATGGATTCCAATACTATTTATGTATATTTTATTGGATTTTAAATGGCTAAATACAAATAGGAAAATATATATTTTCGTCCGAAAAAAATCAACTATTTTGATTTTATTGCCGCATTGGTCAAGTAGAGCGGTCCGCTGGTTTGACCGCAGAGCGCAGCGTAAAGCGGTCATTCTTTCGCAGTTTAAAGAAAAAAATGCGCGTAAACTGCAATTAAAAGCGGAGCGCAGCGCTAAATGCGCTATAAGTATTGCAATTCCGCAACCAACTCTTTGGACCGCAGTCACATGATTGCAGTCCGATTGCGGTCCAATTGCAATAAATGGGAACGCGAATTGCAATCATGCGCTCCAGAAATATTGCAATTCGCCTGGTAAGAGAACCGCAGGCCACTCTGTAGTACCATCATGTAGGCTAATAACGATATGTCTTGTTAGAAGCATGACAGGTGTTTCATTGATAGATTGGCGAACATTGCAGATCCTGATCAGACTGCGGATGCACAGGCTGATCTGGATAAACACAGATCGCAAACCCCAGAAGCACAATATCACCATTCACACCCGCATACTACAACAATACCTCACTTGTTGCACCGCTGTATTTAGGTATTCTAGAAACTGTGATAGCAGTTTTTCGAAATCAATATCGGCAGTGCGATAAGAGAGGTAATACCAGTACATCAAATGATTACAGTTGTATCTAAAACTGGTAATGTTTAAAACAGGTGGAGTAGTTACACACATATGCACTTATTTAAATTATATTAAGAACAGTGTGTCCCTTATCAATGGGACCCCAGCTTACACCTTTAACGTCGTGGCCAGGGGCCCGAATCACTAAACTTCGTACGACTAAAATGTTCGTAAGTGCAAATCTATGATCGTCTGGAAATTTCAATAAATGGATTTACATTTATTGAGCAATGGCTGCATATGCATATATGCAGCCTATGCTCAATAAATGTAAATCCAATAATTGTTTACAAGAAAACATTGTTCATGTGAAATATATAGACTTATCATAATTATGCATTTTAGTCGTATGAAGTTTAGTGAAACGGCCCACAGGTGCGGCCGATTGCATCCTGGTAACTGATTTGGTCCAGATGCAGCCACGTTAAATTTAGCTTGGGATTTCCTCGATTTGCTGCTTAGGAAATGGAAAGTGAGCATGCAAATGCGATAATCAGCAAGCAGACTTATCATCAAGGACAAGTTGCGAGTTATTCATCTACATGTTATATGCATTGATGTATCTTAAATGTTTTTGTGAAATCCGTCTCAAGATGGACCATCTGAGACACTGTCACTTTAACCACGTGGTCTGTTTATACAGGTGCTGACGATTGCATTTTGCTGACGGGACCCTGTGGTGCACGACCATCCGAGACGGCGCACGCTGTGTACAGGTAACCAAAACTGTACAGTGGGGTCAGCGTGTAAGTGCACACACGAACGAACACGACAGGTTGGAACCAACCTGTCGTGTTCGTTCGTATGTGTACTTACACGCTGACCACAATATAACCGTGTATCCTCTACATCAGCCACACAGGTGACGATACAAAACTGGCTGTTATAGAGAGGTGGCTTTTATAAGGAGGTTAACTGTAGAGGCAATTGTACATTTAGAATATCAAATATCGGCTGTTACAGAGAGGTTGTTGTGGTAGAGAGGTGGATGTTATAAGGAGGTTACACCTAGAGGCAATTGACCATCTGGGATATAAAATATCGGCTGTTACATAGAGGGTGTTGTTTTTGGCCTCGGGCAATAGTGTCTCGGCTCGTGCACAGCACCTCGGGGCAGCAATAGTTTTGACTGTTCCCCGAATGACCATGAACAGATGAAATAACTGTATACTAATCTGATATTGGCTTTGTGTTGCAGTGCGGGCGACAATTACACCGTCATTTTTCAGAAGAATCTCGACCATTGGGTGCAGGCGACTCCCGTAAGTTTCCGCCACGTGACCGCCTCTTCTTTAGTGGACCTATATCTATATATGTTACCCAATTGCTGAATGGACATACATGTAAAGCCTCATTAACGCTTTGAACCTGAAAGCCCGCTACAGCTGCGTTTGCAAACATTGCAGATCGAGATGAGCCGGCTCGTAACGAGCAGTCTCATCAGGATCTGCATTGTTTGCAAGTAATTTCCATATGTATTACAACAAAAACACCCCCTTTTCATAAATGGGACTAATCTGAAAATAATTTAGTGACGATTGGATTGGTCGGAGAATTAGCATATCACAGTCCATTACAGTTACTTAGGGTTGGAAGGATTAATTCAATCAGTATGCTCTGTAACACATGAGACTGGGATGGCTCAGTGATGTAGGACTTAGAACTCCGACTCGTCGTTCCTAGTTCGATTCTCGCCCGAGACGCCGGACATAAGACTGTCATTCGCGACGCTTTCGTATTGTCCTACATATAAATCAAAGGACTGAACGTCCTGAAATTCTTCGCAGTATGTGTTTGTGGATGAAACATAGACTAATAATTAATCTAGAGTGGAGGAAGGATCAAAAAACGAAAACAATTGGAAATTGACTCCGAAACCTGACGAGATAGTTTTGAAAATGATGTAATTAAGAATTAGATTTTGAAAATCGGTCCACAAAAAAAAGTTTTTTTTAGAAAAATCTATTTTTAGTCCCCATGTTAAATTTAATTTAATATTATCGAAAACAATATTGTTTTTGCATTGTTTATATGGCTTTAAAATTTGGGCAGGTTTCGTGAAACGGACAATACGTATGCAACAGCTTACGTCCAGTCTTTCGAAAGGTATTTGCCGAATAAGATCACTAAGATCTTTTATTTTACGTAACCCACTTTTCTGGCTGTTATGCAGTCAGAAAATTTGGATTCAGAATTTTTACAGGGCTATTTTACCGTGTCCCTGCTATCGTCGGACATGAAGACATCGAAGGAACTTGCCCGTGTCCCAGACAGTGGCGAGCCGTCTCTTACCCTGTATACGGCTTCCGGTCCGCTTCCAACGCCAATGTAAGTTATATACATGTAACGTGCATTTATAAATTGAAACAGAAATATCCACAGAAGTGGCAACGTTCGCTATTTTAACTTAAAAGTACATGCCCACGCAGTAGGTTATAATATAGTGATACAGATACTTATGTATATTCTGTACGTATGACATTTTCTGGCAAAATAAACATTCATTCACCATTACCCCACGTATTGATTGGCATTATTATACATTTTATTTTGGACGAAAATTTTCACATTGATATCAGGGGCGATAACCGTGTTTCCTTAAAATGTTAACGGACATTACTATTTATTCTCTGTATTTATTTTTTGATGTGCAATGATCATACTTTCGAAAATATTATTTTTTCAGATTTTTTCATTAGTATAAATAAGTAAAAAATATCATGCCTTATTTGCATATGAAAATAGCCTGATACCAACGCGCGTCACTATCATTAAAATAAATATTACTAAATGATTATATCTGTTTTCCGGGCATTGTAATTTTTAGAACTGGTGGAATAGTGACACAATTATACACTTATTTAATTCCTATAAAGAACATTTTGTGCTTACTGAGTGGGCATGTACCTTTAAGCTTTCGACGTGAGATTTAATTGCAAATTCAATCGTCGTATTACTACATACTCTAAATGATAACAACGGAATAATAAATATCTATTGATATCACATAACTTGCTTTAATGAATGTCCAATACAATTTACATGTATTACGTTTGGTAATGAGGGATCGTAGCTAGTTACAGTTATCTCCCTTTGCTAATTATATCTATCCGGTCCAATGCTGTACATGTATCTCAGCGTTTATTTCTTAATGTAAAGCACAAACCACTAGTTTTGCGAACTGAGTAGACCCAGCTCTATGCTATTTTAATCAGTGTAGACTCAAATCAGACTGCACATATGTGCAGTCTGATCTGAGTCTACACTGATTAAAATAACATTCATAAGTACATCAGAAAAATATGAATCTGGCAAATAATGCAGTCCTGGATCAGATTAAGTAGATACATAAGATGATCTGCATCTGAACATTCGTCAAAAAAAATAAAATAATTCCTTTTCACAACAATTCCAGCTACATCCGCCCTTATTACTAGCATTAGTTTAAACATAGTTTATTTGCATCTTGTTTACAAGTTCATTGTCAATGTCAATGTTACTATATACAGTACTATACAAATGGGATTGGATTGAATGGGATCCATCTCCATTACAAGCATTCAGGCCCTAAGTTATACAATTTGGACTAGGTTTCAAAGGGAAATAACTAGCTATAATCCCTCATTAGTAGCATGATTAAACTTAACGGTATGTTACGATAAACATCAGTTCACAACACACTAGAAACAAAATTGCTACCCCGCTCCATACCTCTCACGAGGTTTGTTTTTGCAATCGGTTATTCGGCGTATTTGGTATGTTAGCGATATAAAACTGTTAAAACTGTATTAATAAATTATTAATAATGAACAAACACATGGAGAAAATGGTTATTTTACCGCGTCAAGGTGTTTATCAGACATTTACATTTGAAAGCTTGATTTCGTTATGTTGAATGATGAACAACAACTAGAGAAAAGATGGCTTCCATGGGGAAATTATTTCCCTGTTCCATTATTTTTGGCAATTTACTAGCTCTACATCAACGAGTATTTGTTTAAAGATATAAAATATGCAGTGGAACATGTAACAGGGTTGGCTGTGCACTTCGGTTGCTCAAATTTTTGAATGGGTCAAATTGTAGCCGTAGATAACATATCGGAGGCGAATTATTGTAGCTAACAACACACATGCTGACTCTTCTCTTAGTACAAATGAGACAAGCTAAGTATGTGATTTTGTGTAAAATATGAAATATATCTACTGGGACTTACATATTCTGTAAATGATGTCGATATGTTATGAACTGTTTTTGGCATAAATATGCTGAATACTATACCTCATTTGCTCCGCACATTTCATCAACTTTCGACGAAAACTATCGGCAATATTGTCTTGAGATATCGCACATCTTCTTACTGTCTGTATCACGAAACTTGCCCAAATGTTAGGACCATATAAACAATGTAAACATTTTTTTTTTAATAATATTAAATTAAAGCAAAATTTAAGAATGAACCTTCTTTTGATTTCGTGAAATCTGGTCAAATATTGATTTTATTGCGAAAAAACAATTTCCCCATGTTATATTCCATATAGAAGTGAAGATGTCTGGGGATTTAACATGGGGACATTTTTAGAATTTCAGAAATACTGGACCGATTTTCAAAATTTAACTTTTGTTTTCTTAGTTAGATCATTTCTAAGCTCCTCCAAATTTCACGAAATAAAAAGAAGGCTCATTCTTAAATGTTGATAAAATTTAGTTTTATCGAAATGAATATTGTTTTTGCATTGTTTATATGGCCGTAAAATTTGGGTAGGTTTTGTGAAACAGACAGTAGGTAGAACATCACATGCCTTGTCCCAAATGTATAATCGTAATTATTATGAATTTTTCAGAGTGAAAGGAAGCTACATGTTCCAGGTAAATTATCATTTGTATCATACTTATCATTTGATGTAGCTTTGTATCATACAGTAGGTGGACAACAGTAATATCCCACCCATTGAAATCCCATAAACGTAGATGTATTTGTAACTGTTCTTGTTAGCATTTTACTTTAAATATACATTACAGATTTTAATGGAGTAAAATGTAATGATTAGCCAATAGATTTGCGTAGAATTAGATGAATACATGTATGTGTATTCAATATTGTGTAGTCTACAAGATGCATGCAGTTAAAGTGTACGGACATTTTTTGGAAATGTTTTCCCATTGACGTTAATGGTGACGTCGCTGAAAAAGTGACGTCAAATAATTCCGCCATTTTTAAAAACATGTATCTATCGAACTGCTTGTGATAATCAGTAACAAAAACATTCATATTCTGTATAAATCTATTTTCTTTCAAACATTTTATATTTTATTCAAAATGGTAAAGTATGTACTGAGCTACATATTTGAGAGTAAAGATGGAAATACACGTAAGTCTATGGGATTTAAACTTTTGGGAAAATACTTCTGTCCACCTACTGTACAAAACCCACTATATGTCTGCATTGACGGACTAACTACTTACTGAATGCAGTGCGAAATCGACGCACTCACAGTATCCAGTTTTCAAGGTGTATGATCACGTGGTACTAACAACAACAACAAGTACTGAAACTTCCAGAATCCATCCGATTCAAAGTACGTATTCTTTTATATTGTCTTTATTACGATTTTGATGAAATAGGGCGCATCAAACGCGTCTTGTTCAGCTGCAATTGGTGGTCTCTTTACTTTGGCCCAAACATCAGTATATTTTCCGAAGAATCGATTTCTTCCGTGTCACACGGAAATCGATTCTTCGCAAAAACGACATAAGTCTGTGCCGAACTCCCTGGACGACTAAATGCAGCTCATGAAGACAAGTTTGCTATGCCATATTTCATACAAATCCGTGTAATATTAATTAAAATATCAAATAATAGCGGGCAAAGTTTCAACACTTTCAGCCACTGTTGTTGTTGTTATAACCACGTGATCATGCACCTTGGTTTTGCAAACAAGTGTACGCACACACTTATCCGAATGTAAATAAGGATGAACCAACCTGTCGTGTTCGTTCGTGTGCGCACTTACACGCTGACCCCACCGTAAATTATAACCGACATCACTGTCAAATATCGCTGGTGACTATCAGTGCTCATGATTGCAATGCACACAGGCATGTGTTGCAGTGCTCTTACATCGGAATTACAGTGAAACCTCTCTAAACCGGACACCCTGGGGATCTCCCAGGGTGTCCGGTTTAGAGAGGTTCCAATGTATGTTACTTCCCTGCTGTCACCGATGCGACACAAATGCGACTTCGTGACCGCTACTATTAAATGATAACACCCCGCGCATTAAATACTGTTCATGTATATTCATTAGTCATGCTAGTCATTATGTCCATCCCCAGCCCTATGTGATAGCAATGCAGTATATTACTTTGCTGTTGATGTTACATGTGTACATCCGGTTGACGCTAAATGATACTCTTCTCTATTGATAGTCCGTCAAACACCTTTTTGACATTCAAACATCCCTCAGACGCCAGTCCGTCCTGTTATTTGCGTTGAAGTTCATATCTGGATAACCCGAAGCCACTACGTTACAGAAAAGTCGGGCTGGTATATGGATTGAAACTCAATATGCATGTTTATCATCATCCATGTTTTCAATCCATATCGAACCCATGTGACATTCATTCGCAACGTCAATGGCGTAATTCTTGTGACGTGTTGTATACCAAAATGGGATTGTGTAACAGAATGCACAGCGTCAAATATAGGTGCATATACCAACTGGGAATATATCGACACCTGTATATACATGTACTAGTGCAATATGTTAAAGAATATGTCGGAAATCAAGATGGCCGTGGCAAAAATTAATGTGCATCACTTGCAAGTGCTACGATACAAGTATTTTCGTTTGTTTTCAGGTAACCTACGTGACAAAGAATTCACAGGCCCCTCCAGTATTCTACCAGTGTGCTGACATCATGGTACAATAGTGGCGAAATAATGGCGAAATACTCACATTCTTACCAAGATACGATTAGCTAAATGATGTTTATTATCGCATCAAGAGAGCCAGTGCATTTGACTTTGACTGTGGTGACTAATTTGTTGTCAAGCATGTGCATCGAAGGGCTTCTGTGATGCAGGGGCCCGTTTCACTGTTCGTAAGTGCAAAATTTAGATAGTCTATAAATTTCAAATTAACAATGTTTTCTTGTAATATAAACACTTAATATTTAATTGGATTTACATATGCAGCCTATGCTCAATACATATAAATCCATCAAATTAAATTTCCAGACGATCCTAAATTTGCACTTACGAACATTTTAGTCGTACGAAGTTTAGTGAAACGGGCCCCAGTTGTGTTTCATATGCACAGTGTAGTCCTTGACTATCTAACACGACTGGTGAAACTCGCATGCAAGTATTCCATGTCTGTCACACGTTATAGAGGTTTTCATTTCTGCATATGTTATGCAAATGAGCTGTGACATCACAATACGTTCATTTAAATAATGTAAGTTACGATACTTGTGTTTCCGTTAAAATCGATATTATTGTGAATAACAATGTATTTTCTTATGTGTAATGTGTATTTCTGTATACATGACCAATATATGAAATTAATTCCGACATAATGTTAAAAATGAAATTAAAATAAATAAAACTAAGTATTTATGGGTCGTCTATGATGTCCCAATAAGTCGTGCATACTCCAAGCTAATTTAAAATAACCTGTGACAGAGATGGAATATGTGTATGCAGTTTTCACCAATCATCAGATAGTCAATGACTATAATTTACATATTGAACACAACTACATTCCAAAGGCCCTTTACATAAGGGTATCCTGTAAACGTCTTGACGAGCTATAATGCTCCATAATGCGTATGAAATTGCGTCGCAAATGTTGCAAAATGTCCCCTACACATATTTATACAGATACATGTATTATAATCGTATCTGACACATATTCTAATCGAGCGTCAACCGGACAAGCCATCTTGAAAGTATAAGGCAAGTCACAAGAATAACATTAATACTGCTGAATTAAATGTGGTCGTTTGCTGTTTATTTTCCATTGTCCCCATTAAAACGTGGTCTAACAAGACGGTATAATCATTCCAATGATTATAACGTGTTATCAAACCATGTTGTATTGAGGAAAAAGGAGAAATAAAACAACAGATGACAGCTTGTTTTTCGCATGTCCAAGTGTTGATATATCGCTGTAGTATAGTATTGTATATAATCATGACAATGATTTCAAATGGGCAGACTCGGAATGCTTCCATTTATAGAACACATATCTGTCTGTGATTGGAGAAATTGGGCTTGTGTATTTTGCAACCAGTGTAGATCCAGATCAGCCTGTGCATCCGCACAGTCTGATCAGGATCTGCACGGTTCGGTAGCGAATCAATGAACCATCCTTCATACTTCTAACAAGCAATATATATCGCTATCAGGCTGCATGCGTGCGTTATTTGATCAGCAGCTACACTGGTCATAAATCCAATAAGCCCCATGTCTCCAGTCACAGCTACATATGTCGTTTTTCTCTCACCCACGTTAATAGCGAACACACCCATTCCAATGTAGTAGGCGTCACTTGGAAGTACCGGACATTGTTAGCTGGGTCGTTACCAAACCTCATTATCTTGCTCACATTGGTGACCTTGGTGACCTTGATATTCGTGCGCGAGACACGCGCCGGCGATCGTCTTGTTCGAATATGAATTTAGAAAAGACGATCTAGACAGATTGGCTGAAAACCGACGTATTCAGAGTCCTGTCCATTTGCATATCGTGCTTACATTTGTATTTGTTCATATAAATAAAAATAAACTATACCTCCTATATCTTCTAAGAGTTTTATTTCGCGGCGTGATATAGATTTAGTTTAATCATATTGTATTGTGTTATTTACATGTATGACGATTGCAAAACATAAACGAATACAGCCAAGAAATGCCATCATAATTTAACTGTAGACTGTATCCTTAGATAGTTTTTCAACGAAAAAAAAAGCCGATGATTTGGGCTTCAAATTACAATAGCATTACAGTGGGGTCAGCGTGTAAGTGCACACACGAACGAACACGACAGGTTGGTTCCAACCTGTCGTGTTCGTTCGTGTGTGCACTTACACGCTGACCCCACTGTATATATTGTCCTCACCGTTGAAGTAACTGTACATACGCCAACTACACGAGCCGTTCCAGGTGATCTCCCTTAGACGACACCATGTGATCCTGGGGCCCGCTTCACTAAACTTCGTGCAACTAACATATTCGTAAGAGCAAAATCATGATAGTCTGTAAATTTCACATTAACGCTGTGTTCTTGTAAACAATTGCTGAATTTATATTCATTGATAATGAGCCTATGTTCAATGAATGTAAATCCATCAATTAAACTTTTAAGACGATCTTAATTGTGCTCTTACGACCTTTTAAGTGATACGAAGTTTAGTGAAACGGTCCCCTGGTAAGTGACAGTGGCAAGGAAGATGTCCTGGCATAGCGAGTATATGTGGCTGTGAATGAAAAAATGGGGCTTGTGGGGTTTGTGACCAGTGTAGCTTCTGAACACATAGCACACGCCTGTATAGCCTGATAACTAATGTCTGTTCCACGTTTTGCTGCCGACGAATATTTGGCCATTAAACACATTAAATCTAAAAAATATATAAAAGTAAGTACTTTTTCATCAATAACAAAAAAGTCACCCTCCCCAAAAAAAATTCTTTGATGAAATTCCATCAAATATTGATTTTAGTGTGAATACATGGGGAGTCAATTTCCAAAACTTTTCGTTTTTTGATCCTTCAGGATCAAAAGAGGAAACATTTTGGAAATTGACTCCGAAACCTGGCGAGATAGCTTGAAAATGATGTAACTAAGAAAACAAAAGTTAGCTTTTGAAAATCGGTCCTCAAATAAAAAAAATATTTTAAAAAAATCTATTTTTAGCCCCCATGTCGCAATAAAATCAATATTTGATGGAATTTCATCAAACTACATTTTTTTGGGGTGGGTGATTTTTTTGTTATTGATAAAAAAGTACTTAATTTTAAATATTTTTTACATTTAATGTGTTTAGTAGCCAAAAGTTCGTCGGCAGCAAAACGTGGAACAGACAGTATATATATTGCAAGTTAGAAGCATGGCAGGTCATTCATTGCTGCGATGGGGAACAGTTTATATTCTGATCAGACTGTGCTGATGCACAGGCTGATCTGCATCTACACTGGTCGCTAATAAGCCATAATCCATAAGCCGCATTTGTCCAGTTGTAGCCATAAATGTGCATTTTTTCAAGACTAATATACACCTGGGGCCCGTTTCACTAAACTTCCTACGACTAAAATGTTCGTCAGTGCAAATTTAGGATCGTCTGTAAATTTCAATTGATGGATTTACATTTATTGAGCATAGGATGCATATGCAGCCTATGCTCAATAAATGTAAATCCAACAATTGTTTACAAGAAAACATTATTAATGTGCAATTTACAGACTATCATAATTTTGCACTTACGAACATTTTAGTCTTAAGAAGTTTAGTGAAACGGGCCCCAGTAAGCCGATTTCATTAAAATTGCAAAGCATACTTATCTACATGTAGCAAAGTGTACTTCATAAAGTGTACGACTTCATATACTTGATGATTAAACGTATGCAGAATTATTATACTGAATTAATTTCATTATCACAGCCAAAATGGCTGTGATAATGAATTAAAATTCAGTATAATAAAACATAATAAATGTATCCTTAAATTGAGGATTTCTCCCTCAAAGTATACTTAGCAAGGTAAGTATACTTTGCAATTTTGATGAAATAGGCTACTGTGTCAATGGTATACTAGTGACTGTTTCTATTTGATATGAATAAATGACTTGTTTTTGGAGAATGCTGGAGAATATTCCAACGTACATTGTGAATAGCGGGAACTATACACGAGCGGGCAACAGCTTCAGCGTAAACAATGAGTGAGCACAGCGAACGAGTTGTTTACATCCGAGGCCGAAAAAACACACGAAATACATGAATCGGAATCTGTTTTGAAAGATATTCTCTAGTGTGCGCCACTTACGGAATAAATGTATGTTGCTGTCTGGTCTTCTTTGTCTCCCAAATACACCACGGAATAGCAAGTAGACACAGTGCAGATTGGGACACGCGTTATTAAATTACTCGATCGAAATTACTTGCCGGTACAAAATGAGGCATTTGATAATCTAAGCAGTGTAGCATCTGATCATACAGTGCGCTTACTCTCTCTCAATCTTTTTAATATTCCGTCATAAATGGTATTCGTGGAACAGCGTAGTCAGCGCTCCAGTTAAGGTGCGTAATTTGGAGGTAAATTTCTTATTTCTCCATCAAAAATGGTAAGTTGGGAGTGCTTTAGAATCGTCTCAATGAGACGATTCTAAAGGACTCCCAACTTGCCATTTGTTATGAAGAAATAACAAAATTTCACCCCAAGTTGGTCAAATTACGCACCTTATCAGGAGCCCTGGTACTAGTATTGATTTGTGGCGAGGCTTGTCACAAACCCGACCTTAGTTTAAACAATATTTTATTGGCAAATGTACAATATACATGTTACATAACAAAATACAAGGATTTGAAAACAAGCTAGAAGCTTATATGAATTCATCTCCCTACAAGATATAAGACAGTGTAACATACAAATCATATGTAGTGCGCATTGCAATATACAAATTTGACTGATTATATTGTTTATAAACGTAGTGTTAGAGAAGGAACAAAGATAATATAATGAAATAAAAAAAAGAGGAAAGGAGTGGTGATTTTGATGGTGAGAGCTGATCGGATAACCTCTGTTAACTGACTGTACCATGCGTCTTACTACTCGGGGCTGCCGGCGCGACTTATGATGAAGACGATGCGTAGTATTACCCCCCTCCCAGCAATACATTTTGGTCTGACATATAATGATGAATATAGTTAATACGATTAGAACCGCATAGTTGCTGTAATATATTTGTGAATTCTTGTAGGAACACGTGTTTGTTTTTCTCTAATGAAAGGTGCTCATTTCCGTTTAAAAGATTATCGGCAATTACTGGACAATCCAGCCCAGCTAAATATTGTTGACGCTGTAGTTCATAGTTTGTGCATGCTGTTAGGTAGTGGTCTACAGTCTCTTGTGATCCACAAGAACATAAAGGGGAATCTACTATTGATTTTCGGTATAGGTCGTAGTTGAGCGAGCTACAAGCTAGTCGTAGGCGAGCGTGCAATATTTGGTCTCTCCTGTTGCCTATGTTAAAAAGTTGTGTTGATTTAGATGTATTTTTGTTCATTCGATACTTAAAGATGGATAGGCTAGGTGAGTTTCTAATTTCTGCAGGTAATGTGTTCCATTCGCGTATAGCAGACGGTAAAAATGAGTTATTGTACATTTGAGTGCGGCAAGGAATATGTGGAATATCATCCGCGTTGCGAAGGGCGTAGCGATTTTGTACTTGAGTCTGTATAAGAGTATATAGATAATTAGGTGTAAGATTATTTTTCATTTTAAAGAGTTGTATTAGTTTATGTTTTCTTCTTCTGGTACTTAGCGTTTCCCATTTTAAGTCGCGATATAAATTTTCTATACTGCATAGTTTTGTGGCTCCTGTTACTATTCGCGCGGCTTCATTTTGAATTGCGTCCAAATCATTTTTCAGTTCACAAGTGCAATTGTCCCAAATGACATCGCCGTATTCTATGAGAGGTCGAATAGATGAGAAGTATAAACGTTCAAGACCCGATCTATTTAGGAGGAATTTCAATGAACGTAGGATGCCAATTCGTTGCCATGCTTTATTTATGCAGCGGGAAATGTGTGTTTTCCATTTACCATCTTCTGATAATGTTAAACCTAGGTGTGTATGTTCACTAATGGGGTTTAGTGTTACATTGTTCATGATAAGATCTGGGTGTTGCGGTTTGTTTTGTTTTCGAGAAAATATCATTGTTTCCGTTTTTAAGACCAACCAGTCTCGCGACCACTGATTAATTGTTTTGAGGTCATCGTTAAGAGAAATGGCGGAGGTGTTCGGGTCGTCGACTATGATGTATAAGCTCGTGTCATCGGCAAAAAGTCTAATATTCGATTTGATTTCCGTGACTATATCATTTATATAAAGTAAAAAGAGGAGTGGGCCTAGGATAGACCCTTGAGGAACGCCGGCATTAATAGTGGACCAGTGGGATGAAGAGTTTGCGTAAACTACTCTCTGTTGCCTGGAAGATAGATAAGATGTAAACCATCGGTGCAAATTGCCAGTAATGCCTGCTGAAGACAGCTTATAAAGAAGGCCACGGTGCCAGACCCTATCAAAAGCTTTCGATATATCACAAAAAACTGCACGAACTTCTTTGCCGTCATCCAAAGCCTTACATATATCATTATATACATATAGTAACTGGTTTACTGTTGAGTCTCCTTTGACGAACCCCGATTGGAATCGTGTGAGAATATTATTATTTACTATATAATTATATAGATACTTATGGATACAGCGTTCCATGAGCTTCCCGATACAGCTTAAGAGTGATATAGGCCGATAATTTTGTGGATTTGAAGGATCATTCTTTTTGAATATTGGGATGACGTTAGCTAGTTTCCATGAACATGGAAATTGCGAGGAGTTGATTGATATATTGAATATTAAAGAAAGAGGTGATGAAAGCTCGTTTGCACCTTCTCTCAATAGGCGAGGACTTATAAGGTCTGGACCACATGCTTTGGACGGGTCGATACGGGATATAGCGTCACATATATCTCTTTGTGATATGTGAATAGAAGATATGTTGTGTTGGGGTAACGTAAGAGGTGGTAAAACTTGGTTACTGTCATCAATAGAAGATTGTTTACAGAAGTAGGCGTTAAGCATCTCTGTTTTTTCGAGGTCAGAATTGGCTTCAGTTCCATTTTCTATAAGTATTGGTATTTGTGGGGATGAGCCGGCTTTGTCTGTTAGTTGCTTGGCTATTTTAAACCATGTTTTTGCTAGAATGTCACTCGTATTGATTGTTTCTATCAATTTGTTTTTATGTTCTAATTTGCACTTTCGTAGGAGGCTTGTTGTCACTTCGTTTCTTATTTTTCTGAAGTTGGCCCAGGCGCTTTCGGTTTTACACGATTTTGCTTTTTTGTGGAGTCTATGTCGTTTTTTTATTAGTCGGCGTAAGCTATTATTAAACCATGGGATATCATTAGGTCTAATAGTTACAAGTTTATTTGGTATAGATTTGGATGCAGCATCAGTAATTATATCGGTTAATGACTTTATCGTTGTTTCAATATCGTCAGGTTGAATTAAGTTAGCCCAGTTATGATTTTTTAGTATATCTCTATAAGCGTTAAAATCTCCTCGGTCATAAAGCCAAATTCGTCTCTTATAGATTGATATTTTGGGCTTATTAAATTTCATTACACAAACGATTGGGCAATGAAATCGGACAAGATCTGGTATAAATGGATCCGCGACAAAGCTGGTGAGAATCTGGTCTGTGTGTTTTATGAACATTAGGTCGATGAGGGATGATGAGTGCTCCGTGTAGTGTGTTGGTAAAGTAATTAACTGCTCGGCATTATACGAAGATATGAGCCTGTTAATTTTGTTAGATTTTGAGTTAAGTGTGTTAATATTAAAATCGCCTGCTATCAGGATATTGTCACACGTTTCGTTAAATGCACGATCAATGTTTTCTTCCATTAACGTCCAGTGAGCATTATTCGAGTCTGGTGGCCTGTATATGCCACCAATTAATAGTTTACGTTGGTGAGTGTTTTACTTCGATCCAAACTGATTCAATGCCGTTTAAGTTTAGATCGCTGCGTTGTTTAGATAAAAGTGAATTCCGAACGTATATAGCTACTCCGCCACCAATTCTGCCTATTCTGTCACACCGAAAAGGAGGATTAAAGTTAGGTATGCACAGTTCTGTATTTAATGTGTCTGGTGTAAGCCAAGTTTCGGTGAATATTAAGATATCATAAGGTTGAGCCTCTACTTCTAATATGTCGATTTTGTGCTTTATGCTTTGTATATTAAGGTGCATTATGCTCAGTCCACTATTTATGAGTTTGGAATATGAAGATGCTGAGTCGTTTAGGGAGGAGTCATTATCTGGAGCTGGTCCCGGGTTTGGATGTATATCACCTGCTAAAATGAGGAGTAGTTTAGTAAGTGATGTTAAGGTTGTCCCCTGCAAGATGAATGCGAGTATAGATAGGGCAGTAACCGATATAAATATGGCTAATGTTTGACGTGTAAATGTTTTGTTGCGTTCGAGTTTTATCTGGTTTGGTGTACACCTATGGTTTGTTAATTGTGTCAAGCGACACAGGTTTGTGGTAGATTCAAGTGCGTGTTTTATGCTAAGTACATTTACGGTTGATTGTGCTATTCCGCGAAGAAGTATGGTGGTCAATATGAGCCAGATAATGACCCGACCTTATGGCATATATTTGGTGAGACACCCATCATACACCGACTAACAAACAATATGATATCATGACGCCATTGTAGACGAGGTTTATGTTTTACGGAGACCCGCAGGGGACGCAGAATTATTTTTTTTATTAATTCGTTCCCACGAAATAACAATTCGTTTCCTCAACTTAACAATTCTTTCCCACGAATTAACAATTCGTTCCCACGAAATAACAATTCGTTCCCACAAATGCGCAGGCTGATCTGGGCTACGCTGGACGCAATATTGGCAATACTATTAAGCAACTAGCGCCCATATACGGTTTAAATATCATGGGAATTGTATCGGATTTCATGTGGAATCGCTGTGCGAAAATGTCTGAAATTCTTACAGATAATGCCAAATTAACGCTACCATAAAAAGTGGTGTACACGTAGGCGACGTATCATGTGAATAATAAAGTGATATAATTACATTTTAAAGGCACTGTGTCTCGGACAGTTTATCAGCTATTCAATGTGTGGCTATTCATGTTCTGGACTGCGAACACACCCATTTATATGATTAGGCCTTTATTTTTTAATTGTTTGATTTACGAACGATCAAATCTCTGAAGTGCCGTAGGAGGAGGGGAAAAAATAAATAAAAGAATTTGCAATTTTATGTTTTCGAAGGGAGTTATAAACTGTACGAAGAACAATAAGTAATTTTATTAATTAGACAAATAAATGTTTGTACATCTACATCTTGGCATAAATTATATGTAGTCTTATGTTATTTTAAACATTAATTTAATAATACGACATTGTACAATGAATACAACACTGACATTTGCAACAATAGCTTCTAAACAATATATTACAGGGTGTGGGATCACGTGGTTTCCGAACGGTGTGATGTTATGATTTTAGATATGTTTACAGTAAATGTTTTCTTCCGTGTCTTTAATACAAATGGAATGATGAGTTTTATGAAACATAGTGCAGGAAATGCGAAACTGTTTATCCATTATTGTTACATGGTTTCCGTTGTTTGCACATATGTGCAAACAAATAGCACGTGCTGTTTGCATATGGCTTTAGGAAATGCTCATTCCGGGGCCGCGCGTAATGAAAGTGCCTTCATGACGTCACTACGCGGAAGTGCCTTCATGACGTCACTACTTCATGACGTTCATGACGTTCATGACGCGGCCCCGGAATATGCACACCGAAAATTATCTACGTGAATGGGACGATTTTATAAAAGTACTGAAAATACTGAATATAATGCTCAAATTACATTAGTTTTTTGTTGCAAATGTAAAAATAACGTTTGATCATGTCCAGCCGTGTGCAAACGTTTGCTGTGGACCTCGGGAACTGTTTGGAGGCCCCGAGTTCAAACAGTTCCCGAGGTCCACAGCAAACGTTTGCACACGGCTGGACATATCAAACCTTATATTGTACAGTTTGCTGTTATCTCATAACTGTTGTTTTGAAGAAGAATTGGTTACCGTCAACGCAAATAAAAATAGAGAGCATGTGAATTTAAGAAATACACAGTAGGGGTGGGTAACATGTTCACCGGTGTATACCATTCACCGGTGCAATCCGAAATATCCGAATATAAGTCTCATGGTATTGTTTACATCCGGGCTTGTCACGCGTATGTTTTTACGAATGCATCTGCCACCTGTTGAAGGTGAATAATCTACTAGAATGAGCTACTTACGGATAAATGATCATAATTATTATAATTTCTAACTTCATGGACCAATTTCCTAGCCAGGTCATAACATAGATCCAACAAGTCCCTTCCCAACTATGTCTGCATACTTTGAATTGTTATCATCAGCCAAGTTACACAAGAGTTACATCTCTCATGCTTTTCCACGAATCAGAGGTCACGTTATTGCCAAATATGGTAATTTTCCGGTGCACGCACCTGCAGTATCCTCTATAAATGTATTCATTAAGGTGACTTAGGTGTATTTTTAATTTTCTAATACCATGTTCTCTAAATAAGGCTGTAAATCACCCAAGGATTTATATTAATGAACTAATTATGACATGTACTATTTGTCAGTAGTGTTTCCTACCTTAATCAATTGTAGACATTGATCAGCTGCAGAGAGGATTACAAATGTACATATATACACATATCAATTTCCTAATGATATCTTCTTTTCCATTTTCAGCTACCACTCAATAATAACAGGAACCAATTACATTTATTATCATTTAAGAAAAAATATGTTAAAACCAACATTCTTTAGTATTACAAAAGATAGAGTGAAAAATCTGCATGAAACCATATCCAGCTCTGGAGTCACATTAAGTTAACATTTTAGCTGGGTTTTTTTTTGTCGTTACACCGGTGAATGGTATTGCGTCATCGCAGTCAGCTACATGTATGTAGGTCAATACAAGATGGCGGGCAATATTTACGATGTGGGAACCACACACGCCCACTATATCTCGTATTTTTAAAGAAAATAAGATGTAAGTGAATGTAGTGTGTAATTCATTTCGAATTCTTTATTGTTAGGCTTGTGTGTACTGATTTAATTATTAATGCACCGGTGAACGGGTTCCTAAGGCTTGATTCTTAATGAAAGTTTTTGGATTTTGTAAAGAACGTTTAGCGCAACCATAAAACACACAATACATTGTCTTTGGTGCGCTATATATCATCAAAATTCATCATGTGTTGGCACCACATCAGAATCGTCACCACGGGAAAAATGTTGATGAAAATAAAATCTCAACAAAAATGAACAAGCGAGTTTGAAGATGTTACTCTATGTTGGCAACAAATTTACACATTAAAGATATATGCCCACTCAGTAGACACAATCTGTTCTTTATAGGAATTAAATAAGTGTATAATTGTGTCACTATTTCACCAGTTCTAAAGATTACGAGTGGCCGCTATACAGGTATAATCATTTAGTAATATTTATTTTACTGATAGTGACGCACGTTGGTATCAGGCTATTTTCATATGCAAATGAGGCATGGTATAATTTAATTATTTATACTAATTAAACGCGTCACCTCAAAAACATATTTGTTGACAGATTATAAAGTATGATCATTGCACATCCAAAAATAAATACAGAGAATAAATAATAATGTCCGTTAATAGTTTAAGGAAACACGGTAATCGCCCCTGATATCAGTGTGGAAATCTCCGTCTGATATAAGATGTATAATAATGCCAATCAATACGTGGGGTAATGGTGAATGAATGTTTATTTTGCCAGAAAATGCCTCGGATGATGTCTCTGATATAAAGAACATATTGTGCCTACTGAGTGGGTGTGTACCTTTAAGTTTCAACTGTACTATATATTCCATATTACACAACGTACAATACAAATACCCGATGCGAATTCTGGGAATAAATAAATTACTTTATCGCTGTAATATAGTAAGTCGTAGTCTATGTGATTTTTGCTCTGTGTATGTTCAAAGTATAAAACACCTTTTCTGGGAATGTACCCATTTTGGTCTCGGCCAAGAACTTACCTAAATGATAAGGTTATAACAAGCATAATTAATGAACGTTAAAACATTTCTATAGGAATAAATGGTAATGCACTTTTGGCACAACAACTTAATTTCATCGTTACTCGAAGAAAATATTTCATATTAAAATGTAAATATGAAAAACGCGATATAATGTTCGAATCATTCATAAATTATATGAAGAACATAAATCAGATAGAACAGAAAATAACAACATAACAATTGAAGGACAAACGAGAACAACACATTATCAAGTGGGGTAGGTTTAATATTCAGTAAAAACAGGTCTATATACACAAATGGAAATATTTCTTTCCTTAATTATTTTTCTCATGATTATCTCCCCTAACTTTAAGCTCTTCTCAACACTACTTTCTAATACATTTTGTATGTAACTTGTGTAGTATGGTTAGATACTATTATATTAAATTGCTATACAGTGTGCATAATGTATTGAAAAGTGAAAACAAACATTTAGTCATCAAAAAAAAAAAAAAAAAATATTGGAAATAAAAATAAATTTAATAAATTTAAATTATTATTTTTTCAATTTTTTTTTCTTTTCCAAAAACGATAAATTTTCGGCGGCGGGTTTGTAAAGCAAATAATAAAAAAAATGAAGGCCTTATATTATAATACAAGTTATCCGGCCATGTGGCTGTGACTCGGAATTGCTTCCTTTTATATTTAATGTGTATAGTACGGGGCGCCAAGTGGGACGTGGCTCAATTTTGTCAACAAAATTCATTTTTGTGCCACAAAATTCAATTCTGTGTCACAAAATTCAATTCTGTGTCACAAAATTCACTTTTGTGCCACAAAATTCAATTCTGTGTCACAAAATTCAATTCTGTCAATTCTGCACACGCATGTAAGAAGAACTACCATTGGTCAGAAACTGCACTGGAGAAATGGGTGGTCACGGTCGCGATCTACACATTCAATGTCGATGATTCATTTCTCATTCTGCCGATGATTCATTTCTCATTATGCCATTTTGCTTCAACTATCTCCAAACAGTCAAACGTTGACAAACCCATTCGTATTTAAACTCATTTGCGTTATAATTGTACACATAATTCATGTATATGTAGATCTCCCGCGAGTACTGACGTCATGTATTGTGTGTATCGCAAGGTACATCTGCCCCAGTTAAATCAATAATACACGCGCTGTGGCCTGTGTTCTGACTGCTGTCTGTGTTTATAAACAGAATGTGTGTATTGGGCCATTTGAGGAAACCATTTGTAGTATTTGTGTAGATACCATGGATACTAAGATGGTGTATACTGTAAATAACGCATGTAGACACATAGTTGCGAACACGTAACTTCGCAACTAGTAGACACAGATCCAATACCATTTGTTTCACAAGGTTAGATCTACTGTTAGAATACGACGTCATCTAATATCATTTTCGAGCATAAAACGTTAACTGATAAATAGAATACCAGGCTAGTGTATTTTAATATCAAGTTTATCAGGCTCGGCTCGGAAACGGTAGGAATTCCTCGGCAAGCCTCGGAATTCTTACGCGTTTCCTAGCCTTGCCTGATAAACTTGATATCAAAATACACTAGCCTGGTATTCTCTATATATGGGCATGCTCTCAGGTCTAGCTATGTCCCGGCTACTTTATGTTTGACCCTGTTTACATAATTGGGGGAAAATTCTGAATATTTTTCTTATTTCTCCTTCAAAGTATATATGCTTATATGGTGTGACCACTCATTTGTAATCATAATATAACCAAAATAACTGTCCATAAAGAAGTATAATATTGATATATTGGGTTATATTTTCGCATTGAAATATTTAAACCTGCAAGTGTACTCCACCATCTAGTAAAATGGACTAAGATCGATCTCAACCAATTAACGTAGAGATGACATAGACTATCCTACGCAAAATAATTTTTGTGGACAAAAATGAATTCTGTCCCACAAAACTGAATTTTCTTCACAAAATTCAATTCTGTCTTACAAAATTGAATCCTTTATAACAAAAATGAATTTTGTATATGAAACGTATGCAGAATTGAATTTTGTGACACAGAATTGAATTTTCTGACACAGAATTGACAGAATTGAATTTTGTGACACAGAATTGAATTTTGTGATTTTTAGTGTTACAAAACTCAATTGTGTACACATAATTAACCTGTCCTGCATGGCGCCCCGTAGTATAGAACACACAATGTCATGTGTCTGTGACTGAAGAAATTTGGTTTATGAGTATTGCGACCATTATACATCCAAATCAGACTGTGCATCCATACAGTCTGATCAGGATCGGCAATTTTCGCATTTCCATCAATAAAACATTCGGCATGTTTCCAATAACAAGGTGTATGATCACGTGGTTACAACAACAACAACAAGTACTAAGACTTCCACAATCGATTCGATTCAAAGTACGTATCCTTTTAATTTTGTCCTTAGTATGTAACGAATTTTGATGAAATATGACGCAACAAACGCGTCTTGTTAAGTTGCATTTGGTGGTCTCTGTGTTTTGGCCCAAACTTATGTTATTTTTGCGAAGAATCGATTTCAGTGTCTAACGACACGGAAATTTATTCTTCGCAAAAACGACATAAGTCTGTGACGAATTCCATGGGCCACCAAATGCAGCTCATGAAGACGCGTTTGCTGCGCCATATTTCATCAAAATCCGTTGCATATTAAGGACAATATCAAATAATACTTACTTTGGAGTGGGTGAGCTTTCCACGCCTTCAGCCATTGTTGTTGTTGTTGTTGGAACCACGTGACCATACATCTTGAATAAGAAATATAGATTCTTATCAGGTTACAGGAGTGAGATACATATATTTGATCAGGCGGTACACTGGTCACATAAGTCCTCATTTTCAGGTTTCAGAGTCAATTTCCAATTATTTTCGTTTTACGACTCCTCCATGTTCTCAACCTCTTCTATCCCATGTTAAATTTCCATGGAGAAATCGGTTTTAAGTTACTGTAATAAAATCAATATTTGACCAAATTTTACGAACTAAAAAGAAGGCTCATTCTTGAATTTTGATAAATCAAAATATTGTGTTTGCATTGTTTATATAGTCGTAAAATGTAGGCAGAATTCGTGAAACAGACACGAGGAAGCAAATACTTGTGTTTACAGTTACAAATGGTAATACTAATCTATATAAATGGCTTTCCAGTCTAGACTATACTTGAATGAATAAATAAATTTAAGTTAAACATCGATTGCTGCTGAACCAGAGTTTGCAACACTAATTGCAAAGGCGGATCAGCCACGGAGTTTACATAGATCACAGTTTACCAACAGGGCCCATTTGCTCAAAACCTCTGTTAGCTTAACAGACTGTTAAATCCTTAGCAATGCTAAGGATTTAACAGTCTGTTAAGCTAACAGAAGCTTTGAGCAACCGGGCCCAGCTGGTCTCAATTTAAATTCCGTAACACACAAGAAAGTGCATTTCTGGACATCTAGATTTCAAAATATTTACGGAGGGCATGCACCCGGACCCCCCCTAGCATACTCGCTCTACTCCGTGGAGCTCGAAATTAGGACAACCCACCCGTTCCCAAAATGCTGGATCCGCTCGTGAATTGTTACATTGTAAAAGTTAACGTTATGCATAGGTACATGCCCACTCAGTAGGCACAAACTATTCTTTATAGGAATTAAATAAGATAGTGACTCGCGTTGGTATCACGCTATTTTCACATGCAAATGAGGCATGATCATTTTTTAATTATTTATACTAATTAAATGTGTCACCTAAAAACAAATAAAAAGTATGATCATGGCACATCAACAAATAAATACAGATAATAAATAGTAATCAGTGTGGAAATTTACATCTGATATACAATGTATAATAATGCCAATTAATACGTGGGGTAATGGTGAATTAATGTTTATTTTGCCAGAAAATGTATCAGTTGATGTTCTGTTGTAAAGAACAGTTTGTGCCTACTGAGTGGGCATGTACCTCTACATTTCTAGGATTTATGTGAAATCAAGTTACCAATCCTACGACACAGAATTAGCTACCAAGTGAATTATATATGTACCAGTTGTCGCCGATACGTGATTTACTATGTAAAATGTGCATGCCATAAATTCAAGTTAATTTGAGTATTCGTTAACATTTACACGTGCTTTATAGTGCGACCTACAGTGGGGTCAGCATGTAAGTGCACACACGAACGAACACGACAGGTTGGTTCGCTACCCACCCAAAGTGTATGTTGTTACCACTCAGTTGAACCGTCTCGCCGAGACGGTTCAACTGAGTGGTAACAACATACACTTTTGATGCGAAATGAAAAAAATGCAGAAATATATTTACATTTGTTTTATACATGAATTACAGTGGGGTCAGCGTGTAAGTGCACACACGAACGAACACGACAGGTTGGTTCCAACCTGTCGTGTTCGTTCGTGTGTGCACTTACACGCTGACCCCACTGTATGTTCTAAGCCAGTCGCTGGCCAGTAACGAGCTACACTTATGTTACATATTGCAAGATCTAACCCAAAATACGTTACATACGGATGTATTACCAGATTTAATCATTAATTGTTCCACAGGAAATGGAAAATTAGTACTCGGATGGGAGATGCATAGTAAAATGTGGCTGTAATAGAATACAATTTATCCTGTCAACACAGTGCGTATGTGCCGTGAAACACGGTGCCGTGAAACATTTTTGATATCCAGTCAATTCAATTTTTGCATTTTAATGCCATTTCAAGTTGTTGACGGGATAAATAGAATTGTAGGTTAGTGCCGTGAATGGGAAAACATATCTGGCGCGGCACGGAAACGGGATGTGCCCGGTAGAGCCTCGCCCATCCCGTTTCCTGAGCCTTGCCAGATATTTTTCCCATTCACGGCACTAACCTACTATTCTCTATTTGGCTTAACTATAAATATGTCATTGTTCACATATTGGACTGTTAAGGAACTAGCGTTCCCTTGCATCCAATTCCTTAACATACAATATGTGCACAATTCCTGCTTCACAACACGTTTAATGACTGTAAAATATACGTTAATTTGTGTACTCGGTAACAGTTAATAAAATAGTCCTGCTTCACAACACGTTTAATGACGACTATAACATATACGTTAATCTATGTACATGTACTCGGTAACAATTAATAAAGTATTCCTGCTTCACAACACGTTTAATGACGATAACATATACGTTAATGTATGTACTCGGTAACAGCTAATAAAGTATTACTGCTTCACAACCCGTTTAATGACAATAACATATACGTTAATGTATGTACTCGGTAACAGCTAATAAAGTATTACTGCTTCACAACACGTTTAATGACTATAACATATACGTTGATGTTGTATGTACTCGGTAACAGCTAATACAGTATTACTGCTTCACAACACGTTTAATGACTATAACATATACGTTAATTTATGTACAGTCTCCATTCGTTTACTCAAAGTCGGTTAAGTCGAATTCCCTCGTTACGTCGAAGTCGTGTCCAAGTCCCGTTTCAGATCTTATTATTTACTCGACACCAATTAAACTGTAAGCGGTTTATATGCTTTACTTTACTGCTTGTAATTGTCTTTTCTTGTTCCACCCTGATAATACAGATGTGTATACTTAGTTCGACTTCACACATGCGTGTATAGGCAAACGCAAGTAAACACATTATAGTTGCAAAAGTGTAACTTCGTGTGTCACAGGTCGTATGGGAGTTGGATCCCGTACCGTGTATGACAATATTTCGAGCTTATGTTCAGATTTCGTTACGTCGAACTTTGGTTTACTCGAAGTATTTATCACAGTCCGACGGACTTCAAGTAAACGAGCGTAGACTATACTTGGTAACAGCTACATGTAATAAAGTATTCCTGCTTCACAACCCGTTTAATGACTGTAACATATACGTTAATTTATGTACTCGGTAACAGTTAAAGGTGCATATCCACTCAGTAGGCACAAACTGTTCTTTATATCAGAGACATATGTCTTGCGAGCACTCGTAATTTTTATAACTGGTGGAATAGTGACACAATTATACACTTATGTTATTCATATAAAGAACATGTTGTGCCTACTGAGTGGGCATGTACCGTTACAGCAGTCGACAATCCACTAACCCGAAATAACATTCAATGCGTGAGTCTGTCTGCTAAGTGAATGTAATTCTAATTTTGAATGTGACACGCGGCAACGTCAATGTTTATTGCTAATGATTTCTGGCATTCCCATTTCGACTACATCTTCACCATTACAGTGAATCAATGTAACCCGCCACGACGAAAGGGGGATAATTGTGACTGGAGAAATGAAGATTATGGGTTTTTGCGACCAGTGTAGCTCCAGATCAGTCTGTGCATCCGCACAGACTGATCAGGACCTGCACTGTTCGCCATTCCATTAATGAAACACCAGTCATGCTCCTAGCAGGCACGATATATCGTTATCAGACTGTATAAATGTACTAGGAGATCAAGAGCTAGATTGACCATACATCTCAGAAGCCACATTTACAGTGGGGTCAGCGTGTAAGTACACAGTCACACGAGCGAACACGACAGGTTGGAACCAACCTGTCGTGTTCGTTCGTGTGTGCACTTACACGCTGACCCCACTGTATCCGGTCACAGCAACCAGTGTGTGTGCTAACCACCAGCCTCAGCGAAGTTCATAGTTAGCTATTTCGCTACAGGTATTCATCTAAAATGTTCGTTAGATGAATGCGTATTGTGTTATTCAAAAAAACAATTGCTGAACAGCGTGTGCCTGTAAGACTATCATTAAGCGCCGGCTGACCTGGGCGACAATGCATATGTGCTACGCTGATTGCAAACACAATAAGCCCAGGTTCGCTTTATCAGTCAGAATTAGGACTGAGCGGAATCGCGATAATCATTGTCATTGCCTATTATTCGATTTCACCTCTGCGGGTGTGCTAACTTATCAAATTCCCGACTATAATGTAACCCTATCAATAGCACTCATGAACACAGCAAGGACTCTGCTACACATGTAACGCCTAAATCTGGCAGAGTAGGACAAACATTCAGTCTTACACACTTTGGGCTGCTTTAAATGCAGTTTGCATTGTTCTGGACTTACACTGACCATTATGTAAGTTGGAAACACACAAATTGGTGACGTATGTGCAGATGAGCGCTAATGACTGAATTCATTAAACGAATCGACATTTGGCTGGAAAACATACTCAACGATGTATGACTTCCGAATTTTGTTCGGAAATATTCGGTACGTTAACGACAATCTCAGAAGCACACCAGAGCCTATTTCACCAACATTACAAAGTATAATTTTCTAGCAAAATATACTTTGAGGGAGAAATTTTCAATTTTAGGATAAATTTATTAATTTTTATTATAATGAATTTATTACATTATCACATATCACAGCCAATTTGGCTGTGATAATGTAATAAATTCAGTATAATAAGTCTGCATACTTTTAATCATCAAATATATGCAGTTCTTAGTTCATATGAAATAATGCATTTCAGGAAAAATAAAAGATTACTCCCTCAAAGTATACTTTGCTAGACACGTATACTTTGCAATGTTGGTGAAATCGGCTACATGACTGTTTGTAAAACAATACGATATCGTGCTATTCGCATGTCTACAGTGCTATGTAAGTTGCATATCATAATATGTCACATGCTGCGCGAATCGTATTTTGTTCGGAAATTTTCGGTAAATTAACGGATATGTCAAATAGGAAATGTTGAAACGCAATACAATATTGATTTATTCATTTACATTGCCTTGGCTGCAATGCATTTTCAAATACTGTACCGGTCATATAGCAGTTCGTTCGGAAAAGGTTATCAAACTTAAGGACAGCACATACATGTATATGCAATGTTAATACACATGCTGATTAAGACACTATATGTAGGCTGTGACTCGGGCAACGGGGATTATGGGATTTTTGGATATTGAAACTTCAGTAGCCTATTTCACAAACATTGCAAAGTATACTTTTCTAGCAAAGTATACTTTGAGGAAGAAATTTTCTATATAAGGATAAATTTATTAATTTTTATTATACTGAATTTATTACATTATCACAGCCATTTTGGCTGTGATAATGTAATAAATTCTGTATAATAATACTGCATACTTTTAATCATCAAATATATGCAGTAGTTAAGTTCTATATGACTTAACGTATTTCGGGAAAAATAAATGATTACTCCCTCAAAGTATACTTTGCTAGATAAGTATACTTTTAAATTTTTATGAAATAGGCTACTGATCTTATATAGCACACTCCCGAGACTCGGGGGCCGTTTCACTAAACTTCGTACGACTAAAATGTTCGTCAGTGCAACATTATAATAGTCTGTGAATTTGACACTGTTTTCTTGTAAACAATTATTGAATTTACATTTATTGAGCATGGACGATCCTAAATTTGCACTTACGAACAGTTTAACGGTACGTAGTATATTGAAACGGACCCCTGATAATGATCAGCTATAAGCATTATGTTACGAGTGCTTCATTGACTGAATTGCGAACAGTGCAGGCCCGGATCAGACTGCGAGGATGCGCAGGCTGATATGGGTCTATACTGGTCGCATAAACCATAATCCCCAGTATTCAGTCACAGCCACATATAGAAAATGCATACCTACTGTCTGTTCCACGTTTTGTTGCCGACGAACATTTTGCTATTAAAGACATTAAATCTCAGACAGAAATATCTAAAGGTAAGTAGTTTTTCATCAATAATAAAAGTCACCCTCCCCCAAAAAAGTATTTGACGAAATTCCATTAAATTTTGATTTTATTGCGAATAACTTGATAATTTTAATGAAATAAAATGAAAAATGTAAAAAATATTTTTATTTTAATGTATTGGTATTTTCCTAATTTTGTTGGAAAAACAATGCATACAATTATGAAAACTTGCATAACTTGTGATAGGATTATAATTTTGCATGGGTTTTTCTGCATGTCTTTTGTATTTTCATTATCTACCAGTTTATGAAATATATTTTCATAAAAAGTAATTGTTCATAGTGGAAAAAGTATATTTAAGCTAATTCACATGTTCAAACCTTTGTAAAAAAATTTAATATTTGTTATTTTTACATGCTGTTTTCAGCATTTATTTCATCTTATCAAATTGTATTACATGTATTTGCAAAAATAAAAAAATGACCTAGCTTGAATCGAACGTGGTTTTATCATTCGGTTCGCAAAATTAAAGCAGGAGTTCATGAACGTGTTTGCAACTAAAAAGTCAAACGGACATACAGTGGGGTCAGCGTGTAAGTGCACACACGAACGAACACGACAGGTTGGAACCAACCTGTCGTGTTCGTTCGTGTGTGCACTTGCGCGCTGGCCCCACTGTAGCTCATCGAAAGCCTCATCCCAGTTTTATTGTAGTGCGTGGTGTACGATCGGTGTTTATCGGACATTTTCAATAGAGCATTCCGCCTATAACATGTCCGAGGGGACAAATCAAGCACCACTCCACGTAATGTTCAAAGACATGTCCTTGAGAGCAATATATTTGCCAAACAGCTCCAAGCAGAAGCAGGAATCCGGTGAATAATGAATAGAACCCGCAGCACGAAATGCATATTGTCTTCGGAAAGGCACGCCAACGCTTTTTTTGTCAACACACGCAAAGTGATTCAGAGAAGAACGGAATAACAAGTTCCGTGATCCACCATGACATAAACGGGGTTATTGTAATTATTCCCAGTCTGCGTTAATCTTGCCAAAATTTGTAAAATAATTTAATTCAAAATACTTGAATATTCTGGTTGAACTCAAGCAGCTATATTGACTGAGCCTGAGCGGTGCTACAGTGAAGGGGGGAAATAACTCACAGAAGAGAACAATTTCCGTGGCCCTGGGTAAAACATTCCCTGTGGTTTACCGAAACGAAACTGTATTTATCCCGTTAACACATTGCGTATGTGCCGTGAATCAAGGTGCCGTGAAACATGTTTGATATCCTGTCAATACGACCTAATCACTGCGTATGAATATGTGCGGTACTAGTAGATTCTCAGTTGTTGACAATGCGGCTGGGGTTATTGTTTTTTTCATTTTAAAGCTATTTCTAGGTGTTGACGGGATAAATAGAATAGTAGGTTAGTGCCGTGAATGGGAAAACATATCTGGCGCGGCACGGAAAGAGCAGGGCCTCGCCCATCCCGTTTCCTAAGCCTTGCCAGATATTTTTTCCCATTCACGGCACTAACCTACTATTCTCTATGAGCTGCATCGGACTGGTGGAGATTGCTAGTAGATCAGTAGCCGATTTCATCAACATTGCAAAGTATACTTTTCTAGCAAGGTATACTTTGAGGGAGAAATTTTCAATTTAAGTAAAAATTTATTAATTTTCATTATACTGAATGTATTACATTATCACAGCCAATTTGGCTGTGATAATGTAATACATTCAGTATAATTCTGCATACTTTTAATCATCAACTATGTGCAGTGGTTAGTTCTATATGAAATAATGCATTTTGGGGACAATAAACGATTACTCCCTCAAAGTATACTTTGCTAGAAAAGTATACTTTGCAATGTTGATGAAATAGGTTACAGAAGCTACACTGATCAATACTCCAGATACTCCATTTTATCAGAATCGGTGAAATTTCGACATTGTCCTGTGACTATATCCGAGATTCAGACGTTTGTGGCTAACTGAGGTCAGGGGCGGATCCAGCATTTAGGGAACGGGGCGTTGTCTAGTTGCGAAGGTAACTCTTGCAATCTACTCTCGTATCGTCCGTAGCTAGCTACGGACGGTACGGAGTAATTGTAAGAGTTACCGTTCGCAACTAGGGGGTTGTCCTATTTTCGAGCCCTTCGAAATGCACTTTCCTGTGTTTTACGGCATTTAAATTCAGACTCCAACTGGTGGTTAACTGTGATCTATGTAAACTCCGTGGCTACTAAGTGGTTACAACCCCGGACCCCTCCCCCTCTAGATCCGCCCCTGTGCGTTTATGGTATTTGAGACCAGTGTAGATCCTGATGAAATAACATACCCATGTAGCCTGATAACGATCTACATTGCTTGTTAACAGTACGACGTATGTCACCACTGTTGAAATGGCAAATCGTGCAGATCCTGATCAGACTGTGCGGATGCACAGGCTGATCTGGTTCTACACTTGTCGCAACCCCATAATCCTCATGTATCCAGTCACAGCCACATAGCATTTACTAATCATATCGAAAGTAACCAAAACCTCTAGTTTGCAATAGCGACCACAATTTTTAATTGGCTGTGATAGTCTAATTATTCTAAAACGCGAGTCCATAATCGTTGTTCGCGGCGCGTTAAATGTCGTTCAGTCTTCCTGGACTTCCGTCATTAACTAAAGAAAATTACTCCTATTTCGTCTCGATATTCCAAATAAAAAATATTAAATGTCTACGTTTATTTCTGAACATCTTCAACAACAACCCACGGGATGTCACACAGCTGGCTTTTGTAGAGAGGTGGCTGTTGTAGCGTGTTGGCTGTTGTAAGGAGGTTAAATATATAGGCAATTGTCTATTTGGGATATAAGATATTATAGGAATGAATGGCCTTTTTTTGTGGAAGTTATCGGGGTATAAACTTGGAAAAGTCGCGGGAATACAGGACGAAGGCCGGAAGGCCTCGTCCAGTATTCCCGCGACTTTTCCAAGTTTATATCCCCGATAAATTCAACAAAAAGGCCATTCATTCCTTATAATTCCAGCATTTGAAATAACTTCATCAAGAAAATGTGTTTATTTTCCGTTTTCTTAAGAATTATTTTAACTGCGCCTCACGGTTACGGAAAGTAGTTCGGCGTGGGAGTTTACTGGGATATAAATTTTGGACAGAGACTTGCTACGAGCCAATCAAATGTTAGGGAATTGTGTAAATATTTTTGTGCTGGAATTATTGGTTGTTACACAGGGGTGTTGTGGTAGAGATGTGGCCATTCGCTGAGGTTCAACTGTAGTTTAAACCAGGTCGTCGTCTTTATTTCACATTATGCCCATTCGACATCCCGATACAATAAATTGGACCCAAGTGTAGTCGCGCCATGTTGTTGATTGGTTATTGTTCGTTTGACGTCCATACATTCCACGCGGTTGTTAATTACTGCACGCTATTGATCGGCAGCGTCGCTGTTCCAGAAATTGCGACAAATTGACGGAAAAAAAATTATTCTTAATTTTAACGCCATATTTAGTTATTTACATTTTTGAAACTGTCATTCATCGGCCTCTTTTATGAACAGAAATTTGAGCAGCTGGCTTTCTCACACTGCTGTCCAAATGGAGAGTTAGGCTGTGACAGAATTATAGCATTAACCATGTGTCGTTATCAAGTTGTATGGTCACGTGGTACTAACAACAACAACAATATTAGTATCGATTCAAAGTACGTATTCTTTTATAGTGTCATTATTACGTAACGGATTTTGATGAAATATGACGCATCAAACGCGTCTTGTTAAGCTGCATTTGGTGGTCTCCGTATTTTCGCCCAAACTTCTGTCGTTTTTGCGAGGAATCGATTTCCGTGTCTCCGTGTCTCCGTGTCTCCGTGTCTGTGCCCAACTCCCTAGACCACCAACTGCAGCTTATCATGAAGACGCGTTTGCTGCGCCATATTTCATCAAAATCCGTTGCATATTAAGGAAAATAGCAAATAATACTTACTTTGGAGTGGGCGACGTTGTTGTTGTTGTAACCACGTGATCATGCACCTTGTTATTTCAACTTGCGGTTATTGTCTAGTGATATTGGATGTGCATCTTCAACAGAATACAATGGACAATCAATATCTGGTTGAATCAGAACAAAGCAATCAAACGGTACAGACAGCTCTAAGAAAATAGCGTAGAGCTAATGTTACTCAGGTATGTCATTTATTATCATATGTCCGTCTCTCACACGCATTAGATCGCAGTATATTGGTTCATTATACAGGTTGAGACCAAGCGTATTCAAGTTTACGTCGCTATTAGCTACACATCATAAAAGAACGGTCGTAAATTTGTGTAAATATTTAAAATACAATACATTTTATTCACTCTAAGCCACATGCATGACACACGAGGTATACAACAGATTATATAATACAACGATGGGTACAAATACAAAATGCATATGTATAAGCTCACTAGTCATTATAACCATAAAGCATTTCTTATAAAAATAGCTAAATTTCTTAATTGCTTTCCAGATTTTTTCTCAAATAGCTGTGCGAATTTTAAAATATTTGGTCTTCTAGAATAAAATGGCTTGATATACCGTTTTCGAACTTCATCATAGAAGCGGCACTCGAAAAGGAAATGAAACTCGTCACCGAGAGCACCAGCGCCACATTTGTTGCAGACCCTGCTTGCTCTCGGCACACCTGTCCATCTACCAGTTTCGACCGCCAGTCTATGACTACAAGTTCGAAATCTGGTAAATGTTTTTCTTAACCTTTCCGTGAGATTAATTAAATATGTTTCTAATCCAAACTCTGTGTTAAGGATTATATACGTAATTCCACGTGAAGATGAATCGATGCTGGTGAGCCATGACTGAATAAACTGGTTCTGAAGCTGAGTCCTGGCGTAGTGGCTCAGCCAGATAGCATTAACATCGTTCTGGCTAAGCCATACGCCAGGAGCTCCAATTTCAGTTAAAATAGATTTAACATTCTGAATCCATCGGAAATGAGTGAGAAGCATTCGAGTACAGAAAATCAGCCATTCTCTAATGTTAATGTGTTCACTCTTGGAATACTATCTACTATTTTGTATATACATGTATTTGTTTATATGACGAGAAACTTGTATGAGTTTAAGTCAATAAATTCTATTCTATGTCGACAGATGGAGATTTAATATAGGAATGAATGGCCTTTTTGTGGAATTTATCGGGGTATAAACTTGGAAAAGTCGCGGGACTTTTTTTTTTTTTTTTTTTGGAAATTTGCAATTTTTTAAGGCCTCGTCCAGTATTCCCGCGACTTTTCCAAGTTTATATCCCGATAAATTCAACAAAAAGGCCATTCATTCCTTATAATTCCAGCATTTAAAATAAATTCATCTATTTTAACTGCGCCTGACGGTTACGGAAAGTAGTTCGGCATGGAGTTTACTGGGATATAAATTTTGGACGGAGACTTGCAACGGACCAATCAAATGTTAGGGAATTGTGTAAATATTTTTGTGCTTGAATTATTAAAATTATACAACATGACTGAGGGATTTCAGTTGATCGTGTAACGACGCGATTTCTTGTTCGTTTTGTCATTGAGACGTGTCTGGCTAATCAGGGTATATACTATTCCAAGGTGTATGATCACGTAGTTTTCGAACCCGATTTTCCGGCGTGACGTAATATGTGACGTCATTTTTACAGTAGATTTTCATTAAAATCTTCCTAACAAACGGACGGATTTTGATGATATGTAGCGCACCAAATACGATGGCATATGTGTTTTATGCGTGCTCTGAAAGTTCTTTACAATAACTTATAAATTTCACAAAGAATCGAGTACCGTTTATTTCTTACATTCACGTGCTCTAGTGTTTATTTACATTTACGGTACCCGATTCTTCGTCAAAACGACATAATTATGAGATTAAAGCCGCTTATACAATAAAGGGCAACATGTACCGCATTTGATGCGGTGTATTTCATAAAAATGTAATTCCATTAGCAAGATATTAAAGGAAATATACTGTAAACACATCTAAAAAACATCACGTCATGCCGTTCGGCAACCACGTGATCCCCCACCTTGTATTCGCAAAAACTGGCAGGGACTATACAGCTGGTCACGGTAATATTAATATATATTATCTCGCAACGACTATAAAGCCATTAGCGGTGAAAACGTTAACTTGGGAAAGAAGTCCTCCAGCCCTTAATAAACGCTTTCAACACCACATGCCTCTTTATCAGTGTTTGCAAACAGTGTAAATACTGATGAGCCGGCTAGTTATGATCCGTCTCATCAGGATCTGCACTTTTTGCAAGTAATTTTCTTTTTTTTTTGAATAAACACCACCTTCTTATACATGAACTAGTCTAAAAAATCACTTGGTCTGGTTCTTAAATTAATATGTCACATTCTATGCCAGTTATTTAGGGTTGGAAGGGTTAATTCATTGCATAATTGTATCAGGTTCTGTCAGTGTAATAGATGACCAGTAGCCTATTTCATCAACATTGCAAAGTATACTTTAGTAGCAAAGTATACTTTGAGGGAGAAATTTTCAATTTTATGATAAATTTATTAATTTTTATTATACTGAATTTATTACATTATCGCAGCCAATTTGGCTGTGATAATGTAATAAATTCAGTATAATAATTCTGCATACTTTTAATCATGAAATATATGCATTTGTTAGTTATATATGAAATAATGCATTTCAGGAAAAATAAATGATTACTCCCTCAAAGTATACTTTGCTAGTAAAGTATACTTTGCAATGTTAATGAAATAGGCTACTGATGCATGTACACTGGTAAAACACTCAATACGCCCCGTTGTTTCTTGAATCCGGTCACAACGCATCAGTGTAGTGTATAAGTGGCTCGGTTATGATGTTTTCTGATTACATGCAATCATGTGTAGGAAGGAAATGAGCCTCAGTAATTGTTAGGCAATCATAAATAGGGAATAGTAGGTTAGTGCCGTGAATGGAAAAAAATATCTGGCAAGGCTTAGGAAACGGGATGGGCGAGGCTCTGCCGAGCACATCCCGTTTCCGTGCCGCGCCAGATATTTTTCCCATTCACGGCACTAACCTACTATTATATTTATCCCGTCAACACCTACAAATGGATTTAAAATGCAAAAGAATAACCCCACGCATATATTAATACGCAGTAATTAGGTCGCATTGACAGGATATCGAAAATGTTTCATGGCACCGTGTTTCACAGCACATATGCACTGTGTTAACGGGATAATATGATTTATTGCGATCAATTCTCGCATATTTGAAGCACATGTACTCAATTTAGACAACCAATAAATGATGTTTTTTATTCGGCAATCTTGAAAAAAAAACGGGACGTACATAATTTATTATTATTATTATGTTTTACCGTTCGGCGGGTGGCGGGCATAAAGTCATTGTCTGAAACATAAGCCATACAACGCTTGTATTATATTCATGAAACTTCACAACTGTATTGACATGAGGAAGATAATCGTTAGATTCACAAGGGAACCGCTGTACATTTATCGCATAACGCAGTTTTGTATTTCAACGAATTGCAGTTCAACCGCACATGAACCGCTATAGTGAATCCATGCCTATTTGCGCGGTTGGATAAAGCTAAAGCACGTGGAACATGCAATATCAGTAGCCTATTTCATCCAAATTTCAAAGTATAATTAATTATCTTGCTAAGTACACTTTGAGGGAGAATTTTTCAATTTACGGATACATTCATTGATGTTTATTATACTGAATTTATTACATTATCACAGCCATTTTGGCTGTGATAATGTAATACATTCAGTACATTAAATATGCATAATTTTAATCATCAAATATATGCAGTCATTAGTTTTATATGAAATAATGGTTTTATATGAAATAATGCATTTCGGGAAACAATAAATGATTACTCCCTCAAAGTACACTTTGCAAGATAAGTATGCTTTGCAGTTTTTGTGAAATCGGCTACTGCGCCAGTGTATGTTCATGTATTTATATTCTTTAACTTATTGTCCCTGTGTTCAAGTTAACTGTTTATATTTCATTTATATCCGTATCGGGGAGCAGTTTCCGGACGAACATGAAGTCGGAATCTGATTTTAGTCCCATCTGCTTGTGTCATTTCAGGGACATTGAACAGTTCCTTTCAGAAAATGGCGTTAATTCACTATATAAATTCATTAAAATAGGGGAACTGTAATTCGTTATTGTAGAGGTCCCACAAAACACGCCATCATCACAGTCGTGATTGACAGGTTCCTTAAAGTACAGGGCCCGGTTGTTCAAAACATCAGTTAGCTTAACGGACTGTTAAATCCTTAACTGAATTGTCAAAATCTCTGTTTAACAGAGATTGTAACCATTCAGTTAAGGATTTAACGGTTGTTCAAAACATCAGTTAGCTTAACGGACTGTTAAATCCTTAACAGAATGGTTAAAATCTCTGCTAAAACAGAGATTTTAACCATTCAGTTAAGGATTTAACGGTTAGTTCAAAACATCAGTTAGCTTAACGGACTGTTATCCTTAACTGAATGGTTAAATCTCTGTTAAAACAGAGATTTTAACATTCGTTAAGGATTTAACGGTTGTTCAAAACATCAGTTAGCTTAACGGACTGTTAAATCCTTAACAGAATGGTTAAAATCTCTGCTAAAACAGAGATTTTAACCATTCAGTTAAGGATTTAACGATTGTTCAAAACATCAGTTAGCTTAACGGACTGTTAAATCCTTAACTGAATGGTTAAAATCTCTGTTAAAACAGAGATTTTAACCATTCAGTTAAGGATTTAACGGTTGTTCAAAACATCAGTTAGCTTAACGGACTGTTAAATCCTTAACTGAATGGTTAAAATCTCTGCTAAAACAGAGATTTTAATCATTCAGTTAAGGATTTAACAGTCCGTTAAGCTAACGGATGTTTTGAGCAACCGGGCCCTGGCTAGCATTTTTCCGCACATGCCCGGTAGTAGGCTTGTTAAGTGCAAAGACATAGGGGTTTGATTTCACATCATGATGCAATGTCCCCTTTGGTATGGAAGTTCCTTAGGACCATAGAAAGTTTTGTATCCAAAGACACACATCTCATATTCAAGATGGCTGCCGGCGGACATATTGAAATTATGGCCGACTATATATAAGTTGAGTTAAATTTCCATTAAACTTGTGATTCCCATTTCTAGTGGTGTATGCTAGCTTGTAACAATCATGGAGGAAAGAATATCAATTATAGTAGTTGTATCTCAATTCCAAGATATTGGAAAAATATGACCCACAGTATACACGTTCAGCTACATTTCAATAAATGTAATGATTTACATTTCTTATAAAAGGTGCTAAGGGTCATGGAGGAATGAATCAATAATGTAGAAGTTGTATGTCAAATTGAAGATGGCCGCCGATGGCCATATTGGTGAAATATTTCTGACAGCTAAATTGGAAAAAGTGGCCGACAATATATAAGTGCAGCTAAAAAGCAATACTAGTAATGATTTAAAATTATTCAGTTATTTTTCAAGTTTCTAAGGGTCATGGAGGAATTAATATCTAATGCAGAAGTTTTATCTAAAATTCAAGATGGCCGCCGGTTGCCATATTGGTAAAAATTGCTGACAATCTATGTATTTAATGAATTAATGTTTTGTATCGTGACTCTCCTCTTTGATATAGAACTACATAATATATGTCATACACACTGAATCACATAATTAGTAAGTTGTATCTCGTATCCAAGATGTTCGTCATCAGCCAATTTCCAATTAAATATCACTAACTGTTTGTCGTAGATGCTATTATAGACATCTATTCCATCTGTAGATTGTTTTCACTTGAAATAAATGAACTGAGGTATATAATAGCATATGTAAACAAAACTGAATATCAAATCCAAGATGGCTGCCATCAATAATTAGAACAGATTAGACATGTATATATAGAAACACATAACATATAAAATGCTAAATATTTACAGTTTGTACATGTACTTTGGATCCAGTTGATTCCACAAACTCATTTTTCAGGCAGTTTTCACTGTATTTAAGTACCATTCGAAAGTAGCACACAACATTGACAACTGAGTAAAAGTTATGAAAACAAAATTAGATTAATGAAAAGGACCTTTGCGGAAATGAAAAGGGGCTGCCTCATGCACATACACATACAGCTTAATGCATTTGGCACTGACACTGTGGATGCTAACTTTAAAATTGTTTGACTGTCAGCAGTACAGATCAACATACGACCGAAATGAACCATTCAGCAATATATGTATACCGTATAATAATACAATATGCATATACCAATCACATATAATCTTATAATGTATACAAAGATGCAATGTATGCACATATGATAAAGGCTATTGTTTTCCAATATGGCCGCCGGTGGCCATCTTGAATTTGGGATATAGCGTGTGTCTTTGGATAGAAAACGTTTATATTGTCCTTAGATACTTCCATACCAAAGGGGACATTTGCATCATGACTTGAAGTCAATAGTCACTTAACAAGCCTAATACGGAAACAGATGCTCGATACAATATGTCCACCATTTGGTTTTCACTTCGATTCAGATTTCCGCGTTGGACATTATAATAGTTCGTTAACATGGCAACCAGTTTTACAACATATTTGTTTTGTTTTGTTTCCAACAGAAACGCCTGTGTCCACGCGATCGGCGTACACCCTGATTAAGCTGCGTCAATGTGCATACGTCGCTACGTGCATTTTCACGTCACATATACCGTCATCGCGAAACGTTTTTTTATTTTTTACAGAAAGTTGAATGATGTGTTGTATCTAGATAAACAGCTTTCAGCCTAACGGATTAATTATCTTTCAAAACCCCATCGATATTAACCGCCAGGGGACATTGGCAACTGACAGCAGCGCGTAATGGAGGGGCTGTTGACCTAGAAATGCTCCGTTTTGGTTTTTACTGGGGAAGTGGGGCGTCGGCCATCTGTACCCAGTCCCGATTCTGATAACCTAGCAAAGACCGGCCGCCTGATATGATATATATATATTGATAGACGCACTACTGGGCTTTCACTGATTGGAAGGCGAACACTGCAGACCCGGATCAGACTGCAAGCTGTTCTGGGTCTATGCAGGTCGCATATTACATAAGCCTCATTTCTTCAGTCACAGCCACACATTATTTAGTTATCAATTCGAGATGTTTCAACTATATCATGTCGGTCATGACACGTACCTTTATATAGGCTTCATAAACTTTTCCAAGGACATAGTCGACTCATGGTTTTCAAATGATAACATTAAAATGGGCGACTGTGGCTGTGACTGAGGAAATGGGGCTTATGCGGGTTGGTGACCAGTGTAAATCCAGTTCAGCCTGTGCATCCGCACAGTCTGATCAGGATCTGCACTGTTCGCCATTTCATCAATGAACAACATGTTATACTTCTTACAAGCAATATTGATCGTTGTCAGGCTACAGTGATATTTTCGTAGCTACACTTCTCACAAATCCATGTCTCCAGTCACAGCCACAAACGTGTCCTACACATGTTTAAACGTGTAACTTGTATATCCATAGACTTTCCGGCGAGTTCCTCGGTGTAGTTACATCACCGCCTGCGCTAAACATTTGTCAAAATTAATATTGCAAAATACTTGACATTAAGCAGCTGGATTGGTTGAGCCTGAGATGTGTAACAGCTTAAGCTAAGCCAATGAAACTGCTTCACGTTGGCATTTGGGCAAGATAACGTTGTGTAATGGCGAGATACGAGGCTGCGTCATCTATCTTTGTTTAAACAGTATTTTATTTCATTTGGATAAGCACATGTTATATATAAACATTAGTATTATTGGAATGAATGGCCTTTTTGTGGAATTGGGATTATGGCATGTGTAGCTCCTGATTGGATAGCACACTCATGTAGCCCGATCTGTATTGCTTTTTAGAAGCATGCCGGGTGCTTCATTGATGGTATGGCGAACATTGCAGATCCTGATCAGACTATGCGGATGAATATGCTGATATGGATATACAATCGTTGCATAACCCATAAGGCCCATTTCTCCAGTCACAGCCACATTTTTGTTCGAAATCAATTCCTGAGCCGCCGATGTACATGAATATAATGACCATTGAATATACATAATTGCATATATCATGATTTAACACGATGGTAAAAATCATAATTGGTCAATATATGGCTTCATTTAAATAAACGATCTACGAATATGTTCCATTATGTTTCATGGTAGAAGTTTTAATCTGGTAGCTAAAAGATGTTATGGCCTCATGTGGACCACCCGTCACCCCCCCCCCCCCCCCCCCCACACACACACACATGCGCACCCATTTGCGGCTCATACAAATACCAATATTGAGTACATGTAACTTCCAATAACAAATATATACAACACATCTATTGATCATGATAAGCTCTAAGACTAAGACTATGATCCTATTACGTTTATGAAAATCTAAATGTAATAGTTTGACCCAAGATCAAAGATGGCCGTCAGTTGCAATAGTGTTATATGGTTTATATCTCTTAAAATGTGAATGGAAAGATAAACATAAATGTTTTGATGTTTTTTTGTTTGATATTTAATAAAAGAAATACACAGAATCAAGATGGCTACTGAATACTAATATTGTGTATAATGGAATATTTCACTGATATACATAAATCCAAGACGGCTGCCAAACTCCAAGATGACTTACTACTTACTATTTTCACATATTACCGAAAACACTTATGATTACTAAAAAAGTGTTTGTGTCGGGTAACGTTTCGAAAAAAGGTAGGGTAGGGTCGTTTTACATAAGTTTATATTTTATTTATATTAAATTTGTTGTTTTTTCGCGACTTCAATATTGTATTATATTGCCATAAAACATGGCTGTTTGTAAATACTCTTCAATGTTGCTTCGTGTCTCATTATATTGTGCGCAATCACAGACTGTTTCCGCGAAATAACATGTTTCCTTCATTGCAGGATGTCATTTTAAATCACAGATCCGTCTTTCTTGCCTTTGTGCAATGTGACAGTATTAAACAACGCAAAATATCGATCGAACCAGTGACTGAACTGTAATCGTTGTAAAATCACAAATTTAGCTCTCAATGTTGGGGACTGAATTTACAATGTCCAGATATTATGCCCGATTCCCTTAGTACATGTACCACACAATTATGAGAAGACTTGAACTATCACAATTACATATTTATATATATTACAGTGGAACCTCTCTAAACCGGACACCCTAGGTGACCGGTTTAAAGATGTTCCACTGTAAATCAAGTATGTAGCCATTCTGAGATATATATATACGTGCTTTGCAATCATGACCATACATGATCATCTCAGATAGATAACCAAGAAACCTATCGAAATAATATCTCATTCGTTTTCTTGAAGTCCGGTTTAGAGAGTTTCCATTGTGGAATACAAATTTGCAAACAACAATCTGTTGCCATTAGATGTAAATCAAGAATGATGAAACAGTGTTTGACTGTTCAGCGACTTGCAACTAAAGTCAAGTAGAATCGGACATAGCCTACATACAACATACTTAGGAAGTACAGTGGGGTCAGCGTGTAAGTGCACAAACGAACGAACACGACAGGTTGGTTCCAATATGACCTGTGACCACGGCCTGATGTCGTTCACGCAAAGATCTCTAGAGTACAACAAGCACCAAATTCGCCAAACTGAGCCAGTAGATTTGCAAAGACTATATCACACGAAAAATAGCAAACAGTTTTCATGTTAGAACTATTTTCAATGTTATACTGTCATGGTTAATAGTACATGATGGACATAATTCAAGATGGCTGCCAAACACTAATGTACCGTTTGTTTCTATTATTATTATCTTAGATAATTACATCCAATATGCACATAAACTTATAAATTATAGGAACAACAATAATAAATCATGTTGGTGATATTATAACCAGTATGTCATATTATTACTCATTGAACTATATCCAAAATGTTCATCAAATATCTATAGTTTACATTCAGTTGGTAATTATGAATATTAAAAGAACGAAGCTCGTATATATGAATATATCGTAACTTGGTGACACACACACCATTGTCAAAAATATAAATATATAGTACGGTTGTATTAAACAAGCGTAAACTATGTAATACAATTATCACTTGTATACATGGATTCATTTGGCTAACTTTGAAATAATGCTGTTTTCAGGATATATTTACCTGTTCTTAAAAATCCATTTCTATAACCAGAATCAGTCCATGAGACTGGCAATCAACTGTTATTATATGGAATTTACATGTTCATATAACGTCTGAATGAGAAAGAGTGTTTCAGTAAGTTGGACTTCTAACGTCAAGCCCGGCAGTTTGAGCAGATAGAACAACTCATGTGTTAAGATATTGCCTTCCTAACCATCCCTTTCGATAGAAAATTAAAGTGTACTCTAGTTTATTTCATTTAATGATGACTCCGAACGTTTAAAGAATCAGATGAACAGCAGTACTTCTCAATCCACATCTCATATTCCAGGCAGCACGCATGAAAGCAATTGGTACCCTTAATATAACCAATTGACTTGGTTCAACAAGTGGCCATATAATCCCGACCACTGTTGAAACCCTCGAGCTCCCAGTAGTGTGTTGGATGCTTGATCCACTAGACCACATCAAGTGGTATATGAATATTCTTATGAAGACAAGGAATAATAACGCAAGTATGATTGATTATGTGTTCTCAATACTCATTCAACTGACCTCCAAGTGATATGACGTGTCATATGACACAGATGTATGTGTATCCCGTTTCCGTGCCGCGCCAGATATTTTTCCCATTCACGGCACTAACCTACTATTCTATTTATCCCGTCAACACATACAAATGGCTTTTTTTAAATGCAAACAAATAACCCCAATCACCGCACATATTCTTACGCAGTGATTAGGTCGTATTAACAGGATATCAAAAACGTTTCACGGCACCGTGTTTCACGGCACATACGCACTGTGTTGACGGGATAAAAAGTCATACTGTCATGTGTGCAATCAAAATGTTTGTTGTATATGATATGATCACATTATCGGTCATATGAACTTTACTTCAATTCCAACACATCATCAATTAATGGATTTGGAAGACAGCTGTATGCATGATATGGGCTTAAATAACTACATTTTGAAGTTGCACGTTGGCGTCTGGTGGTCATTCGATTGGGCGTATGACACAACCCTGCATTTTATTATCAACATGCCCATAATTTGTGTTTGTAGACTATAACACAAACATGTTCTGGCCACATGTATTTTCTGTATTGTTGTTGTTGTTCATGTTCATAATAAATAGTGTAGCTTAAGTATCGTAGTTACTTGTGAACAATCAACATGCACAGCTAATACAAATTTATCCCTTCAACACTGTGCATATGTGCCGTGAAACACGGTGCCGTGAAACATTTTTGATATCCTGTCAATACTATTTTTGCATTTTACAGCCATTTGTAGGTGTTGACGGGATAAATAGAATAGTAGGTTAGTGCCGTGAATGGGAGAAAATATCTGGCGCGGCACGGAAACGGGATGTGCTCGGCAGAGCCTCGCCCATCCCGTTTCCTGAGCCTTGCCATATATTTTTTCCCATTCACGGCACTAACCTACTATTCTCTATCTATTTTCTTTATTTCTGAACCAAAGTATATGTTGTGACCACTCATTTGAACCGTCTCAGCGAGACGGTTCAAATGAGTGGTCACAACATATACTTCTGATGAGAAATAAAGAAATTCTTGAGCCTTGCCAGATATGTTTTCCCATTCACGGCACTAACCTACTATTCTCTATATGGTCACTATGATATACTTCACACGTCATAATATCATAATGTTACTATGATATCAGAATGCGTGCCAGTGTTATTGTCTGTACATAGCAGCAGTTGTGGTCATACAGACATGTATGTAAATCATTTTCAAATAATTAATAATGTGTATTATGCATTATACGAGTATGGTTAGAGGTTTAACACTCAGTTTGATGTCAATTAAATCTTCTTTAAACAATTCAAGGTCACATATACAGTGATTATATACTTTCTCTTATACACCGTTGGGACTTAGGTAAAGAATTGTATTGACCAATATATTACATTTTATTTACAAATTTTTGAAAAATTATTATAGTTTTCTTAAATCACTCGATACCAATATCCAGATTAATCTGGATCATCTTGGATTCATATAAATGACACGTATATCCAAGAAGGTTTAACAATTAACACGTATGCTTTACTTGACAGATACATGTATACTGGTTTTGGAAACTTTAAGCGGCTGCCAATTGATGTAAAACAGCATATGCTGAGCTCAGCTTATTTTCGGCGGCCATTATGAATTAATGCTCACAATAAGCGTCAATCAAATTAGCATCTTATTTTAGTCGTCTTTTACATCTGAGTTGAACAAAATAAAGCCCAAAAAATAGTTTGATTCCTAGCAAAAATAAATGTATTACTGTAGTTGGTCAAAATTCTACTTTTCGGCGGCCACATTGATTTTGGCGGCCATATTAGATACAAAATTAATTAAATGAAACAGTAAACAACAAATTGCATGTGTTCATTCATATGTGTAAACATGGATGTGTTTCTCTGCTGTTCTTCCTGATGATGACGCCTTCTGTCTCATCCACTATGATGCAAAATGATGTATTGCAAAGTTTAACAATGCATTGTGACATTACATGTGACGTTAATCTAAATTTGTCGTCTCTTACATGCATTATGTATGACTGTTTGTCTCACGAATAATCATAAAACTAGAGGCAGTAGTATTTATCGTATATGCGATGCTTTCATTTACCCATTAGTGTCAGTCTCGGATGATCTGCAAAAGTAGTGACACCAGTTAGACGTAACATGTACTGTCTATATAAACAAGGTGTATGATCATGTGGTACTAACAACAACAATAAGTACGGAAACAGAAACAGAATCCATCCGATTTAAAGTACGTATTCTTTTATATTGTCCTTATTACGTAGAGGATTTTGATGAAATATGGCGTCTTGTTTAGCTGCATTTGGTGGTCTCTGTATTTTCAAACTTCTGTCGTTTTTGCGAAGAATCGATTTCCGTGTTTCCGACACGGAAATTGATTCTTTGCAAAAACGACATAAGTCTGTGCCAAACTCCCTGGACCACCAAATGCATCTCACTCATGAAGACGCGTTTGCTGTGTCATATTTCATCAAATCCGTTGCATATTAAGGACAATATCAAATAATACTTACTCTGGAGTGGGCGACGTTGTTGTTGTTGTAACCACGTGATCATGCACCTTGATAAAGATGTAAAATATATTGGAAAGGTTGTACTTATCGTACTATGCCTATAATTACATGTACTTAATATACTGATATTATTGTTTCATTTCTGTTTCATTTGCTTTCATAATATTGATATCTTACATGTATACTTGCCCTGTACGATGTAAGCATATTTGACTGTGAGTTGAGAAATCTGGCGAAGTACAGTCGCCGTGGTTACCAGTCTAGCTCGAACGTGTGAGATTTTTCAAGATATTATATTTACAGAAACTGAAATATTGTCTGTAAATGAAGTCGAAAGTAAGTGGACGAAAGTTTTATAGCAAATGCGGAATAGAATACCGTATTTGCTATAAGAATGTCGTCTCCTGTCGACGTTATTTACGAGAAATATCGTAAATTTTTTGTAAATATTGGTTTCATGAGATATCCCACATGTACTTATGGACACAATCACATGGCGTGTCTCAATCGTGAACAGTGCAAACCTTTACCGACTGTAACGCAACCTATCGCAACGTCTGCATTCGATTTCATGGTTCGCTTTTTAACTAGTGAACAATATCAATGATATTATATGGCTGACAATTTCAACCAATGAGATTGTCCAATTTCGGGTCACATGATTGTGGACGTAGATGATATTCACCTGAATATCAGTCACGGACTCGTCTCGTAGCAGCATGCAGGTGTCACTGATTACGCAACCAAATCATAAGACGTATCGTGTGTTGTTGTATCATATACGTTCTGTCATACAATAAAATAATCATTGTATTTTGAGTCGGGGTACACGAGATTTACGGACCTTCGAAACGTCATATTCACCTCGGCCGAAATGTGACTTTCCTCAGGTCCGTAAATATCGTGCACACCTCCTCAAAATACAATAATTGTATAAATAGAGAATAGTAGGTTAGTGCCGTGAATGGGAAAAAATATGTGGCAAGGCTCAGGAAACGGGATGGGCGAGGCTCTGCCGAGCACATCCCGTTTCCGTGCCGCGCCAGATATTTTTTCCCATTCACGGCACTAACCTACTATTCTATTTATCCCGTCGACACCTACAAATGGCTGTAAAATGCAAAAATTGTATTGACCGGATATCAAAAATGTTTCACGGCACATATGCACTGTGTTGACGGGACAATATTCAAACCTTCCATCAATTCATAAAGTAACCGTACAACGTATTACGTTTATATCTCAATACATTACATTAGCCGACGTCACGTCGCTAAACGTTTTTGATTGGTTAACGTTTGTTTGACGTCAAAAATATCCACGACTCTGTCAATAATGACATGCTATTGACTGGCAACGTCGTTGTTTCATGAATTACGACAAAATGACGTAAAACAAGATGATTCTTAATTTGAACGCCATGTTTGGCTATTTACGTTGTTGAAACTACATGTATCAGAACATGCAATGTAAATATATGTAATACAAATGTGGGCTGTTGTGTTTACGGTAGTATTGAAACAGTTGGTCTGTACTAGGTCTGCAAGGCGGACTCCACGCACTTTAAATAAACCAACTGTTTTTCATACTACAGTAAACGCAAAACCCTGGATTTTATTCCTTACATATAACTCCAGACAAGCTTGGGGAGACTGGTTGGGTGGCAAAGGCATATTCCCGGTATTGATACGACAATGGAATACTTAATTGGCGAAAACAGGATATGAGGACATTATAGCCTGGTACTCGATTCTAACGACCATAATAAACGAACTGGACCTGGTTCTATAATTACCTTCCTTATCGCATCGACATACAGCGTGGTGCTAGAAGAAGTCGTAAATGGCGGCAAAAGTACACCGCCGCCTGCTCTAATGTTGCCAATATTTGTAAATGTGTTTATTACAAAATACTTGAATACTGTCTTTCAAAGGAAGCTGCTTGATTGGCTGAGCCTGAGCTGTTCTACAGCTCAGGCACAGCCAATCAAACTGCTTGACTGCGAATTGATATTACCAATAGATGTTCAGGAACGTTGCCATCTTCGCTGTGGTGTAGCTAAACATTGATACATTGGGACAGTAATTCCCGTCAACATTTTGGTATGAATATGCTGTATTCGTTCAAATTACACATTATAGTTCACAATTAGATTCACAATATTTCTCATCACCACAGGTTTAGAACATTTCGATTTTAAAAGTCAGTGTATGACAGACTGTAGCTAAGTTGTTTCATATTAATTTACAATCAGATGTAATAATATATAGTTTCGGCATTTTGCCAAAAGTACATATCGATTTTGAATAACATTAATTTCAGGCATTTAGAAATACAGTGAAATAAAGCGTTTTTCTCATGGTTGACTTATCTCATGTTAAGGTTCGTTTATTCACACATTCCCTCCCACGTATATACTTTCAAACAGCTTTCAAAGAAATGCCAGCATCGTTTAATGATCGAATCGCAAGAGAAATGCATTAATTTAAATTAGTGCAAGGACCTAAATGTTGTTATTGCGCAATTAAAACAGCTTCAATCGTGACACACTATACGTCTACGTATATCTGATAATGGGAAATTGTCGTGAGAGCTGTCTGCACGCATTTGGAAACATCACATAAATATCATTTGCCCTGAAGCCAAAATATGTTTAATGTGTATCCAATTTATTGTAGTAGGTCACCACATGTAAACGTTCTTGTTTTAATGCAATACCCATTTTGTGGTTTATTTCATAAAGTAAAATGTATCTACAGTTCATTTACTAAGCATAGTAGTGACCCTTATAGGTCATTAATGTAACGGTTGAGTTTTTGTTTACCAGTGTAGCTACAGTAGCGCTTTTCTGCTCCTTACCTATTTGTATATACTAATATCGTATAAATATCGTAATCGTATAGTATTGGTATATTTAATGAGCATATCGTATGAGCATATAATATTGGTATGTTTGTACCGTATCATCGTATAGTACAAACGTACTATACGAATATTATACAAACATACGATATCCGTTCGTAAATACGATATATCCGTACGGATATGGTATGAATATACCATAATCTGGTATGTTTCTACGATACAAACGTACCAGAATTATAAACATGATTGTATAAACATCGTATAAACGTACGATTTGAATGGTATATCTATACGATATTGGTTGGTATGTACGGTACAAACATACTATACGTTTATATTATATGCATATCGTATAGAAAACATATCCAGGGATTCCGCTGGGGAAAATAAAAAAATCGCCACTTCAAAAGAGTGAGTGAGTGAATAGGGTTTAACGTCCGCTTTTCTGACATAGAGGTACAAGCCTCAGGGAGTCTACATGCAGACGGGTCAACGGGGTCGTGTCCCGTATCCACCTGTCCGAGGGGGGTAAATCCCAACTTCAGAACTCAATATTTACAATCAAAAATATATATTCAGTCCTGAAAATTAGAACAACCTGATCTGGTGCCAGGCCTCGCCACACCAACATCATTTATCCCATCCTTAAAAGTAATAGGATTAGCACTAATCTTACTTTTATATATGGGGCATAGCCTGACTCAACTCTCACATACAAGAAAGCCAAAAATGTACATGAGGGCCAAATCCGGTATAGTGGGTTCCGGAAAGTATGAACCCAATCGTTAAGCCAGTTTAGTCGCCTTTTACGACAAGCAATGGCTACTGCAGCACTATTCTCAGGATCAGTTGATCCCGCCCCGGTGCCTGCACGGGGCCACTTCAAAAGAAAATAAAAAAATTGGCGATATAAAATTACAATTTTTTTTTTTTTTATTTATTTAGAAAATTGTAATTTTGTATCGCCAATTGTTTATTTTTATCGCCAATTGCGAAAGTGGCGATCGCCAGCGGAATCCCTGCATATCGTATTGGTATAGTATACGTATAGTATTGGCATAGTACGTATAGTTGACCTGCAGAAAAGCGCTACTGTACACTGGTAAACAAAAAACTCAATATACTCTTTTTCTCGATACAAACCACAATTGAAGTGGTCGGTGAAAGAAGGGGAAATAGAGAATACCTGGCTAGTGTCTTTTGATATCAAGTTTATCAGGCAAGGCTAGGAAGCGCGTAGGAATTCCGTGGCTTGCCGAGTAATTCCTACCGTTTCCGAGCCGAGCATGATAAACTTGATATCAAAATACACTAGCCTGGTATTCTATTTATCAGATAACGTTTTATGCTCGAGAATGACATTAGATGACGTCGTATTATATGGACAGAACGCGGACTTGTTTAAATTGCGTCATTACACTGACGTCATTCGGTAACGTCGCGTGAGGTCATCCGACCAATGGAACGTCAGTTTTCACTTCGTTGTAACCCGGATGTTTATATCAGGGCAATGAGTGATACAACAATATGTTATCAGTCAGTACGTATTCGGTCAATACAGGGCAGGTTACCTGATAAATGTCCCCTATGTTCTCAGTCACCTTTCGCTGACCCACCCAGCGATTTATAATACAGTACAGTTGAACCTGTGCCAAAGGCCTCCATTGACTAGCAATTACCTGTCACAGCAGCCACACTTTTGTTTTCCCAAGTATTCAATTACTACATGTACATAAATGAACCAGTTTACAAAGGACATATTTTTTCTCTTCCCATGACTGGATTTTATTCACAGGTTTGACTGGTCATGTATTAGTTCACTTATATTACGGAAATACGAGTACGAGTGCATCCTCTCTACAACAGCCACTCAGGGGAAGACACAAAGGTGGCTGTTGTAGAGAGGTGGCTGTTGTAAGGAGGTTAATGCTGAATTAAATTTGTCATCCGCTGTTTATTTTTTTTTGTTTCGATAATTTTCATCAAAAACATGCTTTGGCAACATTTTAGAATCATTTCCAATGGAAATGATTCTAAAATGCTGTCAAAGCATGTTTTATCGAGAAAGAAGGCAAAAGCAACAGCAGACGACAATTTTCGTGCTCAGCAGTAGAATGGTTAGACGCAGAGGAAATCATCCATTTGGGATATAAAATAGCGGCTGTTATAGAGAGGGTGCTGTTGTAGAGAGGTGGCCGTTCGGGGAGGTTCGACTGTACATCTACAAATCATCTGTATGTCTATGTTATAACGTCGATGGTGCCCTGGAAGTTGTTCGAATGAGAGTTACCCTGTACTCGTGTTTCATACTGTCTGTTTCACGAAAGCTGCCCAAATCTTACGGCCATAAAAACGATGCCAACACAATATATATTTCGGTAATATTAAATTTTATATAAAAATTAAGAATGAGCCTTCTTTTTATTTCGTGAAATTTGGTCAAATATTGATTGTATTACGAAAAATCGATTTGTTTATGGGAATTTAACATTGGGGAAAAATGAGGTGGAGGTGTTGCGGAGGAGCCAAACAAAAAACGAAAAAAAAGAGAAGGAAATTCACTCCGAAATCTGGCTAGATGCCTTCGAAATGATCTAAGAAAAGAAAAGTTAACTTTTGAAAATCGGTCCACTATTTCTGAAATAAGAAAAAAATCCCATTCAGAGAGAGTGAAGATGTCTACGGGGATTTAACATGGGGAAATTGTTTCTACGTAATGAAATCAATATTGGACCAAAATTCACGAACGGACATTCTTAAATTTTGATACAATTTAATCGTGTCGAAAAAAACAACTGTTTTTGCATTTGCCGTAAAATTTGGACAGGTTTCATGACAATAGTCTCGATGGGTAAATATTTATAATCATGATACTAACTCAGTTTGGTGTATAGCCAGCTTTCACAATGCCTGCAGCCGATTTCACCAACATTGCAAAGTATACTTTTCTAGCAAAGTATACTTTGAGGGAGAAATTTTCAATTTTAGGATAAATTTATTATTTTTTATTATACTGAATTTATTACATTATCACAGCCATTCTGGCTGTGATAATGTAATAAATTCAGTATAATAATTCTGCATACCTGGAATCATCAAATATATGCAGTCGTTAGTTGTATATGACATAATGCATTTCGGGAAAAATAAATGATTACTCCCTCAAAGTATACTTTGCTAGAAAAGTATACTTTGCAATGTTGGTGAAATCGGCTACAGGTACTTGGTGTGACAACATATTATTCCATTTACCGAAACTTTGAGAATCATTGTTTCATTTTCTAGAAAAAATATCTACCAATTAGTATTCCATTTGCAACAGAAGTCGAAATGGGAAAATAATGGAGGTTTCCTTTATTCCGCGTTAATACAACCTGTCAACCGTGCTTTGTTTCGTTACTTTAATTATTTAAATTCGCTTCATTCCATTAGAACGATGAGAATGAGAGCCTGAAAACAGTCGCAGATTAAACGTGAGGATCCTAAATCAATTCATCTTTGCATTGTCTTCATATTATTGAATTATGTTAACCCTTTCGCCCCTAAGTAACTGGAATGGATTTTGATATTTTAATTTTGAAACCTATCCAATCGTCACAAAATGACTAGTCCATTTATGAAAATGGGGTGGTTTTGTTGTCACAACTATGAAAATTACTGCAAAAAGCCGGCTCAATCTTGATCGACACTGTTCGCTAAAACCACTATACGGGTCTGTAGTGTTGAAAGGGTTTCGGAATAAAACGAATTGACTGGAGTCCGAAGGACTGCACGCCAACTTTAAACAGAACAAATGGTGTTCATACCATAGTTTCAAAATGTAAATAACTAAATCCGGCATTAACATTAGGAATCATTGTTTTACGTTATTTTGTCGCAGTTCATAGAACAGCGACGTTGCCGGTCAAAAGCGTGACGTTGTTGACGCGTCAAACAAACTTTACCGAATCAACAACGTCGCGCGACGTCACGTGGTGCTAATATAATGTACTGGGATATAGATGGAATAAATTGAGTGGTCGTTTCCATTATGCATTTATGGACAGTGTAAATATTGACCGTTACAGCGAAGATTGGTTGAAGGTTCACAAGCGAAACAAACGAAAACGAATGAAATACGAAGTGAAAACGAGTGTACAACGACATGACTTCGTGTGTACACAGCCGAGCGGGCATAACTACAGTGGGGTCAGCGTGTAATTGCACACACGAACGAACACGACAGGTTGGTTCCAACCTGTCGTGTTCGTTCGTGTGTGCACTTACACGCTCACCCCACTGTAGAGCTCTACTTGACGGATCGTAACTGAATTATGCATACATGTATATCACGGCAAGGTGAAGAACGCTATTGTTGTACTTGACGAATCATAACCAAATTTGGTTTATCTCAGAAACACGAAGAACTGGATTGATTTTCGCACGCTGTATTCTTGTCCACGCAATAACTGAAGTTCTGCTTGACGGATCGGTATCAATGTTTATTATGGCAATATGAAAAACTTGTCGCATGACTTACCTCCCCTTGGCGCCCATTTTCAATTTTCGCATTCGGTATCCTTTTTGCAAAATAACTATAGCGTTCTATCTGACTGATCATAACAATATATGGTACACATGTTTATCTTGATAGGAGGAAGAGTCAGTTAACTACCCTTCCTGAGTACTCAGACCATGCCTCGACGGGCGTATATTGTAACCTTCGGAACTCATGTCGTAATTGGAAAAATATGTTTTTCGTTGGTCACGTTTAAACCAACGAAAACATCGTTTCATAATTTAACAAGAAAATGTAAATGATATGAAAATGATGTGCAAACGATAGGCAAACGTTCGTTTATGGAACCCGGAATAAATCCGGGTTGGGCGTATCATCATCGTAGACACGGTCATATTGCCGGGATTGTCTCCGTTGGGCTGATCGGCGGAACCGTAGATCAAAACGGAAGTCCTACCGTCTGAGAGCCGATCCTGATGCACTTGATATAACGTCTAGAGAATAGCATGGTATTGTATTCATCTAGTTGTTGTGCTACATAATGACTACATATGGTGTGGATTTCGTGGAAAAGAACTTCGTTTGATTCCTTACACTGAATCAGATGGATCACTGAATAGGAACGTCCACAAACGTATTGTTTTGAACCCATTGTGACACAGATGTGTGTTGCCTGTTTCACGAACCCTGCCCAAATTTTACGGACATGTCCACAATGTAAAAAAAATTACATATCGATATTTTAGCACAATTTAAGCAATTCAAGAGCCTTCTTTTTATTTAGTGAAAATAAAGTTAAATACATGTATCGATTTTAAAACGAAAAATTATTTCTCTATGGGAATTAAGATAAGGGGACATAGCTGGAGAAGCTGCAGGAGGAATCGAAAATGTTGGAATTGGAAATTGACTCTGTAACCTCGCTAGATAGTTTCGAAATGATCTATTTGGGAAAACAGAAGCTCAATTTTGAAAATCGGTCCACTATTTCTGAAATGAGAAAAAAATTCCCCACGTTAAATTAATTGTTTTTTCGCAATAAATTCAATATTGGACCACACATAACAAGAAGGCTAGTTCTTAAGTGTTGATACAATTTAAAAATTATCGAAACGAATATTGTTTTAAAATTTGCATTCTTTATATAGCCGTAACATTTGTGCTGGTTTCGTGAAACAGACATAGTCAAGGTATATGATCACGTGGTACTAACAACAACAACAAGTACTGAAACTTCCAGAATCCATCTGATTCAAAGTACGTATTCTTTTATAGTGTCCTTATTACGTAACGGATTTTAATTAAATATGGCGCATCAAACGCGTCTTGTTTATCTGCATTTGGTGGTCTCGCCCAAACTTCTGTCGTTTTTGCGAAGAATCTATTTCCGTGTCTACTGACACGGAAATCGATTCTTCGCAAATAGACATAAGTCTGTGCCGAACTCCCTGAACCTCCAAATGCAGCTCATCAAGACGCGTTTGCCATATTTCATCAAAATCAGTTGCATATTAAGGAAAATATCAAATAATACTTACTGTGGAGTGGGTGACGTTGTTGTTGTTGTAACCACGTAATCATGCACCTTCATAGTCAATGCCGGAAAGTTACAACAATCATGTAGTATTAGACAACTTCAAAGCTCATCACTGGACCAATATGTCAGCTCAGTATTGGTAAAGTTAGCGTCACACACACACTCATCCGATGTTAACCCTTTCAACCCTAAGGAACTGGAATGGACTGTGATATGCTAATGTTCCGACCAATACAATGGTCACAAAATGATTTTCAGATTCGTCCATTTATGAAAAGGGGGTGTTTTTGTTCTAAGAAATATGAAAATTACTTGCAAAAAGTGCAGATCCTGATGAGACGGCTCGTTACGAGCCGGCTCATCTGGATCTGCACTGTTTACATAAACCGCTATAGCGGGCTTTCGGGTTCAAAGGGTTAAATATCAGGTTTGCTGAGAGAAACTCATAAACGTAAACTATTGTTTTCATTTCTATGGCGCCCCGGCTCATTTATTTCAGTGTCAGCGTTAGTGTTTAATGAAGACATTGTAACAAATGACGCTCATACATTTCCTAAGACAATTCCAGCTGCTGACAGGCTGCGCTTGGATTTCACGATTTATCAATGGAGTGGATTTTTACTGAAACAACACGAAACCAGCTGCGGCGATGATGCAATTTCAATTTAATCAATTAGGAATCAACTCTGACGCTTGTTATGTTTGGCAGAAAATATCAGTTATAATAATATAGGACGCACTTTCTCTTGTCGTTCAATGCACGTGAATTTAGATTGGACAGAGTATTAGTTTGAAATGTGAATCTGGCAATACCAAGGTGTATGATCACAACAACAACAACAAGTACTGAAACTTCCAGAAGCCCTCCGATTCAAAGTACGTATTTTGATGAAATATGGCGCATAAAACGTGTCTTGTTGAGCTGCATTTGGTGGTGTCGGTACATTGGCCCACACTTCTGTCGTTTTTGCGAGGAATCGATTTCCGTGTCTACTGACACGGACATCGATTCCTTGCAATAACGACATAAGTAAGTGCCGAACTCCCGGGACCACCACATGCAGCTCACGAAGACACGTTTGCTGCGCCATATTTCATGAAAGTCCGTTGCCTATGAAGGAAAATATCAAATAATACTTTGGAGTGGGCGCGCTTTCAACACTTTCATCCATTGTTGTTGCTGTTGTAGCCACGTGATCATGCACATTGAATACGTGTACGTGTATACTATATACGTATAACGTATCTATCGTCAGTTAATCCACGCTGACTGATAGCACAATGGTATACATGTATCATGCATTAAAGGTACATACCCACTCAGTCGGCACAAACTGTTCTTTATATCAGAGACATCATCTGAGACATTTTCTGACAAAATAAACATTCATTAACCATTATGCAACGTATTGATTGACATTATTATACCTTTTATATCAGACGTAAGTGTCCACACTGATAACAGGGGCGATAACCGTGTTTCCGTAAACTGTTAACGGACATTGTTACATGGTTTCCGTTGTTTGCACATACATGTATGTGCAAACAAATAGCGCGTGCTGTTTGCACATGGCTTTAGGCAATGCTTATTCCGGGGCCGCGCGTAATGGAAGTGCCTTCATGACGTCACTACGCGGAAGTGCCTTCATAACGTCACTACTTCATGACGTTCAGGACGTTCATGACGCGGCCCCGGAATATGCATACCGAAAATTATCTACGTGAATGGGACGATTTTATAAAAGTACTGAAAATACTGAATATAATGCTCAAATTACATCAGTTTTTTGTTGGAAATGTAACAATAACGTTTGATCATGTCCAGCCGTGTGCAAACGTTTGCTGTGGCCCTCTGGAACTGTTTGAACCCGCGGCCTGCGGCCTTGGGGTTCAAACAGTTCCCTCGGGCCACAGCAAACGTTTGCACACGGCTGGACATGCTCAAACGTTATATTACTATTTACTCTCTGTATTTATGTTTTGATGTGCACTGATCATACTTTATAATCTGATGAATGTATTATTTTGTCAGGTGACGCATTTAATTAGTATACATAATTAAAAAGTATCATGCCTCATTTACATATGAAAATAGCCTGATACCGACGCGAGTCACTATCAGTAAAATAAATAGTATTAAATGATTATATCTGTATACCGGGCACTGGTGGAATAGTGACACAATTATACACTTATTTAATTCCTATAAAGAACATGTTGTGCCTACTGAGTGAGCATGTACCTTTAACGATGATGTAATGTATTACGGTCAAACCATTTTGAAGAAAACCATTTCGTCGACGTTCTATTGGTGAAAGGGATGGATTGTGGCCTAGGGGTTAGAACAACAGACTTCAAATACAGAGGTTGTCGGTTCAAATACTTTCATAGTATTTCCATCCCACTCGTCTGTCGGATGATACTTGTCGGATGAAACTGTGGTCCCGTCTCTATATGAACCTATCTGTTGGTGGGACGTTAAACCCTTTCTCTTTCACTTTTTTCTGTTGGTCAAATGACGTCATGTGACCTTCCAGAATGAAGTCGGTAAGATGCCGTAATACAAACACGCTTGAGTTATTTTCAGTGAAAACAGCATCGCACGTACTTAGGACTTTACCGACACAGCATGTTACCTGATAAATAGACTACCATACCGGTGTCTGTTTGTGTCAAGTTTATCAGACTCGGCTCGGAAACAGTAGAAATTCCTACGCGTTTCCCAGCTTGCCTGACATTTGGTATCAACATACACTAGACTGCCGGGGGCCGTTTCACTAAATTTCGTCCAACTAAAATGTTCGTAAGTGCAAATTTAGGATCGTGAGGAAATTTCAATCGATTTATTTACAATTATTGGATTTACATTTATTGAGCATAGGCTTCATATGCAGCCTATGCTCAATAAATGTAAATCCAATAATTGTTTGAAAGAAAACAAGAAAACAGTATTAATGTACAGACTATCATAATTTCGCACTTACGAACATTTTAGTCGTACGAAGTTTAGTGAAACGGGCCCCTGGTCTATAAAATTACTTGGCTCGGAAACTCTATACAAACAATACAAAACACTATTTTATTACAATAACATTAAATTTGATCAAACGTTAAGAATGAGAAGAATAAAATATAACTTCATTATTAAATGTTGCTAAACGGTAACAGTAGAGAAATAAAATAGCATTTTCCATGTTATATAATAGTAAAAGTAGGCATGTTTACGCGAAATAGATCAGCAATCTTGTTGTGAAATGCTATTAAATTATACCGTAACCTAATATGTGGCTGTGACGGGAGCTATTGGTATGTGTGACCGGTGTAAAAGTGTTGTTTATAGGGGCACCCCTATTGAAATGTCCAGTCAGTTTGACTTATGAGACACTTTAATCTCTGAACATCAGTAGCCTATTTCATCAACATGGCAAAGTATACTTTGAGGGAGAAATTTTCAATTTAAGGATAAATTTATTAGTTTTTATTATACTGAATTTATTACATTATCACAGCCATTTTCGGCCGTGATAATGTAATAAATTCAGTATAATAATTCTGCATAATTTTAATCATCAAATATATGCAGTCGTTAGTTCTATATGACAATGCATTTCGGGAAAAAATAAATGATTATTCCCTCAAAGTATACTTTGCTAGATAAGTATACTTTGCAATTTTGATGAAATCGGCTACAGAACTTCCTAATTACTATCATATATGACAGCAGGTAGGCAACCGGTACGATTTATTTAATTACCTGGCGGCTCACCAGCCGGCCATATCAGCCCGAGCGGAGGCTCCAACATTCGACATCACAGTAGCGAAGTGGACGCCTTATCCACTAGGCCACGCCAACTGGTATATATCCAAATCGAATAGCACACTAATGTAGCCTGCTAACCATCTATAGTGTTTGTTAGAAGAATGACGGGATGTTCCATTGGTGAAATGACGAACAGTGCAAATCTTGATCAGAATGTGCAAAAGGATAGGCTGATTAGGATCTACCCTGGTCGTAAAACCCATAATCCCATTACTTCAGTCGCAGCCACATACGCTATGTGTTGATGTTTGTTTTGACGATTAAAGTACCGAGTCACCGAGATTCTGTCTTAGAAATGAGAAGTGTCGGATACAGATTTCACCATGTGTCAATTCCGTTAATACTCCGTCTTATTGGAGCGAAAGTCGTGCAATGTGTGTCAATCAACTCGAGTTTATAACTATTGTATCGTCAACAATCGATGGTTGTGACTTCCTGACATTCGGAGAGATAACGATACATTAAGTGCATGGCCGTAAATGCAATAAAATGAACTAATCCCCGCCGGTAAACCGTGGCGGACAAATGGCGTCATGCCCGCCTTATGTTTTGGCTCGCGTCTACATATACACAACTGCCTACGTTAATCTTGTTAATCTTGTTATCAACGGTTGTGAATTTATCCCGTCAACACAGTGCGTATGTGCCGTGAAACACGATGCCGTGAAACATTTTTGATATCCAGTCAATACTATTTTTGCATTTTACAGCCATTTGTAGGTGTTGACGGGATAAATAGAATAGTAGGTTAGTGCCGTGAATGGGAAAAAATAACTGGCGCGGCACGGAAACGGGATGTGCTCGGCAGAGCCTCGCCCATCCCGTTTCCTGAGCCTTGCCATATATTTTTCCCATTCACGGCACTAACCTACTATTCTCTATCTATTTTCCTTATTTCTGAACCAAAGTATATGTTGTGACACTCATTTGAACCGTCTCGGCGAGACGGTTCAAATGAGTGGTCACAACATATACTTCTGATGAGAAATAAAGAAATTCTTCAGCCTTGCCGGATATGTTTTCCCATTCACGGCACTAACCTACTATTCTCTATATCAACGGTTGTGAATATCTATTGGCAATGCCAATTCGAAGCAAGAAATTGGATTGTCTGAGCCTGAGCGGTAGCAAAATCAAGATAATTAAGCTGATTCATTTCAAGCACAATATTCAAGTATTTCGAAATACAGAAATTGATAAATGTTCGAAAGATCATCGTAGGCGGTAGTGTATAGATTCCAAATAGCTCAATAACTATTGAACGGTAGCTGAGAAAAGCCTTGTGCTGTTGTATTTAAGAATATACTTATGGCCAAAAGAAACTGTAAAGTATATAAACGGTTCGATATTTCGTGAACAAGTATTTTTAAAAATCTGACGTAAAATGTTTTTAATGCTGAATCTAAGCTGCAACTACTGCACCATTAGATGCATGTGTTCAAAGAGATTGTGTAAACAATGAAAATACAACAACACCCTTCATTTAAAAAACCGCAGTAAATACAACACAATAATTTGGAAAACTTTCCTAGTCAATATTGATTATCCAGAGCATAACATAGATCGCCTACAGTGATCACAATGATGAATTGACCGTATTCAGTACCTAGTGTGCCCACCTTGGGCGTTGATCAATGTTTGGCTACGTCTGCGCATTGAATGTACACATGACCAAATGAAACGTTGAGGCATTGCTTCCCATTCTTCCTAAAGAGCTACTTCAAGATGTCGAACATTTTCAGGTGGATTTGGTCATTATAAATCATGCCAGAGTCAGTTCGAAAATAATTGCATTTGCTGGTACCTGTACTCGGTAACGTTCTTATGTAGATGAATTACGATTTTGAAGACTCTAAACATTACTATTGATCGGTTACATACAATTGCATTTTGGAAGTACAACAAACACACACGAGCACATACAAAGTGGAATAAAGAATCGTGCCCTGCGGTGATCGTGCAAGTGCCGTTTAGTTGCACGTCATGTTCATACAGTGGGGTCAGCGTGTAAGTGCACACACGAACGAACACACGTTCCAACCTGTCGTGTTCGTTCGTGTGTGCACTTACACGCTGACCCCACTGTAAGTGTCCATAGTTGTGCCAGTATTGTTATACATGTAGCACACGACATGAAACATACGGCATTGCATTGGCGTAAACAACATTCACGATAATATGATATTAAAAGGAGAAACTCCTCAAGATAAGATTCATGGGTGGGAATTAAAACTAGATAAGGAAAATTCTAATTAGCTGAAAATAAATTATACATAAACTTGTAGTAATCTGAAATTGATCGCGATTCAGTTACATGTGCATACATCGTATCTCAAGATGATATCGACACATCTTCGGAAACGGCACAAACGTGACTACAACTGATGATAAGTGGGAGATTTATGGAGCCATTTTAACTTTTTTTCCCTATCAATGAGCAGCTTTTTTTTCACCGACCTTTCGGTACCATTGCCGTAGCATTTACTTAAGGAACAAAAACAAGGGCTATTTCGTTTACTGAGGACAGACCAAATTTTAGAAAGAACAAATATTTTGTAAAGGTTTTATTACTTATATTTACAATGCATTTTCTGATAGTTGTAAATAAGCAAATATTATTATAGCGTTAAAATTAAGAATCATTTTATTTTACGTCATTTTGTCGCGATTGATGGAACAGCGACGTTGCCGATCAATACGGTGCGGTTATATACATAATGCTTCGACTGGGCGTTTACATTAAGACTTTATGGAAGGTGTCAATATTTATGTATAAATAGTGTTTTTTTCTCAATTACATGTTTTCATTGTTTTATCTCCTGAAGTATTTGCTCGTTTGATGCTGTGTAGAGCCGATTATTGTCCATCGACGACTATCGTTCACGTGTATAATTATGTCGGGGGAAATAACGTAGCCATTTCTGAAGCCATTTCACCTTTAATGTGCGTCATTGAACAACTTAGACAATGTCTAAGAAACTTAACTAGCGGTGAACATTAGTCGTCGACAATAGTCGTTGATGTTAGAGCCGACTATTGTTCATCGACGACTATCGTTCATGTGTATATAATTAAGCCGGGGAAAATAACTGAGCCATTTCTGAAGCCATTGGCTTCAGAAATGGCTAAGCTATTTTCCCCGGCTTAATCATACACGTGAACGATAGTCGTCGATGAACAATAATCGGCTCTACAAGGCTGTATAGGCATTTGTTCTATGTACCGTTTCGTGATGCATTCCTTGCTTCATTGTATACGTTACCTTGTATTTATTTGTGGCTGTGACTGGAGAAATGTTCGCCATTCCATCAATGACACGCGTTTCATGCTTCTAAAAGATAATATAGATCGTTATTAGGCTACATGTACATGGGTGTGCTTTTTGATCGGTAGCTACACTGGCCACAACTCCCAATAGCTCAATTTCTCCAGTCAGTCAGTTGTGTTTCTTTTATTTGGAGGGAGACACACCGGGAAGGAACAAAACTCCTCCTCGCAAACTTTAAACAGATCAAATGTATATTTTACCCCAGTAAACGCAACAGCCCATGGTTGTATTACTTATATTTACACTGCATTTTCTGATAGTTTCAAAACTCTGAACAACCAAATATGGCGTTAAAATTAATAATAGTCTTGTTTTACGTCATTATGTCACTTCTTCAGGAAAAGCGACGTTGCGAACTTTAACCAATCAACAACATCGCGCGACGTCACGTGCGTCTAATGTATTGTATTGGAATATAATTGCAGCACAAAAATATTTACACAATTCCCTAACATTTGATTGGTCCGTAGCAAGTCTCTGTCCAGAATTTATATCCCAGTAAACTTCATGCCGAACTACTTTCCGTAACCGTCAGGCGCAGTTAAAATAATTCTTAAGAAAACGGAAAATAAACACATTTTCTTGATGAATTTATTTCAAATGCTGGAATTATAAGGAATGAATGGCCTTTTTGTGAAATTTATCGGGGATATAAACTTGGAAAAGTCGCGGGAATACTGGACGAGGCCTTCCGGCCTTCGTCCAGTATTCCCGCGACTTTTCCAAGTTTATACCCCGATAAATTCCACAAAAAGGCCATTCATTCCTTAGTAAACGCAATACGTGGAATGGGCGTTTGCATTATGAAGTTACAGTGTACATGATATTCGGTCTCGTGTTGGTATGCTATTTATATTTTGAAAACGGCGCCTCATCATTCGACCGCGCCAGTATACAATACAATATATATACAATAGCATATGTTGAGATAGTTGCATGTACGTACATGTACATGCAAGCGTGTCATAACACTTAAACGGCTCTTGTATTTAATGTTTGTCCTAGTTCCTCATGTTCCTCGACTAATAAAAGCACATAATTCGTCTCAATTAATTGAATATTGCGACGCTGTCGCCACTGTCATGAAATTAATCATTACATGTTACAACAGGTAGAAAGTTATATTTCAAACCAGTGGCTCCGCATCGTTGGCGTAATTTCCCGTGACGCGTAGTAGTATCTCAATGCGAAAGCACTTTTATGTGCGGGGCTGAATTCCAACATACATGTGCACGCGAAGGGGCTGGACCAACTATACGATAATTACAGTTCACATATTGACTTTTCAATGCACAAATTTCTTCGCTCTCTACGCTCGCTCGAAACTAATTTATTATAGGAATGAATGGCCTTTTTGTGGAATTTATCGGGGTATAAACTTGGAAAAGTCACGGGATTTTACTGAAACTTGGAAAAGTCACGGGATTTTACTGAACGAAGGCCGGAAGGCCTTCGTCTAGTATTCCCGCGACTTTTCCAAGTTCATATCCCCGATAAATTAAACAAAAAGGCCATTCATTTCTTATAATTTCAGCATTTGAAATAAATTCATTAAGAAAATGTGTTTATTTTCCGTTTTCTTAAGAATTATTTAACTGCGCCTCACGGTTACGGAATGTAGTTCGGCGTGGGAGTTTACTGGGATGTAAATTTTGGACAGAGACTTGCTACGGGCCAATCAAATGTTAGGGAATTGTGTAACAATTTTTGTGCTGGAATAGTAAACCTATAAACTATAACTATTATTTCAATATATACTGAAGAGGCCGAACACTTATATGTACCTGTTATTCTCCACACATGCTGTTATTGGGCACCGCCGTTGGATATAGATGCGTCACCCACACTCCGCCCCTATTTACCATCCAAATGTCTGATTAGCCTAGTACGCATCGTGATATGATAAACTAATCATGTTAATTTAGGCATATAGTGATGCATATGCAGATCTGGATCTACACTGGTCGCAAAACCAATATGCCCCATTTTTCTCCAATCACAGCTACAAATTAGCCTGACCATTGTGGTCAATACACGTCCACATCACCCCCGCTCTCTGGCGATCTCTTGTGTATATGGAAATTCGAACACATCTGTCACATTTCTGACAAATTACAAAGCTCATAGATTATCGGGCGCTGAACCAAGTCACACTTGTTTTGATATACCAACGTCATGCGCTGGTATAGCACGAGCATGTATGGCCGTTTCAACCGTTGTTACAAGAGTGGGGATTAAATACCATGATTTGTTTTGCAAACACTGAGCGTACAAATCCGGCATAGTCAGATTTTCAATAGTGACCCGGTGAGTCATTTTGGCCGATGGAATGTACGTACGTTTGACTCGTGGGAGTTGCAGCACAAATGGGAATGTTACCATATTATAAAACATACAGCAGTCGTATTTTGCAAACACAATTTAATCTGATTGGCCATGTTGGCTCCTGACAATTTCGAAGTCTATTGAAAGTCCTGGGGGCCCTTTCACCCTTCGTACGACTAAAATGTTCGTAAGTGAAAAATGATGATAGTCTGTAAACTTTACATGAATACATTGTTTGCTTATAATTCCAGCACAAAAATATTTACACAATTCCCTAACATATGATTGGCTTGTACATGTAGCAAGTCTCTGTCCGAAATCTATATCCCAGTAAACTCCCACGCCGAACTACTTTCCGTAACCGTGAGGCACAGTTAAAATAATTGTTAAGAAAACGGGAAATAAACACATTTTCTTGATGAATTTATTTCAAATGCTGGAATTATAACGAATGAATGGCCTTTTTGTGGAATTTATCGGGGATATAAACTTGGAAAAGTCGCGGGAATACTGGACGAGGCCTTCCGGGCTTCGTCCAGTATTCCCGCGACTTTTCCAAGTTTATACCCCGATGAATTCCACAAAAAGGCCTTTCATTCCTATAGTAAACAACTATTGGATTTGCATCTATTGAGCATAAGCTGCATATGCAGCTTTATGCTCACTAATTGTAACTCCATGAATTGACATTTCTAGACGATCCTAAATTTGCACTTACGAACATTTTAGTCGTACGAATTTTAGTGAAACGGGCCCCTCACTGCTGATAGTGAGAAGGACGCGTGTATTGCGCTTAATGCCATAAGGGGTATGGGGTGGCATGCCCATCATATACATATATAGTATACAGTGTAATGTACTAAAACATATTTACATCTTGTCAAACTCTGATTATTCGTCATAAAAAATACATTCCGATAACGAACCATTGGCTACCATAGTAATGCAATCTTGCTTTAAATGTTGTGGAATGCAATTTAATTGCGAAACCGTCGCTATGGTGATAAACGCATTAATGCAAAACGTTACACCCGAACTGTTCCAAATCAAGTTATTGTAAAGTCTGTGTACATTGGAAGCAATAACATTCCAAAATGACTAGGGGCTTAACACGGTATGTATGGATGCATCCATTCTGTGCAATATTAAGGTTCTTATGTTGCAGTAAAGACAGACGTGTGGTGCATGTACATCATTGTTTAAACAGCGATAATATGTTCACTACATGCATATGCATGATAGACCAATATTTGTCAGAACAAAATCTAAGCATTGTGATACACGACAGCATGCAGTAATCCACTGTCTGTTTCACGAAAGCTGCTCAAATTTTACAGCCGCATAAACAATGCAAAAACCATATTTTTTTCGATGATATTAAATTAAAGGAAAATTTAAGAATGAGCCTTCTTCTTATTTCGTGAAATTTTGTCAAATATTGATTTTATTATGAAAATACAATTTCCCAATGTTAAATCCCCATAGACATCTTCACAGAGTGAAGATGTCTATGGGGATTTAACATGGGGATTTTTTTCTAATTTCAGAAATACTGGACTGATTTTCAAAATTTAATTTTTGTTTTCGTTTTTCGACTCCTCCTCCAGGTTCTCCACCCCTTTTTCCCCCATGTTAAATAGAGAATTAATTTTTCGTAATAAAATCAATATGGGACAAAATGTCACTCAATAAAAAGTAGGTTCATTCTTAAATTTTGCTGTAATTTAATATTATCGAAAAAAATATTGTTTTTGCATTATTTATATAGCCTTAACATTTGGGAAGCTTTCGTGAAACAGGCAGTAGTCATTATTTGTCCATTTCATTATTTTAAAGTACTTGAGTATTGTACTTTAACTCAATCAGCTTGATTTTCTGGGTATGAACTGCGCTACAACTCCGGCTCAGACAACCAAATTGCTTGATTGCCAGCAGGAATATCCAATATGTTCAGGAACGTTGATAATTATGGCAATATTAAAGCAATAATGTAAATGGCCTGGACATTATCTAAAAAGGAAAGGTATAGTTTAGCTGTCTATTTTACGATTCTAAAATTAGTTTCAAATACAAATGGTTTTCTCCATAGTTTTCTCCATATTTTACGGTTATTCGGCAGATGAAAATTTGTTTGGTCAGTTGACATCATTTTCAGTTACGAAACATTACATAACATTTACGTTTGTCGGCTGCTAGTATGCCTCAGTGTTTGTGTATTGCGAATAGGTCGGCAGAATTATGCATGCGCGAGTTTCGTCAGGGTATATACTGTTCGCAAATACCATAAGCCCCATTTTCCAGACACCGCCAGAGTCAACCACTTTGTGATCTTATTGAGTCGCACTTTTGTCTAGTTATGTGTTTCGTATAAACTGGTACTAATTTAAATTCAAATTTGAGAACTGCGTGCTGAAATTGCAAAAATCTACAAAGATAATCCATTTTAGTATTGATTAAAGACGTGCTTAGAGCATCAACGATGCAAATTCAACTATTCTTAAATGCCATTGCAAACTCATCTGTCAACGTGTGCCTATTCATGAGACATAGAGAATAATAGGTTAGTGCCGTGAATGGGGAAAAATATATCTCAAGGCTTAGAAAACGGGATGGGCGAGGCTCTGCCGAGCACATCCCGTTTCCGTGCCGCACCAGATATTTTTCCTATTCACTACACTAACCTACTATTCTATTTTTCCCGTCAACACCTACAAATGGCTTTTAATTGCAAAACAAAACAACCACAGACACCGCACATATTCATACGCAATGATTATGTCGTATTGACAGGATGTTTCACGGCACCGTGTTTCACGGCACATACATGTACGAACTGTGTTGACGGGATAAAAGTCAATATCCTAGTAATACGTCTTGATCAAATGATTCTAAAACGCATATTAGACACGCCATGTGATTTTGTACCTTTGGACATCTGCGTAATTTCATAAAATACGTTTGCAAAATTTACTGTATTTTTCGTAAATGGCGTTAAAAGTTGACAACATTTTGTCAACTTTTGACTTGATTTAAGAAAAATGGTTTAAATATTTTAAGCGTATTAATGAAATTACGCAGAAGTCCGAAAGTACAAAATCGCATGGCGTGTCTCAATTATAAATGTCGAGGCTTGTGGAAGATCTCTGCTGCTTTTCTGACCACAGTCCGTGTACCACGTGCATGAATCAATGTATTGGCGATACCTCGTTGTAGGTTCTTTCTTTTTCTAGGTGCTACGTTTTGAAAGCTACGTTGGTTATTGAGTGTACCGCATCGGATGCGCATACGTCACGCGTTATTAGTATAAGTCATGGGCGTATTGAATGTATCATGCTGAAAATATACAATGGCTCTCACATGACAATTATTGTAGCTCTAATCAGCTAACAACGAACGTTCGCCTGCAGCCACAATTTATACTAAGTGTTTGCATTGTTCTGCTTCCCGCGATACCCAGTAGATGTATTATAGATGACAATATACATGCGTTAACCAACACAAAGAGCAAGAACAACTGTTTTAGTTACTGTCTGTTTCACGAAAGCTGCCCAAATTTTACGGCTATATAGACAATTCAAAAACAATATTTTTTTCGATAATATTAAATGAAATGAAAATTTAAGAATGAGCCTTCTTTTTATTTCGTGAAATTTGGTCAAATATTGATTTTATTACGAAAAATTGATTTGTCTATGGGAATTTAACATGGGGGAAAAAGTGGTAAGGGAGTGTGGGAGGAGTCAAAAAACGAAAAAAATTGGAAATTGACTCCGAAACCGGACTAGATAGCTTGGATATGATCTAACTAAGAAAACAAAAGTTAAATTTTAAAAATCGGTCCAGTATTTCTAAAATTCAAAAAAATTTCCCCATGTTAAATCCCCATAGACATCTTCACGGAATATGGGGATTTAACATCCGTGAAGATGTCTATGGGGATTTAACATGGGGAAATTTTTTTTTCGCAATCAAATCAATATTTGACAAAATTTCACGAAATAAAAAGAAGGCTCATTCTTAATTTTTCATTTAATGTAATATTATCGAAAAAAATATTGTTTTTGAATTGTCTATATAGCTATAAATTTTGGGTAGCTTTCGTGAAACAGACAGTAGTTGTTATGCAAATCAAATATTTATACCAGATCTAAGCTAGAAGAATGCGCTGTTAATAGTATAATATGTACTATTAATAAACACAGAAGTAGAAATAGAAATAGAAATATAAAGCCACTGCAGCAGTTCGAAAACATAATATGTTTGCACACCAAGCCACCCACACACACATTTAAGTCTTGGTTGTCGTGACGATGTAGACACAGTGGAACCCCTCCAAATCGGACACCCTGTGACGTCCCCAGGGCGTCCAATATAGAGCTGTTCCACTGTAAATCAGTCATATGACCACTCCAAGACATGTGTTCATGCTTTGCAATGACGAACAGACTGTACCATCAGAGATAAATACAAATAAAACCCATCAGAATTACCCTCACAGTCATGTACAAGTTTCCCGATTCACAGAGGCTCCACCGTACCATTTGAAAAGCGGCGTGTGTTCTCTATGTACATTCTTACATATGTAAATTATTTATTTATGTTTAAATACATCTGTGAGTAAGTACTGCCATTTTGATACGATAAAGCCCATAACATCGCATGCCGATGTCGCAATCTTCATAACTGTAACTTTTCTCGACATGACACCTACAGCCATAAGGACGGGGCCATCGTAGTGTTAGTCTTTCCTGGGTACCCACTTACTCCAGTATTTGAATGGATATTAAAAACAATGCAACTAATTATACAGAAACATACCTATGTAGCAGGTGTCGGTGGTATACATTAACCGCCGTGGTACTGGCACAGGTATTAGCTACTAACAAATGTGGCTGTGACTGGAGAAATGGGGCTTATGTGTTTTGCAACCAATGTAGAGCCAGATCAGCCTGTGCATCCGCACAGTCTGATCAGGATCACCACTGTTCGCCATTCCATCAGTGAAACACCAGTCAGGCTTCTAACAAGCAACATACAGCGTTAGCAGTGTGAGTTTTGATCGGGAGACACACCGATCACAATAACGCTCATCTACCTAGCAAGAAATCTGCTATAAATAGAATGCCTCAATCTGGCAGAGTAGGACAAACATTCAGTCATACACACTTTAGCCTGCATTAAATGCAGTTTGCATTGTTCTGGACTTACAGTGGCCATTATGAAAGTTTACTGATGCATGTATTTGTCGTAGTATTGGTAACACACAAATTGGTGACGTATGTGCAGATGAACGCTTTATCCCGTATACACAGTGCGTATGTGTCGTGAAACACAGTGCCGTCAAACATTTTTAGAATCCTGTCAATGCGACCTAATCACTGCGTATGAATATGTGCGGTGGCTGGGGTTATCTGTTTGCATATTAAAGCCATTTGTAGGTGTTGACGGGATAAATAGAATAGTAGGTTAGTGCCGTAAATGGAGAAAATATCTGGCGCGGCACTCACCTACTATTCTCTATATTCACAACAGCCCCATTTCTCCAGTCACAGCCTGAAATAAGCCGAGGATCACAGTGGGATTTCCATTCAATGCGATTTCCTGATGTAGCTGAGTAGTGTTTAGCAGTTTAGTTGGACACGTAACTACGTAGTTCATGCAGTTCATCAGTAGCCTATTTCATCAACATTGCAAAGTATACTTTACTAGCAAAGTATACTTTGAGGGAGTAATCATTTATTTTTCCTGAAATGCATTATTTCATATAGAACTAACAAACGCATATGTTTCATAATTAAAAGTATGCAGAATTATTATACTGAATTTATTACATTATCACAGCCAAATTGGCTGTGATAATGTAATAAATTCAGTATAATTAAAATTAATAAATTTATCATAAAATTGAAAGTTTCTCCCTCAAAGTGTACTTTGCTACTAAAGTATACTTTGCAATGTTGATGAAATCGGCTACCGGTACAGTTGTTATACGTCCGTTTGAAAACACGGGACGTATTATGGATTCACCTTGTAAGGGTGGGCGCGGGCGGGCGGGTGGGCACAGCTTATACACGCAATAACTCAAGTTCTACTATCAATCGTAAACACATTCGGTGTACATAGTTATGACGGTAATCGGAAGAAGTCTATTTATTTAAACAAAATATCCAATTACTTATCGGCCCTTGGCGGCCATTTTTAATTTTCTTAATAACTAAACTTCTACTTGACGGAAACAAATTCAGTATAGTAATACATCTTTATCACAGCGAGACGAAGAACTCTATTCATTTTCAAAAAAATCCGATGACTTATCTCCTCTTGGCGGCCATTTTTAATGTCAACACCTTGTATCATTATCCACGCAATAACTCCAATTCAGTTTCACGGATCGTAACACAATTATGTATACAGGTTTACCATGACAAGAGGAAGAACACTGTTAGTGAGTTATCTCCACTTGTTGACTAGTAATGTCTCGATAGGCGTATATTGTGAGCGTAGGCACTCTTGTTATGTATGGAGCTCATTCTCCGATGGCGGTACTGCGTTTCTGCAAACTGTGTGCCGGCTCATATACGTACACTACCACAAGGTTCATATTTCGGTGTTTTATGGATTGTTTCAACATACAATTTACGTCACCTCCCGCTAATTACAAGGAAAATTAGAAGTGTTTCATAAAAGTATAAAAGAGGTCCGAAAGTTCGGAACAGTGGATGTGTAGATAATTGACGATTTATGTCGTGTGTAATGATTGAGCATTAGTAATTGCACAAAATGATGTAACAAACGAAATCCACCCAAATCTACCCAAAAATCCACCAAAATACCCATATGACGCCAACATACTGACCATCCGTTTCAAACATATTTGAAATATATATTCACAATCAGTTCGATTGACTGCGCCTGTTTTGAAATAAACACATTTACCAATATTGGGAAGATTAGCGCAGGCTATGGGTTTCTTAATCCTTTCAATACTACAGAACTCTATACTAATATTAGCAAGGTTTCTTAACCGTTTCAACACTACAGAACTCTATACTAATATTTGCAAGGTTTCTTAACCCTTTCAACACTACATAACTCTATAGTAATATTTGCAAGGTTTCTTAACCCTTTCAAAACTACATAACTATATAGTAATATTTGCAAGGTTTCTTAACCCTTTCAACACTAAATAACTCTATACTAATATTTGCAAGGTTTCTTAACCCGTTCAACACTATATAACTCTATACTAATATTTGCAAGGTTTCTTAACCCTTTCAACATGTTCAACACTACAGAACTCTATACTAATATTTGCAAACGATGCAAATCCAGATGAGCCGGCTCGAAACGAGCCGTCTCATCAGGATCTGCACCGTTTGTAGATAGTTTCTGAGATTTTACAGAATTTTCTATAAAATTGATAAAGGATTAATTCTGAATTGACCGTTGAATAGACCATTGAAGTTACTTAGGGATGAAAGGGTTAATATACGTAGCAACACGAAGTTATATAGCTACAAAACTGTATCCATAAAAGCCCGCCACAGATTCTGCTTGTGCTGGCTGCTCTTGTTTACTGTAGTTGGTATTAATATGTATCTACACATTCCTACACGTTTCCTAGACTTGACTGTTAACTTGATAGGAAAGCACGCGGGGTCTGGTATTCCAGAAACGAGGGTCATTCTAAAAGTTGTGATACAATAGGTGTACTTATGTTGAGAGTCTGTTTATGGAGTTAGATGTTGGTGCAATCCTTCAAAATATGTCACTTTGACTTGTATACATGTGTGTTATCGAGAAATCCAGGACGTGAGTATTATTTTGGATGCATATCTGCGCCAAACAAACATTTTTTGCAATATGGGGAAGACACAAAAAGTCACAATGACTGAGATCTGGAAATACGCTAGATGATTAACTTGTAGCTCCTTTTCTTTGGACGTAGTTTTTTTTGTATTTATCCAGTCAACACAGTGCGTATGTGTCGTGAAACACGGTGCCGTGAAACATTGTTGATATCCTTTCAATACGACCTAATCACTGCGTATGAATATGTGCGGTGGCTGTGGTTATATTTTTGCCATTTAAAGCTATTTGTAGGTGTTGCTGGGATAAATAGAATAGTAGGTTAGTGCCGTGAATGGCAAAACATATATGGCGCGACACGGAAACGGGATGTGCTCGGCAGAGCCTCGCCCATCCCGTTTCCTAAGCCTTGCCAGATATGTTTCCCATTCACGGCACTAACCTACTATTCTCTATTTACATTTCATTGCTTTTAACACTTTGCCTCTATAAACCTTCCTGTGATCGATTTACCTGACGGTGTAGGAATTCGTACAATACCCTTACAATTGAAGAAAACGGAGTATAAAACCTTTTCGGCGATTTCGGCTCTTTTGGCAATGACTGGTCTATGGTCGCATTTTATCAGCCGCTGTCTGTTGTCAACGCGACGCCGCGGCTCATAAACGTATATCCAGGTCTCATCATCTGCTGTTATGAGTTCAGACATGGTACGATTATTTAAGTTTGAGAATTGTTTTAGTGTTTCTTTTGTACATTTGACTCGGTTTGCTTTTTGCTCCTTGGTTAACAGGTGGGGCACCCATCTAGCGCAAATCTGTTTTAATCCCAAACGTTAGGTAAGAATTTCATATAAACTCTCCCCGTTGACATACCAAGGAAAGCTGCTACAGTACACGTATATTGGAAATCGTGTACATAGTGTCTTCTTCAATCAGATGTCTTACTGCAGCAATGTTCTCATGCCTCACTGTATATTTGGGCCAGATTTGTTTTCGCCTTTCATAGCTACATGTAATTTGGCTAGTGTATATGAGTACATCGAAATACAAATTGAATATTCTCCGAAATGGTTCTGTAATCAGTAAATTTCAATATAACTGTGTTTGCTTAGTGGGGAGCAATCGATTTCCCTTTCATGACCAGCACGAGTTTCTTTCTTGCCTGTCAAATTAATTTCTACGCAAGCACATTATCAAAACTTTCAGAATGACGCTCGTGCATGTACACTGGTAATAAACGTTGTAAGAAAGCATTTGTCAGCCAGCTTCGTCCATCCTTAAACATCCTTTTATGCCCCTGCAACTTGTAAACAACCATGACAATTATATCTGGTTTATTGCGACTGGCACAGTGATGTTTTCTTAATTCCCAAAAGCACACTCACAGGCAAATAATAAACTTGATATTCCGTATAAATATTGTTACGTTGCAGAATTCACTGGCGTGGGCTGAAATGACAAATGCGCCGACAGACCAGTTGTATACTACAGTGAAACATATATAAACCGGACATCCTGGAAGGTCCCCATGGTGTCCGGCTTAGAGAGGTTTTACTGTAAGTCAGGCATTTTATCATTCTGAGCCATAGCTGTGTGCTACGCTATCACGAGCAGACTTTATCACCTCAGATAAATGACCAAGAAACTCATCAAAAATAAGATCACAGTTGTTTACGTGGTGTCCGGTTTAGATAGTTCCACTGTAGTATCTGTGGATGTGACTAGATGCACCTACGGGGTTTGTGACCAGTGTAACCCCTAACCAAATTGCACACTCCTGTTGCCTGATAACGATATATATTGCTTGATAAAAGCATGAAGGCTGTTTCATCGATAGAGTAGCCAACAGTTCAGATGCTGATCAGACTGTGCGGATGCAAATGCTGATCTGGATCTACACTGATTGGAAACACCATAAGACCCATTTCCCAAGTCACAGCCACAAATAGCATAACGTACTAGGAAAATCACTACCGGTAGTAAGTTTCCCTAGAACTACTATATATCGGGGCATACATGTACCTGTAACTGGCATGACAATTTGTGCAGGTTGTCGGTTTGACGTTACTATTGTAGAATCAACGCGACGTTACGTTAACGTATTCAACCGACAGGTGGAAGACTCGGACCTATGACCTGATAAATGGCTCATTTGTAAACCGTTATCCCACCCACCAATTTCCGTACAATATACACTGTAGCGTTTTCAAGGTAGGAAAGAGCTTGAGAAAATGTCGTAGTTTCGGACTCGCTCAAACACCACACATTTAGATTTTTCTGCTGACTTATGTCTCTGGTAATCGATAAATGTCTTAGGTCTTCAAATATATTCACTTCAATAATCTGCTTTAAGCATTTCGTTAGTTACGGGCAAATTAGCTACCACAGCCAATGCGATAATTGTGTGTACGAAAGAATGTCACACATTTGTGTGGGCTGTGGAAGCATAAATTATGTGTAAAGTCTGGCTGAAATCCCATTACAGTCTCAACATATTGACGTGAATCACTGAAATAAACATCAGTAAATCCGATGGTAAAATGTGTGACTAATAAATGTCATTCACTAACCTTGAATGATCTAAAACGTGCGTTTATTTTGATTTGCGTTCCAACATTTCGAAATAACCTTCCATGGACTTTACTTTCGGATTTCCTTTGTTATATTCGCAGAATGATCAATAATGACGTCACGGGAAAACCTAAACTGGAGCTTTACAAATACTACCGCCAATCAGGTGGCGATGTGTGTGTGGGATTTTTTCGGAAAGAGATATTTCTCTGCAACATTGGTAGCTAAAACGTGTGTAACTAACACTATACTAAACACAGATGTTTAAAATGAATATATGTGGGGACCTAAGGCATTTATTATTTGCCAACTGCGTAAGTCAGCAGAAAATTTGAAACGTGTGGTGTTTGAGCGAGCCCGAAACTAAGCCTGTCTCTCGCATTTTCCCAAGCTGTTGTCCACCTTGAAAGGCTATACTGTATAGTGTAAGGAAATGGGTGGGTGGGGTAACGTTTTTCAAATTAGCCATTTATTGGGTCCTAGGTCCGAGTCTTCCATCTGTGATTCAACCTGCTATAACGTCAGTTCTGCCACGGAAGTTCTGAGGGAAATAACTTCGTGTTGTGCATATTACATGAATCGCCAAAAGTATAGCCAGACACGTATTCTGAAAATGCATATATGTGTGCATCTGTAAATAATGTATGCATCTTTCATCATCGTCTAAATATACAACCATGCATATTGGTTTTCCCGTTCACCTTCGTGTTTATCTTAAAGTTTATCAGTGTGTTTTTCACGATGACGTGGTCCACAAATGCTACTATTTACCAACTATGTTTTCGAGTTACTGAGGTGGAATTGGACACCACGAATTTTTGACGCACCAATATAGAGTTAACTGTATTGTAATTTTCAAATTTGCGGCGTATATCAGAAAATGATAGGTCGGAACATCCGACCTATCATTTTCTGATATACGCCGCAAATTTCAAAAATTACAATGCGGTTAACCTATTTCTAATGCACTCCTTTACTACTGGCGTAGGAATACATATTTAAATAATTTGCGACCGTTCATCAACAATGATATACCTGTAATGTATGACCATCGGCCAATCAGATTGCGTGATATTTATAGAGTGCATGTTGCCCTTCGACGTTGAGCTCCTACAGTTTCGCTTGTATTTCCTATAAGTCGCTGAGTGCAATATGCCATTCTGTTTTGTCAACACTGGCTGTCTGTAGAAATAGACGTATGTGTGTATCATTCCTTTTGAACCGTATGAACTACTTAGCTATGCGCTGCTTAGTGGGACAGGTCACAAACTGCATTAAGCTTGTCTAATCATTCGTGATATACTATAATTTGAGATGCAAGAGTACACATGATACATGTACATACTTTCTGTTTGTGTGAACGATATATTACTGCCAAAACATATGAAACGTGATCAACTATGAGATATTTGCAAACAAAATTCGCCGTACGCTTCGGACCATGCAACATTCGGACCAGGTCACCAGGACGTTTCGGACCAGGACTTTTCAGATGCAAGCCAGCTGTGTCTTTGGCAATAATACCAGAATACCACTTGGGACATTTTATGTGAGTTACCCCATGTTTTGGTCGGTCAATATGTTGCAGAGTAATATGACCGACCTCAAACTTAGTATTGGCGTAGGAATACATATTGAAATAATTTGCGACCGTTCATCAACAATGATATGCCTGTAATGTAGGACCATCAGCCAATCAGATTGCGTGATATTTATAGAGTGCATTAGAAAGGGCGATATATTGCATTTGCTCCCTTCAGTAATTCGAGGGAACGAATTGTTATATCGTGCGAACGAATTGTTAAATTAATGCGAGGGAACGAAATTTTATATCGTGGGATCAAATTGTTATTTCGTCGGAACGAATTAAATATTCGGGGTATAAATTTGGAAATTAGGGCGTTTATGTACATTATAGGAAATAAGTGCGTTTATGTACATTATAGGAATGAATGGCCTTCCGGCCTTCGTCCAGTATTCCCGCGACTTTTCCAAGTTTATACCCCGATAAATTCCACAAAATATAGGGTTAACTGTATTGTAATTTTGAGATTTGCGGCGTATATCAGAAAATGATAGGTCGGAAAATCTGTTTAATGGCGACGCGCCAGCGGAGCCATTAAACATATTTTAAAACCTATCATTTTCTGATATACGCCGCAAATCTCAAAATTACAATGCGGTTAACCTATTTCTAATGCACAAATAGAACATTTTGCAAATTTTACCGATTCTACTTGTGAAAGTCGTACCGAGTGCAAGGTGTTTGCGCATGGCATACCGGACGAATCACACAAATAATGTTCCGCCAAGCAAAAGATAGTTCCAATTGAATTATACAATGTTTTAACGAATGTGTATAAAGTTATGTTCATGCTTTCAAAATATTTCAATAATAAACTCAATAAACACATCGTCAGAATTATAATTGCTACATATAATATTTTAAGATTTAGAATTTTTAACTTTCCCTCCGGTGCGATCTCTTACTTTTCTCTTAGCAACAATGTCGATGGCCGCAGCCTGTGAAACTCTCGGACTTTGTCAATTTGTGATGACTTGTCTAATAATTCGTCACATACTACCATTTGAGCTGCAACATTACACAATTTATGTGTGTGTGAACGATCTTTCTAATGCACTAATGACGTAATGCACTAATGATGCACTAATGACGTAATGCACTAATGACGTAACCAAGTCGTCTATGTCAGATTCGGTCATCGTTGGGAATCGGCAATCGCCCACCCTCAAATTCCATTTTCGGCGGCGGCGACGGCTCCTTTTCGATTTATAATAATGCCGTAGTCAGAAACTCGTCATCTTCGTTCGTCATTTCTTCCATGTTCAGTCTTACTTGTGAGTTAACGTTAAAATTTCCGAAAATCAGATTTTCGATCGATGACATATTTGCGACTCCAAAGTAAACAAATTTGGCGTAGGAATATATTCATCGCGCGTGGGTAAAGTGTCCCAGGGTATATATTGTAAACACTTTGCGACCGTTCATCAACAATAATATACCTGTAATGTGTGGTCTTTAGCCAATCAGATTGCGTGATATTTATAGAGTGCATTAGAAAGGCCATTCATTCCTATAATGTACATAAATGCACTTAGTATGTCGTGGACGTATATGCAGTTGTGAATTATCGTATTTCAAACGGTTTACAATGTATGACTGAAGTACTTAAATAATCGCAGTGGGCAGGTGTGACGGACGGATGGGTAAAACACCCATGGCATTACATGGGAGCATAAACATAAACATGATTCATGCGAACGCATACAAGACATAATACCCATTGTAATATACAACACTTCAATGTGGTTCATTGTCTGAACTGCTATCATGCATTTGACAACTTTGAACGTGAAATAGCCCTAATTCCGGGACGTCATGATGCCTGTATTAAGCAGATGTGGCGTCGCGAAATTAAGGTCAATTCAGCGTTACCTACACTTAATCATATACATGATCTGTACTGCTCAAAATAGGTGCTACTTAAATGTATTGATTTTATATTGTATATTTACACATACATTTGTTACCTAAAATTTGAAAGAGACATATAGGTCCATAGGGCCGGGTGTTTTCGTCAATATTATATTGTACATATTCCCTGTTTCGTTTAACACATGTCACTATAATATACCAATTATTTACTTACTTACTTACATGAACAATACATTACACAAAGCTGCACACTTACATCGATTACAGTAAACATGTTAAACATAGCATAGACCTACGATTTATTCCGATTAGTTATCAAATTAATATTAGTATGCAATATTACGAAAACAATATTTTAAATTGGTCGATTTGTTTCAAACTCATATTAATAATTGCGCAATATTTCTTTTAATTCAAGTATTTACAGACAACGCACGTTAACTGCGAGTTTACATGTATATAATTCCAACACAAAAATATTTACACAATTCCCTAACATTTGATTGGCCCGTAGCAAATCTCTGTCCAAAATTTATATCCCAGTAAACTCTCACGCCAAATTACTTTCCGTAACCGTGAGGCGCAGTTAAAATAAATCTTAAGAAAACGGAAAATAAACACATTTTCTTGATGAATTTATTTCAAATGCTGGAATTATAAGGAATGAATGGCCTTTTTGTTGAATTTATCGGGGATATAAACTTGGAAAAGTCGCGGGAATACTGGACGAGGCCTTCCGGCCTTCGTCCAGTATTCCCGCGACTTTTCCAAGTTTATACCCCGATAAATTCCACAAAAAGGCCATACATTCCTATAATGTACACACTCGTTGAACTATTAGTATGCAGCTGCACTTCAGACTGTCCATTATTCTATGCATAAATACTTTATATGTAGCCTATTTCATCAAAATTGCAAAGTATACTTATCTAGCAAAGTATACTTTGAGGGAGTAACAATTTATTTTTTTCCGAAATGCATTATTTCGTATAGAACTAACGACTGCGTATGTCTGATGATTAAAAGTATGCAGAATTATAATACTGAATTTATTACATTACCACAGCCAAAATAAAGGTATCCTTAAATTGAAAATTTCTCCCTCAAAGTATACTTTGCTAGATAAGTATACTTTGCAATGTAAGTGAAATATGCTACTGATCAGCAACTTCCACTCTCCTGTCTGGGATTTACCAGTAAGATCGTATTGGGAAATAAATCATCTAAACATACGTGTATGGCAAAACAGCATGTGAACATTTGTATTTCCTCTACGATAATTCCCTGAGGGACATTTTATCGCCGGAATAAATCTCGTCCCGACATCCTAAGCAATGCTTTCAGTGGCTAATCCCCAGAATTTATGTCTATGTCGTGAAGTAGCATTCATTACCAAACGGGCGCGTATGTCAACCGTTTTTGTAATCCCCTGTTAATGTAATCCGGCTAATGCCCATCGGATGGAACCTAATATATATGGTTAGGATATGCCGGGCCGTGCATGTTCGAACACGGGTTCGAGCTCGCACCCATATATACATTGCAGATTGAAAATATAACTCAAGTCATTTTGGGGGATTACAAAACCGGGGGATTACAAAAACGGGTTTTCGTAATCCCCTGATAATGTAATCCGGATTACAAAAGCGGGGGATTACGAAAATGGGCCCTACAGAGCCTTCTTTTTATTTCGTGAAATTCGGTCAAATATTGATTTTATTACGAAAAATTTATTTGTCTATGGGAATTTAACATGGGGGAAAAAGTGCTAAGGAAGTGTGGGAGGAGTCAAAAAAAGAAATTTTTTGGAAATTGACTCCGAAACCTAGCTAGATAGCTTGGATATGATCTAACTAAGAAAACAAAAGTTAAATTTTAAAAATCGGTCCAGTATTTCTGAAATTCTAAAAAATGTCACCATGTTAAATCCCCATAGACATCTTCACTCCGTGAAGATGTCTATGAGGATTTAACATAGCGAAATTTTGTTTTCGCAATAAAATCAATATTTGACCAAATTTCACGAAATAAAAAGAAGGCTCATTCTTAAATTTTCCTTTAATTTAATATTATCGAAACAAATATAGTTTTTGAATTGTTTATATGGCCGAACAATTTGGGCAGCTTTCGTGAAACAGACAGTAGTGAGATGTCTCACTCTGTCGAGTTATCATCTGTTGTAACATTTGCATAAATAAAATGTATAAGCTACTGGAAATGTTTGTTCTTAATCAAACAGTTTGGTGATCATGACCATGAAACCGTACATCGCTAATCGTGCAATGTACACGTACACGTAATGTGTATGCTTGTACCTAAGTACGTTGACCTGATTGTGTGCGGCTTCGGATATTATGTGACTATCATGTGTATTATATTTATATAAGCGTTGCCACCTCGTTGGAAATATTGAGAATAGTAGGTTAGTGCCGTGAATGGGAAAACATATATGACAAGGCTTAAGAAACGGGATGGGCGAGGCTCATCCGGTTTCCGTGCCGCGCCAGATACTTTCGCATTTATGGCACTAACCTACTATTCTATTTATCCCGTCAACATTACAAATAGCTTTAAAACGTAAAAACAATAACCCCAGCCGTATCCACAAAATCTGAGAATCGACTAGTATGGCAACCGCACATATTCATACGCAGTGATTAGATCGTATTGACAGGATATCAAAAATGTTTCACGGCACATACGCACGGTGTTGAGGGGATAAATTACAATATTTATCAACATCAGGAAGTTTGACAATTAGCTGCCATTGAAATATTGTTGCTAAGAGATCGCACTGGAGTGACATTAAAAGCGAAAAGTAGTAAATAAGGCAATTACAATTCTAACGACGAATTTATTATTGCTTTTATTATTGAAAATTCATGAAATCAGCAACATAAACGTACATACATTCATGTAAAAATTGCTAATATCTTGTAATTTTGTTGGAACTATTTTCTTCATAGAAAATATTATTTGTGTGATCTGTCCGGTATGACTGGCTCAACCAGCTTGCAATCCGGTATGATTTTCAACTAGAGTCGATAAAGTTTCCAAAACAGTAAAGGAGTGAATTAGAAATAGGTCAACCGCATTGTAATTTTGAAATTTGCGACGTGTATCAGAAAATGATAGGTCGGAAAACATGTTTAATGTTTAAACAGATTTTCCGACCTATAATTTTCTGATATACGCCGCAAATTTCAAAATTACAATACAGTTAAACCTATAAAAACCGAATCTCTAACGAATCACTATTTAAACAACGACCGAATGGACCAACGAATGTCAGAGAAAGTATTTGTGACCCGAATATGCGTATCTACACCCACGTGACATACATATGGAATACAATTTCTACTTCCAATAGACCTGCATGCAAACATGTCTTTGCTTTCAATCCAATTATAAATATTTACACTGCCCATAAATACATAATGAAAACGCCCTTCAGACGTACTGCATTTATATCCCAGTACAATACATTAGACCCACGTGACGTCGCGCCATGTTGTTGATTGGTTAAAGTTCGCTTCACGTCATTAATTTGCACGAGGTTGTCAATAACTGCACGCTATTAACCGGCAACGTCGTTGTTCCAGGAATTGCGACAAAATGACGTAAAACAGATTATTCTTAATTTTACCGCCATAGTATATGACTTCACGCACCTTAAACAGACCAAATGATGTGTGACCCCAGTCAACGCAACAGCCCACGGTTTAATTTCTTAATTATAAGTACCCAAAACACACAAATAATGTAGTTGGAGATCATGTAGAAATGAATTCTGCTGGAGTAATATTGTATATTTTACACGCTGATCTGTTAGAATTACATTATGATACTCGTCAGTTGCAAAACTGACATTTCAATAATTATGTCAATTTCAGCACTGTCAGCATTAGCCTCTGGGAATTGTTGATTTTTCAAATTGATGTTAATTTCAAAGCGTGACATTTCACGGTATAATTGACATAATTAAAATACAACTGCATCTCTGGAACCTTTTTTCTATTGTAATATACATCACACAATTTCTTGAAAATTGTTCAACAGATTTAATTGTATTTGCTATCAATCAATGTCCATTTTGCATTGAAGGCTATGCGAGTTTACGCAGTATTCCATTTATCCCGTCAACACAGTGCGTATGTGCCGTGAAACACGGTGCCGTGAAAACATTTTTGATATCCTGTCAACACGACCTAATCACCACGTATGAATATATGCGGTGACTGGGGTTACTGTTTTTGCATTTTAAAGCCAAGTGTAGGCGTTAACGGGATAAATAGAATAGTGAGCCTCGCCCATCCCGTTTCCTACTATTCTCTATTATCCCGTCAACACAGTGCGTATGTGCCGTGAAACATTTTTGATATCTGTCAACACGACATAATCACTGCGTATGAATATGTACGGTTGTCGATTCTCCGATTTTGAGGATGCGGCTGAGGTTAGAGCATCGCCCATCCCGTTTCCTGAGCCTTGCCAGATATGTGTTTCCCATTCGCGGCACTAACCTACTATTCTCTATATATACATGTATATTGCATAAAATGGGCCTTCAGAAATCAGTAAACTCATCGCTCATGTAAGATCGTCTATTTATGGCCGGAGAAAAACAACAGCACAGTATCGTTTCAAAAGAATTGCCTCACAATTGCTGTACTTCTGAAGGGTGCATTGTAGTTTAAAAAAAAACAATCATTGCTTCCATGTATTGGCAGTTTGATTGATTAATATGTCTGCCACGAAATTACATTGTAAAACAAAAAGTAGAATAATTGGGAAAATTACATTCGAATTACCCAATTATTGCCATTGTTAAATTAGAAAAGAACGTGTTATCGCGGTTTATACACGGTCACTGTCGTCTTAAAGCTTCACTCAATTACTAAAACATGAACTACGCTCTAGACTAAGTATGTATTTTTATGTTAGACAAATATTAATTTTACCTAGACAGTTTGTTATGGTGATAAGTTTTTTATGTAAAATGTACAACATATACAGTGGGGTCAGCGTGTAAGTGCACATACGAACGAACACGACAGGTTGGTTCCAACCTGTCGTGTTCGTTCGTGTGTGTACTTACATGTGTGTGTGTACACGCTGACCCCACTGTACATGGATTTAAATACACTGTATAACCGTTGTATACCTGACAATTTACTCCCTGTGTCACAAAATCCGCTCGTTTCTATGTCTATCTAGAGATTGCAAATGTGATTTTTTATTTCGTGAATGTTGTCCAAATATTGATTTCATTGCGTACAAAAAGACTTTCCTCCGGGATTTAACATTGAGTAACTTTCAAAACTAGTTGCAAAGTTGGAGGAAGTGTTGGAAACACGATAATTGTTTACGAATTTGCTCCGAATCGGGCTAGATTAGCCCAAGTAAATAATTAATAAGATTTGAAAATCAGTCCACGATTTCAGGTATTATCTTAGGAATAAATAGTATACTAGTGAGCATACTAAAACTCCATATATATTTCCCCCATGGTACAATGCCCTAGGGAAAGAATATTTCGTAAACAAATGTCATAATCGAGCGAATTTCATGAAATAAAAGTGTTGATCAAGCGCATTGTGTTAATTGCTTGTCTATTCAATGCATTATGCATATCGTGCTAAAATACAATTAAGACGCATCACAACAGAGCCACGCAGAGGACATGGATTTTCTATTAATTCATTCCCACGAAATAACAATTCGTTCCCTCGAATTAACAATTCGTTCCCACGCAATGACAATTCGTTCCCTCGATTTAACAATTCGTTCCCTCGAATTAACAATTAGTTCCCACGAATTAATAATTCGTTCCCGTGGGAACGAATTGTTATTTCGTGGGGACGAATTGTAAACTGAGGAAACGAATAGTTAATTCGTGGGAACGAATTGTTAATCGGTGGGAACGAATTGTTAAATCGAGGGAACGAATTGTTATTTCGTGGGAACGAATTAATAATTAAAAAAAATAATTATACGTCCCCTGCGGGGCTCCCTACATCACGGTCATAAATTGCATACATGTATCCATCTGGGGCCCGTTTCACTAAACTTCGTACGACTAAAATGTTCGTAAGTGCAAATTTAGGATCGTCTGGAAGTTCCAATTAATGGATTTACATTTATTGAGCATAGGCTGCATATGCAGCCTATGCTCAATACATGTAAATCCAATCATTGTTTACAAGAAAACATTATTAATGTGAAATTCACAGACTATTACAATTTTGTGTTTAGTGAAACGGCCCCCAGGAGTATAGCTGTAGTTACATGTAGGAACTATGCTATTCACGACATACATGTATGAAGGTGCTAGCTGATCTGAAAGTTGACCGGTAAAGGAAATAACATGACCATACAAAATTACGTGGTGCATCTCGCTTGTATTTAAATCAGTAGCCGATTTCACCAACATTGCAAAGTATACTTTTCTAGCAAAGTATACTTTGAGGGAGTAATCATTTATTTTTCATGAAATGCATTAGTATGTATGCCCTCTACTTGTTGTTTGCTATGTGCAATGATCGTACTTTATAGTCTGTCGATAACAATCGTCATTCAGGCGATTGATACAGATAATGTATAATAATTCCAGCACAAAAATATTTACACAATTCCCTAACATTTGATTGGCCCGTAGCAAGTCTCTGTTCAAAATTTATATCCCAGTAAACTCCCACGCCGAACTACTTTCCGTAACCGTGAGGCGCAGTTAAAATAATTCTTAAGAAAACGGAAAATAAACACATTTTCTTGATGAATTTATTTCAAATGGTGGAATTATAAGGAATGAATGGTCTTTTTGTTGAATTTATCGGGGATATAAACTTGGAAAAGTCGCCGGTATACTGGACGAGGCCTTCCGGCCTTCGTCCAGTATTCCCGCGACTTTTCCAAGTTTATACCCCGATAAATTCCACAAAAATGCCATTCATTCCTATAAATGTCCAGCTTCATATGCGTATCAAAGTAGCCTGATACAAACGCGCGTCTCTATTAGTAAGTTAAATATTACCATTAATATATGATTATATCGGACATGTACGCACTCATAAATTGATGGAATAGTTACACACTTATACACGCATTTCATTTATATAAATAACAGCATGTACCTAATCGATGGGACCCCATATTTAACACGATTTGAATAATGCATTGACCAGCAACTAAATTTCGAGGGCTTGGCGCAAAACTTGATTTTTTTACACATTTTTAGTAATTGGGTTGAAATATATTCTATGAAAAAATTAATTGCCAACGCCAATTAATTAGTACTTTAATTAGTCGGAAGCGAAGTAGTCTATCTCAAGTTGACCATTATATTAAACTCAAAACTATGCTAACTTGAGTTGGACTAGTATTGCGCTGAAATATCCAATTTGTTAATTAATTTCAGGTAGTCTATCTGTACTTGAACTAGTTTGCACTGAAAAAACTTTCAATTCAGAACAATTAGCAATAGCAAGTACTACATGTATCGTGGTAAAGAATAAAGACTGTTATTGTTTTATTGTGTGGTCAAGAAATATAAATTCGCTTTTGAGCATAACACATTGGTATTCTGAGCAAATATTCATAATAACCTAAACTGTTTGGGGAAAAGAAATTGTGTAAAACTATAATATTCAATACTTTATACTTTTAATCAAATTCAATAATTAAATGCATTTATGTAATTCCAGAAAATTCTCATTTTATGTAAGAGTAGTATGTGAAAAGCCATTGAGAGGTGCATGTGTAGCTGCTGTTTCACATCTGGCTTAAACTTTATGACAATTGCACATCTGGTGTGAAATGTATGGCTACTTTTCTTAAGTAGTGAGTCAGACACATTGCATGCTGTTAAATTTCATTAGTAGTTACTCTTGAAGGGTAAGTTGAAAAAAATATTATACAAATGGGAGATCTGGTTAAAAACAGAAAAAGTATATATTTGATTAGTTGATATTAGCTTTTAATTCCATTGCACGAGGGAGTCCTGTCTAGCCCATCCCCAAGTACTAGTGGTACCCCATTGCACGAGGGAGTCCTGTCCGGCCCATCCCCAAGTACTAGTGGTACCCCATTGCACGGGGAAGTCCTGTCTGGCCCATCCCCGAGTACTAGTGGTACCCCATTGTACGAGGGAGTCCTGCCTGGCCCATCCAGAGTACCAGTGGTACCCCATTGCACGGGGAAGTCCTGTTCGGCCCATCCCTGAGTATTAGTCGTACTCAATTGCACATGGAAGTCATGTCTGGTCCATCCCCAAGGACTAGTTGTACCCCATTAAACGAGGGAGTTCTGTCCGGCCCATCCCCGAGTACTAGTGGTACCCCATTACACAAAGGAGTCCTGTCCGGTCCATCCCCGAGTACTAGTGGTACCCCATTACACTAGAGAGTCATGTCCGGCCCATCCGCGAGTACTAGTGGTACCCCATTACATGAGTACATACAGCTTTCACATGGTAGCACACCAATGGACGAGGGAGTGCTGTCCCGCTCAACCCAACGTAGTACTCCATTGAAACAGAGAGTCCTGTCCTACCCATCCCAGTGTATCTAGTGTTGTACCCTCATAGACTAGAATTCAATGATTCATTTGTAGATAAAGTCAGACTTGATGGGCTGATTACCGAAACTGATATTTAATTCGACCTTTTAGGTGGATCGGATTCGGAGGAAGTACTTTAAAAGACCGAAAGATCTCCTCCATCAAAAGGAGAAGAAATCATGTACTACATCCAAATTCATTTATCCCTGAAAATGGTGTAACAGTTAATACTGTAAACTCCAATATGTCTGATATCTGCCTCATCACAATGTGAAGCTGATCAAACTAACATGCCACAGGGCATCTACAATTTGTCAACAAGTAACACTTCCCCCAAACGCAAGAACTCAAGAAACTGGCAATTTAAGGTAGACGGGGTATATACCAAAGTATGCAAAATATATTTTCTCGCTACCTTGGATATAAGTCATCACATGGTTGACACGGCTTTGAAGAAAGGTATCAACAAGGAAAACAATTTGTCTGGTATTGTTTCACCTGATGGAAGAGGTAAACATGATAGATACAACAAAGTGCCCGAAGATCAAATTAATCAAGTTAAGAATCATATAAACACACTCCTACAAGTCGAATCCCATTATTGCCGTAAATACACTTCAAAAGAATACTTGGAACCAGGTCTCAGTATACCAATAATGTATAATCTGTACAAAACGCATTGTCAGGAAAGAAATTTCCAGCCCATGTCAATACAAATGTACTATTACAGGCATAGTTTTGATACATCTTTTAATATAGGTTTCCATTCGCCAACCGAGGATAGATGTGATATTTGTGGCAGGTATGAAAATGCATCTGAAGCTGAAAGAAGCGATATGCAAGATGAATATGATAACCATATAAAGAATAAGTAAATGGGACATGATACAAAAGAAGAGGACAAAGCAAAAGCTCAAGCCAACCCTAATTGTTCAGCGACATGTTTCGATCTACAACAAATTTTACAGACACCACACAGTAATGAATCTGTTCTGTACTATAGTAGAAAACTGTGTACGTTTAACCTTACAATATACGATCTCGGGTCAAAGGCAGGACATTGCTATATATTTGGAATGAAGCAATATTTGGACGAGGGGCGTCTGAAATTGCTACTTGTGTTTACAAGTACCTGCAAAAGCAAGCAGATTTAGGTAAAAAAGAGGTCACCATATTTGCAGACAACTGTGGAGGCAACACCGTAACACATTTTTCATGTCCATGTCGTGTTTCGCGAAACAAGAACTAGGCTTTGAAAAACTTGCGCACAAACTTTTGGAGAGAGGGCATACCCAAAAGGAAAATGCTTCCATTCATGCTGCAATTGAGAATGCCAGCCGCGGACAATCAATATACACAACTGCTCCTCAATGGGCTGCTACAGTAAGAGCTGCCCGAAAAACAAATCCTTACCATGTGGAAGAGTTATCAGGACTTTATTGACTTCAAAGAGCTCTCCAAAGCCATGCCAACTTTTGATTTTGATTTAGATGGACAAAAGGTACGGTGGATGAAAATAAAAGATGTATCTTTCGATGAAAACAGGAATGAAATTGCTAAACTAATTTACAACAACTTTACGTCAGCAACAGCAAATATTGGTGTTATACTATCTAGTGCAAGAGCAGGCCGGTGTAAGAAACAAGGTATTAATTTTCAAACCCTCAAGAAATTGTATTCCGAATATCAACCCCTAAGCTGACCGTGGTCAAATACAAGGCATTGGTTCAGTTATATTTAACGAATATAATACCAACAGTTCATCACCAATTTTTTTATTTCACTGTGACACAGATCATAAACTGATAGTGATTCGGACTGAGCCACTATGCATTGAATGACAAGCCATTGCACGAGTCCTGTCTGTCCCATCTGAGGTTACCCAGGGTAGGACAACAATGGACGACAGAGTCCTGCCTGGCACATTCTAAAGTTGTACGCCATTGCATGAGGGAGTCCTGTCCGGCCTATCTCCGAGTAGTATCCCATTGCACAAGGGAGTCCTGCCTGGCCCATCCCAGTGTATAGTACCCCATTGCTTGAGCGAGTCCTCTTTGGCCCATCCAAGAGTAGTAATATTCGAGTTATTGATTGCTTGGAGTACGGTACCGATATAGTTAAATTTGAAATATTTTAGCTAATCAATTGTCTCAGTTGAAGAAAATGTTTTGATTAAACCTTTGCAGTTTAATATAACCGAGTAACATTGTACTGCTGTCTGAGACTTTGACAAATGATTCCCAGTTCAGATATTTTAATTGTGTCGCTATTACATTGAAATAGCGTCTTTGTGACTCACGTTGGCATTTATTTGCATAACTGAGCAAGTTTGAAATAAATATTTTATTTACATTTCAGTGCAATAATAGTCTTATCTCAATGCACTGCTGTATTTCAGCAAATATTTAGGAAAATAGTTTTGCACTGACAAACTCAGCGCATAAGTAGTGTAACTGATCAAAAACATATTTTAAATTAAATATTTATTTTTAAAGTTGATCAATCAATTTCTTATATTGAATATACTAAAACTCTGAATTTTCGCACTTGTAGTCCCATTATTTATGAAAATAATCAGTTTTTTGCTTCTCCTGAAAAAATTGCAAAAACCTAGTTGGGCTAGTTTTGCACTGGGCCCTCGTAATACACTATATGTTTAATTTTATGATCAACACTTTAACCCTTTCACCCTAAAGTAACTGGAATGGAATTTGATATGTTAATTTATGCAACCAATCAAATGGTAACACAATAAATTCCAGACTAGTACATTTATGAAAAGGGTGGTGTTTTTGTTCTCAAAAATATGAAAATTACTTGCAAAAAGTGCAGATCCTGCTGAGACGGCTCGTCACGAGCAGGCTCATCTGGATATACACTGTTTGCCAAACTCACTATATGGGCATGTGATATTGAAAGAGTTAAATGAACATTAACAATAATCTTGCTTTTATACCATTTATCGATTCTGATTTACGTCCTTCCTGCGCACAGAGAACTGTATTAGTTATCATGTTTATAACATACAGTGCGATATGTTATCACATTCTGGCGTACCCTATCAGTTGAGAAAACTGAAATCTACGGAGCCCCGCAGGGGACGTAGAATTCTTTCTTTTTATTTAATTCGTTCCCACGAAATCACAATTCGTTCCCTCAATTTAACAATTCGTTCCCACGAAATCACAATTCGTTCCCACGGGAACGAATTATTATATCGTGGGTACGAATTATTAATTTGAGGGAACGAATTGTTAATTCGATGGAACGAATTGTTTAATTGAGGGAACAAATTGTTAAATTGAGGGAACGAATTGTTAATTTACGGGAACGAATTATTATATCGTGGGTACGAATTATTAATTTGAGGGAACGAATTGTTAATTCGATGGAACGAATTGTTTAATTGAGGGAACAAATTGTTAAATTGAGGGAACGAATTGTTAATTTGAGGGAACGAATTGTTAATTTGAGGGAACGAATTGTTATATCGTGGGAACGATTGTTAATTCGAGGGAACGAATTATTACATTGAGGGAATGATTCATTCCCTCAATGTAATAATTCGTTCCCTCGTTAATAATTCGTTATATGTGAACGAATTAATAAAACAAATGCATGTCCCCTGCGGGGCTCCGTAGAAGTCACTACATATGCGACTAGCGAAATCCGAGATCAGCAGGCGCATCCGCGGTACAAAATCTTGTTCGGTACAAAATCACATATGGTTCTGGGATTGCAGCCAGTGGCATCTTCTCGGTCAGTGACCCATTTATGGTCATATATTATCATTATTCCTGTATGTACGGTTTAGTGGAATATTCATTGCATATTCGTGAAAATAGTCATAGCATTATACTGAAAGCCGTACAATGTACATGAATGATGATTTATGGATAGATATGCTTGCCATAATCATTAGATATGGCCTAAATATACGCAAGAAACATGCACACTTACATTGGCCAGTGTAGGATTTTGAATATATTTTCATTTGAGACAGTGACTACAATATAGGCTAGTGTGGTAGTTTCTACTTACAGTATGCGATGTTTACTAAACGAAATTACTGATGTCCTAAGAAACGGGGCTTTGCGCCAACCAGTTCAATAATCTAGTAAACAACCTGACCCTACGTAGGAATTTGCTACTGACATTGAAAGCGACACCAACCCCACCCGCTCCCCCCCCCCATATAATGTGTGTTGTCCAGAATTGTCAATACAGATTGTGTCAATTACGAGAACGACCGGGTGGAAGAATTTTGATGTGATAAAGTACGGAGCCCAGCAGGGGATGTAGATTTTTTTTTTTATTAATTCGTTCCCATGAAATAAAAATTCCTTCCCTCAATGTAACAATTCGTTCCCACGAAATAACAATTCGTTCCCACGGGAACGATTTTTTCATTCGTGGGGACGAATTGTTATATCGTGGGAACGAATTGTTAATTCCAGGGAATTAATTGTTAAATTGAGGCAACGAATTGTCATTTCGTGGGAACGAATTGTCAATTCCAGGGAAATAATTGTTATATCGTGGGAACGAATTGTTAATTCGAGGGAATGAATTGTTAAATTTAGGGAACGAATACAAAAAATCCATGTCCCCTTCAGGGCTCCGTAATAAAGAGCAAATACCCAGGGTCATTTCATAACACATTGCAACCAATAACACTTCTCATAGTTTAAGTCATTTCGGAGTTCTTTCGAGAAAACGTATATATATTTACTTTTTGTCGAAATAACTTCAAAACTCCTACACATGTCCATGTACAGATGTATGAATGAGAACAGTGCCATCATTATACGTTAATGTATTTTATTCCATAGTAATACTGTATGTAGTTTTTCAGTTTAATAACACATGTCAATATCACAGGGGTTTTACCTCCAACGGGTTAGATTCTATCAACACGCAAAGGCTGTGAGTTCTTTTTTATGGACAAAGAAGAAGTGACCTGAAATAAATACACAGGGTTGTATAAATTTACAGTTTGATAAATTCCCTGTGCATTTAATCAGGCTGAACATGTAAACATATGTAGGGTACGATGTCTGACGTAACTTAGCTACTAAATAATATGCTCAATAAAGGAGTGTCAGTCATCGCAGCCCATCAAAGTAACCATTTGCATCACACAAAGGACTGTATAGAAATAGAAAACAACCCCACCCACCAGACCTAACACGTTTACATACAACATATATAAATCTCAGCACAACTCTTTATCGCAAACAGCGTAAACCCTGAGCAGACTGCGCGGAAATGCAATAGCAAAGGCATGACATATCACATTTACTCAATCGACAACCTCTTACATGTACCAATAAATTCAAATTAGTAATTAAATATAATTTCACGTAAGTTAAAAACTATGAGATCATTATACATGTATTACTAAATTAATGCATTCAATATGGCGTTGTCGGTCGGAATACCTGGTGCGCGAACCTGATTAGTCGGTGGACATGCAATGGGGCATGATATGGGATAATACAGGTTATTTGAGCATGCACACACTATGTACATACATACATACTCCTGCAGGAGCCTCCTACATGCAACCGGACAATTGACAACATAATACAAAACGAGACGATATAAACGCACACATTACTACATTTTATGCAAATCGTAAAATGAAACGAAATTAACCGAATTACAGATGCAGGATGTATGTTATAAAATGTCACCCTGTGACATTCTCCCCCTCAATGAGAGAATGACTCCCGGTATTCCATCATCTAACTTCAATGTGATTCGCGAGTACCTGTATAATATATAACCATTGCCCAGTATATATATCCTATAGATTGCAAAAACACGTGCTCAATTGTCCCATTTGTGTTCATCCATAATTAATGCGAGTTGCATTATGAACAAACACATTACACTGACATGCATGCACATGTCATGTAATAATCAAGTACTGCATATACTATTTGTTACTGTATTACTACGCGAATAGTAACGAGACATGTTAACCCAAATTGTAATGCTTTATGTACAGTTTGACCATTTAACATATCCTGTGACATTTCTCCCTATATCACCATTGTTAATAGTATAGGCAGGTGCCTACCCATACTAAAACAAGTAAACACATATATGGCATCTTTCTCGTCCACTTGTATTATATAAGGCATGACCCATTCGCCATACCTGTCAGGTGGTCTTCGATTGTTGACCGCCTTGGTCTAACTGGTGTGTCATTCGCTTCATCTCCTACGGTATCATATGCGGTCCTACTTCTCTCGGTACCAACAGGAGATATGTTTGTAGATATATGTTTGCCATTTGATGTCACACTTTCATTTCTATCGTCACGGTTTGATGATCTAATACTGTTCCTAACTTTGGTTTTTCTACTAGAAGTTACACTGGCCTGATCCAGATTACTGACTTGTGAGGAATTAGTGGATGAGGCAGAATGTGGCATTATTGAATCGCCGCTTCTAGCAGGAATGACATATTTCTGGCCTTCATTATGTGAACTACAATCTGTAGTAACATCAGAGTCTGTGTCTGATGTTGTGCTTTCTGGCGCTTGTCTCGTCTTTCGCCGGGTTGTTTACCCTGTCGCTTGTTCTGGTGTCGGGTACCAGAGGGTCAACACATGGTATGCTCATGAAGGGCAGAAGTACATTCCGGTGAAGGTTTTTTTTCTGGCCCCCGTCCAGATTCCTTCTATGCCCGGCTAGCTCAGTCGGTTAGAGCGATGGTACGGTAAACCAGAGGTCCCGGGTTCGAGCCCTAGGCCGGAGCACATTTTTCTCGCCCTGTGACATCAATGCAATGTATATTAAAAATCATAATACACTAGTGTGTTAAATATGCAAATGACACCGCTACAGCAAACAGGGGTGAACAGTAGCGTTTCAATGTATAGTTACTTGCTTATTGTTTACACAATAAACATAATGTAACATTTGTGATGCTTTACTGATATTTATTAAACTCGTTAACTGATTAGCCGGGTTGCTTCTGGAATCAGTAAACGAGTTTAATAAATATCATAATATATCACGGGTCATCTATGTCTGTGACTGGAGCATGGGTATTATGCGCTTTGCGACCAGTGTAGATCTAGATCAGCCTGTATATCTGCACAGTCTGATCAGGATCTGCACTGTTCGCCATTCCATCAAGGAAACATTCGTCATGCTTGTAACTCGCAATATACATCGCTATCAGGCTAAATGAATGTGCTGTTTGATCAGGAGTTACTCAGTAGCCGATTTCACCAAAATTGCAAAGTATACTTTTCTAGCAAAGTATACTTTGAGGGAGTAATCATTTATTTTTCCTGAAATGCATTATTTCATATAGAACTAACAAATGCATATATTTCATGATTAAAAGTATGCAGAATTATTATACTGAATTTACTACATTATCACAGCCAAATTGGCTGTGATAATGTAATAAATTCAGTATAATAAAAATTAATAAATTTATCATAAAATTGAAAATTTCTCCCTCAAAGTATACTTTGCTACTAAAGTATACTTTGCAATGTTGATGAAATAGGCTACTTGAGTTACTCTGGTCAAAAATCTCGTAAGCCCCATTTCTCCAGTCATAGACATATAAGAGACACCCAATGTGATGTTGTACCTACGGGCATTTGCGTAATTGCATTAAACACGTTTACAACATTAACAATATTTTTCATAAATAAAGTCAAAAGTTGACGAATGTTTTGTCAACTTTTGACGACATTTACGGAACATATTGTACATTTTGTAAATAGGCGATAAAGTCAAAAGTTGACGAAATTTTGTCAACTTTTGACGACATTTACATTAGTGTACATTTTGTAAACGTATTTCATGAAAAATTACGCAGATGTCCGAAGGTACAAAATCATATGGTGTGTCTCGTATGAACATACGCTTCACGGTTTTCCGCTCCTAATCGCAGCACAATGGTTCCTGTTCCAGTAGCTCCATGGGTGAACTATTTTGGAAAAAGTAGATCGAGGTGGGAGTATAGCGAAAGTGCACAGCCTGCACATTACCCATGGTGATAACACAGGGGCGTGCAATCATTTGTCCGCTGTGACTGGAGAATTGAGGCTTATGGGATTTGTGACCAGTGTATCTCTGTAGCCTATTTCACCAACATTGCAAAGTATACTTTTCTAGCAAAGTATACTTTGAGGGAGACATTTTCAATTTAAGGATAAAGTTATTATTTTTTATTGTACTGAATTCAGTATAATAATTCTGCATACTTTTAATCATCAAATATGTGCAGTGATTAGTTCTATATGAAATAATGCATTTTGGAAAAAATAAATGATTACTCCTTCAAAGTATAGTTTGCTAGATAAGTATACTTTGCAATTTTAATGAAATCGGCTACTGATCGCACACTCATGTAGCCTGATAACGACCGATATCACTCGTTACATGTAGAAGCATGACGGGTGTTTCAATGATGGAAAGACGAACTGTGCAGATCCCGATCAGATTGTGCGGATGCACAGGCTGATAAGGATCTACACTGGTCGCAAAACAAATAATCTCCATGTCATGAGACGTTTATTAGTGAAGCAGAATTTGCCGACGGCACTCCTAGCTTGTCTGTTGTAGCGTATATGCGTTGTGATGAGCCATTATATCTCTAGATCTAATTATGGACAAATATCAGAAAGTGCTACTCAAGTAATTGCAATAAAACAACGCAGAGATAATTATATTTATATGGAGTGATACCATAACATACCTCATTGAAGTTTGACCAGTGTCCATCGCGATTAACAGTAACGCAGAGTCTCACTGGAGTACATGTACAGTCATGTATATATACTTAAGGCCAAAATAAACATTACAGTATATAAATTGTTCTATATTTCGTGAACACGTATGTTTAAAAATCTGATGTAAACAGTTGTTTAATGCTGAATCTAATCTACAGCTACTGCACCAAAACATTAGATGCATGTGTTTAAAGAAATTGTGTAAACAATGAATAGACAACAACACCCATCATTTCAGTCAAAAACTGCAGTAAAGAGAACACAATTTCCTAGTCAATATTGATATCCCGAGCATAAAACTGATCGCCTACAGTGATCACACAAGGTGGGCACACTGTGTACTGAATATGGTCAATTCATCGTTGTGATCACTGTAGGTGATCCATTTTATGCCCTGGATAATCAATATTGACTAGGAAATTGTGTTCTCTTTACTGCAGTTTTTGAAATGAAGGGTGGTGTTGTCTTTCATTGTTTACACAATCTCCTTAAACACGGGCATATAATGTTTTGATGCAGTAGTTGCAGATTAGAGTCAGCATTAAAAAACATTTTACATCAGGATGTTAAACATACTTGTTCACGAAATATCGAACCATTTATATACTGTAAAGTTTATTTTGACCTTAAGTATATGTTACTTTTTTGTGAATTAAACGTAGTTTCCATCGAGTTCAAAAAGGCTTGATGTCACTTATGTAAGTGCTTTCTTTCACATAGATCGGTGCATAAAGGTGGTCCTTAATATGAGATGAAACGGTGAAAATCCACTTGTCCGACCTGGCGAAAACCAAACAATCTCCCAAACTGGCCCGATCGAGGATCTGAGGGTGAGATCAGTCTGGATGAGAGTGCTAGCTGAGCCAGAGCTACACTGGTAATCATCACAATCAGCCAGATTTTTTCACGACTTGTCGCATAGCGCTAATGGCAGATACTAACACAATCAGGATATTATTAAACAGCGTGATCGGCGTCTGGCGAATATATATATAGACGGGTTATTTTTCCCATAAACATGATACAAAATATTCCTGGAGGCATTTTGGGGTAATGCTCGGTAACCAGTGGTTTTAACCTAATTGAGGTATGCTCACTCAAGTCAATCGGTTACCAGTAGCCGATTTCATCAACATTGTAAAGTATACTTATTTAGCAAAGTATACTTTGAGGGAGAAATTTTCAATTTTAGGAGAATTTTTCAATTTTAGGAGAAATTTATTATTTTTTATTATACTGAATTCATTACATTATCACAGCCATTTTGGCTGTGATAATGTAATAATTCAGTATAATAATTATGCATACTTTTAATCATCAAATATATGCAATCCTTAGTTCTATATGACATAATGCATATCGGGAAAAATAAATGATTACTCCCTCAAAGTATATTTTGCTAGAAAAGGATACTTTGCAATGTTGGTGAAATAGGCTACAGGCTGGATTGTAGTTTTCACCTTCAAAATGTACAAACAAAATGACCACCATTTACACATGGTTTTCAAGGTGCATGATCACGAGGTTACAACAACAACAACGTAACCCACTCCAAAGTAAGTATTATTTGATATTTTCCTTAATATGCAACGGATTTCGTTGAAATATAGAGCAGCAAACGCGTCTTCGAGAACTGCATTTGGTGGCCCATGGAGTTCGGCATAGACTTATGCCGTTTTTGCGAAGAATCGATTTCCGTGTTGGTTGACACGGAAATCGATTCTTCGCAAAAACGACAGAAGTTTGGGCGAAAATACAGAGACCACCAAATACAGCTTAACAAGACGCGTTTGATGTGCCATATGTCATCAAAATCCGTTACGTAATAAGAACAATATAAAATAATAGTATTTACGTACTTTGAATCAGATGGATTCTGGAAGTTTCAGTACTTGTTGTTGTTGTTAGTACCACGTGATCATACACCTCGGTTTTGTATGACATTTGATTTTCTAAAATAACTTGGCATTGG